>JARGSG010000018.1:0-628369 GCA_030374805.1 Gracilaria gracilis | reverse complement strand
GGGAGATTCTGGGTATGCAGGGTGACGCCTAACAAAATTAAGCTTATTTGATGGGGACATCATCGAACTTGTCCAAGGGTGACGGATAAAATTTGTCTACCTTCCTGGGCAGGGCAAAGTGGAACAGCTTTCAAAAAATCGTTGCAATCAGCTTGAAATCATAATAATTGGTACATTGCTGAACACGTTTTCTGATTTTTGGCTTTATGTGACTTTTTGGCTTTATTTCGGTATGAGTTTTTTAGATTAGTTTACCGCACTGGCTATTTCGCGTATTGCTGCTCTTAAATGGCTAAATTTCTGTTCTTGGGAATAGCAAAAAGCTACATATATGTCACAGTTATGAAACAGCTTGTTCCAAATTACCCTTCAAAAAATTAGTGCACTTTTTAGCACTATATTTTTGGGCATACCAAAAAACAACCTATTTTGGTTCAGGTTTGACAGTCTTGTTCGCTTCCACAACATTTTGAATGAAATGACTACCTTCGGTATATGTGGAGTCGTAACTGCCAAACATTATTGCCGAAGAAGATGACGGAGTGTCAAACAAGCGATATGGCTATTTTAAAATTAATTAAAAGTTACAAAATATATTTTAGCTGTTCTGACAATCTGCATACTCTGAACAGTTATGAAACAAGCAATGTTCCAAATTAACCGTTGTTCAGCTTTAGCCAGACCTGGAAGGTAGTATCAGCAGGTGACACCAAAACGTCGTTCTGGCTTTGTCCCCATATATGTTCATCATGTGACCTTAACTTTCACCTATAGTCTTCGTTTTCACCCTTCTTCTTCTCGATTCTCCCTCGCTTTTCTTTTAATCAATCAACGTTCACCCTACGTCTACTATTTCAACATGCCTGATAATCAAATAACATTGCCCGTCACTTCTGAGTGCGAAGCATCTGTAGTGAACTGGAAGGAAGAGCGGCAGGGCCAGGGTTCGAATCACGAACCCAGGGCCTCCACAAAAAGCACACGAAGGCGGTTACTCATTGAGCTATAACCGCTCACGGTGTGGTGGCCTCGAGCCACACCGCCGGAGGTGTTATTGTGACCCTATGTGACCGCCAGCTGCATCTAACAGCAGCTACAGCATCTTTTCTGCTCATTAAACTTGAGATTGGGTTCTTTTTGCAGTGCCGTGCAGAAATACCCTCAACGGGCAGAATTTGATGTAGAGATTTTGCTGCCCATCAAACGGACTTGAGCGGCAGGCAATTCCCAGACCAGAGTCAACGATGTTGAATTTCAGACATACTTAAGTCTCAAGAAAGAAAGGTAATATTCTTCAGGAATCCGATCTCCTCTTGGTCACCCTCTTCTGTTTCAGCAAGAACTGTGATGTTCCAATCGCTTTAAAGTCACCCTGTGTATTGATCTTGTCGCCTTAATTTTGTGTTTGTCGTTGTATTGTCACCCTGGTGTAGAAAATACTAGTTTGCGTTCACCCTGGAAATCAAACTGTTCACCTTCTAAATCAATCTCACAAAAAACCGTCACCATGGCTATGGCCTAATTTTTCCGTGTCACCTACCAAAGGTTCGTAAAGAAAAGACTTCACCCTGTGGTAAAGGGAAGTTACTTTGGTCTCCCTCGTAGTGTCTGTAGAGCAATTGCCCATGGCAGAGACTGAGGGAGATGCCGCTCATATATCCGTTGTTATTTTCGGCTGAACTTGTAGTGCAACGCTATTGCGGATGAAGCTTCGCTATTGCGATTCATAGACAAGGGGGTGCTCTCTAAGGAGGTGGTGATGAATGCCGTGCGTGGCACACCCCATTCTTGGGTAGATTCGTACAACATATAGGATAGTTGTGAGGTGCACAGCATTGCTGGTCAGTCACACACGTGTGGGGAGTTTGCACCCATTGTTGGGGATTCTAGATATTAATATTGGATATTTAGTTACCACTGACAGTGGGCGGCTACACTACATAGTAGGTTGAGCTCAACCCAACTTTGGAGAAGTAAACGACTCAACCGAGTGTTCGGCTCTGATGTTTCACCCTTGGTGAGCAATATCCTCCTCGCGGAGAGTTGCCACTACTGTGTAGGTACCATCATCCGCCTCGCGGCATCTACAGCACCCTTACCGCATTCCGCGTGTTATTCTGTGTGTTTCCTTTATTTGTTTTCGCACTGTTATACAGGTATCGCTACACTGCATACCGGTGTTGACCGTTCTTTGTTTCGCCCACTCGCGTGGTTCGCTACCGCTCTCCGCGTCTCGTGCCACTCTCGTGTGTGTGTTGGTTGTCCCGTCTGTGACGTCATCCCCGACTCTGTCGTGTTCCCCACCACTGTGCGGCTTCTTTGCCTTTACCGCTCTCTACGCGTGTCGTGACGGTGATCCCCGGTCTTACACCCGGCTAGCGCGATCACCCTGAGAGGGGCTCTATTGCTGTGACTACCTCAGTTGAGGGAAGGCTTGAACACCCTTTGTGTGTCTTCTTCCTCCGCAGGGGTTGCACCACAATTGGTCTCCCGACTTAGAAGTCGTGTTGTATCCAGCAAACTGGTTTGGTGCACCTTCCGGTTTGCCGGTTTCGTTTCGTGGTCGTGGAGGACATTTCGCAGTTTAATCTGGGATTCGCTACCGACTCTACGTCGTGTCGGTTTCGTTTTCCCAATTTGAGTTGTTGTTTGGACACGGTTCTTTACCGGTGGCACTACCTATTTCCGTAGTGTGAGATTCCCGTCGGTACGGTTGTTGTCACCCCCCGTTTGGGTTTTTGAACTCGTCCCAGCAATCTGGTGAAGCAACGTTGTCGCATCGTGACGTTCCCGTGGACACGGTTGTCTTTACCGCATTCGGTTTTTTCGTCACTCGTGTGAGGATACTAAACTCATTCGAGGTTAATTTGCTGTTCGCTTGATTGTTCCCAGTTCTCTGGTCTCTTTTCGTCGTGGACGATGGTTCTCTGGCAAGCGAGCGAGCCCCTCGAAGGCTCGCTCAGTTGGTTCAGAATTGCCCCCGCGTCCGCGGTCTGTTCCCGAGCCTCCGTCTGGAGCGGAGAAGAAACCCGGAAACCGGAAGCAATCTATAAAGTCGTCTGACTCCCCAGTGGCTGGACCCTCATCTGCTCCTTTGGAGGGTTCCACTCCCGCTGCTGCTGGTGAAGGACGCGCTCGTCGTCGAGCTGGAGACTCAAGTGCGCACACTTGAGGCCCAGACGGGAGTCATGAGAAGCTCTCATGCTGCCCCTCAGCGACTGAAGTCGATACACTTCGTATGAAGGTAGACGCTGCCCTCATCGGAGGTGTATCTGACGATCTACGTATATTACGGAAAGATGTCAACACTCTCTTAGAGGTTTTTCAAGGTTACCCCGGTTTTTACCGAGGAGGTCAACACGAAGATATTTCGGATTCTGGGCCGTCTTGAGACGTTGGAAGCTACTATCCGTGCTGACAACGGCGCTTTTGACACACCCGCGGTGGACTCTCATCGCGCCAGAAACCGGAAATCCGGGAAGAATCGCTCTAAGAAGAGGTTAGTCGACGAGTATGATTCGGATTCGTCCAGGTCTTCTGGTATCTCAAACCGCTCTGCGGGGTTCTTCTTCGTCGGACTCATCAAATGATGGTGAACGTCGTGGTCGCACTGCGCGCTCTCGTCGTTCTAGTTCCACCTCCGGTGTTGTTCGCACCCCGTGAGAAGGGGAGGAAGCACTCAGGTTTGAGGGAGCTGAAGCCTACTAATCCCTTGTACAAAAGGTTGTTGTCTTACCGGTACTACCGTTTGGAAGATTCCAGTCTGGACCGTACGCCCCGTGGGACGGGAAAGATCAAGGACTGCATCAAGCGCATGTCCTTGACGTTTCGTAACCAGTTCTTTACTGGGGAGGATCCCATCTTGGTGTTGGATTTTCTTTCACGCTTTGTCGCGGAAGCTGACATCCTCGGCATGAGTGAAGGGCAAGCTTATGTCGCATTACCGTATTTTCTACGTGGACTCGCTGAAGACCAATTCAACTCTGTAAGAGGTTCATCTCGAGCCTCCGAAGGAGGGGTTACCTGCTGGCCTGAGGCCGTGCAGTATCTACTTCGCTCGTACGCGACTGGTACCATCTATTGAGGAAGCAATCACCACGTTGCGGGAAACGAAGCAACGCCCGAAGGAATCGGAAACCGAGTTTTCAGTCCGACTGAACAAGGCTTTCCACCCTTGTGGCAATGTTTGTTCCGCTAATGAGCGTTGTACACTGTTTATCAACGGATTGAATTCGGCTATTCGCACGCTAGTCTCCCAGCGACGGGAAGACAAGCGGAAGACCACTTATCTCGAGTTGGTTCAATACGCGAAAGCGGAAGGAGACGCACTGCGTGCACGCTCCGGACACCGGGGTTCATCCAGGGCGCTTCACCTCGAAGGGGCGCCCTCATCGATCTCACTGCTACCGCAGGATTTTTTTGGCCACGAAGTGGATAATTTGCATCTGGCACAGGTGAACCTGGATTCTATTCCGACTACGGAGTTGCCTTCAACTACTGAAGCCTCGTCGATGACGGATGATCCGCTGCTTTACGCAGATCGCCACCGCGTTCGCGGACCGCAAGTACCCTATTCAGGGAGTCGTTACCAGCAACCTGGCTGGGTAGACCCGCGGACGGTGAGAGCAAAGGACCCACGAAGTGCCGGAAGACCCCGGTTGATTTGTTTTCTATGCTAAGAACACGGGCATGTGGCACCGGATTGCCACCTCACCATGAGGGATATGCCCACGGTCGTGGTGAATTTCGAAGCTCTGACCCCAGAAGAACAGGCGTCAGTGCCGATAACCGCGTATTTGCGTGCGAAGACAGACTTTCCGAAACGGATTTCTCCCGCAGATATCGCTGCGTTGCGACACTCTGGTTCTTCCCAGGTCAATGCTTCACCGGCTCAAGCCGTGGCGGCAACCGCTGCTGCGGGTAGTTCTGTTCCACAGGAGTCTGTGGAGATCCCTACCGCGCAGGACGCCGTTCCCGTTAGAACGGATGATACTCAGTTAAACTGAGTACGGGAGTCTCCAATGGAGAGGCGCCCCAGTCGAGGTCTACGGCGCCCGAGGCGTCACCGCCTCGCTCCCAGGTCAAAATCCCCTCGAGGAAGCCGACCGTCCTAGACGTGGACTCTACCACCGTTGGTGTAATGCGTCGCCCGTGGATACGGTTCAGGAACAACCGGATCCCGGATCGAGTCATGGTAATGGCCAAGCGAAACTACAAGGTATTCGCTGACCTTGGCCTTTCTACCCAGTATATGGTGCGTCATTTGTCTATCCTGGATACAGGCGCTGGTCCCAATTTTATTGTGGAGTCGCTCTTACCGCCGGAAATCCGTTGTCGAGTTCGTCAAGGACCCGTCATGGACGTGGCAGATGCAAATAATAACCCGTTGAGTACGGCTGGAATGGTTTCCCTGATCGTCAGGATTGGCAACTGCATTGAGCAGGTTGAATTCATCGTCTGCAAGACGCTTGCTGCCCCTGTCATCTTAGGGTGTGACTTCTGTGACAGATATGTCGAGTCAATCAGACCGCGTGCGCGTGAAGTGGAAATGGAAGATGGTTCGGTTGTACCGATTGTTCGTCGTTCTTTGAGGAGAACCTCAGCTAACCTGGTACCGCTACCTACTCCTTTACAGGATTCTAACCCTCCAAAGGAGTCTCCGAAACTCCGTGTTGCACGTGCTATTTCTATTCCGCCAGAATCCCAGGTATGGGTTGATGTTACTGCTGCTCCGCGTGGTTTGCGGGTTGTTCAACCATCTACCTCGTTATACGAGAAATATAAGCTCGCATTAGCGAATGGCGTTGTGCAGATCTCGAATGGTCTCCCCCTTTCGGGTTTTGTTAGCCAACTTTGGCAAGAAGTCCCAGTTTCTGGTGAAGAACCAAGTTATTGGTACTGTCCTACCGCACCCTACGGCGCTTATCCCTGCTAAGGTGACTGCCGCCGAGATGCTCGGGATTGTCGAAGAAACCGCTGATGCGTCTCACTCTCAGGAGGGGGAGGGGTATTCGTCGCGTGCGCAAGCGTCGAACCCGTCTCAGACGGTTAACAACACGGGAGACCCGGAAAAGAAGACCGTGCCTACGAGTTATGACAGGATTGACACTATTAAGGAGTTAGAAGAATTGAATCTCGGTCATGTACCGGATTCACACCGCGAGAAGTTGCGTGATATGTTGCGCGAATTTACACCAATGTGGGATGGTTCCCTCGGAGAGGTTACAGCTACGGAACACCGGATTGATCTGTTGCCAGACGTTAAGCCTATTGCTCAACACCCTTACAGGGCAGGTCCGAAAGCTCGGGAGGAAGAACAGTTTCAAATCAACAAGATGCTCCGAGCCGGAGTTATAGAACCGGCACAGTCGCCGTGGGCATCTCCAGTTGTACTGGCTCCGAAACCCGATGGGTCCTGGCGTTTTTGTATCGAATATCGTCGCCTCAATGATGTTACCGTCAAAGACGTGTATCCCATACCTCGTATGGACGAGTACATTGACTCGCTTGGCGATGCAAACCGTCTTCTCCACTTTGGATGCGAATTGGGGGTACTGGCAAGTACCCGTGCGACCGGAAGACCGTGATAAGACTGCGTTTACCTGTCATTTAGGGCTGTACCGCTTTAAGCGTATGCCTTTTGGACTTACGAACGCTCCCGCTACTTTTCAGCGTGCTTTGGATATCCTCCTTGACCGTTTCAAATGGCGGAGTTGCCTCGTCTATCTCGACGATATCATCGTCTTCTCCAATAATTTGGATGACCATTTGGATCACGTTCGTGAGATAATCACAACACTGCGTGACGCAGGAGTAACACTCAAGCTGAGGAAATGTGAATTCTTTACTGACTCGGTCAAGTATTTTGGACACGTAATCCGTCCGGGACGGCTACTGATCGAGCAGGCTCGCGTGAAGTCACTCAAGGAGGCTAAACTACCTACGACTCAGACTGAGCTGCGTTCCTTCCTAGGATTATGCAACGTCTATCGACGGTTTATTCTTCGCTTCGCGAAGATCGCGGGACCACTCAACGAGCTCCTGAAGAAGAGACAACCACCAAAACTGGGCCCCCTTGCTCCCACGCAAGTGGAAGCATTCAACTCTCTTATAGAGGCAGTTACAACAGCACCCGTGCTGTCATTACCGAAGAACGGGTTGCCATTTACCGTGGATACGGATGCGAGCGACTACCAGATCGGCTGTGCACTGTTTCAGACTACACCCGACGGGGAACGCCGACCAATTGGATTTTGGTCTCGCACGCTCAACGTTCATGAACGGAACTATTCGGTATCCGAAAAGGAGTGTCTCGCCATGGTATGGGCTTCACAGACGTTAAGACCATATCTTATGGGTGTGCATTTTACCGTTAACACGGATCATTCCGCGTTACGCTGGTTAATGTCAATCACGGAACCTTCCGGGCGTTTAATGCGCTGGCGTCTTCGGCTAGCCGAGTTTGATTATGAAGTCACCTACAAGAAGGGAAGTCTCAACGCGCAAGCGGATGCTCTTTCACGTTTGGGAACGGAAGGCGAAGCGTTACGCGTCGACGACGATGATGAAGATATCCACTGTTTCCTCATGGAGGAGGGTGAAGAAGACTACGAACTGATTTCGGACGACATCTGTGATGACTTACTCGTCGCAGATGGTGAAGACCCGGAACCCGGTGCGTTTGTCCCAATCACTCCTGAGGAGATGATCAGAGAACAGCAGGGAGACCCGTTCTGTACGAGGATACGCGCCCAAATTAATGGCGGTGCGAACATCCCTTTTGGGGTTAACACTCAGGGTTACCTCGTTAGAGTGGTTCGTTCATCCCCACAGATCGTGGTTCCTCACTCCTTGCAGTCCAGGGTTCTTCACCTATCACACTTTTCTAAGGTTGCTTCCCATCCTGGGGCTAGAAGGCTGTACACGACACTACGTCGGGATTTCTACTGGCCCGCGTTAGCGTTGGATTGCTATACCACCGTCAAGGCGTGTACGCACTGTGCTCGTGAACGAGTTAAATTACGTCGCCATGCGAAGAAGCTAACTCTGTTCCCCGCACGACCGCCTCTTGAGTTTGTTGCCATCGATATACTCGGTGAGGTTTTAAGGACATCCCGAGGTAATCGGTTTCTACTCGTCATTACGGACAGATTCTCGAAGTTAGTCCGGACAATTCCGTTGAGGAAGATTACATCGCGCACTGTTGCGGAAGCTTTCGTTAAGCATTGGGTCCTAGTCTACGGTCCCCCGGTTAATCTCCTTTCGGATAATGGTCCGCAATTTACTGCGCGTTTCTTCCAGGACGTCTGTCGGATACTCGACGTGAAGAATCTCTTCACGACGACGTATCATCCCCAATGTAATGGGCAAGTCGAGCGGTTTAATCGAACGCTGCTCTCCGCATTGCGGGCTTATACTGTTGAACATCCAAAGACTTGGGATCTCTACACGGATACCGTGACGTACGCGTACAATACGCAAGTTCACAGAGTTACTGGTTTATCTCCTTTCGAGCTTGTGCTGTCGCGAACGCCCCCGCCAGTTGCGGTTGAACCTCAGCCAAAGCTGGATACGTTCCCGTCGACTGTTGATCACTACCTGCGTTGGAAGCAGTGGCTTTCATTTATGGTACCTGTTGCCAGGTCGGCAATGGCTAAAGCACAACACGCTTATAAGCGGAACTTTGATGCCCGTATTCGGAGACCACTTCCACCGCTGGAACCGGGACAAACCGCCTTTGTAAGGAAAGAATATTACAATCCTGAAAAGGAGAGGCGACACAAGCTTTCTCCCATCGCTGATGGTCCGTTCCGCGTTATTAGCGTGAATAAGGACACAGTTGTACTGGAAGTTGGTGGCGCTCATGAGCGTTTTTCTCGAGATCGAGTTGTACAAGGACCTACCCGTCATACGGAAGTTGTTTTGGATACTCAGCAGGAGGCTGGACAGGCGAAGAACCGATCGCTTCAGTCTACAGAAGCTACACCACATGTGGGACTTCGTCACCCATCGAGGGGATTGTCGGAGTTACCGATGTTATCGTCGCGAACCGAATCTTCGGATTCTACACCGCTTGTGAAGTCGCGCTTCACAGCGTCTATCGAACCGTCAACTGACGTGATGACTGCTCCCCGTATCGCTCCACCTCAGGAGGGGGAGGGGAATTCACGCGTTGTTGCGGAAGAACAGGAATCACCGGTGTCGCAACCGTCGCAGACATCCCGTGATTCACGGAGAGAAGAATTGGAGACTGAGTTGTCTCAGGACACCGTCGAGGACGTGATTGCTAAGGATACCACTGTTAGTGGACAGGCAAACCCGCTACAGCGTGCTGATATTGCCAAGGGCGCGCAACGCTCTACAGCGGATCGCAGCCCTATCAGCAAGGGACACGCGCAATCTACGAACTCCCGTACTGTCCAGGATACTGGAATTGCTCACCCGCACGGGTAATCGCCGCATGATCAACCTCCTGTTGTCGAGGAGACACAGGAGGGACCACCTGATCGCGCTCGCGAAAGTTCCTCGGCACCGCCGGAAGTCGACGCTGATCACCCGATTTCTCGGAAGAGCACGGCTACAGCACCGCTGGATACTGCTACACGGAGTATTCCGGACGCGCGCAAGCCGTAAACCGTCGCTGACGTTCGTCGCGCACCGTCTACGCAGGCGCGAAGTAAGAAAATCACGGCAGATCCCGGTATCGCAAGACCTGTTAGTCAGGAAAGAGAGAAGACGCTCGCAGAAGCGAAGTTAGAGCACCCCGGAACGGGTACGGAGGACGCACCACCGCATCCATCCGTGGGGAAGTCGTTAAGCGCTCGTCATGACGTTTTGAACCGTCATGACAGTGCACGCACCGTTGGAGATACGGAATACCGCCCTGATTTAGGGAAAATACAAGCTGCCAGTGCAGGAGTGCGCGCGCGCCACACGTCGCGTGGCACACGCCGTGCACCACACAGTGGGCCTACACTGTCGACCGGCAGCGCCGTAGCCACGAACCGTCGCACGGAGTCACGTGAACCGGCACGTGCCGTGGTAGGTAATCCGCCTTCCCGTCCGAAACCACCGTCAACACGGGAAACTACTCGTAATCGAGACGTTGAGGAGACCGTCGAAACCGAAGAACTGCTCGAGAACTCCCGGAATCCGGTAAGGAAGACTCAGCAGAGGACGACAGAACCGCCGAAGGCGTCAGAGGCACACAGCAACGCAGCTGGTATCCCTATTACAGTACCGCTACGAAGCGTGGACGACCCTTCTAAAGGTGGTGAAGAACGTGAAGTTTACTCGAAAGAGTTCGTGGTCGACCACATCGTGGGACACAGTTGGCACCCGAAGGGGTATAGGCGGTACCAGGTGCGCTGGTATGGCTATCCGCCATCAGCAGACACGGATGAACCGGTTGAGCACCTGCCACGATCGAAAATCGTGCAGTATCACCGCCGTACTAACACGGATGTTCCGGCTAACCTACACCGCGCCCTAGTGGGGTAGACCGCCACCGTCTGTGACGGAACGTTCTCTCGTGTCCGGCGTAGCCGTGTCAACGACAACGAACCTCACTCGAGGAAGCGTAACGACCTCCAGCGGAGTACAGTGCCGGAGTTACTTCGTGAAGGCACCCTCTAAACGAGGAGAGTTGAAGAATAAGCTAAGCTGCCCTCAGGAAGAGGAGAAGAAGAAAGAAGACTCTACGAAGAGGAATTGAAGCTCAGAAGAGAATTTGAAGCACTCATGAAGAGGAATGAAGACTCTATGAAGAGGAAGAAGAACTCTAAGACAGAGGAAAGTGCACTCAATCATGAGGAAGATTTGAAGACCCCGTGAGGGTGTAACCAAGGAGCCCGTACGAACGGTAATGGATTCGACCGTGGATCCACGTCTTCTAACTCGTCATACGAGGCCCACGCACCGACAGTCGGGTTAAGCACCGGCGCTGCCGGAGGTATTGCCGCAATGCCGTTGCCCACTTGATTGGGGAAGATGTACGGAGCCGGTTGTGCACCCGTTTGGGGAAGAGGCGCCGTATGGAAGCCGGGATTCATCACCGATGAGGGGTTGGAGGACGACGGCTGGCCCGGTTGAGGATGACCAAAGCCCCCGAAATAGGGTTGGGGAGGCCCGCCAGGCGGTTGGTTGTTGCCCTGATTGGGAGTACTCATCGCTGTTGTAGCGCAAGGAAAGGAAGCCGAAGTGTTCGGAACAGAAGGAGCAAGAAAAAGCCGAGGAATCGGAGGCGATACCGCTGCAGAGCGTGTAGAAGTTGGTGATTCGCTTGGGTCGCGTGGCGAAGCGACAGGAGAAGGAGAAGGACCCGCTATCGGGGAGGTACTTATACACTCCGAAGGAGAAAGATGCACGCGCTCGCGGGTCGTCGTCGCGCCTCAGGAGGGGGAGATGTAGTGCAACGCTATTGCGGATGAAGCTTCGCTATTGCGATTCATAGACAAGGGGGTGCTCTCTAAGGAGGTGGTGATGAATGCCGTGCGTGGCACACCCCATTCTTGGGTAGATTCGTACAACATATAGGATAGTTGTGAGGTGCACAGCATTGCTGGTCAGTCACACACGTGTGGGGAGTTTGCACCCATTGTTGGGGATTCTAGATATTAATATTGGATATTTAGTTACCACTGACAGTGGGCGGCTACACTACATAGTCGGTTGAGCTCAACCCAACTTTGGAGAAGTAAACGACTCAACCGAGTGTTCGGCTCTGATGTTTCACCCTTGGTGAGCAATATCCTCCTCGCGGAGAGTTGCCACTACTGTGTAGGTACCATCATCCGCCTCGCGGCATCTACAGCACCCTTACCGCATTCCGCGTGTTATTCTGTGTGTTTCCTTTATTTGTTTTCGCACTGTTATACAGGTATCGCTACACTGCATACCGGTGTTGACCGTTCTTTGTTTCGCCCACTCGCGTGGTTCGCTACCGCTCTCCGCGTCTCGTGCCACTCTCGTGTGTGTGTTGGTTGTCCCGTCTGTGACGTCATCCCCGACTCTGTCGTGTTCCCCACCACTGTGCGGCTTCTTTGCCTTTACCGCTCTCTACGCGTGTCGTGACGGTGATCCCCGGTCTTACACCCGGCTAGCGCGATCACCCTGAGAGGGGCTCTATTGCTGTGACTACCTCAGTTGAGGGAAGGCTTGAACACCCTTTGTGTGTCTTCTTCCTCCGCAGGGGTTGCACCACAGAACTTCCTACTATTATGAAGTCTATTTGCCTATTTGGCCCGGATTAGGGATCCGCCTATGAAGGGTAGGATTGGCGCGACACGTGTGTGCCCGCGCCCGATTACCGGATGCGCCGTTGCAAGTGTGCCACGGAGGTACACATGGGTAGTGTTGGCCGGCGTGCCGGGTACTTAGATATTTTAGTGATATTTGTCAGCCGTATATAAGTGGCGGCACTTGCCGCCACTGTACGGGGAAGTAAACCTCAACGAGGCCTTGGCTCTAGCTTGAGTTCCGCTTGCGCACGGTCTTTCGCCCCATTCCCGGGGAATACCGCCGCTTATCCGGACAAGTTATCCACCTCCGTCACCGAGAAGCACCGATCCGTCGTTACGGCCTCTTATTGATCATTCTTCCATACACTCTTTCTGTTTTCTCGTCTTACGGCTTTGTTACACTTCGCCCTGTTGTACAGGTTTGCCCCTTTTTGTCTCGGGATTATTCCCAGCTCTCACGAGTCTGTACTCCGCAGTGCGGCTCATTTTGCTACCTTCTATCTCGTCCCTTTTGCTACGGGATACGCCACACCCAGTTAAATCCATCCTGTTGGCAACCCGATTGCCACCCCCAACCTCCGTCTGTAAGTCAGGAAGAGGCTGCCTGGAGTTACGCCCGGCACGTGTCGGCCTCATTGGAGGGTTCTGCCACTGCTCTGCCCCAATAGGGAGCAAGGCTGAACACCTTGGGTGCGTAGCCGCTGGCGCGGTTTGTGTTCTTTCCTTCCGTTCCCGGCTTTGCCCCACAAGTGGTCTCCCGACCTAGAAAAGGCTTTCTGGCCAACTTTTGTTGTAGTGGAAACTGGTGCTGTATCCCTCTGCGTGGGGAGAATCCACTTTGCGTTATTGCTGGAAGCGGTAATCGTTCGTTTAAAACTCCCGATTGCTTCGGCGGACAATGGCATCTCGCCGTAACAACGGTCGCTCGAGGGCTGGGTCTGCACCTGGCACAATTGCCGGACCACTGGAATCATCTGGACTGGCTCAGAGCCTCCCGCCGTTACCAACGGATGTACTGAACGTCCCGGGTGATAACGCTCAAGCACCGGCTTCCCGGGGTCCCCGTACCAACGATGGGGCCCCACCAGCTCAAGGACCGGCTAATTCCGCGCAAGCGGCTGAAGCCATGTCGTCGAGGTCCGACGAGTATACCCTCCGTGAATTAGAGGCACAAGTGCGCGTGATGCAGAACTCTCACGTGGCTCTGATTCACGACATTACGAAACTCCGGCAACGGCTGTACGAAGCCGATGTTCGGGATGTTTCGCAAGACGTCCGTGTCTTACGGTCTGATGTCAACCAGATCATGGAAGACCGAAAGGAATCGGCTGTCCTGCATGAGAAGGCAGCTGATCGTTTAAACCGCTTAGCGGCCCGCCTGGAAACGGTCGAGCACACCATCATCCACGATGCTGTGGCGCCCGGCGTGCCGGTTTCCGAAGGTTCTCGGAAGTCGCACCGCTCCAAGGACCGCCATGCGGGAAAGAAGAGAAAGGTTAAATTGGAACCTGATTCGTCCTCTTCTTCATCCTCTGAGTCTAATGCCCAAGTCAGGGATTCGTCAACCGATTCTTCGGAAAGTGAGGACGAGCCCCCACGCTCTCGTGCTACCCGTTCCCGGGCCACCGAGGCCACGCAAGGCGTTGCCCGGAGCCGTTCTAAAGAACGAAAGCACCTTGGACTCAAGGAACTGAAGCCGACGAATTTATTGTATCGGAAGTTGCTGTCGTACCGATATTATCGGCTTGAAGACTCCAGTGGAGAAAGGACCCCTCGCGGGACTGGACGAGTGAAAGACCACATTAAGAGGCTGGAGCTCACACTGAAGCCCAATAAGTTCTCTGGGCAGGATCCAATCCTAGTGTTGGACTTTCTCGCCCGATATGTTGGGGAAGCCGATGTACTTCGGATGTCTGAGGCGCAAGCCTACATCGCACTGCCTTACTTTTTAAAAGGGATGGCCGAGGACCAGTACAACTCTGTCCGCGGATCGTCTCGTGCCTCCGAGGGAGGAGTGACCTGTTGGCCAGAGACTGTACAGTACCTCCTGCGATCCTAAGCTACAGGGAACGCAATTCAAGAGGCCATACTCGCATTGCGCGACGCGAAGCAAGGACCGGAAGAGACGGAGACCGTTTATTCTACACGGTTGAATAAGGCCTTTCACCGCTGTGGGAACGTCTACTCCGCGGCCGAGCGATGTACCATGTTTGTGGATGGCTTGGTTCCCTCGATTAGGACTTTGGTAGCCCGTTATCGGGAGAACAAGCGCAAGATCTCCTACTTGGAGCTGGTTCAATTTGCCCAAGCTGAGGGTGATGCGGCACGGGCACGTGCCGGCATTAAGTCTCGCACACGCCGTCTATTCCATCTGGAAGAGAGGAATTTATCACAGCATCAATCGAGAGGTACACCCCCTGAAGTACTGCATTTGCTTGGGCGGTTTCGTCGCACTGTGTCAAAAGCCGCCATCAACGCCTGCGGCGTAATTTTGTCAACCATGGCGCCGACCGTGTTGCCGGCAAGGTATGTTGCGTGTCCCCACGCGACCAGCGCGGGTGTGGCCCACGAATTGACACCGCACGCCGCAGGCGCCGGTAGACTTGCGTCCAAACCGTCCGCGTCCACACTGACTGGGACGACGGACACGCTCTAGTAGTAGCCGTACACGTCTCTGGCAGTGCCTTCCCGTGTCCTGGCTTATTGGCATTCCGGCTCGCGTCTGGGGGAGTTGCCGATGAGGAACACAACCTGCCGCTGAGCTCTTGCGCGCAGATCGGATTGACGTAGATTATAGAGCGCAGTCAACATCGTGCGCGGGCCGATGGCGAATTCGGGTATGCGGTCCAGTGCTTGAATGGCTTTGGTCAATTCTCCGTCAACCGCGGCCACAGCACAGATGCCAGTACAGTCAAACGAGCCTTCAGGCCCGTAAATGGCGACACCCACTTTCGTGGCCCAGGACGTTTCGAGGCTGTTCAAGAACGAAACCAGTTTAGCTTTGATTGCTTCGAGATGAGCTTTCATGGATGCCGATGCATCGATGAGTAGAACCACATCAACGGTTGGAGGCGTTGGATTGAGTCTAAGATTAATTGAAACTGGTTGTTCAAGAGTTAGTTTCACATCGCTTGCGGCGACCTCTCCATGGGCACAGGAGCTGTTGGCTACTGGGTCACGACTGCATCCAAAGCCTCCACTTGAACATGGCTGCATCTTACATCCAAATTGTTCCTTTGGCGAACAGAATCTGTCTGCGAGATCGTGACTTTCGAAACATCTGTCTGGTGATGGTCCGCACGTTACATAAGGAAACACTGTCTTGGCCCGGTATCTAGGCCCGAAAGGAAATGCATGGACTGGTGAAAGATACGTAAGAAGTAACAAGAAGAATCTTCGCACTGGGAATGACGCCATAGTGAGATCCTCGGTGTTTTGAAACCCGGAACGAAATTGTTGGAGCTGGAGCGAACTTAAGGTGGGCGAAACCTTTGATGATGAGCTTCGTCAATAAGTACAGCCGGCAGAGAACGGGTGGCAACGGTACTGGAGTACAAGGCATGAATAAAAGTGCACACTGTGTCTGGCTTCCCGGTTGCTTCCGGTTCTCACTCACGGAAGCGTTAAATAGTGTCCGGAAGGTCGTTACCGCGGTACAACGTCAGACCATGACAACCATGCATTGCACTAAAGCTCAAATGTGTCTATAGTCGCTCTGAGACGTGGAACGTACAACACCCTCAAGATGCCTGACAAGCGATTGCTGAACCAAAAGACAACGATTCAATTCCATATGGCGCCAGCCCTGGCTCACATGAGTGCGCTGTGGTAGTCATGGAGATGCCTTTGCCCCAGTACGCAACACTACGTCATAACATGTGGCAAAGAAACAGACTGGCACGAAAAGAGCACACTACAAGAATTCAGTGCCTTGGTCTTGCTCACCATGCGGAAGGTTTAAACCTACCCAGAAGATTACGCCAGCAGCCCTGGTTGAGGAAAGAGACAGTTGTGACGAGGATACCATGATTGGCCGGCCCTTTTGCGCTTCAACGATCAAGTACAGTGCTCAATGCGTTTACACGTAGTAATCTCGGGGAATCGATTGCTTTGGCAGGGAGACGCGGGAAAGCTGTGTAAATGCAGATGTCGGGGTTTATCTACTTGGGCGTACATAATCGACCTTCTGCTTTGTTAGGACATAACCGTGCAAAGCAGGAGGTATATACATTTGCGCACCTGCGCCCTTGCAGTGAGCCTCCTGACTACACAGACATTAGATTTAGATGACTAAACAAAATGCTAACGCACAATAAAGACGACGTCGTTCCAAATCATATTTACAGCAATAGGATAACATGACTACCACAATAGAATGCTTCTCGGCAATTTATTACATAAACAGATACAATACTAAGTCTTTGCGTTGTTTGTCGATCTTTCAGCAAATCAAAGCAACCAACCAATACCAACTACCTTCCTCCTCAACATGGACATACAAAACCTCCTTAATCCCGAACAGGTAGACAACGCTCTGGAACTTTTAACCGAAATAGACCTCAATTACAAAAACGACCTTGCCAAATACAACACAACCAAAGACGTAGAAAATTCTGACGATGATGGAGAATCAGCAGCACCTTACTATGATTCATTTTTATTGTAGAGGGGGTGCTAAAACGATAATGAGCTTAACCAATTTTACCGACAAAAAGTTTCAAAATATTTACAATTGTTTTGAGCGACACATAAGTGCATCTTCAAATATAGGACGGGGCAAAAAATATGAAACAAAACCGAAGGATATTTTATTTATGTGCTCAACGACTTTGAAACATGGCGGACAATGGAACTTACTGGGAAGAATTTTTCGAATCAATGGAAATACGTTTGAGCGAATGAATACGAAATTTAATCATATGCTCTGTGATGGAATATATAAGACATATGTGCAGGAGGTTTTATTGGAATGGCCGTTTTCAACAATTTTTGATCAAAAAAATTTTTTAAATATTTCAAATTTGCGAGGTGTGCAACAGATGTAATTATCCATCAATCAAATCGCCCAAGTGGTAACATGCAGGAGGCTAAAAAATATTTTAGCGGAAAACACAAACTATATGGATATAAGATAGAAGTGTCTGTTTTACCTAATGGAATGGCAATTAATTTTTCTGAGCACTACCCGGGATCTAAGGCAGAGAAAGAAATTTTCGTTGAAAATATATGGTTCCATGAAAAAGCGTTAGAGAAAAAGAAGGAAGAAAAAACGAAGTATGATGATGTGAAAGAATTAAGTGAAGAATATAAAAATTCTTGGGCGGTTTTATTAGACAAATTGTATAAGGTTATTACGAAAAAACTGCTTGGTATTCATCCATCAAAAAATTCACAGCATGGATTTTTATCTGCGGCCGAACAAAATCGCAATCGAAAATCGCAACAGATAGGATAATTGTTGAAAATTATTTTCGAAGAATGACTACTCTATAGACTTCATTTGGAAAGAAGTATCGCTGGCGTGAGGAAAACTACGATACGTTTTTTTCGTTTGCTTTGGTTTTAACGAATATACATATGAAATGGAACCTTTTCAGAGCCGAAAATGGGGAGCGATTTAATCAATTAATCGACAGGTTGTATTTTATTGGTGAATCATTAAGTTCTAAGCGCAAAAAGACGCATAGACGCTATAGAGAGAAAAAGAGGCGTCGCTTTGACGCCAAATTTGGGCATGTAGACGTGGACGACAAAACAGTTGAGCTTTAATTGTTTTCAGGGATTTTCTATCGTATTTCGTAGTTGGTTGATCTTTGCTGTGTTATTTTTTATTTGAGAATTAATTAGAGTTCTTATTGCTACATCACTAAATATGCTGTTTTCAAATAGTTACCTTATTCACCCGCTGTATCAGTATTGAAACAGTAAATGTGCAGAAGCTTGCTTCTGCACATTTTCTGGTGAACGTCATACAAGATCTAATGTTCCGTGTTTCAGGCATGATAATGCGTTAAGAAGTCCTCACTAGAAAGCACCTAACAAATTAGCAATTTGTAAGAAATTTTACATTTTGCGTATGAGTTGTGTAAGTAATCGCGTTTGTGTCCACGGGAAAACTGGATAAGAACTAAGAGAACTTACAAGTGGCGTTTGGGAGCGACTTGTTTTTGCAGAGGTGGTACGAAGCAAAGAAGGGATCACAATAAGATTTGAAACACTGTGTTCTATTGTTTTAGAGTGCGGCAATTGTGTGCCGGTTGAATTTATGTACAGCTATAGCGCATGAGAAGTTTTTGATGGTTTAAAACTCTAGTTTTATTTTGTTTTGGGCTGTTTCTACAATTTTGAAACGCCGTTTATTACAGTAATACGAATGTATAATAATTGTCTTTGGGGACATCTTGGAGAACTCCGTGTGTACTCTAAACTCTATTTTGCATGTGCTTCAAAACTTTATGATTCTAGAAAGAACTCTATGAGAACTATAAGAACTCTAGTGTCTTAGTTGTGATCTTGGATGAAACAGAGTTGTCTTTCTTAGTTCCTTTCAGTGGAAGCATCTGGTGACAGTTTCAGGGTTTTCGAAATTTTTTTTTATTTTGTACAGAGGTGCGTAAAAGTGTGAAACGCCCTCAACATTATAAAGCCTTTAGAATAAGCATGTCTTGTGGAGAAAGCCTGTCTTTTCAACTTTGCTTCCTCTATTATACATCTTTCCCGCTTCTCCCAGTGGTGGTGTCGATGTGATTTTAGAGGTTCACAAGATTTGAACCCCCAAATGTGCCCACATTTTGTTCTGTGTAACACGGTTTTTGCCTGACCACCACCGAGTAGTGGGCACCCAGTACCGTTCTGCGTAGCAGCCGGAGGCGCTTCTTTGTCAGAAAACCCACCGTCGTCCGCAAATAGACATACTTCGACTTCGTACCTATTCGTCGGGTAATTGTGCCGCAGATGTGACAACTACCGACGGTACCTTCGGTAGTTCCCTGTAGTCCAGTTCGGGGTTCGGATGATCGGCTGCATCTCGACGGAACGAGCTGAAACGATGCTGTCGACTTCAATTTGTTCTCATTCCTGGAAATTGAAAAGTTGGCCTTTACAGTGTCAGTATGCAAAACCTATCTTGGGACCCGAACTTCGGGAAATTGGTAATCAGTTCTATCTACAAATAAAATTAGGAGAACTCAAAATTGCCCCATAGAAGCTATGGGATATTGATACTTTGTTACACCGAGTGCTTGATTCCGTTGGTTTTCGGAGGACATTTTGAAGACAAGAAGCTACCAAAGGCACCAAAGCCAAGCCACTCGTCGAAGATGATCTTAAATATGAGTTAGACTTATACGTCATGAGCAACGTTGATGCACGAGCTCATGCAAGTTGCCCGGACGAGATGGGAGAAATCATGAAAAAGAGAATAGCTGCCAAAAGTACTTTACCGAGTGCGAGAAACATCATCTGCACACAAGTGCACTAAACACTACAATGTTGAAACAAACAAGGAGGCAAAAGTAGCAGAACACCATAACACGAATTATCCAGAACACATTTAAAAGCAGCACCTACGCTTCAAACCCGAAATCTCTTGGACAAGATGCAGGAATGGCAGCACTTGCAGCTGGATACATTCCCAAGGGCACTAGCTGCTCACTTTCCACGCTTAGATTAGCCCATCCCAAAGAGGATGGCGCAGACGCTATGAGTCCGCTTGCAAGCGGAATGTCACAGAATTCTACTTCCCCTGTCGGAGCAGTAGAACTCTTCCCGGCGTTCACAATCGTTAACAGTGATGTACGCAGAAAGAGCTCGTGAAGACAAATGTTATCGCGTAGAAAGCACGGTTCCGGTATGTAGGTCTCGGCCGAAATTTCCGGCACGGGGTTGCCATCGACAATCCTCACAGATGAAGCAGCCGGACGAAATGCAGCCCCAAAATTCACTACTTCCCACCCTGTACCAATAGTTCCGAGTTCTTCACCCGTGAGTCCCAGTGAACGACCTTCCAATACAGCAGTGCCAAGGGCAAGCTGACTGTATCGAGACAAAGTCCCGACAACTCTGGGTTGCAGCTTGCTAACGATCCCTGATATAGCTCTTCTCAATATCATCTGAGCGATGGTGAGTGGTCTCTCTAAAATCAATGCTTCGCTTCCGTCTGATGCACCAGTAGAAATAGCTCGATCGGCTGCAAAGAAACCCCCAATAATCGATTCATTCCGTTGAGTAACAAGACTAGGCACGAAATTCGAGTGGATTTTGCAGTTACCGGATGGAAGAACACCTAGAACCGACTTTGGCACAATGGAAGCCTTGTCTACCTCACAGACGGACTTCTGAAAGTCCCCATGCATGTCGATGGTAACACGAGGGCGGAAAGCCAGCTGTGCGGCGACCATAGCCTGTGTTTCAACAGGTCTGATTGGTCCATCGAGTTTGTTATAATGATATCGATTGATATCATAACCACGACCAACAACCCCAAAGAATCCAGGTTCAGAATCTACCGCAAAGCCACCCCCAGCAGTAGGGTCAACGTTATGGCGAAAGAATGCTTCAGTCCCACTAAACGGGGCAACAGGAATGTTGAAAGTCCCTGTAGGCTCTCCACCATCTCGGTTGGCTCGAATCAAGATGAGTATGTTCATAACTCGCAGCAGTTTCATTCGAAGACGGGGTTTCGCCTGAAGAACTCCTAGAAACTTGAAGATAGCCTCTGTAGAAGCGGGCTCGTTACCATGTTGCTGGGTAACGATAAAGACGGGTATCCCGTGCTGATTGCCAAAGCGAACTGCAAGTAAAGGACGTCCTTGTGTTGAATATCCAATCCGTGAAGCGTTAACGTTTCCTCGAAGGGGCTGCACAACATCGTTTGTCACTGTGCAAATAACAGCCTCTCTGATCGTTGGGTTGCTGTTAGTCCCGCAAATAGAAGTATTGACTGCCGGAAAAGTGGGAGACAGCGCTTCGTCTATGTTTATGATCCCGTCATTGCCATCATTGTAGATCAGCGGCCCAACTTGTATTCGAAAACGAGCGCGGCGTTTGAATTCGAGTAATTTCGGAAGCAGCTGGTCGTTTGGAGTGAGTAGTGTCTGAAATGCTCGTTCCGGAGTCATACCACATTGTGGGTCGAAGGTATTGCAGAGCGGGCGCTTGAATTGAGTCGCTCTTGTAGGGGGCCAGCATGAGACGAAGCATATCAGAGCTACGAAGATATGGCACCTCATCTTTCCAAAGTGAAAGGAGAGCGGGAGAGAATTATCATATGCACTGCGTTTCATTACGGTTTCCAAGAATGCCGCTTGTTCGTCCGTCCACTGCGTTTCACAAAGAATGAGGCGAAGACGAAGTTAAATACGAACCACAGTCCTCTGGACAGAGACGTTGCAAATCCCTTGCTTGTTACAGGGGGAGCAGTTGCAGGCTGCCGTAGCAAGAGTTGTAGTTCACATTACTGGTGCTGGTAGAAAGCCTGCACACGTGCACGATAAGAGTAAAGGTTCAATTCTCAGAGGACCTAGCAGCAGATAGTTTGATCACGTCCTTCTAGTGCAAAAAGGTAGACTGTAGGGAGTGGCTTTCAGACCGATGACTGTAAAAGACCGAAGCTATCTCCTGACCCCCCCCTCGTCGTAACTTGGGCGACACGCTAGCTGTTAGTCGCAGGTGAGTAGTTATTTGCGCGGACATTAACCTTCGATGAAGGTATCTGCGCGAACATTAACCTTCGATGAAGGTGTACAGTGAGCCCCCTAGAAAAATGTATGGCCACTTTTGTTTTTGTCCACTTCTTCACGGCCCACACAGGACTCCTATGGCGAGACTCCGTTGATTTCAATTCAAAAATATTTAAAATCCATTTCAATATTTTTGGAAAAGCCTTAAATGCTTTCCCAATTTTTTTTGGAAAACGAATGGATGAAGAAATATGCGTCAAAATTTAATACAAATACAAACGGTGGTTTTATTGGGAGACCAGTTTCTTCAATTTTGTACTTCGACTGTTAGTACTCCCGTTTTAGTAGATTCGCGCCCGGGTACTAGCAATGAGTATCAGGCAAGCAAACCGTAGAAGACTACCGATGAGATATAAATCCATGGACATGATTCAAATCATATCTCACATATGGTCAATAAGGGAATCGAAAAAGCTGAAAAGAAAAGGATCGATGCGCAGAGTTGAATTATATAACAGTCGCCAAATATTTCTATTTTCCTTCAGCCTCATTCCCAAGGGTAACGTTCTACAGCCCAATCCAGGAATTTTCTCGCGCGCGTATTCAGCACAGATTAATCTCTAAATAGGAACAATATACTGGGAGCGTCCTGATGGTTCGCCTGTGCATTTGTCTCCGTCCCACAGTATTTCCAGGTGATTTCGAGAATTGAATTTCCAATGGAAGAGGTATTATGTGGATTAAAAGTGTGGCGGGATGAGCGGTCTCGCAGTGGCCTGGAGCTTTAATTGGGAGAGAAGAAAAAGAACGATATTAGAAGTCCGCCTCGCTGCGGAGCAAAGGGCTATAGATGAATTTTGTTTATCATATGCCAAGAGCAGGGGTTTTGTCGAGGCATTCAAATGCCTTTACACGTAGTAATTTCCTTGGCATCGATTGCTCTGGCAGTGGTGGTGTCGATGTGGTTTTAGGGGTTCACAAGATTTGAACCCCCAAATGTGCCCACATTTCGTTCTGTGTAACACGGTTTTCGCCTCACCACCACCGAGTAGGCACCCAGTACTGTTCTGCGTAGCAACTGGAGGCGCTTCTTTGTCAGAAAACCCACCGTCGTCCGCAAATAGACATACTTCGACTTCGTACCTATTCGTCGAGTAATTGTGCCGCAGATGTGACAACTACCTTTAGTAGTTCCATGTAACTGTTCAACTTGTTATTTGCACGAATAAATTTAATTTGTCGTTTCATTGTGACCTTGGTTAGGCTGTTTTTCGAGGCTTGGCAAAGATTCGCTCCAGACCTTAACAGGACAACTACTACAGTGGCAAGACTACTCATAAGATTTGTTTTGTTTTCTGCAGGTCCGAAGGTTCGACCGTTTGCTACCGATTGCATAAGTATGAGATTATAACTCCTTCTATAGGATAGTTTAAGTACCCTACCAACTTCAGAAATTGCCGAAAGAAGTCAAAGATGGGTCCCATCGCAGTGATCCACGCATGCACGGATGCAAATCAACCTTTATTTTTGATAATTTTTATGAACTTACACATTATAATTATATGCTGTTTCGACCCCTTTTAAGAAGGTCCTCTGATTTGCATCTAGCCTTCTCGTTCTTGATTCGTTTTGCTTCTACTTCTCCATAATTGTAGCTAACACGATTAGCTTTTTATCAAGCGGTCGAATGTCAAAAATGAAGGAAAAGCCGTGAAGTTAGGCTTGCTTAGATCCGGCACAGATGCTCCGAATGAAGAAATTACAAATTACAAGTTGAACGGTTAGGCCAGTTCGGGGTTCGGATGATCGGCTGTATCTCGACGGAACGAGCTGAAACGATGCTGTCGACTTCAATTTGTTCTCATTCCTGGAAATCGAAAGGTTGGCCTTTACAGTGTCAGTTAGCCTATCTTGGGACCCGAACTTCGGGAAATTGGTAATCAGTTTTATCTACAAATAAAAAAGTTCATCGAGGAGAACTCAAAATTGCTCCATAGAAGCGCTATGGGATACTGCTCCTTTGTTGCACCGAGTGCTTGATTCCGTTGGTTTTTGGAGGACATTTTGAAGACAAGAAGCTACCAAAGGCACCAAAGCCAAGCCACTCGTCGAAGATGATCTTAAATATGAGTTCGTCTTATACGTCATGAGCAACGTTGATGCACAAACTCATGCAAGTTGCCCGGACAAGATGGGAGAAATCATGAAAAAGAGAATAGCTGCCAAAAGTTCTTTACCGAGTGCGAGAAACATCAAGCTTCGTAATTGTTCACCCTATCAATGACGCTATCAGCCACATTTGGTTTGCCATCCGCCGCATGTCTTACAAGTCTCAGCTGCAATACAAGTTGAGTCAAGGGCATCAGCCGCTGGACCTCTTTGGCCCTCACCAGCGTGTGAACTCCACAGCAATCCACATTGGCCTGCGCCTATCTAGTGGTTAATTATAATTGCTGCAGATCTTGCACCAATTAGTGTCTCGGGCACCCGAATACGTGCACGAGGTGTACTTGATTGAGTTACATATATCGTCAACCATACCACGAGCCACATCAAGAAACTCCTTGTCGTAAAAAGGACCGCCGCTGGACTTCGACGCCGTGTACCTATCCACGAAACGAGACGGTGCGAAGGTCGGGACGGCTCTCACGCCATACGGTGCGGAATACTGATATTGACCAGTGGTAACGTGGGCAGTCACCAAAGCTGTACTCACAACCAGCAGAACGGCGCCAATTACGTACGTCCAGTTCTTCTTTTTGACTGAGGATGAAAGTGAGGAGAGACCAGCATGGTCGCCCATAGCAATAGCGCGGTATTCATCGGAGGAAGCCATCTTGTGTTGTAGAAGCGGTGGGTATGCGGCAGCTCAAACGCGGATGGTACGAATGGGGAGAGGCCGAGCGTCCGAGTTGGGGCTCCCGCTTTATACTGCGCCGTCGCAGCGCCAAAGTGGGAAACACGTGCTCGAGGGCGAAGTGCGGCGTCAAAGAAACTATATATATCTATTTGCATCCAAATCGATATGAAACGGAGAGTAACCGTATGGGTAACTTACTGTGCAAGCCATAGCGTAGCTCGTATGGAGCACTTGGAAAGAACCAGCGGTTCCAGTGGTCCGGTGGTTCTTTCCAAGTGCTTCATATGAGCTATTGTACAGTATGCTCTGGCTTGCACAGTACCCATACGGTTAAGGTTACTCTCCGTCTCATATCGATTTGGATGCAAATAGATATATCTAGATTTTTTGACCCTGCGGCACTTCGCCCTCGAGCACGTGTTTCGCAATCTCGCGCACTTCGCAATCTCGCGCACTTCGCAATCTCGCGCACTTGTACGAAAGCTGGAGTTCGTGATGAAGCAAAGACGGAGGCGGTTGGTCGTCATCATGTTGACGTGCTCGCGGCCCGCGAATGTGCCACTTGATACGGGCCATACGGTAAATTACCGTAAGCTACACGGTATCTGTCGAAGCGAGATCACAGAGCCAGTTTTGGAACGGGGCCGCCAAAATTTTTATCCAAACATTTACAGAAAACTACGTGTATTTATGCTCTACCATTACTACCGTGTACCAACGGTACCTTCGTAGTCCTTGTCCTCTTCGAATATGCGTGTTTTTCGACAGTGCTTTTCTAGATGTACAGTGAGGTACCCTCTCGTTTTAAACATTTTCCCGCACGCAGCACATTCAATATCCGCCTTCTTGTGCTTCTGCTGGTGAGTCTCGAACCTCCCGAGTAGGAACGTCTTGAAAGAGCAATCCAACTCCTTGCATTTGTACTCTCTACACCTTTTCATGTGATTGCGTATATGGTTCTTTGAGATCATTCTGCCGCAAGTCTCACACTCACTACTCCATGACGGGTGGTCGTAGGGAGAAACGGCGTACCACGGAACAGTGGTACATGCACTATCGACTATATCGTTTGGATTGACCGTCAGTTGCGGTTCTCCTACAGCATCACAACTGTCATCCATGAGCCATTTAAGGAACGTTTCAATGTCCTCCACGTCGTCTCCACTGTCGTAGCATTCTTCAATTTGCGCCCTTGCGCGCTTTGGACACGGCTCTCTCTCGTGTTTGGCGCCCATATCGCTGTGTGTTTGTTTTCGTTTTCCACCGCTCCCTTCATTTCTACCTTCGGTAGAGCGAGAGCGAGATTTTGAATTCATTTTATATGTTGAGTGTGAACAGGCAGCTTGCCTGTCGTACGAAAACGTGCCATGCTCTTATTTACACAGTTTCGCGTTGCTGTTTGTAGCAACACAAGCCAAAGTTGAGGAAATGGTGATCATTTCATGATTAGGAAGAATAACAATATTTGCTTCCAGAGGTTTTTCATAGGCGGTTTGATTTCATATATATGAAAAAAACAAAAGACACCCATAATGCTGCTCAACGAGCGTTCCACCCGTAAATGCGTTGGTGCCAAACATATACCCAAATAGTTATAGAGAAATTCTAGCACATATGCAAATATCTACGTACGTACCAGCCTGACCTTGCACCAAGATGCCATCACCGGGATGTTGACAATATACGGTGAAGTATGACCATCACAACTATTCACAAACCGACAGGTTCCTTACCAATCCGTCAATGGCAAACTCCAAAAACAGATGATCCCCGCACGGGTGGAGACTCACAGCATGACCCGCTCCTTTGACAACTGCCACATTCTTCTTAAATACAGGGTCCAAATCCACGACGTCTTCTATCGGGGTTAAGGAATCCAGATCGCCGACAAGAACCAGAGTTGGAATTTCTTTCTGCGGTCCCTTGTCGAGAGGGAGCCCTTCCCTCCTTAATTGACGGAAAGGCATTGCGGGACAGTGCTTTGCCATTGACTCGAATCCTTCTGTCATGTAGAATGGAGAGAAGTCTCGAAGCCCCACTCTATGAAGCACATCGTACACAAGCGTTCCAAGCCTTTCGAGCAACGGTGCGTCCACATCCCATGGAACCAGATCCACTATGCTGTTGCAGAGGGTGGAAACGGCCATTGCGACGGAGAAACTACGCAGAGGTGTGCTCGAAGGCTCCATGTATTTCGCAATTTCCGTCAAGGCGGTGTAGTTCTTTTTATCTGCAGCCATGGAAACCGCATCAGCCAAAGAATCGAATGTGAATCGGTACATCTGGAACAACTGTCTCGGGTTCATCCTCAGATCCTCTCGCAAAGCTCTGTTCCAACGTAGACGGCGGAGAACAGTCTTCATCTGGTCATTGAACTCCGCTGGAGAAAAGTTTGGATTGTATTTGTTCTTCTCCGCGTGAATTCGAGCATATGCGGAATGGTGACGCACTTGATAAATGTCTTTGTACCGCATAGGAACAGGTGAATCAAGCAGAATGGAGCGAACGCTGTCGGGATACAGTACGCCATAAGCTTGTGATATGAGAGTACCGTATGATATGCCAAATAGATCCAGCTGTTCAAAACCGAGGGCCTTCCGGAGCGTTTCCAGATCATTCACAATGGCAGTCACGGAGTAGTGGAGAACGTCATCTCCAATCTGCGAGAGACATCTCTGAGTATCGAGAAGGTCAAGGTCAAATGAGAGCTGCAGCGAACAATTGAGGAGAGAAGCGTTTCCAGTGCCACGTTGATCAAACAAGATCACGGGGCGTTTCATGGCATTCACGAGCTCCAGAGATGCAAGTCCCTCTGTCCGATGTTCCAAGACGCTGAGACCAGGACCTCCTTGAATGAAAACAAACGCACTGCTAGAGTTTGTTTGGATGGAAGGATATGTTATGGCGTAAAGAATGGATATGTTGACAGAATCAGCAGGATTGGCATGGTCGAGGGGCACAGAGAGCTTCCCGCAAGTCGAATTGGAAAGATGAAGTGGGCAGGGAATGGGCTCTAACACGGCGGAGACCAAAGAGGGAAGCACAAGGAAAGGAAGGAGGAGCAAGAACGAAGAGGGCACCATTTTGAAATGGAGGAGATGCTTGATGAATGCTGTCTGAAGCACCGGGGCGGTTTGACAAAGGCGATGGAGACCGAAATGATGTGTCAGAGCTCTATTTATTGTGCTAGTCAGGGTGGTCCAGCAGTGTGCTGATGGTCGTAAACAGCGGTGAAGACAATCTGAGTTGCGGTTGACGTTTTTCATACTCGAAGCAAACAGTTTTGCCGTGTTACAAGAGGTACAGAGAACCCCACGGTCCTCCTAGGTTCTCGTAGAAGGGTGGGCACATATGGTATCGCGTTTATGTCCACAATCCAATCTGTTGGGGATTGGAATCATCCAAGAATTGAGCACTGTTACACTCCAGTACTTCTGATCCAACCAAATGCAGCGTAATGGCAGCCAACGACTGCGGACATATACGTCAGTTTGACGTAATGAAGTGGGTTCACAGGAGCTGCTACACCACAATACTTCGGTCTGGTGTGTAAGTTATGCGTCCTTCTTTTCCTTTACTTCATAATGATTGCTAACCATTTCTACCTCAAGTAAGTCTTGCGCTTTTCTACCATCAATGTCTTCGTCAATGTTGAATGAACCATGCGTCCTGAAAACCTCCACCGTCACGTTCTTGCCGTTCTTGTTCAAGCCGTTGTCATGCAGTTGAATTGCAGCGTAGAGCTAGTCCACGAAAAACGCTGCCAGAAGCGCATAACAAGATCAACCAAATTCAAGCGCTCGGGGATCCGTCGCCCAATAGTCAGCAGATTAAGTTCTCCATGGAATGTTATTATCTCTTGCGGATCGGACGATGATTTCTGTACAGCCTTAAGCGTGAATAGAACAGTGTTCTTCGATATATTGCTACCTCATTACACAAACCTTCGTCAAACCGTGCCCAACTGCTCATCGTACAAACGAACGACATCTAGTAAGGGACGCAAACCTCTTCTTGGTACAGTTGATCTTTTAGGAATGGAAATTTGGAACATCCGAACAAGAGATACGATGTACATGCTGTCGCCTATATTCGGTGTTGTGCCGTCTTCAGTAAGCGATTGGCTTTCATACGGAATTCAGCTCGTTAGAACTCTACTTTTCTCTGAAAAAATCCCAGATGCTCGTATCACTTGGCCCAGTTTCGATGAAATCGAAGCAAGTGCGCAGCAGCTTCGCAAGTCCAAACCAGAAACCGCGGAACTCTTGAAAGGGGTATTTGCTGTGACTGATGGAGGACGGTTTGATTGTGTTTCGTACAATGACCTCGATGTTCAAAATGCCTATTTTGAAGGCTATACACAAAATGTAGAAGTCACCAACCTGCTTGTTTGGAACTTTTTTGGAGAGATAATTTACGCTGCAGTTAACTAACCTGGTTCATGGCACAACAGCAAACTGGCAGGAGTTTCAGGGTTGTATTGGCCTCGACTTGATGACTCCAAAACGCCAGTAGGGTATCGCATTCTGGGTGACACGGTGAGACGGCTTTCTGCAACAACACGGATGTAACTAACGGAAAGGTACTGCGAAGTAGAAAGGCAAACGAAGTGCCACCATACAAAGACCAATTTGTGGTGGACATTATATTATAGATGTTCTTTTACAGTCAGTGTATCCATCTAGGCGTCAAACGGCAGAATCGGGAGTCGGCGCACTGAAACTCCCGTTCAGAAGGTTGCAGTCTGTATTACCCGGCGATTCCGCTAGAAAATTCGTTATCATTTCAGTTTGCTGCCACATGATGAATCTTCGCACTCGAACCATGGGACATAATCAGATTCGAAGCGTATACTGCCGTTGATCTTGCTTGCAAATGTGGTCACTTGGGTTTTGAGCCGCATTCTGCTTCAGTGGGATCTTTACTCTTCAGCAGTTCTACGAGAGCCGCTTTCAACTCTCGGCGAACAAGGGAGACTGTGTTCTGAAGATTAATGGCAATACAAGCTTGCATCTCTTCGCGAATGATATTCCGAATATTTCCAGTACTGTCACTGGGGCATTTTGTTCCATGTTTCATTTCCTCATTTGGAGCTGTGAGCCATTTAACCATGTCGGAAATACTTTGAGACGTCTGTTCCATTTGCTTCACTATTTTTTGTTGGAATCCCTTTACTACAGGAAGACTGGTAGGCCCAATACTTCGTTTGCTTTTTCTTTCGCCCATTACGCTGATTGTTTCACGAGCATTTCGCAACTCTGCTGCCGAAGGATTACCATTATCATCATGTGGGCCGAGAACAGCGGCCATTACTTTCGCTTGTATGTCTCGATTGATATGTTTCGCGCGTCGTACCAGTGAAGGACATAAAGGGTCACCTGTCTTTTTTCGGACGTGAACTAGACGGTCAAACTTGTCTTTCAAACTATCCGCATTACGCTCTTGAAGTTCGTCAATTTGTGCTTGGCGGTTGTACTCTTGAGCTACACGCGCCCACATGTTAGCGCCCGTCGGCTCAAGTTGTGCACCAATGTCAAGCAGAAAACTTGTCTCGTATGCTGAGTAGTTGGTTGCACCACTCCTGGATCTCTTCGACGGTTTTGGTTCAAGTTGTTTTGTTTCAGTACTGCGTGCTCGTTTTTGTGCTTTCTTCTTCACGGGACGGTTTGTTGTGTGATTGTGCTTGGTTCTCTTACAGGAATTCTGTTGGTTTTTCTGTTCTCTGTTTGAGCCAGGGTCTAAACTGAATGGTAGTGAACTCATATTTCATATACAGTGAGATATTTGAATACAGGGAAGACGGTACATAAAGATGTTGAGGCGATGTTTGTTCTACCGACCACGACGTTGGTTTGGCAAAACCTAATGTAGCCAAGATGGGAAGCGGACGTGTTGCTTCTTGGTTTGCATGGTAATTTAAGTACGCTCGGAGATATGGAAAGCTTTCTGTTTGCTCCACTGTCAGTGGCGGTCCTGACCTGAGGTTCAGTCCCTGTAGTAGTGTCGCAGTGTTAAATTCTTGGATGATCCCACTTTGAGACGTCTGTTCCATTTGCTTCACTATTTTTTGTTGGAATCCCTTTACTACAGGAAGACTGGTAGGCCCAATACTTCGTTTGTTTTTTCTTTCGCCCATTACGCTGATTGTTTCACGAGCATTTTGCAACTCTGCTGCCGCAGGATTACCATTATCATCATGTGGGTCGAGAACAGCGGCCATTACTTTCGCTTGTATGTCTCGATTGATATGATTCGCGCGTCGTACCAGTGAAGGACATAAAGGGTCACCTGTCTTTTTTCGGACGTGAACTAGACGGTCAAACTTGTCTTTCAAACTATCCGCATTACGCTCTTAAAGTTCGTCAATTTGTGCTTGGCGGTTTTACTCTTGAGCTACACGCGCCCACATGTTAGCGCCCGTCGGCTCAAGTTGTGCAACAATATCACGCAAAAACTTTGTCTCGTATGCTGAGTAGTTGGTTGCACCACTCCTGGATCTCTTCGGCGGTTTTGGTTCAAGTTGTTTTGTTTCAGTACTGCGTGCTCGTTTTTGTGCTTTCTTCTTCACGGGACGGTTTGTTGTGTGATTGTGCTTGGTTCTCTTACAGGAATTCTGTTGGTTTTTTTGTTCTCTGCTTGAGCCAGGGTCTAAACTGAATGGTAGTGAACTCATATTTCATATACATTGAGATATTTGAATACAGGAAAGACGGTACATAAAGATGTTGAAGCGATGTTTGTTCTACCGACCACGACGTTGGTTTGGCAAAACCTAATGTAGCCAAGATGGGAAGCGGACGTGTTGCTTCTTGGCTTGCATGGTAATTTAAGTACGCTCGGAGATATGGAAAGCTTTCTGTTTGCTCCACTGTCAGTGGCGGTCCTGATCTGAGGTTAAGTCCCTGTAGTAGTGTCGCAGTGTTAAATTCTTGGATGCTCCCATTTTTGGTCAAGTTGGCAATGGACTATATTCGTTTTTGTGAGGCTCCAAAGAAGGTTGAACTCAAAAGAATCAAGATGCTTCACGGTACTTGCGTTGAGCATTGCCGTCGTGAGCCAATTGGTGGCCTTCGCCAGCACACATCACAACAAGCCCGCCAGCGACAAACCCGGAGCATTTGGTCCACCTACAAGGACGTTAGCTTTCTGTGAATGGGCACAGTGGGCCCCCTAGAAAAATTGCATGCGTGACGCGTGTGTTGCACTTTCTCCACATTGGAGTGAGATTTGGTTGGTTTCAATTCAAATATTTAAAATCAGTTTCAATATTTTTGGAAAGGATTTTTTAAAAAAGGAAGCGATGTGTAATTATCGGTGCGCAGTAGGTGTGTACATAACTTACTTTTGTATTGTGTATAGCTTTTTCTTAAATATATATTGAATAAAGTACTTTATCCTACACACTGGTCTGACCGCGCTCGCGCTGGACGGACTTGCTGAAGGCCTGGAACTGTTGTGGACGGAGTTGGTCCGAGGAGAGTTGCCCGGACTTCTGGGAACAGGAGTCCGAGACGGTTTATATAGTCTAGCAAATAGATGATTGTAGTACTAAAAAGAACACTACCAATAAAGGCTCTATTCCTACTTTATATTCCTATACAGCACTGATAACTCAGTGACCGTACCAGCTGAGCATATGCGCGTGGAAGGGGCAAAACCAATGCTTTTAAGCCCCTTCCAAAACTGCCATATGCTACAACTGCTCCTCTTTTCTTTTAAAATTTGTCCTCAAATTATGTGATATTTTACTTTTGTTTGTGTTTTGTTCTTTTTCTTGTTTGGTTTCTGTTTTTTTTTTTTTTTTCTTTTTTCGTTTTTGTTCATTTTTCTTTGATTTTATTCTTTTTGTTTCTTTTTCTCTTCTCATGTACTTCATTACCTAGTTTGGGTACGGCAAAAATGAATGTCCGCCGCCTTTGGGAATATGTAATGTAACTGGTGAACCTATTCCTTCTCTTAAGTATTTCGAAACTCGTCCTGTAATGTGAATATACGCCTTACGTTCTTCTGGGTAATGTCCAATGATCCCAATAATGTAATAATGCAGCTGTATCATTCTACTTTCAGTAAGTGAAAGGCATACTTTTGGTTCATGCCTTTCGTATAACGCAAGTATTGTATTTCTATCAATTTCCGAAATCAATGGTCCATGTAATTGATAGTATGCCAAAGATATGTGGAATATATTCCATAATATAACATTTTGTTTATATGGGTCGGAGGTAGCGGCTAACAGCCAGTCGGCTAGTTTCATCTGAGCAAATTGTAATTGACCAAGATCCTGGGTGTTCAAACTCATTTTGAGGACTCTTTTGATGATGGGCGAGTGAGGAACTGGTTGTCCTTTGCTCCGCGCCTTCTATTTATGCTTATTCCTGTGGAGCTGGTCCAGCAGGAGATGGATACATAGTTGGGTATGGGATCCTCGGGTGTGCGTCTATTTCATTCAATTTGAATGTTTCCACTATATTCTTTTCAAAGAAGTTCTTTACTGCATTTCTTATACATGAGAGGTAGTTTCCAGATCTTTGGTAGTGACCGTAGGTACCAATTATTACAAAATATAGTTGTAGTATAAATTCCTCTTCATACTCATCATAAAGTTGCGGACTGTATGCACTTAGTAGTCTGCATAGTATTTGGAAGTCTACTTCTTTAACAAATGGGCCTTTGATTTGGTAGAACCCAAGGCATATGTGTATTATGTTCCATACAATTACGTTCTGCGTAAATGGAATATTTGAGATTTTACCTAGGTGCGCAGATAAGTACTCCTCTTGTACATAGAGCAATCTGTATTCTTGTAATATGTAAGGATTCATCTTGTCGTTCTTATCACAACAGTTTTAGTTTAGCAGGAATGAAAGTGAGTTCTTACCTTTTATATTACTTCTTGTGTTTCTTTTGTACTCCTCGAGAAGCTCTGAAGATATTTGTGGATCTGTTTCGCTGATCCAGAGATCTTCAACCTCTTCCCCTTCTTTTCGAATTAAATACTCGATCCTCGAGTTTAGTATACGATGGCCTATAATGGATAGCTTTGGCTTCGTGTGATGGATTAGTCGTTGGATATCCATTTGCTTTTTATGAGATGAATCACCATAATAAGGTTTAAGTAAGGACACATGAAATGTGTGATGTAACTCTTTGTATTCTTTTGGTAAGAGTAACCTATACGATGAACCAGATTTGGTGGTTCCAATTACTTTGAAAGGGCCAATGTATTTGTAAGTGAACTTACGTGAACGTCCTTTCGGGATTGCAAGATTTTTAGTCGATAGTAATACATAGTCTCCTAGATTGAAGTATGTATTCTTCCGGGAGGTATTGACGTAATCGGCATTTCTTGTGTTTGCCTGTTCAATTGCAATTTGAGCCAGTTTATTGGCGTGATGTATCTGTTTGAGGAACGAATTAGATGCATCGTTTATGGGAGTATGCTCGTGATACAATATATCTGATATTGAGAGTGGATGATGTCCATATTCCATGTAAAATGGGCTAAACTTAGTAGCATCATTAATGGTGTTATTGTATGCATATTCTAATCCAGGTAAATACTTAACCCAATCGCGTTGTGTGTAGGATACATAACAACGGATCATTTCTTGCATGGTTCTAAACATGCGTTCCGTTTGACCATCTGTTTGTGGGTGGAAAGATGTTGATAAGTTCAATCGTATATTCAGTAGTTTCGTAAGAGAACTCCAGAAATTACTTGTGAATCTTGAGTCTCTATCTGATATGATAACACGTGGTAATCTGTGGTGTTTGAATATTTCTCTGTAGAATACCTCAGCAATAATTGGAGCTTTGGTATCTGATTGAAGTGGTATAAAGTGTACCCTTTTGGTTAACTTATCTACGACTGCCATAACGCCGGTATATTCATTACTTTTTGGTAATTCGAATATGAAGTCCATTGATATTACTTCCCATTTCTTTGTTGGTGGGGGAAAAGGTAACAGTGGGCCTTGTGAGTTTTGATTACTCGATTTCGCCTTTTGGCATCTTTCACATTCGGTAACGTATTTCTTAAGGTCTTGTTTAATTGTATTCCAGAAGTAATGTCTTCTTAATAGAAGCAATGTCTTTTGATAGGATCTGTGTCCTCCTTGTAATGAAACATGGTTATCATGTAGTAATGTCTTTCTAATATTTCCTTCTGGTATACACAACCTGTTCTCGAAGTATAGTCTTTTTCCAACCCGTTTATATGGTTCTGTCGGTTTCTGGAATTGGCTAGAGAAGTAAGGATCGTTATAGTACCCTTTTGAAAGATTGTTCAATGTTTCTTCAGAAATTTTGACTATAGTGATATTAAGAAGTCGTTTAATGACCTCAATAGGTGTTTTTCGTTCCTCTTTATCATTTCGTGATAAGGAATCTGCTACTTTGTTCTCCTTTCCCTTTATATAACATATGGTATAGTCAAATTCTTGCATATATTCAACCCATCGGGCTTGTTTTCTAGACAGAGTCTTTTGTGTCTCTAGGTACTTTAACGGATGATGATCAGTGTATATGACAAATTTCGATCCATGTAGATATGAACGCCACGTTCGTAAAGCGAATATGATGGCTAATAATTCTCTTTCACCTGTAGCGTAGTTCTGTTCTGCTTCATTGAGTTTTCTTGAAGCATAAGCTATAGGTCGTCTCCCAGACTTATCTGTGTGTGATAAAACAGCACCTAATCCAGTAGCTGAAGCGTCAGTGGTTACTTCGTATGTTAGACGTGGATTAGCACATCTTAGTATTGGAGAAGTGGATAAGGCATTTTTAAGGGTATTGAAAGCATCATCTTGTTCTTTGCCCCATTCGAAGGGTACTTTGTCTCTCACAAGATCACTTATTGGACTTGCTATTTTTGAGAAGTCCTTTACAAACTTGCGGTAATAATTGCATATGCCTAAGAAGCTTTGTACTTCTTTTACGTTTGTTGGGATTTCCCATTGCATTATGGCATTGACCTTTTTTGCGTCTGGTTTTATTCCCTCATTTGATATGATATGTCCTAAGTATTCTAGTTCTTGTTTCATGAATGTGCACTTGGAAACTTTTCCATATAGTTTTCGTTTTCGTAGTACACTTAGTACTCTTCGTATATGTTTGAGGTGTTCATTCTTGGTTTTACTGTAGATGAGAATATCGTCTAGATAAACCATCACAAACTCATCTAAAAATGGACGTAGTATTGTATTCATTAGAGTTTGAAAACATCCTGGAGCACCAGTTAATCCAAATGGTGTTACTAGGTATTCGAACAATCCATATCGTGTTCTGAATGCAGTTTTCTCTACATCCTCGGGTTTAATACGTATCTGATTATATCCTGCTCTCAGATCAAGAGAGGTGAAGTATTTTGCTCCTTGGAGCTGGTCCCAGACTTCGTCTATACGCGGTAATGGTACTTTGTTTTTTATTGTTCTTTTATTCAAGGCTCTGTAGTCAATGCACATCCTAAGTCCTCCATCTTTCTTGGGTGTGAACAATACTGGGCTTCCCCATGGGCTAATACTGGGTCTTATGAATCCTAGGCTTAGTAAATGTTCTATTTGTTTCTTCATTTCTTGCAGTTCCTTTGGGGAAAGCTTATACATAGGTCCCATTTTGGGTTGTGAGTCATCTTGTAATTTAATCTCCATTTCCACCAATCTCTTGGGTGGTAATCCTTTTGGGAGGTCCTCCGGGAATACATCTTGGTATTCGTCAAGTATCTTCTTTATTTGTTCATCTTCAGGAATTCCTTCTTTGATACTTATGTTATTTACTTGAATGATTTTCTTTGGTTTAATTACTACGTAGTATATTTCACTTTGTTGTTTTTTCACGAGCTTCATAAACTTGTGTTTACTTAGAATAAGTTTCTCTTGGGAGCACTGTCGTTTGACAGTTTCTGCGTCCAGAATAAACGTTTTTCCATTAAGGAGTAAAGTCATGGAGTGCTTTCTCCAATCTATGTGTGGATTATAGAACTCTAACCAGGTCTGACCAAGAATGATATCATAACCTATTAAATCCACTATATAAGGGTGGATATCAAACTTGGCGTCCCCGATCTTAATGGATAAAGTGTCTAAACATTGTTCCATTGGAACTAATGTTCCATCCCAAAGCTCAGCTTTGACATCGGTACTTCTTCTTTGGAGATTCAATGTATCTGCATATTCTTTAGATAAGCATATATCTTCACAACCGCAATCAATGAGAATATCACATGGTTCCTTGCGATGACGTGTAGTAGCGTCTCCGTTGTATATTAGTAACTTTGATGCGTGGTTTCTTTTTATATTGCATAATTTTATAATTTTTTTGTCCTTTTCGGTTTCTTTCCTCTTGTAATGTACATCGGCCTCATTAGAGTACGTGGGCTCATGGCGTGCTTCTGATACCCTACTCTTTAGTTTTTTTGGGCACGTACGTTGGGATGCACCCAGAGACGTTTATGCATCCAAGGACGACATCCTTTACGATGGCATTTAAAACATAAGTCACCCTTGAGGTGCCTGGATCTTTCTTCGTTATTCATCCTATTCCTGCCTTGATAGCGATTTATGTTACCAATTTCCATAGGTACGGGGTCATTTCTTCTGTTCCCATTATTGTTATTTCTGTTAGAATTCCATTGTTTTCGGAATCCCATATTCGTTCTATAGATATGATCCATACGATCTGCCAAGTTCATTGCTTCATGCAAATTTGGTACTCCGGTTCTTTCCAGTTCAATGCGAATATTATGACGCAGACCTTGGGAATAATTAAATAGCTGTTCATCCATACTCATGTTCGGGACTTGTAGTAGCCATTTGGTGAACTCTTTATTGTAATAGGAAACAGCCCCAAGTCTTCCAACTTGTTTTATATTTGAAAGCATTTTACGTGCATTCAGTTCTCTGTTTGCTGGTTCAAAATATTCTAGCAACTTTTTCTTGAATCCTTCATACGTACTTACTTCTGCAGTGTTATTCATATTTACTAGTTCCCACCATTCTAGTGCAGGACCAGTCATAAAGCTTACCGCATACATTATCTTTTTGTCGTCAGGAAGCGTTGCATGAATACTTGCAAATATGTTTTCTATAGATTGTAGAAATGATCTGGCATATTTACCTGAAAATTTTTCCGGTTTCCCCGATTTTAGCAAATTACTATGGTGTTCATGATTACTTACCACATTTGTTAAGTGGTTATTGAGTTGCATTACTTGGGCGAGCTGTTGTCCTAAGACATTGACTCTATTTTGTAAATCACTAATATCTGTATCCATCTTGATGATAGCGATGTATAATTGTACTTAGGTATATTTTCTTCTACGGATGGTAGTGGTTTTACAATTTTTTCTTTTTTTGATATGGTTTAAGTGTCCTCGTAGGCTGCTGAAGACTTTTGTATTGTTTTTTTAATTTTTTGATGCGCTTTCGTATAGTACTTAGTGTACTATGGTTGCGTGATTTTTTATTTCAAGTCTACTTATGATGGGCACAACAAGATATGCAGTATTGTGTGATGTAACACACGTGTATGGTTTTTGCAAGGGTGGTTAGAGCAACAACAATTTCAATTTATTTGATAAAGTGCACTACTATCTTACAGTGCAATTAATTTTTTAGGAAGATTTTTTCAAATCTTTAATAAATTCTCGGACTTTGTTATTGTCCGGTACTGAATACTCAGCTTTTGTAAGTTTCGGTACAAATTTGTGTTTAGCTGCAAACTTGTACGCATTTCCCACTTGATATAATTTCTCTTTATGAACCTGCGTTTGGAGGTGTATCATATATTCAAAGGTAGTTTCGTACTTAATGCGGCAGAACTCGCAGTATATTTCGAAATTATATGCCTTTGATAAGGCCTTATAATGGGTGTGACTTTTGTTGTGTTCTTCCCACGTATGTAATCCTTTTCTTTGTTTGCAATATGAACACTTTAGATTTTCATTATCAACTTTATGCTTTTTGTACTTTGAATTATTGTGTAGATTATTGACTTCTTCAATTTCTTCGGTTTCTAAGAAGGGATTAAATTTATCGTTTTCCAAGTCGGCGAGCTGTATTTCGTTATCAATTTCTGTAATTTTTTGTATAATATTTTCTTCAGTGTTATTGTTCTCGACTGCTTCGACATCTAATATAGAGTTGACTCGAGAAGGGGGTAGTTCATGACGAGGTATAGTTCTTATGCAGTTTTCATTTTTAATTATAATTTTCGTAGTGTCTTCTGTATTTTGTATCTTAGAATTTTTGTCTTTAGTTTCGTTGTAGTTTCGTTTCTTTGAAGTTTTATTCACTATATATTTCAGTAGTCTAGTACGATAGAGAAGAAAGTATATTGTCAGAATCTTGGAGCGATGCTACCAATTGTAATTATCGGTGCGCAGTAGGTGTGTACATAACTTACTTTTGTATTGTGTATAGCTTTTTCTTAAATATATATTGAATAAAGTACTTTATCCTACACACTGGTCTGACCGCGCTCGCGCTGGACGGACTTGCTGAAGGCCTAGAACTGTTGTGGACGGAGTTGGTCCGAGGAGAGTTGCCCGGACTTCTGGGAACAGGAGTCCGAGACGGTTTATATAGTCTAGCAAATAGATGATTGTAGTACTAAAAAGAACACTACCAATAAAGGCTCTATTCCTACTTTATATTCCTATACAGCACTGATAACTCAGTGACCGTACCAGCTGAGCATATGCGCGTGGAAGGGGCAAAACCAATGCTTTTAAGCCCCTTCCAAAACTCCATATGCTACACGATGCAACAGAAAAGCTCCAATTTTAGGATCCCTAATTGCTCCAGAGATACCTTCGTAACATTATTATATTATGTGTCAACTGTCAGTTGACTGAATACAAGCGGTGGTTCTGTTGCGACAGTTTCTTCGATTTTGTACTTGAATCGCTTGTAATCCCTCTTGCAGTGGATTTGGGTCCGGGAACTACCAACGAGTGTCAAAACCACTAGGTTTTGACTACGTGCAATATGAGATGAAAAGTTCGTGAACAGCCTTCAAATAATATCTGACGTACGATCAAGAAGCAAATGGAAGAAGCCAGAAAGAAAAAGGTGCATAACACACGTCATAAAATCTTTTGTTTCCCAGTCGCATTCCCAAAGGGGTCATTCCCGCTACCACTTCCAAGGCGTTTTCATTTGAAGAGCCCCGTCTGCACATCTCATTCAAAGATACCATAAGATCACAGACGTGTGATTAAGCGACAGCGAGTCGGAAGCGGTGCTAGCGATGATGCGACGGCGAATCCTCCCCAACCGAAAAGAAAAAGGGCAACGCTTACCATTGCAAAGCAAGCTTTCGTAACGCGACCGAGCACGCGAAAGTGAGGTTGTCTTTTAAAAATAAATAAATTCGACTTTGTTCCAATTGGCTCTCAAATCAATTGCGTTTCGAGCCAAAGCTTGGAAGAAGGGGCGCAGATGCTGGGTCCTGTGAAGACTTGTCTGGCAACAGCAGGGCTAGAACCATAAAGGGTGCGTGAAGTCGTTTAAAACCACGCGTTGCAGTTTTCAATTGCGTCTTTGCGTCTGAACACGACAAACTTGAAATGGACAACGTATACTCACGAGAAGAGTGCAAACAATTGCGTTAATGTGGCGAATCCGCCTCGAAATGCTTTGTTGAACTATGCACTGCTTCGACTCGTTTGTTGAATCACTGCCATGAGCGGTGAACAACAAGTTCTGTCTCGTCGCAAACTGCCTCGCCTGCCCCTTCGTATAAAAGGGGGATAAAGAGCACTTCCCACAACGATAAACTCCATATCTGTTTTGCACATATCTAACTATAACATGTCGTTCTTTTTCAAACTTGCGTTATGTTCCCTTCTCTTTCACTCTGTGCTGGGAAGTGCACCTTGTGACCCAGGATGGGGAACCACTTGGAATGACTATGGTCTTTGCGAAATCTGCAAACCGGGTTTCTACGACAATGGTATAGGGTTTTGTCAAATATGTCGCTCGGGAACTTATCAGCCCGAATCCGGCCACACGGAATGCAATCGTTGCCCTTCCGGTACATACTCCGGACATGGGTTTGAATCTTGTGTATCTTGCCCTGAAGGCGAAGTGTATGTAGAATCTTCTGCGCGCTGTGGGCTGTGTCCTGCCGGGGAATACTTCGATACTGGTGTTCAACGCTGTACCTATTGCAGCCCGGGATTCTTTAAAGCTGAAGAGGGCTTGCGTCCGTGCCTCCCTTGTCCTCCCAACACCAATTCTGTGTACTCCGCTACCGAATGCATTGCTTGTCCGGAGGGACAGGCGTTGATGAAGGATGGAACGTGTGGAACATGCCCGGCTGGACAGCACTACGACGAATTCGACAACGACTGTTATGATTGCCTTTCTGGTGAGTACACTGAGACAGAGAATGTGCTTCCAAAATGCTACAAGTGCGGTGGCAACTCCTTTTCGCCGGCAGCTGCCTCCCAATGCTTTGAATGCCCAGACGGGGAGGTGTTTATCAAAGACTCAGGTGAATGTGGGCATTGTGATATAGGGCAACATTATCACGAGAGTGATCTTTCTTGTCACGACTGTTCGTTGAATTCGTTCAGTCATGGCTCAAACCGCCGAACCTGTCGGATATGTCTGCCCGGTAGTTTTGCAAGACCTAGATCATCTACTTGCTTCCTTTGCCCAGCAGGACAGGTTTATCTGGTTCAAACAGACCAATGTGGCGAATGTCCTGAAGGAACACAATACATTTCTCATGGAGCTCGCTGTGATGGGGACCCGAACGGAATGCCGTCCCCGGAGCCAGTCGAGGAATTGATCATTTCTCCGTCCCCAGACCCAGTTGAAGAAGTCCTCATTTCTTCTTCTCCGATACCAGGGCTTGACCTCGAGACTGATTATGAAGAAATTCTAGATCTAGAATCGCCGAAACCAGAGCTCGGCCTTGGGATTGAATATGGGGAATTTATGGATATAGAGATGGGGACTCCTGAGCCATCGGCAGAGATAATTTTACTTTGACTGCAGCATTAAACCAATGATTGAAAAAGAGCATCACTGCCGTTCGTATGGGTTTGCCGGCTGTTACAGAATAGTGTGCACATATGTGAAAGACGTCAGAGCGAGTAGGCTACTGACTTGTATCAAACTTTTTTCTCCACCAGAGTTGAGAAACATCTATTTGGAAATATTTCGAGTGCGCGCAAGCCAAGAGCGCCAACGAATGCTCACTTTCGAACCATCCATGAGTCACAACTTCACGTAGAGCAAGAGGGCCCTTCCAATTGAGCAAAATTGGTTAATACTGGATGGAAAACATTTTTCTCGGATTTCAAAGCCAAATTGTTTGTAAGTACACGTAGATTTTTCTTGGTCTAATGAAGAAGCTTCTGATAAACGTCTCTGCAGACGACTGATCAAGTGCGGGACGATCACATCTTGCATCAGCTTTTGATCGACACAGTGGCCCTCTTCGCCAGCAATTTCGTACATAGCCGCTCAAGGCCACACCCAAAACCGGCATAGAGCTTTTCTATCTGAAACCGTAGTACGAGAGAGTCGTTGAAAGAACAAGACTATGGCTAACCAGCCAGCTCTATACCAGCACAAACCAAGCAAAAAAAAAGACAATTGGCAGTACATCCTTCGTGCCATGATAGCTCACCAGATCCTTTCAACAAGAAGCTATACAACCAACAATTACGAGTCCACTTGAAAAGCTGAGAAAAACCCCTGACAACTGATCAAATTCTTTTGTGCGGTCCTCCCTTTCAATGGTATGGGCTACAGCTTCAGCTTCAGAAGGCCCACCCTTCCTCCTCTTAGTAGTACCTAAAAGCACATATAAGCAGCGTGAGTGAAGCGCAGTCAACTCTTTCCATCCTTCTTTCCAAAGCTCAACAGCCCGCATATCACAAAGCGGCTAACGATTTGAACTCGATATGCCCATTTCTCTGATATCTTTTACTTGTGCGCTATTCTGTTGCGCAATCGCAAGCTTCCCATGCGAACTTGGATATGGTTGGGGATACCACGAATCCTGCGAAATATGTGCTCCAGGATGGTATGATACTGGCGATGGAATTTGTATACCGTGCTTGGGTGGTACTTTTCAGCCAGAAGCCGGTCAAGCTGAATGCTTACCATGCCCTCCCAACACAGACTCTGTCCATGGTGCGACTCGATGCGTCTCATGCCCAGAAGGGCAAGTCTTGTTGGAGACAAATGAGTGTGGAACCTGTCCCGCTGGAAAGTATGTAGGAGACTACGGAAGTTGTTGTTCATGCAGGAGTGGATTCTTCAAGGCAGAAGCGGGGCTGGGCCACTGTTTGCCCTGTCCGAAAAATGCGTTCTCCAGAAATGAAGCTTCCGAATGTATTTCGTGTTCTGAGGGTCAGGCGCTCATGAGAAATGGTTCCTGCAGCACATGTCCACCCTGGAACATATTACGACGGTTCGAATCTTGAGTGCTCTGAATGTCAAGGTAAAACATATACAGACTCTCCGAACATTTTACAGGCATGTTATAGCTGTGGCGGAAACTCCTTTGCTGGTAAGGGTTCGGCAGAGTGCGTAGAATGTCCGACTGGAGAAGTGTTCATAGAAAGATCGGGGACTTGTGGAAAATGTTCACCGGGCCAGTTCTACAATGAGCGTGATCTATCTTGTACCGACTGCGGTTACAACCGGTTTACTGTTTACGGAAATGAGCGCGCTTGCAGACGCTGCATGCCTGGAACATTTGCTAGAGTTGGGTCGACGACGTGCTTCGAGTGTCCATACGGACTGGTATACCTTTCAGAGACTGATTCGTGCGGATCATGCCCCTCAGAAGAGTACAACTCTTACGAAGCTCACTGTAGTGATCCGTTATTTCTGGAGGGGACAGATGAGCCTAGTGTAACAACGGAGGAGATGTTTGGACTCCCTGTCGGATGTGAAGGAGAAGACGATCATGGAGAATATATTCTTGGTCAGTCTCCCGAACCATACACATTCTGTGATCATTAGTTGGCGTTCGATTGAGCAACATGCTGTAATCGAGGGACCGATTTTATCTGCATTGATAGAGATTAAGATGGAGTATTAATTGAAGTGTAGTCTTGAGCAAAGTTGAGACAAACCGCGCACTAGTCCTTCACCGTATCGCTGGAATTCCAAGGTGTTCGAACCTGGCTCGAATAGTTTCCATACAGCTTGACGTTTTTATTTCTGACAGAACCAAGGCATGTCTTTGTTCGGAGCGTCCACGCTGCGAAGCTTTGATCGCAGCTTTCAGATGAAGTTACGAAACAAACAAAATTAGTGATTCAACTCTGCAAAATATTTCAGCAGAATTGTTCGCTGTAAGCCGCTGCATTACACCAGACTCATGTGCAGAACTATCCAGTAGCGATCCTTGATACAGTTTTTAAAAAATAGAAACACTTAAAAACATTTTTGAAAGCCTTTCAAGTGGTGGACACGCGCACACGGTTTCCACCGGAGAGCGCAGGATATTGGCCTTTGGCTACTTTTGCTGGGAGCCTCGTGTTCGAAGAGCAAAGCTAGGGTCTCGAAGGTTGGAGCAATGAGTTTTTCTTTTCAATGGCCCATGAGCTGCACTTACTGGTTCCATCGTTCGAAATGCTAACTCATTTCAGGGTTCGACGCCAAAGGCTTCCAAGAATCGAAGAAGATGCTGTATCATGTTGTGCGCATTGTGACGTCAATCTGTGACTTTGACGGACATCTAAATCGACACAAGTGGCCAGAAAAGACACGTTGCCAGCTATGAAGCAAATAGCATATAGATGAATAGATAGACACGTAACCAAGTATGCCCTTGTTTCACCTGTGTAAACGTGTCCATGTATCTGGACGATCTATGCTCCTATTCTTGCAATTTCTTCATGATTGTCGTGTCGAACTGCGTCTCCAGTGAGAGAGAATATATTCTTCGTTCTACGAAGGTGTTGTGTATTTACTCTTCCACACTGTTGCGGTTGCTGGCTGCCAAAGTCGTCCATCTTCGGCACTCAATCAGCTGAAGAGCTTGCCTTCTTTGCTACATTCTGTCCCAGAGTCCTTTTATTATATCAGAAGATACGCCAGGGGCAGCACACTTGCCCAGCGATCAATAGGACAGTGTATTTCATATCAAATTCGATACAAAGCTCCCTTTCAACGATTTGCGTCCCAGTCATTGCTGAGTAGATGGAGTATGGCCGTTCTGTAGGAGCCTTCTTCTTCTTTGTAATGGTCAGCCGCCCCTGATTTCGAGGCGGCAGTAGTTCCATCTAGAGATAGTTCTCTCTCTTAAAGAAGGCCTGTACGAACCAACGGTACCGTTGCAACGTTCTAAGATTGCTAGATATGCAAACGAGCAGGATAACGTTGTAGCAACGACAATGGCTTACGATGTTAGAGCGTCCGTGGGAGAACTGTGGGATAGGGTAACCGCGTTTAGTAATGAGCGCCCAGCATACACAGTGCCTGCGATAAGCCTCTGGTGTCGTTCAGACGGATGAAATCTGGCCATCGCTTCTACTGGGTTATGAGTCTATAGTACCTACGACATCCCTATCAGAAAAGGCTATCTTTAACATGACTTTCCTCTAGGCTCCGCACCCGGGGCGCCCGACCGTTAAAAAGAAGTAGAAGAATAGTCTATCCTACAAGGCTGCACTGCGACTCAATGTGATCCGCAGGAAGCTCAAGGAGTTCGTACCTTAAGTCGTAAATGAAACCCCCGTAATTCTCACCGGCGATATCTTGCAAATGTTTGGGAATAATATATGGAAATTCTTCATGGGCTGTCCTATAGGCAACCAAATATTCAACCGCAAAATCAAAGAACTTACCCTCCCAGAACTCACCTTTGAGCACACCGTAAGGCATGTTGTCGCAGCTTGGAATGTTGTTTGCGATCAAAGTATTATACGCGGCCAAATAAACAGAAGCCATAGAATTCTGTGTTTTTGTTATATCGGTCCCATCATACCGTTTTTTTAGAAGGCTTCCCCTAAGAGACATATTCCCGAATATAGTTCTTTCTTCATGCGGACATGCACTTGCGGCACAAGTAGTCGTGCAGAGCGGAACTGTCATGTACACGATATTTGCATCGCCCTTGACGCCAGCACACGGCGATTTAACTTCCAGGTCTTCAAAATCAGATATGGAGACTCCAGATTCCACGAATTCACGACACTCTTTCTCCTGCTCGGTTTCCGAAGAGTATTCAAACACTTTGCAGGAGTTGACGGTCTTCAATTGAGTACAGAGAGGATCGTCTGTTCTCGGACATCTCGCGGCATCATTCTTCGACTGCATCAAAGCATCAGAAATCATGGACACGGTCACTTCGCAGTTCACAGCTTCTACACTGGGTCCAATCTTCTTCAACAATGCTTTAGCCCAGTTGTTGGCTTCTGCTCGCGTCACTGCTTTTACACGTTGTTTGGTCCGTGAATTGACAGCAATCACCCCCTTGTTATAGAAGATGTTGTATCCGACTTGAATGATTGCATCGGTTCCTTGTTTTGATACGACCATACGTGCTCTACATAGTCTTCCGCCATTACAGTCTCCAGTTGCGACTCTTTGGTCCTCGACAAAATCTTCTACCGAAGCCCCACATGTCGATCCGGTGTGGGACCGGATGGGGAAAGCCTGTGAGCGAGAATTGGTGGCGCCATGGAGTTGCCAGTAACGATTTTGAAATGGGTTTGGCATTCGGCGCAAATCCCTAGTGTTCCAAGGCGAGGAGAGGGAAGTAATCTTCTCTAGCAACGATCGAGAGGGATTGGGCAATGCATGAAACCCATTCGAATGATTGAGAACAACAGTGGTGCGATTCGAGAAGAAGACCACAACAGATGCAACCAATACTGTGAGAATGATTGCTCCACGGGGAACAAGAGAGGTGAACATCGGCAAGACACGACGAAGATCATGAAAGCCTTGCATATTGCGAAAGCCGCTACGTTCGGTGCTGGTGGTTTGGTCCATGCTTCGTGTTGAGACTTTTGCAAGCTGTTGCGTAGATAGTCAACGAAAAGCCGATCTGATATCGCAGTTACGGTGCAAGCGAGGTTTTTATACTCGGGGAGCGTGACTAGTTTGCTCCTGCTCTGTGAGGAGTTGTCTGCTTGCCAGAACTGCTTCAAGACTGGGGTTTCTTGCTTCGAAGTCATTCTGTTCTGCTGTTCTCTGATGTGGGGTTCTTCTGTTCTTATGAATAGTATTATCTTCAGCGTGAGCTTTCTATTGGCCTAGTGTGTGTCAGGATTCGCGGGAATTTAGTGCCTTTTAGACAATACCAGGGAGTCAGAAAGTAATTTTCGATTTCTGTTCTGCTCTACTCTTGCCTTTGGTGCTTGGTGCCCCAAGGGTGTGTCTATGGAGTGATGCCCACGTTTTTCAAAAAACACCTTCGCTTCTGGCTTTGCCCGCGACCTCCAGGGAAAGTGGCTTCATCAGCTTGGAGCGGTAGCAGATTATCGAATACAGTTCAAGTTTTAATGTGATTAATCCTTAGGTTTAACCTGAATGGTCACAAACAATGGGTCCATCCAAGAATTTCTAAATTCCTAGACTAGTACGCTTTGCTCGAATAGAAAGATTACAAGTAGACTTTCTTGTTGCCAGGAAATAGGATTCTGGTCGGGGTAAGCAAGACCCCGACCAGAATCCTAAACGTGTTGCTCTTCAAAGTTGCATGTAACCCGCGAGTACATTGACCCGCTCATAACATGTTTACTAAAGACCACAATTTGCCCTACACTCCACCATCATCCAACACCATTTCAACGACCCACTCTCTATGTTTCAACCACCAAACATAAGCAAATTGTTCCTCTTTTTCTACACGGCCTTTCTTTTCCAACTATACGCATTTGTACTCATTCAAAAACATCGCAACTATCGAATTGTCAGAAAAAAGCAAAGATATGCGCAAAGCAACAAATATAGCCGAAAAGGCTTACTTCATCCACGATTCGGCACAACTCCATGGCGGCAATTGTTACGTTCCGGCACTGATGCAGACTTTCTTGTGTCAACAAGTTTCCCACGTTCACTATTTCTGCGTGATCTCATTCCTTGGTTTTCCAAAGCACGAGCAAGCCACAATTGTGGCTCTCCATTTCGACGAAAACTGACAAACCGAGGAAGACACCCTCCATTAGAAACAAAAGATCTACTAGGCCTCGTGTTGTAGTATCTGAAAGGCGGAAATGTTGAATACGCACTCTGTCCAATATTTGGTGTCACTCCCTCCTCTGTGTCGCAATGGTTGGATTACGGAATGGAAATTATGCATTCTGTAGTCCTTGACAAATCTTACCCATGCTTTCCAATCCAGTGGCCAACCGAGCCTGAAATGCGAGCTTCAACTGAACTTCTGCAAAAAAAATCCGTTGCACGCGTACGCGCTGCGCGGTGTGTTTGGTATCAGTGATGGAGCTAGGCTTCCTGTACCTGATTTCGATGATCCTGACACACAAAATGCGTTCTACAATGCTATGTCCCAAGATGTTGAGGCCACATATCTCCTCTTGTGGAATTTCAAGGGTGAAATAATCCATGCAGCGTTGAACTTTCCAGGTAGTTGGCACGACAGCAAACTAGCTTACCAATCGAGACTATATTGGCCGTCGTTAGCGCTTGATTCCAACACGCCTCCGGGATATGCCATATTAGGTGACAGTGCGTTCGTGAATGACACGCGGACTGGGAAGGTGGTGAGAGCACGAAAAGTCAATGAACACATGGGTATGCCAATATCGGATGGCTGCGTCGCCATTGAGCTTATGCTTCAACGTATATATCCAAGCGAACGTCAGAGTGCTGAATGGGGTGTGCGAGGTTTGAATGCACCGTTTCGAAGATTAACAAGAACGCTTCCTGCGGATCATTACAAGCGTGGCAGGTTGCTTAGCATTGCGGCTCACTTGGTCAATTACAGAACTCGAGTTGCGGGCCTGAACCAAATAGCGTCTGTATACAGTCACTCTTCTAAGATCCTTCTTTAACAGCCTTCACATTACACATTTCATATCCCATAAATGCATTCAACACCAAACTGACAAACCCAGAATGGATCACGTCCGTAGCCTTGTCCTATGGACCGTGGCTTCAAGCACAGATTCTTCCTAGTCCTGGCAAAGATAGTGCCACGGTCACACTTAGACCCACCCTGGCTTCAAACAGGTTTGGATGAGTGCTCCGACCAGCACGAAGCTATCGCAGATGGAGCACCGTTCCGAAAGATGCGGCACGGCCAATGGCGGCGAAAACTTGACATGCGTGGGCGACTGCGTTTCCTAAGGCGTATGTGCCACTTTCTCATCACTCCAGCGCCAGCGCTTCTATTTGGACTCGGACGTGAAGTGTTGCACCCTAGCAAGCGGCTGAAAGCGGTGGATGGCACAATCGGTGCACTGCAGGACAAGCGACATGCTGGAAGCAGTCTGCTGCGCAAGCTGTTGACTGTCCAGCACGCGCACGAACAGGCGCCCATGAAAGTCAATCATGAAGCACAGCACGGGTACGACGGCCTTGCCGTGGAGATTGCCGGCGGTTTGAATGGCAGCTAGTACGATGGGCACGGCCATCTCATGGGAGGCGGCACCCTTGAGCGGCGTTCTACAGTACCTGGCGAGGCAAATCTCCGGCGAGGTGCCGCACAAGACGGCCAGATGAGTGCAATTGACGGCTAGCAAGCCGCCGTGCGCGACAGACTGCACGGCGTTCTCCAGGAAAGGCGCGACGCTTCGGTACGAAGCGAGGCAAACGACGTCGAACTGCTTATCTCGCTCGCGCGAGCACGCCATAAGCAACACGACATGGCCGTGCGACAGCGTAACCTGCCCGGTGATGAGCCCGTTGTGGCTCACGTTAAGCGCGAAGTTATCGACGGCATACTGGTCCACGTCGTTTGCGGTGACGTTTCGGACTTGCGACACCTCCTTGAAGTAGAGCACGGAGCGCAAGCCCGTGGCCGGAAGCACCTCCAACACGTGCTGCTGGCACGGTGGCTGGCCGGCCTGTTCGAACCGCGGTTCCCTGGTGAGCCATCGCAGCAGCAGCACGGTCAGGTCGCGGTTCAAGACCTGCGCGTGGTTGTAGAAGACGTTGGGCTCCTCGTTCAGCGCCTTGGCCTCGCCCCCGCACACCTTAGCGTAGCGCTGGCAACGCGCTGCGATTTCATCGGGTGGCTGTCCTCGTCGGCGGGGACGGCGGCGTCTGCGACGACGCGGCGGGCGGGCGCGGGCCGGCGGGCGCAGGCCGGCGGGCGCGGTCATCTTGGCCAACTATTGCGCCGTAGTGCGCATCGTGAGCTGCAGTGTGTGCGGGATGGTGCGCGGCAGGAACAGCAGCGACGACATGGCGTTCACGCCGTCGCGGAACGCTGCCCACCGACGCGCTGCGAGCACCGGCCCCGCCGCCGCCGCTACATCGCCAGCCGCTTGCACGCGCTGCGTCTCTGCCTTCCGCGCACCCCACGTTTTGGGGCCATCTCCCAAGCCGCGTGCGCGGGATTCGAAACAGCTGCGCGGGGACGCCGCGCGTCGCACACGTGGCTACTAGGTGCGCCAGCGTCGTACACGGCGCCACCCTGTACGTACGCGCCCGTGTACGTACGCGCCGTGGCTGCGCGCTCGCCCGGAAAGGGCGCCCACAGTTCACTGCGGTGCCGACGGCGGTTGGGGGCCCTCACAGAGCTTTTGGTTCCTTCGCTTGCGCGCGGGACGAACCGAAACTTACGATCGAGCGATGACTAGCGATCCAAGCGTGGCGCCGCAGCCGCCGCAGCCGCCGCAGCCAACGCAGCCAACGTAGCCCCCGCAGCTGGCGCAACCGCCGGCATCGCCATCGCCGTCGCCAAACAGGTGCTCGTAGCGGCGCGCTGTCTCATCAAGCGCGGGCGCCACTTCACGCGCCGCCGGCTGCACGTACGCCACGGCGCGCGTGCGCCCGGCGCCAACGCCGTCGCGCCGAGGCGCCGTTCGCCAAAAATTGAGCGCGCAGCTGATGCTCCGGCTCGCCGAGCAGCCGTCGTACGCAGCCATCGTACGCGCGCGGTCTGCACGTTGCTAGGCGCGTCCACCGGCTCCTCGCGCAGCGCGTATCATACTTGGCGCGCCGTGTCGCACAACTGACGCAGCGCCGCGTAGAACGACGCGTCGCACTGCGCGAGGTGCGCCAGCGCGGGCCGTACCGCGTTGCCGCCGTGCGCATGCGCGCGGGAGAGCGCGTCAGATCCGTGCATAGCGTCAGCTCCACCAGCAGCGCCGGCAGCTGCGTGCTCAGTCGCTCCGCCGCCGACCGCAGCAGCGCTACCGCACGCGCGCCGTTCAGCTTGCGCAGCGAGTCGCGCGCGGGCTGAAGACGCTTCGTCGCCACGCTGCAGCCGGCCGCGCCGGCGCGCAGCGCGTGCAGCGCTGCCGCCGGCTGTAGTGGTGAAGGCGAAGGCGAAGGCGAAGGCGAGCGCTCGCCCAGTACGTGCGTCGCCAGGTGGCGTGCCGCGCGCCACTACTCGATGGCCGCGCGAAGCTGTGCATAGTGGCGGCGCGTCGCCACGTGCGCGCTGTGCTGCTGCGCGTCGGATCGTCTGCGCGCGCGCGACGCGTGCGAGAGCAGCGCGTCTAACGCCTGCGTGCGCGACAGCGTCGCCGCGTGCTGCAGTGTCGCTTGCCGCCCATGCAGCTCGCCGCCCGCATCCGTCCCCACCGCTCCCGCCGTCCCCCACCGCCCCCTCCGTCCCCACCGCCCTCTCCGTCTCCAGCGCCTTTGATGGCGCTGACGACGCGCGCGTGTAGTACGCCGACAGCCGCGAGGCGCGCGGCTCCGACGGCGCCGTCATTGATGCTGCAGCCCACGATGCGCCCGATCGCGCTGCTCCCACCCCGCCTGCCTGCCTGTGATTTTGGCGGTAGATATATATATATATACAACGCACGCGTGTACCGTTGTACGACGTGTGCGCTCGCAGGGCGAGCCGCGCACCGAGCCCACCGTCGGTATCATAATAATATTATCGCAACCCGTCGCCGCCGTCCTCGCCCGCAGCCGCAACCGTCCTCGCCCGCCGCCGCAACCGTCCTCGCCCGCAGCCGCATCCGTCCTCGCCCGCCGCCGCAACCGTCCTCGCCGCCGGCTGCGGCGCCGCCGCCCGGCTGCTAGCTTCCCGCAATGCCCGCCGTCGAGCAGTACACGAAAAAGACCAACACCGGCAACGCCGTGCTGGAACGCATCCTCACCCCACGCCCGAGTGCGGCCCCGCCGCCCCCCGCCGTGCTCTTCGGCTGGGGCGGGGCGTCCATGCCGCACCTCGCAAAGTACGCCCAGCTGTACGAGGTCATGCGCTACAACTGCGTGCAGCTCGTCACCCCGCCCTCTGTCATCTTCGCCATGCGTCCCGTCGCCAACGCCAAGTTTCCGCTCTCCGTGCTGCGCATCCTCCCCGCCCACGCGCGCCTCACCGACGGCGGCCTCGTGCTACACAAGTTCTCCAACGCCGGCGCCACTCTGTCGCCGCACCTGTCCCACTCTTTCGGCGCCACCAATCGCTCGCACGTCGTGGGCCCCCCAAGTTCCTGATTGTGCACCCCACACCGCCCCTCCCCGTCGCTGTGCGCGCTCGTGCAGAACTGCGAGCAACTGCTAAAGCGCTACCACCTGCCGCACCGATCATTCTTCTTCCCGGGCGACGGGGTCGCTGTGCCCACCGAGGCCGGCTCGCGACGCACCGCCACCTCGCTGCAGCTGCGTTTCAAGATGGCCGCTGGCATGACCGTCACCGAGGCCATACTGCGCCTGGACTGCCCGGACAGCGGCGATTTCCAGTGGGTGCAGACGCATGCACTCACGCCGCTGGCGCTGCTGCTGGCCACAGTGCGTGTCGCCGTGCACGCCGCGCCCACTGCGCCCGCGCACATGCCGCCGCCGGGCCCCAAACGCCGCCGCATCGCGTCGCAGAGGTGCCCGCATCAATCTCGGGAATAAGCCGCCATGCCGTGCAGAAGATGGCAGCCGCCGAGCGGCATGATGCCCGCACTCAACCCGTCGTCGACGTGGTCGTCGCCGTTGCTTCAGCCGTCGTCGCAATCCTCCAGCATCGAGTGGTGGGTGTATACCACGCTCTGCGTGAATAAGGCGGGCGAAGGTTGTCAGCGAAGCTTTCCCTGATACTAGGCGTCCATCGGGAGGATGATGGAGAAGGCAAAACCGACTGACGGTGACTTTAAGGGGTTGGTTGGCACTGTGGCTAGCGTAAGCTTCAGTTCTTCGGAGATGGCAGGCTTGCGCAACGCCAGCGACGGCAAGTCACCCTTGACGGGATACGAATTGCGCACCCACTTGGTCTTAGTATTGCGCACGCTGTCGTTAGTGGATGCATTGAAGTTCAGCACGAATTAAGGCGCTGCAGTCGCTCGAAGAGAAAGAAGCGAACTTCCGAATACCGACAGTGAAGTGCGTGCAGCATCGCATCATATTCATCACACTTTACTTCTTTGATTTGTCGAGAAACCTGTGCATGGTGTCGGAAATCGATGCAGAAACTATAGTTTGGATGTGGTCACGGCTCTTCTCTACAACAGTTTTCACTATGGAATCGATATCTCTCTCTGTCACAGCCTGCCTTCGTTCTCGTCTGACCTGTATGTCAGCCAACTCTGTCATACTTTTCTTCATTTCTTTCATACTGTCAACAAGTTCTGACTCTCTTCTCTTCGCGGCAGACGCGAACGGAGCATGCAGATGGCGTTTTCGGCTTGCAGTGGCTGTAGTGCCTGTGGGTTCAACTGTGCCAGCGTTTCGACGTTCATTCTCTCTACTGCAATCCCTTGAGTCATTTTGATTCTGCTGTACCTCCTCATTGAGGTTGCTGTTGTACTTAAGAGAGACCATGTTTGACAGGATCTGTTTCTGGATGTTTTTCGCTCTGCGAACATAATCTGGACAAGTAGGGTCACCAGTTTTCTTCTGGACATACGACAGCTTATCATACTTCTTCTTCAGAGCTTCCGATCTCCTACGTGGTCTGTCATTTTCCTGAGCGAATTTGTTATAGTCGCGATACACACGAGCCCAACCATTCATTCCAGTTGGCTCGTGCTCTTCGATTATATCTAGCAACACATTTACATCTCGTAACGTATAGTTCCAGCTGTTTGCTTTTCTTCCTTTTTGGCGGCCTTGTCTATTTCTACCTTCTGGCTGAATGTCGTCTTCTTCGCTTTCTATTTCCACCACAGCTGCTTCGTCATGAATATCCTGAGATTGATCATCTTCTTCAATCATATCCTGTTCTTCCTGATCATGATGAATTAGTTGCTCTATTTGTAAACGCCTACGCTGCATTTCTTCAATATGTACTTGGTTTTGACGAATCTCGTGGAGCCTGGGAGTTTGGCGGGATGGAAAATGTGACATATCTGCGAGGCGAAGTGGCTGGAGATCCAAGTAGCACACTGGCCAGTTGAGGAGTCCTCCCCTTATCTGCATAGAACGAAAAAAAACGAGGTTACATGACCAGATGTGTAAGTGTTGAGGCGTCTACGTGCTTCTGAGATGGGACATATCCTTTGGAACTTTAGGAATTTAAAAATTCTTGGATGGACCCAATAGAGCTTGTCGCCTGGTTCTCAGGGACGTGCGGGAAAAGGCATACAGTATCGTGAACTTGTAGTGGACTTTTGTAGCGTGACACGCCCGACTGTATTCAAGGCCGTGACTGCATTCGAGGACGAATGTCAGGCCACAGGTAACCAAGTACAGGGGGGGTCACGCAATAGTGCCATTTTGAGTATTGCCATCCTCTAATTAGTGCTACCCCTCAGCACGTGGCACACCCGGAGGGGGGGTGCCGGTGGGGAGCCGTGAAGCACCAATTGTAAAAATTTATTGCTTGCTCCCGTTTTCACGGACTCCAACTGAAAATAAAAGCAAATGCGCCAGCAGTCACGAGAACATCACTATTCAAATCTGCTCTACTGAATAGTAGTACACGACGTACATAGTATCCACTATATTCACTAAAAAAGCACTATTCATTTCTAGTATGTCGAAGTCTGAAGTACCTGACAGGGCATGAGAGTCAACTTTCGGCGTAGCTGTCAGGTGTAGTAACACTCCTGAAATGCAACAGCAAAACAAGACCCTGTGCGATTTGGAAACACTATTCTTCCATCTTTACGCTCCTCGCCCTAAGCGTTATCGAGGTACAACAAACTATCGTTTGTCGATCCTCGCAGATTCAAATTTTTGTACCTTACCCCATGACACAGATTCGCCTAGTACATTGTACTTCATCAACTGCATTCTCTCTAACAAAATCCAAACTTTCTTTGTACAACTAACATGGCTTCACCGAAAGCTGAAATTAAATACCGCTTAAATCGGTGGAAATCGGAAGACTATTGCAAGCACATGTCTCTGAAACCGCTGAGGAACATAAGCAAACTAAACGCATTTGAAGTCGATGTAAAAATTGCCATTGCGGCGTTGAAACGAAAAGAAATGCTATCGCACACAAAAACTTTGCTCTTATGCTCTCTTCGAGTGAGCCAAAGAGCATTAACGGAAAAACTTTACAACGCGTATGTCTCCTCTCTAGATCGCGTTCGCGACCGTAATCCACAATCCGAAATGGTCGGTTTGGAGGTCTCAAGGCGCCAAAAGAATTCTAACGCCGAAACTCCGAGAAAAAAGGTGCGCTTCTCATCCAATGTAACCGTAATTGTTTCCTATCCACACGGATTTAAAAGTGTTATGTACGGTGTAAGGACTTCGAGGAACGAACACTTAACCACTCACATGCCAATCAATCCCTCTAGGCTGCTCCGTTCTTCGGAGGATGATGATTTGAAAGAAGCCATCAAAAAAGGGCAGTGCTTTTCGCAGCCTTTCTTCTAGATCTAAAGGTCTGGAAATAAACTGAACCATGCATTTATCATCAGCCTCATCATTCCCCATATAACTTCCATATCCATAGACCTCAGGTTGCTCTGACGACATATCGTCCTACCACCACCGTACCGACCGTCCGCCTAGTGATGCTTTGGCCGCAGCGGCGAAGCATGACAGCGCCTGCTGGAGGACGGCGCCGGGCATTAGGTCACAATTGCTGCCATGGTGTAAAAAGGACAGCACCAGCTCGCCTTTAAGGCAGTAGCCCGGAGGATGTGCGGTGGACGGGCGATCAGTAATTGCAACACCCCAAGCGCGACTCTGCTTGCGGCCATGCGGTGGCCGCAATGACCCACCGGGCCGTGCTATAATTCGCACGCCCGGGTGAGAAGCGTGGCGTTGCAGAGATCTATGCGTAGCACGCAGTCCAGTGTGAATGACAGGTACTGGCACACCCGCTTGAGCAGGATGAGGGTGAGGGTTGCGCCAATCTTGGGCGTGAGTAGCGAGGCGAGAATCGAGTTCTAAGGCAAAGGAATGCCTTGGCGCGCCGGCAACTTGCCCTACGGCACACTAAGGCGCATGACAAGCGACGGCGTCGAAGCAGGCTCGTTGTCCGCCACGTGCAGCAGGGGCACGAGTAGCGACGACAAGCGAGACTGCTGCGGCGATCGCAGGCTGAGGCACTTCATCAGAGTGCAAGAGCACTCAAAGAAACACACAGCAAGCTACGGATAGTGACGGCGTCGTAGCTGGCACGTCTTCGGCTGCCGCGCAAATCACAGGCGCGAGCATCGACAAAAAGGGCCTGTGCTGTGGCGATTGACGTGAACTGCACAAAGATGCTACAAAAGGCGGTTGCGACGGTGTGAGGGTCGCTGTAGACGAAGAGGGGGTCTTCCAGTCGCAGCTGCTACGGGGTGGAGCACGGTCAGGTGTTGATGGCGGTGGTGATCCAGGCGTTGATCCGGTCGTTGATATCGGTCGTTGATATCGGTCGTGGTATTCAGCCACGAGCCCATGTGTGGCGACAAAAGCGAGCTGTACATCAAAAAGGCGTTAGGCATGGGCGAGAGGCTGTCCAGCGGCAACGGAAAAAGCAGCCAACACCGGCTCAAGGTGCGGCGTAACGGCGGGCAGGTGACGGACGTGAGCCTGGTCTCGGTGAGTCGGGCGCTGCTTGCTCGCGGCCAGCGAGGACTGCAGTAGACCGTGGTGGACTACTCGCGGCAGGCGCTGACTGTGGTGTTCAGGACAAGAGGAGGGGGGAAGAGGAAGTTCAATCAGACGCCTGCCAGCGTATATCTAGTTTACGAATCTGTCCGCGGGCTTTTTATCGAGACCCCCGGACGGTTCTACAAAACGTACGTTGCTAGGGAGTCATGTTCTACAGTGACACAAACGACTAGTTCGAGCTCAGCGCATTCTCTTCAGTGTCTGTTACGGTGGTTGTAAGCCCTCACAGACACGAAGCGTGGCTTGAAGCCCGGCGCCCAGCTTGTAGCACGTCGCACGGCTTGTAGTGCTGTGTGCGGCTTGAAGCTTGACGCTCTGTTTCCGCCGTGATCTTTACTGTCTGGCTTCAGCACGACATCACCCCCTCCAGGTCCGTCTTTTTCTTTCGAAGAGCACTTCTTGTTGGACGGACCGACTTCCAATAACGGCGAATAATGTCCACGTCGTTGAAATTATTGACTAACTCCCAGCTTGGTTTGATATTCCTGTCTTTCCAAACTACCAAGTAGCTCAACTTTCCATTCGTAGCTGTTCGATGTTTTAAAATCTTCTTAACTTCATAAGTTGGGTCATCATAGGCTGCGCTGTCTCCCTTGCGCACAACCAATTTCAAATGATCAGGAGGTACTGCACGTTTAAGCTTGCCCAATTCATCGCGCAAAACGTAAGCGCCTCCACGATTCTTGCGTACTACTGTAAACGTTCCTTCAAATCTTGCATCCCACTTTGAGTCCTTGGTCACGTCCTTCATCATTACTAATGCTCCTGGCGGAAAAGCATTCGGTTTGAGCATTCGTCGACCGGCTGCAAAGTACCTCGCGTCTTTTTCCTTGATCTCCTTCACCCTCTCAGTCACAGATGGGAAAACCGTTTGAGCTACTTTATTCTGGTGTGATTTCCATAGTTCCAGGCTGAGAGGTGTGGATGTGGCGGTTGTTCCAAACTTCGAGAACCCGTTCATCTTGCGACCAAACATGAGAGAAAAAGGAGTAGAGCCAGTAAGAGCAGCAACCTTACAATTATATGCTAGCTGCACGAATGGCACATACTCTTCCCATCTGTGTGTTGCACCATCCAGTTCCTTCAAAAGCATTGTTTCCACGATTCCATTTACCCGTTCGACTGCACCGTTCGCTCGAGGATTATATGGCGAGATGGTGCGATGGTTGATACCGTTCAAATTGGTAAGCTCTGTCGGACTGGATTATCTTCGGAGTGCCGAACACGGACATCACCTCCCACAGTGCGCGAGCTACTCGCGTCATTTCCTTGCTTTCGAGGGGACGTAAGATGGCAAACTTAGTCATCATGCAGACGATGGTCAACAGCGTATTTTGACCGTTATCTGATTCGGATAAGGACGTGATCAAGTCTACAGCAACGTGATCCCATGCAGATTCTGCACTGAGGGACTTGAAAGGATGAAACCCTCTCTTTTGAATGTTGTATCGCATGCAGGGAAGGCACGAGCTTGTTTCCTTCTTGATATCTGCTCTGATTCCGTTCCACCAATAACCGTTGTGCCAGAGCTTGTTGAAGACTTCCAGCTCCCCGAAATGCCCGAATTCATGTGCTCCCTTCACGAGCGTTTGTCGTTCCTCTTCAGATGAGGGACCCTTCTTATCCCGGACAAGTTGGGATACAGTGAGACTAGCCAGCGTCACGCTTGGCATTTTCCTACTGAGTGCGTCGGCGAGGTAATTATGGGGCCCTGGCAAGTGTACGATCCGGAAATTGTACTGGATGATGCGGTTAAACCATCTAGCGATCATCGGGTTAATATCGCGTTGGCTGTGGAGAAATGTTAGTGCTCGATGGTCAGTGTAGAGCACGAACTGTCGTCCAATTAGGTAGCACCTAAACTTCTCAAGAGCCCAGACTATGGCCAGTAATTCCTTTTTCGTCGCTCCATAATTCCGTTCCGAGGTTGATAACGATCGCGACGCAAAAGCAATAAACCGCACTTCGCCATTGGCTTGACGCTGTCCTATCCAGGCGCCAAGTCCGTAATTGGATGCATCTGTGCCGACCATGTACTCCTTGTCATCTGCAGCGTACGCTAGTGTCATGTTCTCGGTCATCTTCGATCGAATAGCTTCAAATGAACGTTCCATCTCCTCAGTTCACTTCAGTGGCCCTTTCCGTTTCCGAGCCAGATGCAGTGGCTTTGACACGTGAGAAAACCTGAGAATGAACTGTCGGTAGTAATTAGCGGCTCCTAAGAAGCTCAACAGCTGCTTAGTAGTTTGAGGTCTTTCCCAGTTTGCGATTGCGTCCACCTTCGATGGATCCATGCGAATGCCCTCGCCAGTCACGACGAAGCCGAGCAGATTCACTTCCTTTCGTCCAAAACGACACTTGTCAACTCTGATGGGTATCTTCCACTTCGTCAGTCTCTCTATGACGTCTCGAACATGCTCTGCGTGCTCGGTCATGTTGTCTGAAAAGATGATAATATCATCGATGTAGACTGCAACGTAAGGGACGTGGCCAAGAATTTGGTCCATCAACTGTTAAAACTTAGCTGGCATAGTCTTAATTCCAAACGGTGCGGCGCGCATGCGATAGTGCGTGCCCTTCCAGCGGAAAGCGATTCGGTTCCTGTCTTCCTCAGGGATGGGAAATTTGAAATACCCATCTCTGATGTCTAGTGTAGTGAACACCGCGTTGGGTCCGGATACAGAGCCGACGGCGTCCAATATGTCTTGCACGCGAGTCAGAGGGTAGTCTGAGTCCGGCAGGAGCGAATTGAGGCGACGTAAATCCACGCATGGGCGCACATCAACAAGGTTGCCCTCTCCATCTTTCTTCGGTACGCTCAGAATTGGAAACGAGTTTGCGCAGTCTGCAGGAGCGGATTCGATGACTTTGGCTGAAAGCCATCCACTTATCTCAGCGTTGACACGATCTTCGTCTCGGCGGGAGACGAAGTTGACCCGGCTCCAGATAGGAGCAGTGGTTGAAGGCCTGACTCTCAGTACAGCCAACGGATGGGTGCACCTAGCTGATAACGGAATATCTTGATTGCGCTGCAAAGCTTCATCCACATCTTGAGATATATCCGTAGCACTTCGTGATCTTTCGGGAGCTTCGTCCGGCTCCTTGGGAGCGGGGTCGGGTGTGGGCTGTTTGGCGTCAGCTGACAAGCTGACTGCTTGAGGTATGCCTTCGATAGAGTACCCGAATGCTGGGAAGTGCGGTAAACCAAGTATCATATCCCGGTGAGGCGGCATTTGCATGACCTCTGCGGTAATATGGGCTGTGCGAGCCCCATTCGTAACCTTAATCTCTGTCAAACCCTTGCGTTCAGCCATGGCCTTCCCACGCCCATCTAGGATGTTTCCAGTCACTCGCTGTACCGCAATGCGATGCTTTTCAGCAAAGTCGCTGGAGAGGAATGTAGATGTCACCCCAGAATCTACCATGGCCCATCCGTCGATTGTATTGATTCGAACAGGGGTGTACAGGAGCTCCGCGGCGTCTTCAGGGGCTGGCGTCAGTGCACTGAGGGACGGTTCCCTCAGCTTATCACTCTCCACAATGCTCCTCAAAAGCTGTGTCTCTGAGTCGTGATCGTCATATCCTAAGAGCGCTCGCAGCTCCGCATCGGTACAATCGGGACTAGGCTGTGGTTCTGCTTCAATGGTGGAGTCCAGCGCTGCTTCAATTTGCAAATTGGCAGCTTGCGGCTCCTTCTTGACATGATCTGCACATTTGTGCCCTCGTTGCCATGGCTTCCGGCAGTGACAACATTTCTTTTCCTGTCGGAGTTGCTCTCTTGTCGCGGCGTCGGATCTTTCCTTTCTCTGCGACGGCTCTTCGCTCTTCCATTGCGCACGGTCTCGTTCTTGGCTTTTGGAGGATTGGCGTCCACCATGGCGCCTCTTCCCACCTTGCGATTTCTCTTGCTCAGACGTGCCAGAAAGAGGATAATGGTTTCCTCTTAGACGCGAGGAGCGATAGGAGTCCAATGTGATCTCACTCGATATCTCCTCTGAAATTGAAACAGAAGGTCTACCATGATTAGTACGCTTCCACATGTTGAGTGTGGCTGCGCGAGCTACCTGCACGAGGTCCTGTAGATTTACATCCAATCCGTGGATGTACACTGCAACCAGCGTCTCATCGTCATCACGGCGACCAGTGCGTGCCATGAGGCTGGTGAACCTATCGCTGTACTCCTGTACTGTCTCTGAGGGCCTCTGCGAGATTGTCATCAGATCTCGTATGAGCTTGTCCCTGATTGCAGGTGACTCAAAATGGTGTAGAAAAGTATCATGCACCTGGCTCCAGTCTGATCCTGATAGACTCCTTTCCGCCCATTGTCTGTCAAACCCATTCAACGAGGTCAGCAATGCGGGGAGCCATCGGTCTTCCGGTACCTCATGTGCCGTGAGCAGGGCCTTTACCTTCCCAAGAAATTCAAAAGGATCCTTAATTGCCGTAGACTCGCTTCCTCGAAACGACGGCAAAGGAGGTATACGACACATCGACGGGCGGCTGCTTCCAGTCAAGTGGTTTGCACTCATGCCGGCAGCAGTTGTTGACAGGATCGACAAAGTTGTCTGTATTCTCTTCTTCGCCATCTCAATGTGTCGCATGATGATTTCCCGTTTGAATTCCACAGCTTTGAGACGCTCGTCAAACTCCTTCTTCCTCCCGGCATCCAATTCTTCGTAATTAACTGATGCCAGCTCGTAAAATTCTTCCTCTGCCTTTAAGAACGAGGCAGAAAGGCTCTTCATCTCGGTTTCCTGGCGCTTGAGCAGTGCGCTCATGACTGTCGAAGCGTCGTTCTCCATTGGGTTGAGATACCGAGAAAAAAGTTGGGTGGTCGATTGAAAAAAGTGTGGTGATCAGGACAAGAGGAGGGGGGAAGATGAAGTTCAATCAGACGCCTGCCAGCGTATCTCTAGTTTACGAATCTGTCCGTGGGCTTTTTATCGAGACCCCCCGGACGGTTCTACAAAACGTACGTTGCTAGGGAGTCATGTTCTACAGTGACACAAACGACTAGTTCGAGCTCAGCGCATTCTCTTCAGTGTCTGTTACGGTGGTTGTAAGCCCTCACAGACACGAAGCGTGGCTTGAAGCCTGGCGCCCAGCTTGTAGCACTTCGCACGGCTTGTAGTGCTGTGTGCGGCTTGAAGCTTGACGCTCTGTTTCCGCCGTGATCTTTACTGTCTGGCTTCAGCACGACACTGACCACGGACGCGCACTTCCTAGATAGTCGGCAGTTCCGACACGCTCTGGCGGCGCGCATCGCCAGTGTCGTGCGGCTGCTCGAGCACGCGCTGCACCAGAAATACCTGCGCGCCGTAGCGCTGGCCGCGTGAGCCGGGGTGGCTCTCAGGCTGAGAGTCTCAGCCACAAGACTCGCCTCTTGGCGCAGCGCCAATGGCGCTGGAAAATGGCGGGCTGCAAATTTTGCAGTGCAAACTTTGCACTGAAAATGTGCCCTTCTCAACAAGAACGACCATTAAGTTGGGATTTCAATCAACGAGCGGTAGCTCGTGGGCCGCGGCGCCAGAGTCAATCCGGTAGCACGCTTGCGCGGCTGTGAGAATGCCGCCGTCTTTGCGCGGCTGTGCGAACGCCTCCGCCTTTGCGCAGCTGTGCGAACGCCGCCGCCTCTGCGCGGCTGTGCGTCGCCTCTGTGCGGCTTTTCGAACGCCGCCGCTCGGCATGTGAAGCTGTGGATGATACCGATAGACTTCCTCTGTTGGTTCTTCTTTGTGTTCCGTCATACGCGCTGCCTTCCGATGCGCCTCACGCTTCAAACATAGCGCCACACACGCATTTACACATTTCATGTCCAGAGCCGCATATGATGTCGCCCCTTCCGCTGCCGCCTCTATCATAGGCACAAACCGAACTTCATTCTCATGTTGTACAGTCCCGCATCTGGCACCCGCCCCGGCGCCGTGCTCAATGCCGACGGGTAGCCCGCCGCGCACAAGCAGCGCCGCGCCCAGCAGCTGCTGCAAGATGCCGCCATGGGCTTCGAGCAGCTGCCGCCGGGCTCCAAGCCGCGCTTCGGCTGGCTGCTCAACATGGTGCCCACCGTCGCGCAGGAGCCACTCACCAACAGGCCCGTGCAGACCGTAGACCTCTTCTTCATCACAGACGACCACACCTCTGACTTTCGCGCCTCTATCATTGCCCGCCCTTACATGTACCTTGCCGTCGTGCCCGCGCTGCTGCGCGAGGTGGAGATTGCACGTTGTTCGCTGCGCCCGGGCACCGCGAGCTGGCCGCTGGCGTCTTCGTCGTGCGCTGGCGTCGTAACTGGGCCATCGTATCCACACCCACGCCGGACGATTACTACTTGGTGTGCCGCTCCATCGCCGACATTCTGTGGTTGCACGACAGCCTGCGCGCGAGGAAGGAGTGCGTCATAGTGCCGCTGCTGCCGCCGCTCAGCGTTGCGGGGCGCGTCAAGCACGGCTTTGCGTACGAGCACCAGCGTCTGCGCGAGCTGCAGACCTTTCTGGGACACGTTGCTACGCACGCCGTGCTGTCCACCAGCGACGAGCTGCTGGCGTTTCTCGGCGCGCTGGGCGACGACGAGTGGCTCAAGATCCGCCGCGAGGGCGTCAGCCATGAGAGCTCCATCACGTCGGCGCTGTTCGGCTCGTCGGCCGACGACAACGCCTGGCACCGCCTCTCGCACTGGGGCGAGAAGCTGCTGTGGCAGACCGCGCGTCGCGTCAACAACGCGCTCGTGTGGTTTCTGGATTGCGACGCGCCGGGCGCCGCCGTGCACGACTCGGCCGAAGCGCGTGTCGAACGGCTGCATACTTATGTCAAGGAGCTCGGCGTATCGCTGGCCAGCATGCTACATGCCGCCGAAAAAGTGCACAAGCAGAAAGACGCTGAGCGCAGCTGCGCGCTGTCCATGCAGAACGCGCTGCGCGAGCTGGGCACGCGCGAGGGCGGCAAGCTGGGGCTCAAATTGGCGCACGTCACGCTGCAGATTCCCGCCGAGGGCGATCGTTCGCCGCAGTCGTGCCATCCAAGTGGTGGTGCCGATGATGGAAGCGCCATTGTCGTTGCTGCTAATCGCGTGCTTGGTGCCCAGGTGCATGGCGCCACTGTATCGGCGCTCGACTCGCCTCCTTCGCGAGAGAAGCTGCGTCGCTCTCCGTCGGATTCGGATGTGCGCTCGCGACGCGTGTCGTCTGCGTCCCCACAACGCTCGCGGTCGATGGGCGACCGCGCGGTCCAAGTCCCTCAAGGATCGCTTGATCACCCACACAACGGAGTGACGATTGCCCTGCCCGTTGCACGGGTTGTGGACGACGTCTTCAGGGATTATGAAGAAAGAGCAAAGGGCGCTCAGCGCATCATGAACGCGAGGAGAGAGGAACAGGATGCGTATGAGCACGCTGTTGCCGTGTATACAAAGCTCTGTGACCACCTCGAGAGCCGCACGGGCAGCATGTGGGATGGCAGGACGGTTGCGTCCAATGAAAGCTTGGAGGGTTTGAAAACCGATGTGCATAGAGCGTTAAACCGATTGAAAGAGATTCGAGAGCGGTACAAGAAAGTAGCCCTGTCTACCACCGATGAATTGAGACGGTTGCGCAACGACATGCACGAGGACTTGTGTGAAGCGCTTCACGGAATGGCTGTTGAATATGCCCGACGACATGCCGCGCGTGCCGAGGCGTGGAAGTCCCTCTCGCATTGTGTGAATGAGTTTCGAAGAAGTTCCAAGACAGATGCCACTTCCAGCCCACCAAGTGGATCAACTTCACGCGGTACGTTCCGAAACTAACTTGGTCATTTGTGCGTCCATCTTTTCCGGAATGATTGCAGGTTTCGGATGACGATGTACAACAACAACAACTACAACTATTACTACTACTACTACTACTACTACTACTACTACTTTCTCACTGGATTTCACCTAACTATAATGTAAAATGTAAATGTATATTTGTCGGAGCCACCCTCTAAGCATACTTTAGGGGCAACAGATGATGGAGGAACGGTACTAACTCTTGCTAGACGTGTGTCTGTTCTAGCTAGTAGTAGAGATATGTTCGAGATCAGCCCTTGCCCTTTCTTTATCTGAAAAACAAAATGTTCTACGAAAGTAGAATCCGCAGCTTGTAGCTGAGAATCAAGTTCGGCCAGCACTTTTGCGTAACAACTCTGAATACGCTTTCGACATTCGCTCCCCTTTTGTTTCTGGTGATACTACACCCACAGTTTCATTCTCAACCCACAGAAGTTCACTGTCCCTTATTCTATTCGTCCGTGCAGGCTTATGACGTCTCCAAAGAATGCCAGAGGGTGGTCTGTGCACTGGGGAACGCAGCTTCGAAAGCATGTCATGGCCGTGCTGTACTTCGCTCTCTTCACTGGCTTCATGAAGATAATCAATTTCATTGGTGCTATGTTCGGACTGTGGCTTCTTTCCTTCTTTTCCAGTCAGAGAGATTCCCAAATGATTCGTCGCAAAGCTGTCCATGAATTGTTCCAGTTCTGGCCGGCTCATTGGTTCTAAACCCAGCATCCTTGCCGCCTCTATCTTGGCAGCTTCAACATCGTTAATTTTGACAGACAATGACCCCTCCTAAAGGGCAATGCCAGTTATACGGAGCTCTTGAGCTGCCCCTCTGTGGCTCAATGGAACGGGCGTGACGTAGATTACAGCCCCAACTTCCAGCTGTCCTCCACAGGTGTCTTCGCTCTTGTGCTTTGTTCGACGAAAGTACCCAAACGACTCGTTTGATCCATCGACATTGGCAAGCACATGCTCCGTTAGATTCAGTAGACTAAGATATATGGTTGTTACGGGGGGCGGAGTAAATGGTTCTGTTTCACCCATCATTTTCAATGCAGCATGACGTCCTGTAGAACGTGCGTAATCTGAGCTCCACCGCGCTATATGTGATTGTGCTGCCGAGAAACTCAATTCAACTGCTGACCCAGCTACATAAATGTCGCTCGCCAGCTCTAGCTCGGCATTGGCTTTAAATCCTCCTACCCCTCGAGACAGGTTTGGTGCTTCAATCGGTATGTTTGATGTTATCGTTAGAGCAAATACTACGTGATCAGTCCGGAAGTCTATAATTGAGAATGAATCAAAGACAGTACCGATATGCACCTCGGCCTCGATACCACCAACGCATCTCCAAGAGCTTTTCTAGCTACAACATATCTTACCGTTGAATAAGATAAAGAATCTATCCCTCCGTCGCTTTGCCAAGACAATCTTGCAATAATGTCTTGTGATACATACCAGGGGAGATATCGAGCTAGAAATGATGGTTCTGAGTATGAAAATGTTACGTCGGCTCCCTGTGCTATCAAGCTAGCACCAACTATTGGGGACATCCAACCACCGCTAACCACAGTCATGTGGGCGCAATCAACACCTGTTGCACTTTGTAGACGAGCATTCTGTTGTAACACCTCATCAATTCGTCCCCAATCACAAACACTCTGAGCACCTCTGACGAGGCGCTCTGCGTCACGGGATACAACTTTTCCAATCGGAATGGCGGGCATTGTGCTGCCAACTGCAATAAGATATCGCTTAAATGAAATCTTATCTCCATTTTCAAGCGTTGCAGTGCAATTCGTTGCATCAATCGATTTAACGCTTGGTCCTATGAGAAGTTAGGGTTTTTGAGATGAAGATTGGATAAACGGTATCTTCTTCATGACCATAGAGAAGAGGCTGTCTTCCACCGCTGTTTCGCATATCATTTGCACCCACCCAGTTTTTGGCATAGCGTGATGACTTCTCAACTCTGGCGACAAGAGAATGAAATCATGCGCTTGTTTCTGATGCACAAAGGTCTTTAGCGATTCTTGGGCCGCTACGCCTCCTCCACAGATGAGATATTCATAATCGTTCCGCGCCGGGTGTGTCGTTGGTTGATTTGATCCCACATGCTCAGCTGCAGCGAAACCGGTCCCAATTACACTGAGACCCACCTAGGACCGCAATGTAGGAACAAGTAAAGTCATGAAATGAAAACTTAGATCTTGATCTTCCGCGCGGCAAAAGGACAGGCAGTGTCGCACGCCACATTCTATTTCGTATATGCTTGGTTTTTGATACGGACTATGATCGAGATACCGTGGTAATCGGATATCTTCAAAAAGTCCTGTCGAGTTGGTGCCCATCGGCAAGCTGCTGTGCGCGCATGTATTGCGTATATTGTCACTTGTTAAGCAAAGAACCATGGCCGTCTCCAAAGCTACGAGTTAGCTAGACTATTACTCCATATTGGCTGTGGATATGCGAGATGATATACACAGTGATCAGCTTCAATGAATGTCCGTTCCTAACACCAGTACGGTGTTATGATCATAAACAAGGAGCACCAGACAGGGTGACTAAAAAAGCCTTGTGACAAAATTTCCAAACACATAAGCGAACAGGGACCGGAGTCCTCCAGATAATTCTTGTTGAATGGGCCCGTCTCAAGCCTCAACACCACTCTCGAAGACGGACAATGACGTCTGCCATGAAGAGCAGTAACGCAATTCTCGTTATCCAGAGACATCTTGTTCGGCTTTCCTCAGTGAGCTTATCAGTTGAAGGATAATGTGCATGACATCACGCTGAGCAACCGAAAGGGATTGTACGACCTTGTCGGAGTCGCTTTCGCTTTCGTATGTCACGTAATTTGGGAGAGATAGATATGATGATACGCATGCAATCAGAATCTTTGGCTCCCAATGAGGATCCCATTTGCTTCTCACTTCGGCAAGGAACTTCTTGGACGCCCTTTGAAACACTGTGAAGATGAGTTCTCCAATAAGGTTCTGAAGAGTACTCAGCTGACTTCAAAGCTTCGGCGCGAGACCACCGTTTTTCGCCAGGCACATCACCGCAAGATAACAACTAATACTGTTCTGGAGAATTGCGAAAAGGGTATCCTCCGTCTTAGAGCACTTAAAAATTTGGATCATAGAGCTCGCTGAGCATATTTGCAGACGAACATTGTTCATGGGGCTCATGGTTGCAATCATATCGCGGAGTACGACGTCAATATTTTCACCCAACCCACCTGACTTAAATATCACAACTCGCCCCAATGCTCTACAGGCGCAGCACCGAAGGTTCAGGGATTCTGTATTGCTTTCAAGCAGCTGACGAAGAAGCTGTATCTCCGACTCTATCTCCAAGGGAAACTCTTTCGAACTGAAGCTCTTCTGTTCGAAGCTCTCCTGTACAATTCTGTTACAGGCAATCAGACCAACTGCAGCCGTCTTGTTTGCTTCTTCACTTGCACGGTCCGATGATGACTTGACGGCCGAGGCAGCTCTAAGGCCGCTTGACTCTCTCAGAACTTTGATGGCGAAGTTGTTTCCTTTGGTAATGATATGCAGAACGTCGTCTGTAACCAGATGAGGGAATTGCTTCATCAAGTTTTCCATCATTCGTGTCATGGAAGACATGTAGAACTTTGTTACCTGTGCTCCGCTGTTCTCAGGATGTTCCAATACATTGCACATCAGTGCTAAGGTATCCTCTGCAAAATTCGGTTCCACGTCGAGATGTGCATAAGCGATTGCTCACACACACGCCGCAAGTACTTGAACATCCCGGAGCATGATGAAGTGTTTCATCTTGTGGGCGGCATCTTTAGCGAGAGTATCAATATCCTCATCGCGATTGTGAGGTGGAGCAAAAGAGAGAGTCACTGCGTGAACTTGGAACAGTGATTGAACAACGGCAACTGCACAGGTTCGCAACACTCGGTCATAGCTTTCAATACTACTCTTAACGAGAGTGTGATAAACATCGATCACGAGCGGTACATATTCAGCTATGTCGTCTCCTTTCGCACTCGATTGCTGATCTTGTAAACAGGAAGTAAGGAAAGTAGAGAACACGCGAACCTTATGTAAATCAACTTCAGAAGTTGCGTTCATATCCTGCAGATGTCCTTTGATTGTGATCCAAACACATGAGAAAAAATCGCACCTCATGTGAACCAGCGAGCGAAAGGCAACCAGTAGTTCCGCAACCGGTTGGTTTGGGTGCAATGACCCCGATATTTGCGATGAAACTCAGGTGAGGAAGTTTGGTTCTAATATAGAAACAGAGCATGAAAGTGCGTTGGCCAGAGCACTGGCACATGCAGCACGGGACGTCATATGAGTTCCGGTTTGATCGAGGGCTCTTCAAAGAAGCGATTGCAGTAATGCCTGTACGGAGGGTGCTGTCATTGCGGGCGTGGGCATTGCGGAGAACAACTGTGTGCCGTGAGACGACCTAACTTCGCAACTATCACCCCGTTCGATTCTTTTGGTATAACACTCGACAAAATCGAAAACAAAGCTCTGCAACAGTTCAGGAGACGAGAACTGGATGGCTTGAAAGCTGCGGAGGTCTGCTTTGAAACAATAAACGAGTTTTGAATGAATGTTTTGCTAGACGCGATAAGGGCAGTAACTGAAGTCACCGCTAGGGATCTCACTTCTGTTTGCGAGTCGTACAGAAGGATAGTTGCATGGTTATCGCGAGTAGAGTTTGTGTTTGGTACCCCAGGGCGTGAAGGCAATAACTGAATCCAGTACTGCGCCAGAGGTCTGGAGACCATCTCGGCTAGGTAGATGAGGACGCGTACCGCATGTGAGCGAAAAGGAAGAACAGATGTCTTGAGGAAATCTGTTTTCTCAGAAGTATCATCTGTTGTAGAACAGGATCCCAGCATGTAAAACCTCGGTTGAAAGATGGCGGTATGAAGAACAGGCATCAAGGTTGGTAACTCTCGCGAATATGCATCACGAGTGGCTTCGTGGCGGGGGCTTTTTTGTCCTATGTATAAGATAGCACGAAGTGTGGCAGATAAAGCAGTTCCATCTGTGGGATGAGGGGAGGAAGTTGTCTTGTCGGCAAGGTTGCAAAGGAGAGGAAGAGACACCCACTAAAGCCTTGTCCTGGAATCGAACCACAGACCACCAGTGTGCACCCCTGAACAGTCAGGTATAAAAGCCGACCCAATCGACTGACAGCCTGGAAGCTGCGGGAAATGGCCAATATTGGCCAGGTGAGGGGTAAATATTAAAGATTTCTTTGCGTGACGCTGCTTGAAAACTGTTGCTTTCAAACGCTCTGAATGAAAAACATTGTTTTTAACTTGTTGTAATACTGCTTCACTAAAATAAACTAAGTCACTTAAGGGATTCTCCCAAATGCTTTTGAGTTACAATGTGACTGTACAGTACTTTGTAGAGAGATTTGTACCACGAATTCAGGCTAAGTAGCCTGAAGTTGTGCTGTACTCTCAGAATGTGTGCAACACATTGCACATATTTCAAGATGGCAACATATACACCGTAACATAAAACTAGCTACTCTCATATCTTAAGATTGCAACCCGTTTCTTTGACAGTTTTCAGCTATATTGTGAACAACAAATAGTTCTCTGACTTCGACTACGATCTGGAATAAATTTAGCACCGTATACCCTACAATATGAAATTGTATCAAGCGTATATGCACATTTAGGGTATATATGTGTATTTTACAACATTTATATCTTTCGTTTGCGCCAGCACTATGAGTTGAAAGCTCGGCATAACACAGGTGTCCCGTTGTACTACAACATCTGAATCAGTAGAAAACAAAGAACCACAGGCTGTAAAATTATGGCCTGTAACATATTGGTCATAAAGCGTATATGTCTTCAACATATTTCACGTTTACTAGATCAACTTAATACTTTTGGAAATACATTCAACATAAGAGGGCATTACACCCACACAAGCAACAATCACCGCTCAAACCTGACAGAGGATGTCACGGTTGACAAAGAAGCACATGGAACATGCTTTCAAAACTGTCTTTAAATATCGTAATATTGCTTGGTGTTTTTAAGCGCAAGTTAAAACTACGTGACAAGTGTACTGTAAGACGAAGACAAACACTCAGCTCAATTCCATATCAACCAAATACTGTGTCCTGATATGACAGCTTCCCGCACCTTCCTGCCATTGACCTGTCCAATACACGTGTGGGGATTTATGTCCAGGTGGTTGACGTGCTTTGATGTAACCACCACCACACGGAATGACAGAATTGAGGGGCCACTTCGGCGGTAAGAAAAATTGTCCAGACCTAGTGCTGTAATTCCCCGTGGCGCTATTGATTTTTCCCCTCAGCGATAAGACACGGCCAAACCGGAGCTCTGACAACTTATATGCAATCTTTTCGCGGGAATGATGATGAAAAAGTTTTGGGGCCAGCAAAAAAGCCAAAGTCATGTGGCAATACCCTTGGTAGAACTGCATCTGTGTGGCATGGACACGAGCGTGCACTTCATGATTTCAGTCTTTGCCCTCGGGGCAGTCGAGGTTCCTATTACTGCGTTCTATGGTGATAGAGAAGCCCTTCATCAAATCGCACATAACCACAAAGGTGTTTTAGTTGTAATCATTGGCTCTTTGGGAGAATTCGTCGCGCAGTGCTGCATGAACAAAGGGTTTCAGTTGTGCAAGGCTGGGGAAGGTATCATTACGAACAACTTCAAGTGCGCTCGCGTACCTTTTAAGCATGTGGATATTGGACGAGAAGCCGCGCTTGTTGAGAATCATGGGGTCCATGTTGGTCGTGTCTGTGGTGCTCACAGTTGGCTTGCGGCGGCTGACGAAGAATTAGTTGCACCGGGACGAAGGCACATTTGAATGCCAAAACTGCGTTTGGATTGCTTCACGTACTGAAAGAATGGCCTGGTACGACGAAAGAATGCGTAGCATGCTTCAAATACCTCGGCATTGTGCATGACTCGGTATTGTGCATGCCCATGGAAGAAGATAAAAGAGCTAGACCTCCTTCTGGCCCAGCAGTAAAGGGATACAGAAGGAACACTCAGAAGACGTGCTCTTCGTGATCGAATCTTTCCTCTTTGACAAAATTGAACTCATGCGTGCGCATGGGACGGTGATCAAGATATAAAGTGTTCTCGAGGACGGTCATAGATAAATAACCCCTGCCTCTCAGGTCATGAATATAACCATTCGAGACCACCGTTGTTCGGTGGATTGCAGGTGATTGTTTTGCGGGGATTTCTTTCAACTGCCTTATGTTAGTTACTCTTACTACCGTCACCAGCTCTTGAATGAAAAATACTTCTCATTTGAAGCAACGGCTTGGAAAAGTGGCATAACAAAAACGTATTGTCTACACGAAGTTCATCGACAGAATGACAAGGTGCTCGTCGGAATGCTTAATGAGATTCGGTGGGAAGTGGTGTCAAGATCCACGAGGAATGTTTTGGATGCGTGTTGTGTGCGAGCTGCTGCTAGTTCCCTGGAGTTGGATGAGAATGGTTAGAAGGTTCACTACAGGAAGTTGTACCGGTATAGAAGACAGATAGAGAAAGAAAATTTTGACTCGATTGAATGCCATTCCAATCCAGGCTGTTCGATATTTGGCAAAGGAAATGGTGTCCCCTGACCTCGGACCAAAGAAGAAGAAGAAGAGAGTTTCAAAATTGAAGTAGTCTCAAGGAATGCGGTACAATAATCTTTATGTGGCAAGGAGCTCGTCTAGCTCTGCAATATCTAGAAAAGCCATTGTGGCATCGTTCACATCCTCCCAGTTTGCTTCTCCATCGCCGTCTTGCTCCTCATCGTCCGAAACTTCTCCCGCCCCAAAAAAAGATGCCTCTGGAATGCTGAGCCCACCATTACCCTCTTCCGAATCAGAATTAATACTCGGAAGGTACTTCCACTGCTTCTTGCGACTACGAACAGTTCTTGGGGACAACAACAAATGGTTGCAAGCACAGAACATAAGCTTCTTTACTTTGTCAGGATGCAGTCGGTTTCTTATTGGCGTCTTTATGCGCCCTTGAATGCTGAAACTTCTCTCAACACTCGAGGAAGAGGGACTGATGGAGAGAATCCTAACTGCAAATGCACGTAGTAGTGGCTTGTTTCTCATCTCAATCCAATATACAATAGATATATTGCTGTACGCCAACAACACATCGCGCTCATTCTCGTCACCAGGACAACTTGACCACATTAATCGGGTCAACTTGTAGTCCTCGAATAAACCATGTACTGCGGCCTCCTCGCCACCTTTGCTTTCCAATTTTTTCTGCAGCGGGAAATGCATCAGAGCTTACAAACCAGCGAATGGATTTCAGCACATAAGAATTGAAATGATGCACGTTTGCACCAGCACTTCGAACATCCAGAGAAAAAGCTACATAGTGAATATATTTAACAAGTGGAATCCTTCGGTTTGTGCCCTCAACTCTGCGGCGATAAATGTGTAGAACGCTCTTTTTTCTCGCTCGGGTGAAGTAATCTGTTTTCGGCAGTTGTAAAAGAAGGTTCTTCAACTCGACGGTTGCCGGATATACTTCAGAAATCGAAGAACCTTCGTCATCAAAGATGCGTAGATATTGACGGACAATCCGTAAAATATGGTAAACATCAGAACACGTCCTATACAAAGACTCATCCTGAACGGAGTAGACAAAGAGAGAACGACATGAACCACTGCGTGCGCCATAGAGATTAGCAGCAAAATCATGGCATTCGACTAACGCTTTATACACTTCCTTTCCGCGCAAAAACGACTTCAGCATGGCCTCGGAACTAGCAAAACGGGTGGACGCCATTTTGACAGGTAGAACCGCGGTTTTTGGCGGCAGAACGCGTCCGTAGTCATCGACCTCTTCTGAAGTGGCTAAATAACCACTGTTGCGGAGGGCAATGTTGTGGCTGTCCCGCAATTCTTTAAAGCGATTGTAAAGCTTTGGTCGATTTCGAAGGTCGGTCACAATTGTAGTAAAAGTCTTCAGAACGTCTGCAATCCAAGGAAGCTTACCGATATCTTCCATTAAAAGATTTGCCAAGTGTGTCTGATCCTGGCAGGGTTGTATAAAGTTGTACTGAGCGGAAATTAATTCTTTGCCCTTGACGCATGCACTTGTGTTGTCACTTGTAACAGCGCAAATCTTCTGCATATCCCCGAACTCTACCATGACGCTGGTGACGATTTTCGCATAAAACTCCGCCCCAACACGCTCAGACCCAGTGTAGATTGACCGTAAAAAGTAGGTTCGTCCTGTGCGCTCAATTCCTGTGATGGATAACAGAACGTTGACCACACTCTTAGAGTTAATATCCGTCCAGCCATCGAATATTAGAGTTCCATAACCCTTCGAGAAAGACAGCGCAATTGAACTTTTGACACGGGTGAGCATCCGATTATAGTATGCATCAAGATTATTACGAGAGAATCTTGCTGGCGTTGGAAATTGTTCTGCCATTGCTGGCCGTAACAGTTTGACAATCTCGAAAAGTTCATTCTTACCCTCCTGCCGCGTCAAAACAGAAAACGGTAGCATATGGTTCACAATAAGCCGCGTCAGAAGATCGTTTAAGATTGTGCGACAATTATAAGAGTCCATACTGTCCTCACTCTCGGCCATCTTTGCCTCACTGCTCTTCCCATTCCCTCCAGGCTTCTGCGTTTCATCAGAACCACGACTGTCTTTTAACTTTTGTCGCTTACGGGACTGGAGTGGGGTTTGTGGGACTCCAAAGCACAGGGAGCTACTTGCTTCCCTATGGTATTTGGAAAACGCTTTTTCTCCAATAAGGAGTAGCTTGACATCCTTTGGAGTCTTGGAGCATTTCAAGAGATGCTTCCCAAGCTGTGTGGCGTTCGGAGTAGCGGCGTAGGACGTGAAGCCGCAGTAAATGCATAGTGTGCGGTTGCGTGGGTTCGTGGGCGTGGAATCAGAGCATTGCTCCAGCGCGAAGCAATCCAGCATCCACCAACTCTTCTTCCTTCCGGCTCGTTGTTCCGATGAGGTGGGGAGAGAACTTTGCGAAACCTGCGGTGTAGAAATATTAGAAACGGCCAGAAATCCAATCTGAAGCTGCTGTCAGCGGTTTGGATCCCCACCTGGTTCGCACCGTCTAAAACGCGGCAACGACCGACCGTCGGTGTTGCGATGTACTTTGTAGAATTCAGGTAAAGCGAATTAAGCGGTAGCGGAGGATTTGTTGTGGAAAGTCCGCTCGCAGCAACCGATGCAGCGTAGCCCTGCCTGTGTGTGCGCAAAACGTGACGCATGCGCTTCGAATTGTAGGCGGCGAACGACAGCGATACAAGACAAACGGAGGCGAGAAAGACTCTCGAAAAGATAAAAAGCCTTAGTCGGGTGGAGGCAGCAGGGTTGTGACGGCACTCGGGGGTTAAAAACCCGAACTGCACCGTTTTGGCTGAACGACGAAGAACAGATGCAACAGACAGCACGGGGGGATTCGGAGTAGTATATGGTGAAGCCAGCAGCGAGAACATGTGGAGGTACGGCAAACGTACGGCTTTTGAATGGAAGGCGTGCGTTTGTTAAAGGGAGAAGCCGGCAAGAGAGCGACGCGCCTAACTATATGAATGTGCGGAAGATGTACAAATAGTTAAAGGTGCGTTGGGGAGAGTGCTGGCGCTTGGTGAGGAGCGCAGTGGAGAGTTTCGTTGGCGCATTTTTATGAACCTTACCCTAGTCAACAACAACTTTGTATGGCGCGAAACGTGTACTGCTGGATAGTAGAGTCTACGGCGTAGACCTAACTTAGTTAGGGTTGCGCCCAGTGGCGGGTTGCTTGTAATTTGTTACGTGTACACGTGCTTAGCTGAGGTGTCAGTGAGACTGTCTGACATGGTTTGGCAGCAGTGGTGCACGTAAGAGAGTCCAGTGACTTTCGAGGCGAGTAAGACCGGAGTTATGCATGAATTCAATCAGGTTTGGGCTCGGCAGTTGTCCAAGCTTGCCACCTTGCACAGTATTCAACCCAAAAGGTAATAGGTAACGTGTGACGCGGGAAGCGGGCATGTCACGAGATAATGATAACAATGTTTTCGGTCCCCAATAAATTTTTTGATGTCGAAGAATGCGGGTGGGGAGGGTAGGATGGGTGCGTGTGCGTATGCAACGTCAGTGACCCAATAGACCACCTACAAAAAGCGAAATCAGCATTGCTCTCTGCAAAGTGAAAGGGAAAAAGAGGTGCTCAGCGCCAAACGCTGATAACTGAGTACTCGTAGACAAGTTTATTTTGCTCGCTTTCTTCTTCATTGAACATTGCCACCTTCTAATTAGTGCCAACTGTGTCGCTGTAACACGGAGTGGCACTATTGCGTGTATGCTCCTGTACTGTATTTCTCTATTTTCCGTCAGTGACAGACCTTGTTCAGCCAAATATGTTCAACCTGTTGCGAGAAAAGGAACATTTCCCGCAACATCTCCAATATGGTTTGCCTATAAGTTTTGCAGTTAATGTGCAAACTGAATGAAACTAGCGTACTCCAGTGCCGATGGAGAGGGCAAACTGGAGAACGCCAGTCTCGTTTGGATTCTGGTTATTCTAGACAAAAATACAGGCGTCTTAAGAGGCGATATATAGCGCCAAAAGCGTTATATATCGCCTATTGGTCTGCAAATATTTACATGTAGAACCACTCGAATCAACACGAAACTATCGTACTCCAGTTCGTTTTGTCTTTCTGCACTGGAGTACGCTAGTTCTGTCGAGTTTAAGAAATTGTTATGAAAGCTAGAGGCGTATCCACTTTTGGTGGCACGGGAAAACCAACATCTTAAGAGGTCAATAACGCCTTCGACATCTACCGGACTGTGCAGACGTTACAACTGACAAAAAATGGGAAATGTAATTACTGGGAGCTGCGGGAAATGAACAAATTGGCACTTATGTCCTATTCTCCCGACAAGACTTGACAAGAAAAAGGATAAAGATATAAATTTACTTTGAAAACATCAAAGGAGTATTGTGTTTAGAATAGAAATTCTGAAAGTTACGTCAATTTTGTAATGAAGCTTTAAATCAGCCCAAATGCCCCTGCCTTCATTCAGACAGCATAACCTTTCACTACAGCTTTAAGGTCCAAGTAGACAATTCTTTGCGATCCATCTTTCCACCCTAAGTGATACTTTCCGTCAAAATGCGTTTCCACCCTAAATAGAAGTGGAATATAAGGGATGGACTCCACGACATCAGAGGCTTGTTTCCTTTTCCCTTTCAATGCCGCTTCGAAGCCCAAAAGTTTATGATGATATGGCTCCATTTTATGCAAAACGTTCAAGTGATGTAACTAGTTTTTGTATAGAGTTTCAACATGTAAAAGAGCCGTTGGCCAGCACACCAAAAGAACCAAGAACTTTCCAGTCTCTTCTGCACGAACGGAAAACTCCCCAGCCGCAAATCCACCTGGCAAAAGAATGTCAAGAGACAACCGTTTTGTCATTGTGCGGGCTGCTTTCCATTCAGAAATCAGTACGAGTTGGACACGTATACAAGTTGTGTGGTGCTGGATGGTGAAAGTGCAAATTAGACCGATCGTACAGTAGTCAGTACGGGGCCCAGACCCGATATTTAGTCGTAGCTCGGATCTCCGAGGGCCCCAATCGTAAACCACAAGCATCTTCTGCCGAAGGTCTTCTTTGTTAGTCTGCACTCGCGATAGACCGCACGGCTACTTATTTATTGGGTTTCTCAGACCGTTCGTACCCTTTCGCACGTTCCTGTACGTGCCTGGTGATACCGACCGTCTACTCTCCCCTCGACCGTCCGGTGCTTCCGCCCCTTCTCTCCATTCGGATTCATTACACTCACAAGACTGTACGCTGCCGCCGCTCTCGTCTCAAGACCGCTTCGGACTCTCTCCTTTTTGTGCATTATACCACATTGATCTCCCGACCTTGAAGTGGAATTCGAGACCGTACGGAGGAGCAGAACCGATCGTGGAACCGATACGTACAGTATGAGTCATCGTCCGCACGGAGAAATAGATGAAGGGTCTTTGGTCGAAAAAGACTCCGCAAAGTCCGTACCGGTCGCAATTTGCGCCGCTTCGGATGCCGCTTCGGTAGGCAGCCGGAAGCACCCGAAGCAACGCGAGGGCCTATGTGACGCCGTCACAGGAATTCGGACGGATGATCCGTGACGGGTCTGCACGTAACAGGTCAAAGTCCGCACGGAACGAGGACGAGGCAACTGCCCTCGTCCCCTTTCCCGGAACGGAGAAGACGCCGCGGGGCGAAGCTGGCCCCGCGCCGCCGCTCCTTACTGAACGGACCACCGCACGGGAACTCTGGGCAGGGATCGCTCCCTATGCCCTGCAGAGTCTCCGAACGGAAATTGAGGTCCCCGTCCCCATGGCCGTGGAGACGTACCTCAAGGACCGAATCCCGGTGCTTCTGCACCAGGATATTCCACCGATTGTACACGATATGGTCAGGAATATCCTGAAGACACACCGTTCGGAACCTGCAACGTCAGCTCTGAACAGTACACTGGCCGCACTGGTAGTTCGGCTCCCAACCCACCCAACCAAATCTTTTATTGACCGTACGGACAATGCCCCCACTAGCGGCGAGAGGCAACACCGATCGGAACTGAAGAAGGGCCCAACGAGGGGTCCGACCGGAGTGTATCTCCCGCCAGTAAACCCGCAGTACGATCCAAACGGAAGCTCAGGAGATTCCTCCGACGAGAGGAGGAATCGCCGCCGCAGAGGCAGTAGACCGAGCGGAAGTTCCGATTCGGATGACGCGCCCCGTAAACGGAAAGATCGCCGCCGCCAGAGAAGGCGACGATCAGCCAGAACGGATTCGGACTCTTCGGAGTCATCGTCGGATGACGACCGCACGGATTCGGAAGTCGACCGACACTCCCGCGGCCCTCGACGGAGGGGGAAGTCCGATCGGTATCGTTCCCGTTCGGACAGGTTGATGCTAAAACGCATCAGGCCCTTGAACGAGAAGTTCGCCAAAGTGATAAACTACCGTACGTACAGGTTGCTCAGGAAGAGCCAGACGTACAATTCGCGGGTTGCGCGCAAGATTGCGCGCTACCAAAAGAAATTGAATGTCCAGATGAAGGGTCATTCCTTTTCCGTGACAGATCCGATATCGGTTCTCAATTTCTTATAGCGGTTTAAAACCGCCTGCAACCATAACGGACTCACTGGGGGGCAGCCTTCTGTTGTTTCCAGTTTTACCTGACCGGACCGGTGCACGCTCTGGTTCAGTCTGGACTCGAAGGTGAGTCTGGAGCTGTTGACCGTACTCGGGATGAGTCTCTCCATACGTACGAAGATGTAGTCAATTTCTTATTGACCACGTACGCAACGGATGAAATCATTGCCGACGCGGCCGCAGATGTTACCCTCTACCGCCAGGCGTCTGGCATGTCCGAAACGCAGTTCGCCCCGAAGCTCTGGACGAAAGCGCTCCGCTGTGGGAACTTCTTTACCGATCGGAACTTAAAGGGGGTCTTCGTGGAAGGTCTCCTTGCTGCCATACGGTCAAAGGTGAGGAATCACCTCACCTCGCATTCCAATATCGGATACGATGCGCTTGCCCGCTATGCGAAATCGTACGGAGACACTCACCGTGCCTCACGTCGACAGTCCGTTTGGGTCAATACGCAAAAACCAACCGCTCGGAAAGAGTCCTCTCGTACCGCCCGGAAGGTTCACAGTATCGGTACTCCGTCGAAATCGATCTATTCCTTATCGGATGAAGACGAGGAACATGTCCTCGCGGTGTCCCGCCCGTTTTCCATGCCCTCGCCTCCCACTACGCCCTCGGCTTCAACTCCGGCTCAGTCCGTTCGGTCTAATCCCAGTCCTGCCAGCTCCAGGATACAGCAACCCCAGGGGCAGGCACCAGTTAGATCGTGTCGGATTTGCCTTTCGCGGGAGCTCAACTGCTGTCAGTTGCTCCCGCTGGACCTAAAGGAGAAGCTGCTGGCCATACGGGAGGCTAATTATCAGCAACGCCGCGAGGAAGGCTATTACAGTGCCTACCAGACCGGACGGAAAACTGATACCCCGAAGGACAATGTAGGATATCGCCAGGGCGGACAGCCTCGCCAGCCGTACTCACCACGACCGACACAGGCCACTATGCTGGTCGAAGAGCCTGCTCCTCACCAGGAAAACGACCGGGGGGAAGCGTAGAGGCATCGCCTCCTCCACAGAGGCCTAGCCTCGCCCCGTCAGCGACAGATCGAACGGACTCCATCCGAGGGGAGCCCGCTGTTCTGACATGTGACCTGACCGATACGGATATAGAAGCCGAAATGGTCCTCTTTTCTAGCGCGAACTACAAGGTGCACATGTCGGTTGGCCTCAATACGGCACTGATGTATCCGTTAACGGGAGTTCTTGATACTGGAGCCGGACCCTGTCTGGTTCACGAACGCCATCTCCCTCCGAATTGGCGCTCAAAACTCCGACCGGACGTAAGACCCCGAATTACGGACGCGTCGAAGAACCGAATGGACGTTGTGGGAGTTCTCCCCCTTATGGTTTAAATCGGTGACCTCAACGTACGAGTACAGTTTCTGGTTGTTTCTAACCTCTCCACCAGCGTACTACTCGGTACTTCTTCTATTCAGAAGTACGTCTTGGCCATTCTACCACCGAGACGGACAATACTCCTACGTCACTCCAGACTGGTATCTATACAGTCTCCCACCTACGGACCAAATGCACCTTCCGCGCCGGAACCAGAACCCGAACGGGAAACCCCATCTAATAAGATACATGTTGCCCGTCCGGTTGTTCTGCCCCCAATGTCGGAAACGAACGTCTTGGTAACCACCAAAACGTCCGGCTTGGTCTTTCTACAGTCCCATCACAGTACGGGATCGACGCTCGAACTAACACTCCTTGCGGGTGGAGTTATGGAGCTCCGACCGGAAGTACCCTTTCTCGTTCGCGTAGCGAACTTTTCTGACAGCTCGGTTCGGTTACACAAGAACACCGTTATCGGGCTTGCCCTTCCATCTCCTGTAGCGCTCATTACTCCGCAACCATCGTCGCGGAGCGACAAGTCTAAGGAGGGGGAAGACACTCCGATTTCGGACAGTATTTCCGAACGGAAAGGCAAGGATACCGAACAGGAGCAAGAAACCGTACAGAAAGATGAGAACGAATGGCCCAGCAAGGTAAAGATCAGTCCTGAGTATGCTTCCGAACGGGATAAAGTCATCGAGTTACTTCGACCGTTTGCGGATATGTGGGATGGCCATCTCGGAACAATTGCGGCAGCAAAGCACTGCATCCATCTGGAACCAGGCACCAAGCCCATATTCCAGATGCCGTACCGTGCCGGACCCGCTCGGAGAGAACTCGAACGAAAGGAGGTGACAAAGCAGCTCGCTGCTAGTTTCATAGAACTGTCATCGGCAGAATGGGCCAGCCCGGTCGTTTCGCGCTCAAGAAAGACGGAAGCCTTCGCTTCTGTGTTGACTACCGCCGGGTGAACGCTACGACCGTACGGGACACGTATCTACTACCCCGAATGGACGAGTGCATCGACTCCCTGGGAGATGCACAAACCTTCTCCACTTTGGACGCCAACAGTGGTTATTGGCAGACCGAAATGGATGAGCCCGACCGAAACAAAACGACGTTCACGTCGCACATGGGACTGTACCGCTATCGGAGAATGCCGTTCGGACTCAAGAACGCACCGGCTACTTTCCAGCGTGCTTTCGACATCATTCTTTCACGGGTGAAATGACAGTACGCACTGGTGTATCTTGATGACGTTATCATCTATTCCCGGACGGTTGAAGAGCATTATGACCATGTGCGGACCATACCGCATATGCTCCGTTCGGCTGGCTTTACTCTCCGACTGGACAAGTGCTACTGTTTCAGTGACACGGTGGACTATCTAGGCCACGTAATCCCACCGGGAAGCTTCAGGTGTCTCTCAAGACACAGAACGCTATCAAGCAGGCTAAACCGCCTACGACCCAGACGGAGCTCCGATCGTTCTTGGGGCTCTGTAACGCATTCCGTCGGTTTGTCGCAAACTTCGCCCGAATTGAGGCTCCATTGAACCGAAAGCTGGAGAAGGGGCAACCCACGAAGTTTGAGGCACTGACGGATACGGAATACGAAGCATTTGACGAATTACGTCAGAGACAGATATGCCCCCCCATTTTGGCCATTCCCGGTCAAGGGTACCCGTACTTTCTGAATAGAGACGCATGAAACCGACAGGTTGGATGCACCCTGCTACGGAAGCAACCGGACGGAGACTTCCTACCAATCGGTTACTGGAGCCGCTCTTTATCCAAGACCGAACGGCAATACTCAACTACCGAACGGGAATGCCTTGCGGTCGTCTGGGCCATACTGCACCTTCGCTCGTATCTAGAAGGTCAGAGGTTCACAGTCCGAACGGATCACCACTCTTTGAGGTGGATACTGAACCTTGCGGACGCTTCAGGACGACTGGCTAGGTGGCGGTTACGTCTCATGGAGTACGACATCGATGTCGTTCACCGCCCGGGTATCAAGCACCAAGCGGCTGATGCCCTTTCTCGGATCCAGACGGACGGCGAAGACGATGCCCCATTGGACGAAGAGGTCCCCTGCTTGCTAGTGAATGACCTTACGGACGACGGATATCTCATCACCAACATTACCGTTGACGGTGATGAGTACAGTGACGTTTGCGTCGACTGACCAACGCCCGAACGGAAATCTGCTGGCATCCCCGAGGTGCTTGCTGTCACCTCGGAAAAAACCAATATCGTTCCGGTCACGGTCGAAGAGCTCGTACGAGCTCAAGCAGATGACCCTTTCTGTGAGTCGGTACGGAAAGACATCGGCAACGGTGTCACTCTGTTTGAAATCAACCGAAACGGACTCATATTGCGCAAAGCCCCGCTGGACGGTGCCATCCAGAAGGTCGTACCTGCATCACTGCAGGCACGCGTCCTCTACTTGGCACACTACCCCCGTCTGGTTGGCTATCCGGGCTCCAATCGGATGTATGAAAGTCTCTGTCGAGGTTTCTACTGGCCACATATGACCAATGATGTATTCCACACCGTACGGGACTGTCGCACCTGCCCAGCGACGAAGGGAACACACTTCAAGTCGCAGAAGCTGTTGAACCTGTTCCCCGCCGCCGGTTCACTGGAATTCGTCGCGATGGACATCGTCGGTCCATTCACGAAGTCCGTAAACGGTTACCAGTACATACTGGTTATAACCGATCGGTTTAGCAAGATAGCTCGCTCCATACCCATGCGGTCAACCACAGCTCCCAGTGTGGCAAAGGCCTTCCGGAAGAACTGGGTTTACCCGTCCGGAATTCCCAACTACTTGCTGACCGATAACGGGACTCAATTCGTCTCCAAGTTCTTTGAGACTGTGTGCGTCGCGTTGGGAACCAAACACGTATTGACAACCGCGTACCATCCGCAACCTAATGGTCAGGCCGAACGGTTCAACAAGACACTCATGGAGAGGTTACGCCACTAGGTAGCGGATCATCAGAACACTTGGCACGCGTATGTGCAACCTCTTACGTACGGCTACAACCTACAGATCCATCGATCTCTTGGTACCGCACCGTTCGACGTTGCGCTAACGCGTAAGCCACCAAGCGTTCTGCTCGATGAGCCCAGCACGTCACTGGACCCAACGACGCCTACACAGCCCACTGCCGCTCGGTTAAAACGCTACACGCTCAAGCTCCTACAGGCTACGCTGCAGACCGCTCGGACAAAGTTGACCTACGCCCGACAGCGCTATAAGGAAAACTTTGATACGTCCGTACGGTACACGTCGAGCTTTACCCCTGGGAAAGAGGTCTTCGTTGACCGACCAGACTATAAGAACGCAGAGGAGGACCTTACGGATCAGGAACGTACGTATCGGAAGCTCTTACCGAAGACGGTTGGCCTGTTTAAGGTCGTATCCGCAACGGATGCTACTGTCACTCTGAACCAAGACGGTATTCACAACACCGTCAGTATTGACAGAGTGACAAAAGCCCCAATCGCACCGCCAACAACCACACCGGTCACTTCCGAACGGACACACGGCACAGTAGCTGCTGACCCTGAGGGACTGTATGCGGACGAACCAGTCGACCACCAACCTACTGCACCGCCCGGAACAGTTCCGAGCGTGGTGGAACGCGTCGTCGACCAGCGCGACACCCCGAACGGACAAGAATACCGCGTACGATGGCACGGGTACCACACCGATCAGGATACCTTCGAACCGCCGGAACACATCCCCCAGCACTTCATTGCACGCTATTGGCGTCGCGGAAACCCTTCGGTAGCGGCGACACCTTAGGGAGGGGGGAAGGGGCGGATCGGAGATCAGAAATCGTACGTACTGGCTCGCAAGCGGTGAACCGTCACGGGGCACCAAAAGGCGCCGCCACTACATTATCATTGGGCGGCAAGCGGCCACCAACGTACGCCTATTGGTCAATTACTTTTCGATTCTTACAAAACGCCGCCTTTTCCGACAACGGCACACGCAGAACGACATACTATTGGCCCACAGGTCATTACAAACAATCACAAGTTTACTTAGGAGAAAAGAAAGCTACGAGTACGCACGGTGAACTAAGTATTCTTCTTCCAACCGGGCTTCGTAATACCGCGCCCACGAGTACCCCACGGAGAAGTACCACGGCCCGCAGCGGAACCACCACGCGAACTCGAACCAATATTCGTCGGCTGGGACGCCAAGGCGGACCCAGGCCACGGCGAAGTAGCCACGACCTTCTTTTTCCCACCCGACTTACTGTCCGATTGGCTTGCGGGTGCAGGTGCCGGCTCTATGAGGTCCTCCTCAGCTCTGACGGTCTCCGTTCCCTCTTGATCTCCGCCTGGAAACGGCATGGGAACATCTCCGACCGCAGGAGTTACCTCCTCTTGCGGAGTCTCCCCTTCGGGAGCCGCGTTCGTACCGCTCGGCCCTGCACCGTCACCGGACTGGCCTTCACTTTCAGGCTCTTCCCCGGGCGTAATATAGGGTGCAACCAGCTCGACGCCCTTGAAGAAAGACTCCGCCGCTTGGCGCATGTTCTTAACAATATGGTCGACAATGCGATCCGCATCGACCTGTTGCGCAATGCCCTCATAGGATTTGGTCACCAGCTCCTCTAACGGCGGCGCGAACGTTGACATCCGCATCCCATCCACACCGGGCGCCATACCCAGACCAGCCATCACGGACTGCTTTTAAGACGCCAGGACCAACAAGGAGTGGGCCCGGAGGTAACCGAGCAGGTTAAGCTGCGCCTGAGCCTGCTCACGGAGAGAAGTCTCGGCGTTGACCGCATGGCGCATCCATGCTCGGGCCGCCAACAGGGCGTCGTCAAGCGTCGCAGGCTCCTCTTCGCCGAACGGAATACAAGCCGCACGGAGATCCATGAAGGCCTTGTGTGTAACACCGTCCGAATGCGGGCTGGCGCTGTCCTCAATGGCGAAACCGGATTTGTCCCAAGACTTCCGACCAGATCCTGCCTGTACTCCTGCCTCTACAACGGCCTTCGCCTCAACGGGTGTAACCATCGGAGTCGGCAGTGGCGCCACGTCCTAGAAGTCCTGCGCCATGAACCCATGCGGGAAGAAGTCCCGAACGGTTTTGCAGGGCCAGGGGGGAGACTCTCCGGACCCTTCAGGACACGAGTGATCGGCGTCGCGACCGATCCGGTCGAGGGCATCGCCGGGAACATATCGGAGTAGTAGTCGTACCACAGGAACCCCGGATTGTTGTCTCAATCGGTCTCCAACGAGTACTGTAACAGTTTTTCACCGACCTGCGGGGGAAACCCGGTGCCGCAGAGAACGTTCTGGAGTCTCATCTCGGCCTGAATACATACCAGTTTGTACGGCATCGGAAACAACTGCCCGTACTTGGTTTGGCCGTCCTTATGGTACAGACGCTCGTCTCCCGCACGGGTGGAGACCTTGATACCTTCGTGGGCCGCCTGGAGGAACGCCATAAAGGCAAACACTGCCCACTCGGCGTATACGACCTGAAGGAAAACACCCTGAATGGGTGAACCTTTGAGGAGCTCTTCCAAATGGTAAGCCAACACGGACGGATTCGGTACGGATAGGTTGCGGGACACATCGAGGCTGGTCCACACTTCGTTCGTGGATCAATACAAGTCCGATCGGCGATGAACAGGGACGTCAAGGAACTCGACGTTGTGCCAATTGTACAGGAACCCATGGGACCCTCGGATTCTCGCCTCCGTTGCGGTATTAATTCCCCACCGTTGACGGTCCAGCCAGTACAAATTGTCGTACGGGGGTTCGAACATCACCAACCCAAGCGGATTCATGTCCTTCTCGGGAAAGCCCGAATCGGATGAGCAGCGATGGAACAATCGCTGCAACGCATTGTAGTGCAATTGGATGCACTGTCCCAATGGGTGCATATTAGGTTAGTTAGATAGTTATTGTGCACATGGGTGCAGCTCAGGTATCCCACGTGCAAGGTGGTGACAGTTGTCGGCCACCACCTAGGGGACCCCTTGATAGGTAGATTGTTTATTCTTTTCCACACGTGGCTACTGCCCTCGGAGATGTACTTAAGCACCTCACGTTGGGCAGAGCTCGCAGTGGTAAACCGCAAGTACCCCCTAGCCGATTTTTCATCGTCTAGTTTCCAATAGGGCCGTTCTACCGTCACTACCGGTGCTGCACGCCTATCTCGTGCCCCGTTGCTAGCGTCGCTCTGCACGCTCCTTCGTCCCCGCTTGGGTACTGCGCACACTACTTCCTAATTTAGGCAAAGTACGCGGCCGCAGCTGTCGCTATACTACACGCATCCTGATAGGTCTTCTCCTCCGGACAGCGCAGGTAAAACATGTCACTTCGCCCTTAGGTCTCTTCGCTCTTCCGTCCGGTCACACCAGGCAGGTGGTTCCAGCGGGCTTGCCAAGCTTCGATGCTTGTCCGTTTCGGATTGGGAGTCGCCATATCCCGCATCGGAAGTGCCGTCGGGATCGACGCGAAACGCTCGCCGTCCAAGAACCCTTCTGGACGTATTCCGTGACGGATAGCGGGACTTGCTTCCTCCGGCGAGGAGCGGTAAAACCGCGACGGAAACGATGGTCCTACTTCTGACCAGGTTACGGGACCGAACGGAAAGGTGTCGACGGTGTACCAGAGCCGCTCGGGTTCGGCGCCATTGCGTGCGTGGGGTTGGATACGGAGTGAACCGACTCGGGCATGTCGCCGCTTGGCTAGCGCTCTCATAGGGGGAAGTGAACCCGAAAACGCGGTACTTGAGGTATGACCGACCGTTTGGAATCGCCACGACGGCTATGTCGTCGTACAGGCGCCGCGTGGACGAAATGTCAGTACTGACTAATTTATTATTATTGGAGGATCAAGAGCTGACGTTCCGCCACCGCCTTCACACGAGATACACTCGCTTCGTCGTTGCGTTTCATCGCGTCCAATTATTACGATCGCACCTTACTCCCACGAATGTCTTTCTTACGTACGGTTATGATGAGCACTGACCGTCATTCGACCGTCTATTCACAAACGTGGATTACGGATACGGACACGACGTAATTGCACTCTACAGGCAAAAGCCGGACGGTGAACGCCCAACCACTAAGGAACCGCACACCGGACGTTCTCCTTCGAGACGAACCGTACTACAGTACATGCCGACTCGGATACCTGTACGCCTGCGCTGCGGCGAACATTTGTCGTCGTATCCGCTCGTACGTAACACGGGGAGCACCCCGCGACGGTTCCATTCGTACAGTATCTCCTGCAGCCAACTTCGGAAAATTGGACATGGCTTTGCCCCGCCCTTTCCATGCAAACGTTCCGAAGGCGGATGCTGCAGTCTTCCGTTCACCGTACGGACTCCGCAAACACTTCGTTTGTGTCACCGGACGGGCGGCACCGAACGTCTGCCCCACAGTTTGCAGAACTGACAATTTGTTGGCTCTGCCAAAATTGATCTTATCGGGCCTAGGCATACGCATTGTTGGTGATCTGGACATCGCCAGAACGGACACTTGTGGTCTGTACAGCTACACGCCGTCGCGTACGTGCCGGGTAACGCATCGCACGCCTTTCATGCATCGTACGCGTACCAGTGGGTAGCGTTTCGCTCGGTTTGATCCCTACTACACGTACTCACGGCTCAAAATGCAATAGAACATACTTATACTGGGCTTTGTGCACACCGAACAAAGCTGGTACTGTATTTTAATCCAACGCACTAGTCAGTTTAGAATAACAAAAAAAGAAAGCAGTATGGAAGCAGGAAATCACTAAACATAGTGCGTGATAGACACTTACAACTTCTAAAGACATGGTCGCGTTTGAGTAATGATTGTCGCGTTATCCTTGAAGTAGAATCCATAAAGACTTTCGTAGGGCCATAGTTAATGCTGGTGTATTTCATACATAATGGGCATGTTCTGCCTTTATGCTCTTCCCGCAACTCCTTGTAAATTAACATTGCTGTTCGATGCTTAGCGTAAATCTGCCATACGGTATCCATTCATAGCCAGATTTACTGTAGAGTTATCCAAAAATAGTGCATTTCCCGCACGTCCCAAAACATTATCATGCCTCCCACCAACTGCCACATTTAGTACCAATTTTTTGGTACTAAGAAAAGTTAAACTTACGAACATTTTTGTCGATAATCGGTGCTTTTTCTGCAGTTAATAATACTATGAAAAGTGGAACCTATGCATGCATTTGTCAATAATTGGATCTTTCTTCGCAAGTAGCAAAATATTTTCTCTTTGATCAATTGGAGATTCTGTTTGGCCACATTCGTAAAGTTTAGACACGATAATCTAATTGTTCCTTTCTAGAGGTAAAGCATACTATTGGACCTTTGCGAATTTGTTACAAGAAGCTTGCTTCTCTAAACGCTGATTATTTGGTGGACAAGAGCAACAGCACAAGCTTCTTTGCGCGGGACAAAGATATCGTTGTGAAGCAGTTCACCGTTTCAATCACATTCAAGTTCTTTGGAAGCCCTGAGTGAATGATAGGCTTTTGTTAAATTCGGAATATCCAATTTGACTAAACGATGCTAGTGTGCTGTACACGAGAGCTAACAACATTTGTGCGGCAGTGCCGGGTGACGAAGAAGCTCTTTCCGTGGAGCTGTGTGACGTTGTATTGGTCGTTGGTGTACTGGAGGTGAATTTGGTGCTGGTTCTAGGTTTGACGTTGGCAGTTTTCTCACAGTACAGATAGAATGATAGGCAAAGGGAAACACAGTCGGAAGGCTGCCCTACATGTCACACAACAGGGATCGGTGGGTTGAATCGCTGCGGATGTTCAGTGAGGAAGGGGAAGGGCAGGAATCAAGAGCAGATAAGGTCCAGGAAGAATCCTTGACACACTAGGATTGCTCCCAGTTTTGAATATCTTATGCGTAAAGGTTCAGCAAGCAATTCGCTGCGAATTGCTTGCTTGCAAATCTTAGTCTAAGATCAACGGCGCAGTGCACATCAGCCCCCCGCCGACGCCGCGCACCGCCCCAATCGCAATGACGGGCGTCTCACAGTCTGCACCGCCCACTCACCTGCCCGCAGTGCCAGTCTCTTCGCCGTCCACGCCGTGATCTACCCGTACGCCATGGAGCACATGGAACCCACCGCGCCGCCCGCGCCGCCCGGCTTGGAGCCACTTCCGCACCAAATGCCGTACTGGTCCCCGCACCCACAGCCGCCTGCTCAACCCCAAGCGCAGGAGCCGACGAAGCCAGACCCAGTGGCCTCGCCGCAGGGCGCGCGCGCAGCCGCCCACACTGACTTGGGGCCTACCTACCATTGGATTTGTGTGTACAGTTAACCCTTGGTATACGGGTACCGCGTAAGATGGATATCCAGCATATTAGGATATGGTAGCCATCTACGCGAGCGAGAACCCGCTTTGGGTAGCTTTAGCAATGATTGCTTAGGATACGGATATAGAAATAATGTAGGAGAACTGGAAAAAGCAAATGCTACATAAAACAGAGGTTTTATGGTGCAATGCCCCCTTGTTGTAAGGATATATTATTTAATTATAAGGAGTTTCTTCCATGTAGTTCATAAATTTTTTCCGCAATAGCCACCAACAGCGGTTGCACATAAACGGCTAAAACCCAATAATTATGAAAAAGACTGTCGAAGAAGACAGAAACACTACGTTGTTGGAAGAGTTGGCAATTGAGGACAAGCTGAGGTACTTGGCTGTTGTGCTTCTGGCTTTAGAGGAGGAAAAGGAAGGTAACAGTCAAGCTGTACTACTTCTAAGAAGAACGCAAAGTTTGTTACTCATTCGACGTATTTCCAATATGACGTTGTCTCGCATAACGTCATTCTTTGGGGCTCAGTAGGAGCTCGAAACTCTATGCTAGACTACATCAAGACTTCCCTCGTTTTATCCCTAACCGCCTTAGAAGGATGCGAATGCTGTCTATGCTCCGCATCCTTCTAACAAGGGTTTACTGTATTCCTCCTGTCTCGTAACCGTAACACGGTTACGTAACACGGTAATGATTTGCATCAGCTCAGTTCGAACAATTTCATTCACATTTGTGCGTCGCTTTCTTGCTCATGTACTCTTGTTTTCTGCCTGTGCTGCTTCTTCTGCATCCCGGCTACCGCCAAGCATGCTCATACCTGCTCCAAATACGGCAGTTATCTTGGATCAGACAATGTGACCTAGGTGGCGGCCCTTGTTTGCGTCCGGGTTCTTTTCTCGAACGTTGCGCCGGTGCAGCTTCCAAACTATACCTTTATTTGTAGTACTTGTACATAAGTAGTCCATGTTACATATTACGCTCTTGCCTTTTGGCATGGCACGCAGCGTTTGCAAACTCAAAAAGCTATAATTGTTCAAGTTGGCGTTGCCCATCGATGAACTGCGCACTTCCGATCGCAGCGTGCTCGAACGAGCCCATGACGCGTGGCGCGCAGCAGCGCTTGGCGGCTATGCGCCCTCACGCAGTTGCGGCGAGCAGAGTCGTAGGGAAGACTCACTCCAGCGTGCAGCACGCTGGCGAGGCCTATTTGAAGCACAATCTTCATGTGCGGCACTGAGGCAACACGGCGAGCAATGGTGGTGAATGAAGTCTGGCCTTCTCCAGATGGAGGGGAAGGTAGGCTGAAACCCCTTTTATATACTCTGTAGCACTTCATCTACAATTGAGGACAAAACTACAAGTTAACTACTGTCTCGGATAAGCCGATCACGCTGATTAACCGTGACTAGGCTTGTAGTACAACGTTTGTAATGCAGTGGTCATGTTATGACCTCAAGATAAATGCATCACGTAAGTATGATATATAAAATGTCGACATCAGAGAGGATTAAGACTTCGGTTTCCTGGCAACCCATGTAACGAATCCTAAATGAGCGTGAATCACACAACGATCAATGAAACCTGCTTCACTTAACGCCTTCTCATGCCAATAAGATGGCAAAGGTTCCAAAACACCAAAAATTGCCTTTTCCTTTGCTGCTATTTCTTCGTGGCTCACTCCTTTGGAATGCTTGAAATCGTGGTACATAGATTCTACGAAAGCTGTCTGTTTCGTCTTATCTGTTAGGAGTAATGTTCCGCCCGGGTTGAGGGCACAGCAAACATTTTGTAACACTTTTTGGCGTTCATCAAGTGGCTCAAAATGAAGCGACCAGTGCATTTGTACAACATCAAACGGACCATCCACGACGGTATTATACGGTCTTGTTTTCTCGTCGACTAGACGGCTTCCACTCGCAGGAAATCGCGAACAAAACTCTTTATGAAGCGCTTCAGAGTAGTTGACTCCGAAAAAATTCTTCGGATTCCAGCCGTGCTCATCATAAGGTTTCCATTGATTGTCAGTTGCAGTCCAAAAACTCAAAATGCGTGCAGATGGTTCATGAAGACGTGTCACAACGTCAGCTGAAAGATTAATTATATGCCAGTAGCTAGGAATATGACCTTCCCTTTCTCCAAGCCAATTTTCAGGGACCTTTCGGTGAACTTCCATTCTCCTTTTTTGAAGCCATACGACGCTTCCGTGGTAGTGTTCATTCGATCTTTCTTGAGAAAGTAAGCAACCCTCGAGCCAATTTCAGAATAGCACAATACTCTCTGGCGATATGTTTTTTGGCTGTAGCCAAGATGACGAGGAAAGGATCGAACACTTGCACGTATCTCAACGGAGCTGGCGACCACGCTGAAGAAGAAATCCGTTACCTCGCGTTGTGCACCTCTTGGTTTTTATAGGAAACAATTCTTTGCCACAAACCAAAGCGAAATAGTAAGGATTAAACGCGTTCCTGCCAATAGATCTGCGTCCCTACGAATTAGGTGTAGAAGACGAAATGTATTCAGAAGCATGAGCAAAGATGCTCATCCTCTCGAGTGCTTTTAAGCACTCGAGAGGATGCACCACTCCAAACTTCATTCATGCTCCACATGTTACTTGTGTCGTGACGAAAAACTGCTTGCAAAGGACTCACGCAACTTTCGTTTGCGGCACAATTTCTTACATGGAATCAATGCAACTTCCTGCTCAGTGTCGCGCTGCACACTTTAGGCCCATCTCCACACAGCAGAACTCTCCCGACCGTTGGCGTGGAGCCTGGTTCTCCCCGCCACACCGTGACTCATCAGTGGCCCCGAGCTATATATAGAGACCTCCTTCAGACGTGTCGCGCGTCGCGACGACACCACCCACACAGAAAGTTTAGGAATGTGAATGCTTCTCAAAACTACAGTATGAAGGGCGCTGTCTTTTGTGATGAGTTAGGTTCGTCTCCACTCTTTGAACTGCGAAAGTGAACGGCATTGTTACACAACGTCAAGCGAATATCATGTGGGCCAAGCGGGTGCCTTCCAGCAAGAGTTGAGAAATCGGAACGTGGAGTCTAGCGCCGCCTTTGACAAACATCTTCTCTGTACGACAACGTCTCTTCTCGATTGTGGATGCGGTCCAGGTTCCATCACCGCCGGATTTCACCGCATATGTTCCGATGGAACACTAAATGGAATCGACAACGATCCACAGGCAGTTGAGAACGCTCGGGGAAGATACAGCCATATTGACTTTCAGCTGGGTGATGTAACATCCATTCCATTCGCAGAAAATACGTTTGACGTTGTGTGCTCGAACCATGTTCTTGCGTATTTGCGCGATGCGAAAAATAGCCATCATGGAGATGAGATGAGTTTGCAGACCGGGCGGAACAGTTGCCATTCGAGTGATAGACCATCCTGCTGTGGTGTGGTACCCTGAGATCGAAGGAGCTATACGGCGAGAAGTTTGTAAGATCAGCTTCTCATGTTGGGCGGTGGAGATTGTGCAGTGGCTCGAAAAATGCGGTTGATGGCAGCAAACATTGGCTTTCGTGAAGTGAATATCGGTGCTTCTATGGATGTTAGAGCAAGCAAAGAGGAACGAGCGTTTGCCAGCTGTGTCTGGAGGAAAATTTGCACGAAAGAATCAGTGAAAGGAATGGACGAGTCTTGCGAGACGGACGGTGCTTTATTCCTAATGCCCAATCGAAATATTGTGCAACAAGTAAACGTTTCGAATCCAAAATCATTTTTGATTTTAAAGCAATTTCCCCAGTGCAACGTGGATGACAGTGACAGCAGCCACAAGGTACGTGTAGTCGTCTGTCGCCTATCTGGCCTCTGACGGCAGTCATTCGACCCAAAGTGCGACGAAAGTGACGCTCTCCGGGCCATTAGACTCACTCGCGTCGACAAGAACTACGGCCAGAGCAATACCCTTCAAATTGATGCGAGATTGAATTCCACGAAGGAATTCGGCTTGGGTAAAATTTAGCGGGCTTGAACTCCGCCATTTGGGCATCTATGACGGGATGGAGCTGCTGGATGTAAGGCACATTGAAAGTTTTGTGCGGAAGATCTTTTAAACTTGCATGCAAACTGTTTATTGGCCTGGCACTGTTGTTGCAATTGTGTAGAGTAGGTTCTGCATTGGGGCTCGCAGAAGACGAACGGAAAAGTCCTCAAGTCGCGAAATTTGGGCTCATATTGCCCTTCACTGATGTAGTCAGCCGAGGAGAGTGCGGCAAACAACAAAAGGAAACAGAGACTGAGAAGGTTCGAAGACAAGTTCATCTTGGCGACGGTTTTCCAAAGTTGATGGGAGTGGGTGGCGAGACACGGACAAGACAAGAAAGCCAAGGGACATTACATTGCTCTTTATTATGAGGAGATGCAATGGCTGCAAATCGGACTAAGCCTTGTCTCCGTGTTGGGACATGGATGGTTAACAAGAGATCACTGACCCAAGTTCCATGTACTTGTGTAGAATGACCGCACTGTCGGCGAAGAGTGCTTCAATACAGTTCGGGGTATTGCACACAACTGAGCATGTTCTGTATGAGCTGTTTGTAAGTGCAGCGACTGGATAGGAACAATATTTCTGGCTGTCGGGAATGGATCGTGGAAATGGGAGTTGGAGCACTTTCACTAGATCATCAAATCCAGCGTCGACTCCGAGAATAAAATGCCATGTATGAAGAGTTGACTGTATGTACAGTATGCTTGCGGATGGGAGATTCTTAGTACGAAGGTATGCCTTCGCATATACCAAGGGTAGCTCTACGACGGTACGTCGGTAGTACCGACCATACCAAAAGGTCGATGAAAAGCGATTGACAGAAATGCAAAAGCATGCAAAAATGTAGGTATATTTCACAATAATGGCTTGGATGGGTGTCCACGTGTATGACGTTTCGATTCTGGGTAATTAAAAAAATGTTCTTTTAATGACCTTTGAGTGCCTTGTCTCAGCTGAGATCAAGCAAGCTTTGTTGATCCCCATCTGAACAGGAGCGCAAAAGTAGTTTCTATCTTACCTTCGGAGATACTACGTCTGATGAAGCAGGTTGAGCGACCTCCATGTTAGCGAATTATTTTGCTCCAAAAGTCATCCGTTATCAGCAGTGGCAGGCTGAAGAACAACAGACTTTTACCGAACCTGAACTTCAATAGCTTACTCACGCAGAACCACGACTCATCAGTGGTTCTGAATGGGCATTCATAGGGGAACACTCATTCGCACTCACAAGACTCGCCACCAAACAGATTGGGCACTTTTCTCGTTCCTTCTGGACACTGCAGATGAGGAGATATTCGGTTCATGAAGTTCATATCAGAGCACTCAAAGCACCGATCTCCGTACGGGGACCTGGGCAGAAAAACACTTCCAGATGGGCATCGGACACACCTACTATCCAACGAGAACTCGCCGTCGCCGCAAGGAATACAAACGCCATCACTTTCACCTTGCCCATGCTGACACTCACATCGACCAGTCAAAGCACTGGCTGGATTGCCATTCTGATCCACAAGAGCACATGGATGGCAGCTGATGCCATTTCTGCGCGAAGAGAAGTGGTTTGGAGCACATGGAGTGCACGTATCCAACTCGAACTTATTACCGAGGCAAGTTGTACAACGCCCATCTTCCATCATTGTGCCAGGGAGAGGACATTCAGACGCTCTGCAGCCATACTCCGTAGGACTCGATCCCCAAGCCGCATTCGGTGGAAGGATCGACGCAGTTGAAGTTGAAGAAATCAGAACGGCCTAGAAGTCCATCGGGGCACGTCACACATCGGGTCGCGTCATCTGGGTGCGTGTATTCGTTCGCAGCACATTTGGAACACTCGAAAGCACCTTCTGTGCTGGTGTAGCCTTTGTCACAACCACTGCAGAACGGCTCTTGGTAGTAGTCCAGCTTCTCGTATTTGATCTTCGGTACTCCAACTGGAGTGCTTTGCCAAAACGCCCCGGCTACACATCGGCTGCAACCGCCCTTGCCATCTGGGGCAGTGCAGGACTCACACTCGCACAAGGCGTTCTCGAAGATAGTGCGGCTGCCTGCCGGTCGCTTTCCCGGAGCACAAGCGAAGCAACGTTGCGAAGCACCTCCAGAGCTCACCATATTATGGCCACACCTAACGCATTCTTTTCTTTTAGTATTCAGACGTTCTCCAGGCGCACAAGCTCGACATTCTCCGTCCGCAGCTTCGAAGGTGTTGGTGGGACAGCCCGTGGTGGCGCTGTTACATCCCGCCGGGCGATCTCCAAGACTTGATGTTCCTGCCGGGCATGGCTCGCAGCTGGTGGATGATATGAGCAATCGAAAAGTACCGGCAGGACATGATACACATCCAGTGCCATCTGGAGTGGCGATGGTACCGATCGGGCACAGTTTGCACTCATCAGAAGCCGCACGTGACGCAAACTGGTTGGGAGGGCATTTCTGACATCCTAGCTGTTCCGCGGAATACGCTGAGTCGAATGGAAAGCGCCTCGAACCATCCGGGTCCGGTATGGTCCCAGCAGGGCACCGCTGACATTTTGTGGCACCGAGCACACTTGACATTCCAGGAGGGCATCGGCTGCATGAGACGCCGAGCGTCGTTTTGAAGAAGCCGTGACGGCATTCCAGGCACCTTGAACCAAATTCTTTGAGTTCAAATCCTGGGTTGCATGTTGTGCATCGAGTCTCTCCAAACCTGGTTGGATACAAGCCGTCAGGACACGAGATGCAGCGACCGTCCTCTAGCCTGCTTCCGGGAGGGCAAAGCGCGTATATCGCGGTGGCGAGAAGGATAAGTTGGACTGCGTGCAGAAACATTTCGGAGGTGATAGTGTGTTCGGATGCAAAGGGTAATAGTCCAAAAGTGAGTGAAATGGTGTGAAGTTCCTTTTATAGGTTGAGAGCAACGAATGAACGCCGTTCTGACTGAGTATGGCCCACGGAATTGTTTCCTGACATTTTCCCAAAGATGCATCAGGGTTCGACGTGCGAGCACACGGTTCTGCACAGTCACCTGTGAAGCTCCCCTCCAGTGACTGGATACGAACAGATCGCGTCTGTAATCTTGTGGTTCCAATTGTGGAATGAAGCAAGAAGGCTTCATGGGAGGACCATTTGCGTTTTTTTCTCGGAGAGGAAGTACCAGCAAGGAAATGGAATTCTGAAAATAGCGTCGCATATTTCGACTAAAAAAGCTGTGCATGCCTTGGTGGCTTCCACGGCGTACAGCAAGGAAAACCTTCGAACGATCTCTGTCACTTATTCCAAACCCTCGACATCCACAGAGCCATTGTCAAGAGGGATCATGTCATATTGTTGATCAGAACGGGAGGGCGTAGAGCACTCGGTTGCAGTCGCGCGGTAGACTCAGCAGAGGCGAGAGAATAGGCACAAAGTACCTTGGAAGTCCCTCCAAGGATGCCTCTGAATCCGCTGCCTTTGCAGCTGATTCAGGTCTTTTATAGCCTCGTCCGGGCGTGCTCCTAGGAAGGTGACAAAATGTATGGGTGGACTCTGACGTCAGGTTGCCGAACCAGAGTTACTATCTGGTCCAGATTCTTCGTACCTGGCATTTCTACACTCCTTTGTATTTTATATACGTTGCACTCCGTATAATTGCTGCGCATATGCGTCCTGTAACCTGACGTCACCCACAGAACTACTCTGCTCTATGGTCGCAACGTAGGCGCTATTTCCTTTCGGCATCAACAGTCCCCCATAGCCAACACCTGTTGTTGGTTATTTTTTCTTGATGGCGCTGATTACGTTGCGCTGCCTTCGCGATCCAGACGTCTTGGTCTCATCAAGGTATTCCTGTAAAAGATCTGGAACGTCTTGCTTCAACGAGTTGTAATCTACCCAGTCCATCTCTTCGTCGGTGAACCCTTTCCATTTCACTAACAGATCGACCTTGGTCTTCTGTCGGCGAATATCTTCGAAGTCTTCGATGACAAGTAGTTCATTGTCCTGATATGCCAAATGTTCCTGCAGCTCTTCAGACACTTGGTAGTCTTTGTTGCGGAATAGCTTTAATTGTCTTCCGTGAGCCAGCTCCTTCTTTCCAGTAACAAGGTTTTCCACTTCGAAGATGTGTTGTGCTCTACATTGCGTCACTCGAAATGGTCCCTGCCACCGTAGGCTTGTCTTTGCGCGAATGTTCTTCTGCGCAACCGCCTTGAGCACGTAATCACCTTCTGTGAAATCGATCGGCCGAACGCCAGTACGTCGGTTATGTGCGTCAACAGAGGCCTTGCGCTGTTTCCCCCCTTTGTCAGCGCAGTTGCGGTGAATTTCTTCAAGCCCTGCCTGTAGTTTCTCGATGTTTAGAAGCGCCTTAGCACGGATACTGTCAATATCCTTGACGGTCACGATTCTTTCGTGGCTTCTAAGAATGGCAGCAAGAGGCGAGTCCTGTGGCAATCCAGTGAAAACAGTAAGCGGGCATTTTCCGTTGAGCTTCTTTGTCGGAGAACTGTTGATTGCGGACTGAATGACTGGAAGTATAGTAGGCCATGCCGACTGCGGAAGTTGGAACTCCGACAATAACGCTCTGCACGTTCAAAGCAGTTCACGGCATACCACCTCTACTGAACCGTTGCTCCACGGGCAGTATGGTAGTGTAAAATGGTGATCTGCCTTAAGCTTTTGCGATAGGGACTTCATGAGTTTGTTTTTGAAGTGACTCCCTTGGTCCGATATCCATGACCTCGCCACTCCGAAAGCGGCAAACCAATCCGTCAGTGTTTCCGCGGTAGTCTCTGAATCGGCTTCCTCTGCACTTCTGAGCCACACGTAGCCGGAGAGGTCGTCTTTAACTATGAGCGTGTACAATTTTCCCTTCTCACCCTTGTTCATGTAACAGTAGTCAAAATGCAACAGTTCGTTTGGCTTACTGGCATGCATTGTGTGCCCTAGCGGACGTGGAACGACTTTGCCATAGCCGGTAGCAATACAGTGAATGCATGAATTCGTAAACTCAGTGGTGTGAGTTCGAAGGTCCTTCCACCAAAAATGAGTTGCTACTGTGTTGAACGTGGGGTCTGTGGCCCTGTGTCCTCCCTTCCCGGTGTGGGCTGCGATCAAGATTCGGAGCTGGAGATTTATGTCGTCCCCTGGGATCCATACTTTTCCTGTTTGCATCCTGAGAACGTCACCAGTCGTCTTGCAACGACTTGGAGGTGCACACGTTGTGTTGCGCTGCGACTTGATGATGTCTTGCATTGAAGGCCAGTCGTAGTTTTCGTTAACTCCAGGGTTGACTGGTGCTGCCATCAATGCCCGAATGCGCCCGATCTTCGCTGGTGTCACCGTTCTTGCGGTTTGCACAGCCCATCGGGTAAGCATATCGGCCCACACGTTCCGTTCTCCTGGCACGTGTTCGATGGTGAACCGAAATCCGTTCAACTTCAGGGCCCAGCGAGTCAGTTTGTTGGCTGTATGCCGTGCTACACCGGTTTTACGACCATATGGGTCGTAAATGTAAACCAAGTTTGCATGGTCAGTGTATATCGAAACAGTTCTGCCAACTATGAGGTAGTCCAGTCTGCACATGGACTCAACGATAGCGAATCCTTCTTTCTCGGGTACGCTCCAACGTTCCGATGATCCACTGAAAGCACCAGATAAAAAACATAGTGGTTCGTGTGTCTGCTCCACGAGTGGTTTATCTTGTTCGTCTTCAGGAAACTGGGTCAAAATCCCGGCCCAGTGGGTATCGGATGCATCTGTGAAAAGACAGAGCTGGTACCCGTCCTTTGGAAGGGAAAGTTGGGTTGCGGCGGCTAGTTGATTTTTAACTTTATCAAAAGCCTCCTGGTGTTTGATATTCCAGTTGAGCTACACTTTCAGTAAGGCCTTCTTGGTTCGTTTCCCAGCCTTCCTGCATGCTTCTACAAGCAGCTGGTGCAGTGGTTCTACCAGTCGCGCGTAGTCCGGAATGGATGTCCTCATCCAGTTCGTAGCGCACAGCAACTGCTGCAATTGGTCTCCAGTTGTTGGCGCTTTCATCGCCAGTAAGACCTCAAAGTTTCTAGGATCAAATCGAACTCCTTCTGATGAAATGATTCTGCCGCAGAACTTTACCTCCCTGGTAAAGAAGCAGGACTTTTTCGGATTGACTTTGAATCCTACTTCTGTGCAGACCTCGAAAAATACTTCGATCTCAGCCAGCAGCTGGGTTTCGTCCCTCGCGTGAATGAGGAAATCATCCAGCCATTGCAGCATGCGCTGCACTCTGCCTTCGAATTTCTCTCGCGTAACGGACTGGAAATGGTTCCCTGAATCTGTCCCTCCTTGAAGTGTTCTGGTTGGAGAGTAGATACCTAGTGGTGTCTGGATGGACATTATTTCCTGCGATACCTTGTCCAGAGGTATCTGCCAGTAGCCGTGCGTAAAGTCAATGTTGGCGAAGCACTGGCTTCCCTCACAATCTTGCAGCATCGACTCCAGGTGCGGCATCGCGGATTGGAGTGGCAGAGTCCGTGCATTGGTACCTCTAAGGTCGACTGTAAAACGTAATTTGTCGGTACCGGGTTTTGGAACGGCCAGTGCAGGGCATGCCCAACTTGCTTGGTCGTTCTTGTACAGCGCGCCAATCCTCTCCAACGACTTGATAGTGTGCCTGATGAACACCCGTTGCGCAGGGGAATATCGTCGTTGTGGAGTGCGGTATGGTTTGACGTTCGGCGCAAGCTTGATCTAGAGAGGGCGAACGTCTGCAGGCGGCTCTGGTCCGAGTTTGATCGCGAAACAATTTCGGTTCTTGTCCAAAAGTCGTTCAAGCTTCGCTGTACCCTCATTAGACATGCCATTCTCCTTGGCAGTTCTTGATGCAGACCTGATTGCTTCGTCTATCTCGTCCGCAGTATCCTCTCCAAATCCGGCTTGGAGACATTCTGGCAGTTTAATGGGGTCCTCGTCGGTGTCCGTGTAGCTAATGCCTCGATAGCTGGCAGATGAAAGTCTACAGCTTCTTCCCTGTAACTCTTCTTCCGACTTTCCGTCGATGAGCGAAGCTACGCGATGCAGATGCTCGTTGAAGTCGAAACCCATCGCCTTCAGTAGTGGCCTTCCGAGGAGTACCTCTGGCATATCCTTGTCTACGATCAGGAATTGTACTCCACGGATGCGTACTGGGAGCCCAGTCTGGGGGAGTAAAATCGTGAGGTTGAGGTTTGCTTTCCGTGATGCAGTTGCTGGGGCTTGAGTGCCGTCAGCCCTCAGTGCAGTGTCGAGGATCATTGGTGTGGATAGGCGCTGTACTGCTACCTTGGGATGTTTGGCGGATATCCTATCAAAGAAATTGCAAGATATTGTGGAGTAGTCTGCTCCAGAGTCGCCTAGGGCTACAGCTTCGATCCCATTCACAAGCACAGTGTACCTTCCCTCATCTGCGTTGGGGGCCGATTTGGACGAAGACCTGAGTACGGCAGCCTTGGCGTGCTTGTTGGTCTTCTTTCTCTCAAATTGTTTGTCAAGAAGCTCTCGCCTCTTTTCCTTCGAAGTCACCGGGCACTTGCTTATTGGGTGAATGCCTGAACACTCTTCTGTGTTCAGGCATTTCTTATCCCATTCCCCAGACTCGAATCTATCCGCCGGCGTTCTTCTGAGATCCTTCCCAGGGAGTTCTTTTGTCGTACAAATACCAATAAGGTGTGGGGTCCGCCTGGTAGAGGGAGCGCGCGAGGGCTCAACCTAAAGGGGAAAAACACACAACCAATATGGTAGTAGGGCACCTGAAACCCGCAGGGGCAAACGGCGGGGCAACTAGTCTAGACCGTGTAGGTGTACGGTAGTAGACGTCGACGCGCGGTAAAACCTGAATAGTAATAGAGTAGCAAGTGACCAAGATGGTATAGTTACTGCCCTAGTGGTGCCTGACTTTACAATACCCGAGGGGGAAGGCGAGGTGCACCACAATATATACAAGGTGCACCGACGCCGATCTCCCCTGCGGGCATGACGTCATCGGCCGTGCCCATGACCTACTGTCATAGGCCAGCAATGCTAAACTATCCTAGACTATAAATTAGAAATTAGAAATTATAAAATACAGAATACCAATTGGGTACAGTGCAGCCAGTAAGGCGCACGAGTAGGCCCACGTGGCACCGACCTATTGAGGTCTCATTGTACTACATCTTTGTCGTGGTTTCGAGTTTGTAAGCCTTTCCGAAACCGTTTGCGTTCGGATTCTTTGGAGGCTTTTTTCGGAACCCCGCTCTCGGATGCACTTGGTTGTTTGCGCTTGAGCTTCTGGCTCGCACACTGTACCAAGTGTACCTGCGCCGCTAGAGTAGATATTGTGTTGGTAAAGAACTTGAGGTCTCCCTTTTGTTCCTTCTTCCAAAGACGCATCTGGTACATGACGATCTGCTTGAGTACCGCTGGCTCAAGCCTATGCACTAGCTTAGCGATAAGCTCCTTACACTGATCGTGGTCGGTAATAATGCTTGAGGCATTATGCTCGTCCAGTGCAGCTATTGTGTCTAATACAAGGTTCTCCGCTGCTCCGGAAATGTCCCGAGGCATTTGTTTGTATCGAACAGTTGACAGTGCCTCCTCGACACGGTCGCTCAAGTCGCAAACTGTAGACGCCAGACGAGAATCGAACCAGATCCTCACCGCATCGTCGGTTGCCTCTTCAGCGGTAGATGCTCCTTCAATTCTACCTAATATGCACAGGCTATGCAACAGTCTCGGCTTCATGCACTGTCGGACAGACGCTGCTTTGATTCTTTGGTTCGGCTCGCGTCCAGAATTAACATCATCAACACGTTCGGTGTAAGCCGAGAAATCCACTTCAAAATTGATCAGCTCCGGCTGGGATGCTCCTTCCAGCGCCAGAGCTTGAATTGTATTGACAATACCGTACGACGACATTGTGCCTTACGTCCGTCCTGTTACTCTTTGATATCAAAGCGCTTTGTTGATCAGAACGGGAGGGCGTAGAGCACCCGGTTGCAGTCGCGCGGTAGACTCAGCAGAGGCGAGAGAATAGGCACAAAGTACCTTGGAAGTCCCTCCAAGGATGCCTCTGAATCCGCTGCCTTTGCAGCTGATTCAGGTCTTTTATAGCCTCGTCCGGGCGTGCTCCTAGGAAGGTGACAAAATGTATGGGTGGACTCTGAAGTCAGGTTGCCGAACCAGAGTTACTATCTGGTCCAGATTCTTCGTACCTGGCATTTCTACACTCCTTTGTATTTTATATACGTTGCACTCCGTATAATTGCTGCGCATATGCGTCCTGTAACCTGACGTCACCCACAGAACTACTCTGCTCTATGGTCGCAACGTAGGCGCTATTGCCTTTCGGCATCAACACATATCTACTTGTGCCTTAGACTCCATATCGCACAAAGAGAAACGTTTGTTGAATCATACATCAAAACTGTGAATTTGTCTTTTGACCCCGAGTTCTTTTTCCTCGCTCCCAGTCACTTGATGTAACTGCTTTATCACAGGAACGGGTCCGGTCATGCCTAGCTCTGGGTGTTTCAACAACAGAGTACATTCAGCAGCGCATAGAAGGCATCTTATCATCGAATCATGATGTTGCGCTGTCATTTCAAAAACCAAACTCTTATGATCCGTTTGCAAAATGCAAGTTCCCGTACAGACTTTGGAAGAAAAGTAGTTGACGGGTTTTCTCCGAAGCTAATGTAGTGCTGTAGTGCTGGTCGTTTCCGGGGCATAAACATAGCTCTGTCGGCGTGGAGCCATTATTGTTTCTAATGATCCAGGAAACATTGGCCTCTCGAGGAATGTCATAAGAATCATGGCTTCTCTCCCAATTTCATCTGCGATCAATCAGTTCAAAAGTCTACCTGCGCTGCCCAGTGGCTGAAACTGTGACCCCATCAACGCAAGTGCGCCAAATCCAACTCCGCTCGGGACGATGTCATACGAGCATGTGTGTCCTGATTCGCTTGGCTATCATAGAGGATCACAGAAAAGGGCTGGTCGCGTTGCAGCGTTTCTCATGAATTCCGGAGATTTGAATGAAAATATCCAGCTCAGTGACACTGCTTTTGAAACAGCTGTAGCTTTCTATATATAAGCGGTAGGTTTTGCCACCCCGCCAATTTCGGAAGAGATCACCAAAAACAGGCAGAACTCTAATTTTCAAGCAGATTTTGATTGAGAATTCGGCACTTCAGATCAAAACAGCTACACGTAGCTTTGCTTCTGTGGTAGGAGCTTTGCGATGAATGAAAACTGTTCTTGAAATTTGGATTGCAAATACCAAAGTGGGCCACGTGTCCACGTCCGGGCAGTCGCTTAGAAGTCCGAACGATTCTATCGCTCACGAGTGCTACTAACGGTTAGCTAGAGCTACTGTAGACCTCTTTGATTCAAACAGTTCAAACTTTGAACCGTTCAAAGTTTGAATGAATCAATCAGGTGGTTCAACGCACGAATCGCGCGGCACGATGCTTTGAACCACATGCGACGATGCGGTTCAGAGCACGATGATTTGAGCCACATGCGACGATGTGGTTCAAAGCACGATGCTTTGAACCATATGCGAAACACAGTATCTAACCGTTCAACATACTATTTGCACAAGAAAATATATTTTGTCGATTGTGACCTTGCTTATGCTGCTTTTGGAGCCTTGGCAAAGATTCACAATAGACCTCCTTGATTATTTGTCAATATTTTCTCATAAACTAATACAAATATGATACGACACATTACATAAACAAGAACCACACATTTTTCTAGGAATTGTATGGTTCTAGAAAACTTTCTTTGAAAACTCATATCGTCTCTTATTTTGTGGGCACAGCCATATCTCTAATGCGCGCAAGGTTCACTATAGTGAACCTAAGCGTTTTTTTTGACAAAAATCTGAAACCGTTAGGTTCACTATAGGTAACCTTAGAGACCTATTGAGCCTTCAAATTACTAGCTCTGTATAAAAGCTAATCTACATAAAAATTAAAACAAGGAGTAGATTCTTTAACTCAGTACTAGGGAGATGTAAAGGCAACAACTTACCACTTTCAATTCAGTTTTACTTACTGTTTACATGCCTTTCTTTTTCAGCCATTTTCATTCTCATGTACCGTGCTAAACCGCGCAATACTGGGATGGAATTGGCTTCTGTTAAGACAGCACAGTCTCATTGCAAGTGATATAGAGCCTTTAAAACTATTGTTACCCACAAAAAGGGACTTTTAATTTTAAAACAAAGAAAACCTTGGATATTGCTTTAATTTACTGTTTTCTCCCAGAACCATAAAGAAAACAAGAAAGGCAAAAAAAATCGTTATACGCATGTCCAATCATGAGTACAGAATTTGTTTCCCACTCTTAGTCGAACTAAATGATAAACTTCATTTCAACCTTGTTTTTTGGTGCCATATTTAGTTTATCAGTCATTTTACTCGGGCTAAAGAGCAGCATTAAGTTTTTTCATGTCATCTACACACTATAAATGATTGCAACGTTTGCTAAGTAGCTTTATTAAATTATAGATACGAATAAAGTATGTTCACTATAGTGAACCTAACCCATTTTTTACATTTTGAGAGGGTTTGGTAGTGCAATTTGGAGCTGTGCCACTGAGAAAACACACCCGACTCTGGACTTTTCGGCCTGGGACAGCATGTAAGCAATCACCAACATTGTCTACATGCGGAACGAAGAGAAACGGTGGTAAGCAAGTACTTCTTGTTCGTGAAAAAACGTTAGGTACACTATACTCTACTTTAAATAAAGGCATCAGGTATATATTCAGTGAAACATTACAGCCATAGATAGGTCGCACATGTATAGATAACTAAGTCCTGTTTAGATATGTCTCTCGTCTATACAAATGTTCAACATTCTCAGTTGCGCAGACTTTGTTAACGATCGCCTTTTAGATATTTTTTGATCGTCTACGTCCCATTTTCACAGAGACAAAATTCTTTACATTAGGAAGTTTGGAGAAAAAATTGATAACGACGAGGAACATGCAAAGAAAGCACTTCTGTATAATCAAGAAGTAGGAAAAGCTCGTGGAGAATAAATGCAACAGTTTTCAGAAGAAAAATACGATGATTTCGACGAAGACGGAGGTTCAGAACATCCAATATTTGATATATTCTTTAAAGCTGAAGGTGACACGAAAATAATGAACCTGGTCAATTTTACGAAAAAAGAACTTGAGTACCTCTTCAAAAGATCAAAAAAGTTTATAACCTCATCTTGAAAAAAGGAGCGTCTAAATAAGTCTTCAATTTCTTGCTTTAAAATTATGTCTATCACTTTAACAGTTTGTAAGGTAGGCGGAACATGGGAACGACCTGCCCATTTATTCCGCATAAAAAAGCTGTATTTCAGAGAGCAGTAACCAGATTTATCAGGCTTTATGAAACCGAATTTTATGTAGACTATGTCCTCGAAATTGAAGAGTTTTTTAAGATGTTCTATCTCATACCAAAAATAAGCTCTTCAAAAATTTTCCACGTGTTCGATATGCAACCGACGTAATTGTTTTGCATGGCAATCGTCCTACTTGCTCTATGGAAGAAGGTAAGAAGTTTTACAGTGGAAAGCACAAATTATATGGACAAAAGGTAGAACTGTCTGTGCTATCCTGGTGGCTTGGCCATAAACTGTTATCCTCCCCAGCTAGAATCTGTAGCTAACTCTGCTTTATTTCAGGATAATATCAAATTTCATTATGATGCGTTAAGAGAAACTTAGGCCGATCATCAGTTGGCCTTTAATGAAGACACGAACAAAAGCAGTTTTGAATCATGAGCGGCATGATGGACAAAGGCTATGTTGGATTGGAAAGATTCGTTCGATGTGTCATACCAAAACAGAAACCTCACAATGGCTTTCTTAGTTTCTTGGATAGTGGCCGTAATAGAATTATTTCTGAGGACCACGTTATTATTGAAAACTACTTTTGGGAGAAGGCAAAGTCTATGGAGTTTGGTTGGATCAAAGTGGAAATCGGAGCGATCTAATCTGCACATGTTTTCCAGGTTTTTGCTGACCATAACGAACTATCATGTTTTAAGAAATCCGTTGCGGATGGAAGATGGAGAGTTTTTTCGCAAATCGCAAAATCGGCTGTATACTATTGGAGTGAATGGCGAGAGAGCTCGATAGGAAGCTCGTGATCGCTATAGCAAACGCCGTAAAACAAAGGTTCTGGGAGATTCTACAAACAAGCAACGGCAAGAGGTAGGACACTATTTGGAGCGATTCAGGTACAAGACTGTTCTAGATTTATCTGATGCTCTCAACGTAGATCCGAACTCCGACGAAAACACTTTACCGCCACCGAGCCTGGTTTAGTCACATCTTGTGGGATCGACCTATCTACTATTAGACTGAGTAACTGCGTAATATGTTGGGTGCGTGAGAAAGCAATGGCGATCTACAGATTACTGTAGGATTTGATTAGAAGTCAGATATTTCTTTATTTGGGTTATATAAACGAATGATTGGTTATCTATTGACGACCCTGTGTTCTTTGAACAAAGTTGTGTTCGAGGAGAAATCGATGAATACCGACTGAGGTCTAATAGCCGTTTTTAAATAAGAGATTTTTCCCTTAGCGCCTAACCCTTGATTCCAAGCAGTTCGTAGATTTCAAAACAAGCGGCATTTGTTATTGTATGTACACGTGCGCCGAATGACGATGAACAGTTGTCGCGAGAGCGAACCGGATGGAAGGAAAGGATATTCTCTTTCCCTTGCTCCTCTTGGAGCAAATGTCTCAAACAGCTGCCCACATGGAAATGCTCATTAACCAAGGATTGTCGCTAACACCGCAGATGGATACTTCGATGCAGGAGCTTATCGACGATGAGGAAACGGTCAGACCAGGCCGCGGCCATCCTGTTTCTAGTTCGAAAGCTAGATACGCAAAGCGCCTCTCTGCTAAAGTATACCACGACATATGCTTTGATGACCCAGACATAAAGTTGTTTGAAAAAACGACGACGCATATGTCTAGAGAGGACTTCGACCATCTGCACAACTTAGTCCAACAACGCCTGGAACGTCCCATAGAGGTTCGCAATCAGTTTGAAGAACAGCAAAGAACTGCACGCAAAAGGCGTTTAGACACAAAAAAATGCTGTTCCTTTTTCTCGATATGCTTGGAGGACCAAACGAAGGTGGGTTGGGCGTGGAGAGAGCTGCTCATCGTTACGGAATTTTAACGGGGACCGTATCCAACTACTTCAGACACGTTCTGTACGCTTTGATTATTACTTTAGATTCGATAGAACCAAAGCTTATCAAGTGGCCTGATGATTCCGAAAGATCAGAGGCGGAGGGCTTAGTGATCAGGTTTCCGAGATGTGTGTTCTTTGTTGATGGGAACAAAAGCAAGCGTTGGAGACCAAACGATAATTCGGGGCAGGAACGTGCGTATGATGGCTACGAGAAAGCGCATACATGGGCCATACTTGCTTTCTGTGATTTGTTTGGACGGTTTATCCGTCTGGAGATATCTGAAAAAGGTGCGGAAAGCGACCGCAATCTGTAAACGAGTTCGGACGTGTTTCGTGACCCCACATCCTATCTAACTACAGAGCAGCACGGGATGGCTGACATGGGCTTTGCTGGAAGTGGGGCGCTCGTTGTTCCGTATAAATGAAATGAGAGCGCTACATGGATGTATCGTTCTGTTTACAATATGCGAATCAGGAAGCAACGTATGGTCAACGAGTGGGGTATCGGCTACATCAACAATCGCTTTAGATTGTTTCTAGGACGTTGGCCGTTTGAGAAAGCTTTATTCCCGATTGCTTATCACACAGCGGCGATGCTCTGTAACTGGCAGATGCAGCGACGTGGTTACCCTTTACAACCGGGCTCTAGATATGAAACAAAACTGGCGGCTTTGGCTGCTCAAGAACACGAAGACGATGACTAGAGCGAAGGTGCGACACCTAAGCAGCATGATTCTTTACTATGTGGCGTTGTGGCGCGCGTAGTGGGCGAGCGCTAAGTCCTTCGCTCCGCTCGCCGCTACGCGCGCCGCGACAAGAAACAAAAGGAGGCAACATAAGTCTACTCTGAAGCTTGCGGCGACCGGTCAACCTCATCCTCATTGCCAGCTTGATGTTCTGTGGGCTGTTCTTGATGGTCCTCCGTATTATTGACCAGAGCCGAGGCTTGGCCTTCGCAAGCGTCGAGAATATCTGGTTCAATTCCAAGCGGCTCGGATGGCAGACATGGTGGTAGAGGGGTAACCGGTTCGCACACTTGTAGGTTGTTACTACGCGCAAAGAGGCCGACAAGAATGCCAAACTGTTCACTCTGGCGGCGTTGCAATGCCGCGCTCGCAGTGGCGGCGTTAGCACTGCGCGTTTGCGCATGTAGGGTCTGAAGCTCAGCAGTTGTCCTGCGGCGTTCCTTGCATTCTTGCTCCTCCTGACGAGAACGTTTGTTCTTCTCAAAGGTTTCCTTCCGCTCGCGATTCGGTTTTTCCTTCTCCGCCCTTGACTCCCGGTTTCGAGCAAGCGCCCGCTCGGCGCCATCCACCGTGGTGTGTGTCTTCTTAGAGGCCAATTGTTTGTAGTCGAGAATAGCTTGGTCTAAAACGTGTTGAGCATCGTTTTTCCTACCTCGTGCTGCAGCGACAGGTCCATCCTCTTCTGCACTTCCTTGTATTGAAGCCATGATCACTTTACTAGCCATATCTAGGACAGAATTAGCTATGTGTCGCACGTTTTCCGGTGTTATGCGCTCCATATAAGCTCGACGCCTGCTCATGTTATATGTGTTTTGCTGATGGACTAACACGGCGTCCGGAACATGGCGGCTACATGCACTTAACGCCACTGTGGCGCAAGTCTGATCAACAGTCTTTTGCTTTTGGACGGGGGCTTGATTCGCAATCAAAGTTCGCAGTACCCTTTCCTTTTCGATTTTGTTCATGACGAATCTTTGAGGGGAGCGTTGCGGTGTGGAGCTGGTACGGGATTGCGGGAGGGAAGCTTCATGCTGTACGACGGGCGTCGGGAGGGGTTCTGGCGCAGTGAGTAGAGGGTCTGGCGTGGCTGAAAACGAACGAGGTTCAATGGGAGGAGCCAATGTAGTTTGGAGATCGTTGAGATGGAGCTGATCTGGGCTGCGATCGGCATTTGGGTTCAAGCTAAGCTTTTTGGTTGGTGAGTGCGGCGCGCTTTCTTAGTTTCGCTCCTGTTTTGAAATAACCCGTATTTCTCCCAATCTAGGCTATGTTAATTAAACGTCTTTCGTCTCTGAAGTGCATCTTATTTTGAAAAGAGACGAGTTTTTTTCTTATTTAAAAACGGCTAATAGGCTGTGGACCATTTCGCACATATCTCCGCGAGATCCAGATAACCGAAGCACCATGGGCATAGTGTAGTCCTTGCTTCCTGAACACAGAAACCGCCACCACAAATGCCCATACATAACCCCATGGCCCCATATTCGTTCGTAAGACAAAACATCAATACAATTGATGTTTTGTATTACCAGCCAGCATGAGGTCGAAACTTTCGAAGTTCGGCATTCGAACCCGACTTGCCTCTGCGCATAAATTCTGGCCCACCGCACAAAAGCCTACTCATGCGACTAGTATTATCTCGCCAGGTTCTACTAGCTCCGTACAATTTAGTTCTTTCCCCCCAAAACACAGTAATCAGCAGCCTCAAGCTCTACTTTTTGCTCATCGGACTCCGGTCTCTCCGTTGAAGAACATCATTACCATGGTTACCTTATCCGTCCCCTTCTTTTTGCTGTCATTCCTATCGGCATGGATATTTATACTTGAGGTCTTGGCGACAAACAGTTCGCCGGGGAATCGATGCCCAGTGAACATGAACAGAGAATTAGGAATCACAGACGACTATATTTGGATATGCAAGTGCCCTCCCCTATCTACAATCGAGAGTGATGAACCAGCTGTCAACGGCTTGAAGAGAATTCCAGTTCCATTTAATGAGAAAGATGACACCCAGGGACGAAACGAAGCATTCCTGCGCTGCGTTGAGAATAACAGTGGCCCTCTGAACCGTCTTTGTGTCTCCAACACAACTCTATTCGAAATCGAGGCCGAAAGAATCATGAGGCACTGCTCCGACGTTTCGCTTACAGCCAAAGAAGAGAGCGAAAGTGGACCGCTCACATTCACCACAGAAACCTGCAGCACGAGGCTTGTTCCAGTTGTGACGCAGTCCGAAACAACGGGAGTATGGCTGTGTGAATGCGAGCAGCCTGGCGCGACAGAGTTGTTTTCATTTGATGTGGTGGTGGGACAAGCAAATCTCACCACGAATGCATCTCCAACTAACGCGATCCAGGAACTGGACGAAATTAAAAGGTGCACAGCACAAGCGAGCAAGCAGTTGGAGGACGTTTGTTTCAATGCACCTGGCGACTTTGACCTCGTCGCTTTGCATGTGTTGGAAGCGTGTTGCAAAAGGGCCAGGGCTTTGTCGGATACAAAGTTTCTGTGTGAAGCTCTGATTCCCGAAAACGTTGACGCACTGAAGATACAGAGTGGGCCTCTGATCTAGTGTTCCACAGCTTGGACCTCTTGATAAGTAAAAGCACTAAGAGTCTTCGGTTTTCGCTAGAGTCGTTTTCTCCCGTCAACATGTCGGTTCGAAAAAGTGTCTTCGATGCTTGGACATAGCGGTCGCGTACTTTTGGCTGCCAAAAAACTTCGATTCGTTCTACCGAAGGTAGTTTCGGTTTGTTTGTTTCTTTGCTGATCGCTTTAATTCAGTGTCATAGCAAGTTTGGCCGTTTTGTGACACCGATCATAAAAACAGCTGAGCAACTCCGGCGCTCTTTGCGCTGATTCCCTGCACGTGTCACTCATCTTTTATACCGATGCATCGGATTCACGAGCAGGGTAGCAAGGAAGTAGCGAGTACATTCTTTCTACACATATGACCTGAATACACGTACCAAGTATGTACCGTACAGATGAGTCACGTAAACACGTACCAAGATATGAAACATTGGAACGATTTTAACGAATTTGTTGCAAAGCAGTTCTACTTTCGAAGAACAATCATGATCTTGGTTTCGTTCGGCATGTGGGAGCTCACTACACCCAGTGACTGCAGATAATGTGGGTCCCACTATTTGCTGTAAGAGTTTTGACTCCTTAAAAACACCAAGACGTGTGGCCCACATTATCAAACGTACCACACTAATTAACCCTTTTGGGACGAGCTGCTTAAATCTATTGAGATAGACTTAAGGTTTGACCATGATTGGGCAATTACGGGAACAGTTGGTCCTCGGAATGCCACTTGTTGGGTTTGATTAAGTCTAGCTGGATAGATTTAAGCAAGCCTCTTCCATTGGAACAATTTCAATCTGTTTACTATAGAACCAATTAGAAAAGTTGTCATGGACCATTCTTCTTCCAATCAGAACCCCGTCCGGATATATTGCGCTCACCTAAGAATAGATTGCACATAAAACTCATCTCATGCCAGTAGATTGCGTCAGTCGGCGATCAGAGGACGTGCGCCGGAATTTGTGAGCCCGACGCGTACAGCCACACCACAACAGTACCGCAAGCCTGTAGAAAACCGCCAAAAATGGTGACCCACCCTCTCCACCACCATGCTGCTAGTTCTTCTCTCCCCGTCCTGCCGACATTCGCAGCAGCTTGATGTTCTTCAGCCCGAGCCATAGTACGGGCCGTGGCTTAGAACATCCTTTACAAAATGAACATTTCAGAAACGACCATCCCCGTCGCTATCATGCCCTATCAGGATGAGCCGTCTCCATGCTCTGAGAATTCTGAGTGCAATCTTAGCACTTTTGGACAGGTTTGGGGTGACGAAAGCGATGCAGAAGAATTTTCAGTGACCGCCTTGGGAGCGGCAGAAGAGCGTGAACTGTACGAAAATGTCGAGTACTGCGCAAGGTGGCGCAAGGTAAGTGGGTTGCATCTAGCTAAGGATGCTCTGATAAGAAGGTCATACGCGCAAAGAAAAGAAATGGGTTTGTTTTTGCTCTTCCTGAACAGTTCCTTTCTAAATTGCTTTCGTGTATGGACCGGTAATGAGCTCGTGAAACGAGGGAAAAGAACAAGCCCGCTGCGCGTGGACAAACTAATGGCATTCCTTGGTCTGGAACTTGCGACATCGGTACACCGGTTGAACCGGCTTAAAGACTACTGGTGCTCTTCAGAACTTTTGAGCATACCATTTTTCAAGAAGGTGATGGGACGGGACCGCTTTCTTAGCATTCGAGCAGCACTCCGTATGTATCCTTCGTATGAGGAAGATATCGCTCTACACGACCCGTTGTGGCATAGCCGCCAACTTTTAGAGCACTATGCCAGAAATTCTGCAGCTCTAGCTGTTCCTGTTGGCGTAAGTACTCTCGACGAAAACACAGTAAGGTGCAAAGGCCGAACACGTGCTCGATCTTATATGAAGTCCAAGCCAGTGCGGTTCGGCATTAGATTTTACGCAGTCGTCGGTTGGTCTCATGCATATTTGCACAGCTTGCAAGACAACGGCTCTGGGAATACTTCAGGACAAAGTCCAGTTCAAAGGTATACGAATGTGTTTCGGAATCTCCGAGGTGCCGTAGATCGTAAGGTGGATGGGAGTTTAGTTGCAAAATCGTCGGCGTCTGCCCTATGGTGCACGCAAATGGCGCACCAAACTCTGTTGCATCCAGCACCGGCTGAAGGAAGGCTGCTCGTTATGGACAACTTCTACACGCGACCATTGCGTGCGCGGCAATTGACTCGACTCGGCGATGGCGAATGCAAAGTTCTAGGGACAGTTAGATTCACAAACATTGACGGAAACAATCGGCCGGCTTTGAAGGAAGCCATTTCTGATCTGAAGCACGCCAAGAGAGGTGACTGGTGTTTAGTTCAAGTACTTCAGAAGAATAACTCCTTGAACGCAACTCCTGCTGTTGAGAAGAACTCGGGCTTTATCGTATTTAAAGACCGGTCAGTTGTTACATTCTATACAAATAACCTCGCGGATACACCTAAATCGCGTATACAGAAACCAGACGATCATGCTCTGAAATGTGTCCATGGTCTCGCGCCATTACTACGCTGGACAGGTGAAGAGTCGATGAGCCGCACAATGCTTTCTGTGCCGTCTCCAATTGTCGCATACAATCTCTTTATGAACGGCGTTGATCGCTTTGATCAATTGAGATCAACATCTGCTACTATGAGGAAGGAGAGAAGAGTCCCCATGAGTCTGTTAACGTTCACCCTAGATGCCAGCGTTCTAAATGCCCATGCTCTACTCAACGCCATAACAAGGAAGGGAGACAGTATCATCGACGTTCAGCATATGAAACAACGTATTATTCTGCAGCTCGTAGCTGAACACGTTGAGTACCAGCAAAAGCAGGCCGCACTACGCACTTTATCTCCTTTACATAACGATACTGACTCTAGAGCTTCCACTACAAGGCCAGGGAACGGACATCACATTCTGCTTGAGACCGCTGGTCGCAAAAGCGTTCATTGCATTCTCTGCTCTGTACTGGCATCAAAAGGTAGGAGCAAATACACAATGTACTCCTGTACCGAGTGCCAGAAAGGGTTTCACGTCAACTGCTTCTCATTTTACCACAACAAAGAGACATTGCGGACAACCCGTCCCGATTTGCATGAATCAATTGCTCTAGCAGAACGAATACTTTCCTCAAAAGGGCATCGGAAACGACGTAATACGGTAACCACAACACTGCAATCCGCCAAAGCCCTCTTCAAGAATTAAAGCTATTCTTTCTTAAAACCCATATAGGCCCCATGCTCATCTGGCCAGATTGACCTAATGCCTTCCATGACACACTGTGGTAGCTGGATCCGGTTCTATGCACCCACGAATCCATATCGCTCATTCACGAAAGTTTTGGAGGCTACTTTGCGAGCCGTATTATTGTGAGGCATCGGTTCATGGAGCAAAGGGTATTCAACTGCTGTCTTGCTAACCACTGATCCCGCCAGCTGTAACCAGTAGCACGGCGTGCCACCACATTTGTGGCACGCCACGTCTTCGTTTGCCGTCGTGACGCGGGGAATTTTTGGATTACTTGCGCTAGGATCACCGACCTTAGCTGCTGAGCTACTCTCTGTGTCCATATGACACTCTGTCCTACCTCCGCTCATGCTACCGAGAACTTTAGTGTTCGCTGCGAGGTTGGAGGCTACAGACGCGTCTTCCTTCTTGAATTTGAAAATTTCTGCTGTTCCGCCTGCGATCGGGTCACGTAGCATTCTTCGTTGCATTGGGAGAGGTGAATTATCCTTATTGCAGTGGTACGGGATCATCGGCTGGGAGCGAGTGCTGCTCGCATCATGAACAAAGTTGGGAGGAAGAGGTTGCTGTCTCAATGCGGTTTGGTGTCTCAAACTCCGTGGCAGTGGCGTAAAGTGCACCTGGGTATTTGATTGACACGCACTCATTGCAATGTGCATTTCAATCAAAGAGACCCGTTTCCTCAACCAACCAGTTCGAGTCCTACATGCAACCTGATTGGCCACTCTTAAGTCTATCTCACTTGACATAAGAAGTTTCAGTCCCAAAAGGGTTAAAGGGCGTACGCCTTTATTGTGGGCCACAATACAACTGTGCGACCTAATTATTGTGGGTGGAGATCACTCAAGGACATCATTACCCTTTTACCTTTTGTCCCTCAAAGTAGACACGATGCTTGGCAATAATCCTTTGCAGCTCAGGGAAAAGTTGCTGTTCCTCCCAAAGACCGTTAAAATTAAGTGCTAAGCCGGTGCGAATCATTGCTTTCCGAGCATATGTTAATCGATCGCAATCTTTTTGGCGATTGACATCACATACAGCCAAAGAGGCGAGACGCAAGAAAAAAACTCTTTCCTGGATTCATAACCTTCCCGGAATTTGACCAGGCGTTCTTTTTCATCATCTCCATTTTATAACGCTCCCAACGAGCATTCCAAGCGGATTTTATCTTCTGAATGATGAAAGAATCCGCAGGTTGAACAAGATCGGTGGCATTTGCCGGAAAATATCTTATCTCCGTTTTAATCTTTTTCGTCGCTTCTTCAAGGGAACGAGTTAAATTGTGGCCGCTACAATTATCGACAAAGAGTATTCTTTTGCGATTGTTTGGCAAGGCGCGGATGACTTTCGACTCACCAAGCCACTGAAGCATCACCACAGTGTCCATCCAACCTTTAGGTCCAGTTCGATAGGAAACGTTGGCGATATCATCAGGAACGCCTCGAATCCGATAAGACCTGTGTGCATTCTTAAAAACCATGAAAACAGGTTTAATCATAGCATCCCTCCCACCACTGATTCTCACCACCATCCTCATACCTTCTACGCCAGATACGACGTCGGCATATTTCACTTCCTTGTCCCCACTAAACCCCAAGGTCCTTCCATTGTCGAGATTAATCATGAAGTGAGTCCAGTCCGCATTCTCGACGTCGTCTTCATTCCATTTCTTTCCCCAGGAAGCCCTTGCCACACAGCCTAAATGGTAAGCAACTTCCTTGTGTATGAAATTTGTTTTCGCTGGAGAGAGAAGATGCTTTCCGGTTTTCGCCCTGCTAACAATTCGGTATCGTTCTACGAATGTCTGAATCCATCTGCGAGAAATACATTGTGATATAGTCCTTCCCGAACCTTCATCAATAGAAAACTTGTGGTAGGCAGAATTAGTGGAATCTTGGATTAATTGTAGTGCCATCGCCTGGATAGTTTTCCAATTGAACTTGACTCCTAATTTTCGGAGCCTGTCAAACTCTTACAACATGTCTAGATGTAGCGCACTTACCCATGAACGAGCCTTTCGTCCCCTTCCGTGCCTGTTTTTATGGTCTATCCGTTTAAGTCTAATATGGGTACTTCGAGTGATTGAAGTACATGCTTGTCTAGCCGCGGATTGCTTTTCTGTGTTCACGTATTCATATTGAGCTCGCCATATGCGGTTTTCTTTTATGAGATTTGCCTTGGCACTGCTACGAAACATATGCGGAAACTCCTGAACGCTCTTTGAAACAATGTTTTTTTTCTATGTTTGGCGGCGTGCGCGGTCATCTATGCAGCTATTTTTGTGCGGTCGGCGATACTGAAAACATTATGCACTTTGTGTTTGGCCTGTTGGCTCTTTGGATTTTGCTCGTCTTTGTGTGGCTCTACTAAAGGAAGAGATCTGTGTGGCTGTGTAGTTGGCAGGAAAACAGTTGTTGCGGACACAGGAGTGCGACGTTGGAACGCCGCAATGATGGGAGAGCCCGACGTCGGAACATATATGCTCCTGGACGGTGACATTGTGATTTCTTGACTTTCTGCTCTGTGTCTAGGGGGCGAGGGATGAGATGTTGTGCGTTTTGGCTTTTGAATCACACCTTTCCCGCCCAAAAACGGTTTCCAACCCACACTAAATTAGTCACGAGCTCGAAGTGTTTGCATCACTTATAATGTAATGCACCTTATTCTTGTTACCACACTAAAAAAACACCCACATTATCTGCAGTCACTGGGTGTACAAGAATCGCTGTCCACGTTCATCAGCTGTCCGACCAAACGCTTTGTAGCATTACCCCAGTTGTCTTACACAGCAGACCGAGGACCTTCTACCTTCCTTGTAACGTTGCCGGCTGTATTCTATGCGCGAGACGTTATTTCGAAACCCTTGCAGATACTTTAACAACGCACCATGTCAATCTTGTAAGTTATGAAAGAAAGCGGGTGCGGAGTGGGATTTCATGCGCGTAATAATACACCCACATCACGCAATTGGCGTCACGAGGGTCGAACGCCATCTCAACAAGGCTCTTAAAATAAACGCCGAGGTGGCTTGCAGTGTCGGTGAGTTCAGAGTCACCATGCGTACTTGTGTTATGGGCCTCTCTCAAGGCATTAAAACTTGTTGCTTACAACATGAAAGTGTCAAGGTCTTTTTCAGAAGAAGACGAGAATAGAAAGAGTCGAATACCTGAGCAACTAGAACATCAATGTGCACTACTCTTATTCGTCAACAATTTCATGCCTGGAACTCTGAATTTGCGTACGAACCGCTTTTTCTGCGCCGAAACCTTCAGCCCTGGCAGTGATGGGGCGCACCCGGGCACCGTGACGCTATCTAGTACCTAGTAAAAGCCCGGCGTCCTTTCCCATCAGCTTTTTGCGCTCTACAAACCAGTACGCCAAGACGCGCAATTGAGCTCATTTTGTACCCACAAATCTGCGCCTCCTTCCGCAAGAATGAAGCTTTTCTTCACCACCGTCGCTGTGATTTCGCTGTATAATGTGGCTAGTGCATGCTCTTGCATCTATCAGTCTCTTCAAGATGTGTTCTATAGTGACGGCATCGACTGGGTTATCAAGGGCACTGTGATCTCCTCCACTCGAATTCCTTTCAAACGGCCGTCGGTTCGCACGCTTACGGCGCCACTCTCTCGCCAGCAAGATGGCCTTCTTTCGGCCCCCGCAACAACCTCGTCGCCGCCGGCGTTCGGCGTTGGTACAGCGTTTCCTATAGGCCCTACTAGGGTAGAGCACCAAGTGAGGGTGGAGCAGGTGTTCAAGGGCTGTGACGTACCGGAGGTGATTAAGGTGTTCACGCTGAGTGGCACCTCCTGTTCGCTGCACCTGTTCACGGGTGTTACGTACCTTCTGACTCTAGCGCGTGACACGGGGATGGGGTCAGGCGTGTTTCAGTGCGCGTACAATCGACCCTTTGAATCGGTATCAGGCCATGTTAACTTCTTGGAAAGAGCTGGCAACTGCTGCGGTGATGATTGCCCTACACTCTCACCACGCCCTTTCCCGGGCAGCATAGGCATAGCAGGACTCGCAAGGAGCGCAAGCAGAACATCGTCTTGATATGTACTCTGACCGGTTTTGGTCGAGTGTTAGGGACTACCGCTGTTCTTCCCATTCTGTTTAAACTTGGCGGTAACAGTAAAGCCCCTTATAGCTTAGGTATTACAAAATGCAGATCCAAGCTGGTTCTTACTTGAAAATCGCCGCTCAGAAAGACCTCTCTCCAAAGGAAGGCTAAGACTTTGGATGGCTATTGCCTGGACATTTCTAGACATAACCTATTTATCTCACGTTCTAAGCTACAACGCATTCATTCTTGTTCATTTACTCTACTTGCTAAACCTATCACAGGATATGAGGTCTATTCTTTGTTTGCATCATTCCACCAACCGATTGTTCACAGCTTGGAATATTTTCAGTCAGTTCCGTTACGTCTCATGCACCCGGCGCCTGCGACCGTCTATGATTTGCACTCGCTTCCGCAAGTTTCACAACGGACATCTAAACAGTCTACACAGCTATTGCGATGGCTTCCCAGCACATTAGCATTTGGAGGATGGTCTTTTTTCGAGTTTCTTCTTGGTTCAGAGATGTTTAATTGTTTCTGGGAATACAAGTTTTGGTATCATATTTCCGCAGCCTCCACATCTTATCTCGATATAGGGAAAATTTACAGTTCCATGCAGGGTGGGTGGAGGAAGACCATAAACAATGCTGCCCTGAGAACCAGAGCCGACAGTCTGTCCCATACTGGATGATTCACCTTTAGCCTTCGCACTCTTGTAAAGATCTTCTAGAGACGAGTATGCTTCTGTCGAATCATCCTGAAAGGGCATGCTTGGAGCAGCCGACCAAGGTTGTGACAGTGAATCCAATGAAAACTGCGAAGTTGGGCCTCTTACTGACTTGCTTGTTTGAGAGGGTTTCACGCGCGAGCTTCCTGGACTGTTCTTTCGTTGTCTTTTCTCCTCCATTCGCTCCACGTTTGACTATGTTGATTCGAGAACGAAAAGTTCCAATCTTGGAAGGAAGGCAAGTGTGGTGTCTCACCGACGATTGTGTACTGTTGTTCTTGTCCAGGTTGGTGTAGCAGTTGCCTTTCCTCGAACGACGTACTTTGAAGGCAGGTGAGTGCCCCTTTTAAGCTGTTGCTGCTGCTCAGAAATGTTGACGAACGCGCAATACAAAACTGCTCACGTTCTATTCTTGGCGCATATGTTCTAAGGTTATGGGCGGTATTGATTTGGGGTTAACTTTTTGCTGTTTGCGGTTGAGGAGCTCAAGCGATAAGTGCAAGTTGTCAATGGGGGGTAAGCTGAAGCTCGCAAAAGGCGATAGAATCAAGGCCAAACATTGGCAAGCAAAGCGCAATCACGATTGATGAGAGTGGAGAAGCCGCCTTGCGGGTCGAACAGGTTGAAAACTTTGGTAGTGTGAGTGGAACTATAACTAGCAATGGTTGCCGAAATCGGGACTCATAACACTTTGTCTCTCCAGTCGGAGCACGACGCAACACGGGGAGAAGGAAAAAGGGTTGTGCAACAGTTTGCTTGGCGAGCCCAAGAATAGACTGACAGGGATCCGGAGTTTGATGGAGTGCTCTGACAAAGAAAAGTGGACCAACCAAAGTTTTGATTACTTGAGGGATCAAACGTGGCAAAATGGGTCGGGATAAAACTTTTCTCAGTTACAACCAAATGGGTGTAACCTGAACTCACAAATAGCAAATAACAAAACGCTCTCTTCTTGTTTCTGATTTTTTAAAATCAATTATAATTGTCCACAACCATGTGCCAAGAAAATAAAATTTTCCTATTTCAGGTTACGCCCGAAAACACACTGAATAGCATCGCAGCTGCCTTACGACCATTCCAGCTCCGAGCTTGGCACAAAGTACACCTCTGTACAAGAAACACCCCACGCTGCTAATACCACCCGTCTTGTAGCCACCTCAACAAGTTGTTTGCGACCGTCGTAGTATTCTGCCGCGCAGGCTTCAATATCTCCTTGCTGCTGGAGATAGACGAGTCTCGCGGCAAGTCGCTTGAGCCCGTTAGAAAACTGACGCGTGAAAATCTTCTTCCCACATTCGACGCGACCACTTTTCATATCGTTAGCATCTCTCACTGTAACTTTGCCTGTCGTGATTATGTCCTAACCGTCACAGCTTTCAAACCTCACATAGTACGCAACGTTAGAGTTTTTCAATATTACGTAGTTGTACGTTCCTCCACACAAGTCCTCACACGGTCCTCGAACCGAGGTTGCACCAGCAACGCTCCCATGCTGAGTCTCAAATACTGGAAGCATATTTTAAAGTGGGCCGGGCCATCGTAACTACCTTCGTATACCCTGCGGGGACGGACGGGGCGCGCAGCACGGTGCCGCCTTCGGGGAGGGGCTGCGCTGGGTTGGTCACGTGTGGGACGTGGCAGCGCACGTGGCCACGCGCCGCTCCTCCCTGGGCTGTTGTCCACGTGCTGTTGCGCTTGACGATGGCAGCGCGCCGTGTGCAGTTTGGAACATTCGACTTGTCTTCCGCATCCGGCGCCGTCGCCCTGTCCTTTGGCCTCCAGCAAAATGGAGCTCAGCGACCCGCAACACCACCGTCTGTGGCTCGGCACGGCAGATGTTGATGTTACGAAGAGGAAAACTCCGGCGCGTTGGCTGCACGCTCACCAAGCAGCAAGGAAAGCGAGCGATCGCTGGTTTTTGTGCGCAACTCGCGGCAATGCGCTCGGTGAGGAACGCACGGCGTGCCAGGGGAGCCAGGCTGGCTCAGCCAGCCCAACGACCAGGTCCCACACCGAGTGACCGACATGTTCAGGCGCCTGTTCGCCTATGACATGTCATCTATGCCGACGGCGCGGCGGGCTGCGGCAACTCAAAGCGCCGCCCGTAAGATACCGCCCAAGGGCGCCTCCGGCCATTTGATGTATTGACGTATTGAGCGAACGCTTTTCCAGGCTGCGAACGGTAAAGGCTACGGCATCTTCATCAAGTACCGGCATGCAGAAAAACCGAGCGGCTTGTGGTAATGGCAATTCGGGTACGAGCGTCGAGCTGTTTGTCCTTCAACTACTTTTGATGCTTTTGAGCTTTCCGTGCTTGTTTGCTGCGAGCATTGCGTTTAGAACGATTTCGAAACTATTCATACTGAAACCTGCTGCACTATGTACAGCATAACAGACGGAACGGGGATGTTCCACCTCAACGATTCAGTGTGGCTACTGCACGTTCGACCCCCAATTTGTTAATCCCATGCGTTCTAGTTCTCTTCACACACAATGTTTCCTAACACACCCTGGCATATGAAGCTCCATGTATACCAACGGCATTTCCGTTCCGCAAATATTGCACGTGCGGTTAGAGACATGATGAGCTTCGTAATGATACTTCAGATCATTCTCACTTGACGCTACGTAATGGCAGTCATAACATTCAAGTGCATGACATTCCGACACATGTGCTCGAACGAAATCAAGCGCGCTAAATCGTAACCCACAGTGGCGGCACAAGTACGGTCTAATCGAAGAGCCAGCTCCAATAGATCCCAAACTGGAGCATCCAGCTCCAGCAGCTGGCTCCGCCGCTGCCTGTGCGGCCCCACACTGCCTACGCGAATGGCTACCACCAGCTGAAGCCTTAGGTGTCAGCCAACTGGGAGGCGCTGACGTAAAGCTGACGATCCCATGCCCAGAAATAACGCCGAATGCTTGTTTTGTAGCTTGAGAGCTTTGAGCGGCCTGAGGTGCTTTCTCTGTCCTACTAGGAAGCCGAGCGGCCTGTGGTACTTTCTCTGTCCCACTAGGAAGCCGAGGGCCCTGTGGCGCTTTCTCTGTCCCAACAGGAAGCCGGTTGCCCTGTGGTGCTTCTTCTATCCTATCATAAAGCCGCACTGCCTGTGGCGCCTGTAGAATCCTGTCTGGAAGCCGTGATGATGAATCTGGGATCTTCCTACTGCCACTTCGCTTCGTCCATGCTTTCCATGTCTTCTGAAAGAGGCTCCTTCTCTCGCTGGGGGTTTTCTACCGTCGCCACCGTTGTTTCTTCGATGATCAGAGTTCATAATTGATTTCCGAAGGGTGTACGTTTCCACAAGCTCGCTGGGAATTGAATGGGAGGGTAATTGCCGGGGAAAACAATTCGCACAGTGAGCCTCAGTCCTTGAAGCAGCAAAAGAAATTTCTCTCCGGTAGAGTTACTGGTGTTGCAGCTGACACACATCGCTGAGCTTGAGAACTTTAGAATGTATTCGTTGGGATCTAGAAAGGAGTGCAGTGGTGAGCTCGGGCGCTGGACGTTGTGAGCGATGCATTTGTGGCTAAGGCATCCAGGTTTGACTGACAACGACTGTTAGTCATTCTGTTGTCTAGTGATGAGCACCAATGTCTGTCGTGTGCATGTGGTGTAACACAAATCACCATTTCTGGTGGGTACTTTGTTATTGGAGGGTGTTGTTTAATAAAAAAAAGTAAACATCATCTGCGGTGAACGTAGGGCAAGGAATGCCATGAAAGTATTACTCGAGGTAGGGGATTAGTCTATTTAGACGGCCTTTGTAACAAGATCTTACTAAGGGGCTGAGCTGGTTTAGAGCTAATCATGGATTTCTATCAAAGCTAAACGTATTTTAGCAGTAGCAAGCTGTTTTTAGGCAATTCTACCCTACCAATTTGTATACCCTTGCAATGCACTAAGATTGATTTTTCCAGGACCACAGTAGTCGATTTATTGATGAACTGGAGCTGACGCGTTGGAAGATAATAACAGCATATTATGCTCTTGGCGATGTGGCAAACCTTCTGTACTGTCGGTCTGAGCCTAATGATTTGGCAGGTTAGTTTCACTGCACTGTTTTTTTCCAGGACCACGTCAGTTTATTGATGAAATGGAGCTAGCGGGTTGGACGATCTGACCCTGGTGATGTGGCAGATCTTCTGCACTGTCGGTCTGACTGATGATTTGGTAGGTTCACTGCACTCGAGCATTTCTATCGCAGAGTATCGGCGTCAGCCATCATGATGGGCAGACAAACGTTCTACTCGCGATCTACCTCTGTATTCGTCAAAAAAACTTTGTACTCGCCATCTGACTCTGTCTTCGTGGCGCTCGCCTCAGGTTGTCTTTGCACCCTACACGCCCTCCCTCTTAGGAACAGAGATGTCCTTACGAGACACTCTGAACGCGTAATGTGTTTACCTTATGGTGTAGCAGAACACATGGCAGTTGCCGCTTTGTGTCTCCTACACTTCCCACGACTTGAAAAGATCGACTCGAAAAGATCGTCCGACATGTCGAAATGCTAAGCGTAAAAAGTCAATACTGTAGTGAAACAAGTATGGGGTGCAATGAAAAAAAATTAGAAAAATGCGCATTACTGAATGTGTGAAAAATTTGCTGTCAGCAAATTTTTCTTTCTTTTCTGGAGACAAACCTTGCCTCAGATCACTACGACGCCGACAAATTAAAATACAATCAAAAGAAACCAACCCTGCTTAGCAGCTGATTTGAAGGGACGCCGTATTCGACATCCAAAATACTGCCACAAAGAGCAGTAGTGCTGTACCATATTATCTCAAAAACAGACCTAAGTACATGGAACTTTTGGCAAAAAACACAAAACCAAGCACTGACTTTTACAATACGTTTTCTAAAATAAAATCAATTGTGGCAATTGTTTCTGTGATACAACTCAGTAAAAAACATACTGTCCATCGCGACAAAGCTTCGTTCTTCGGTCATAAGTACTCTTTCACTTCTTCATCAAATCGTTTCTCAAAATGTTGTTCATTTTCTGATAAAAATATTAGATCAGAGCTTTGCAAAGCAAGCTTCTCAAAGGAAAAAAACCGCAAAGCTCCAGAGCAAAAACCATAGTAGTATAGGAGTTTGTAAGTGAAAAAAAATTTACTTTCAACTTCAAACAGTTTTTCAAATACTGCAGAAGGAACAATTCTACAAATACACATAACATTTCCAACTGCGAAAGAATTTCTTAATAAACTTAACTCTTCGGGAAAACCCAATACGTTGCATTTTTGTTAACGAGCAGAAACAGATACAATGTAGGGCAAACGTCTTTTGAAAAAGTTTCTAACATTCAGTAGTTATTTTTCATTAATTGGCGCAAGTAGTGTAGTTTGGTATCAACGATAAACAAGAGTTGCGCTCATGATTTTGGAAGCATTAAATTGGATGTGAACTTTCGATAATCTGCAGATCAGCCTTTGCAAGGTTGGTTTTTTCCTTGAATTTTAATTTGTTGGCATGATAGTGATCTAATTAGAGACCATCTCCGAAAAGGGACAAAAATGCGCCGTGTGACACGGCGCATTGTTTTAAATATTTTTATTGCGCCGTTATACTTTCTGTTAAGAAAAAGAGAGTGTTCTAAATATAAGCTCTACATTTCAGGTGTGTACCAAAAGGCCAGATCAAACTGCCGAAAAGCAGCTTGTTGCTGCCTAAAAATATGTTTGGCATTGAGAAAACTAGTCGATTAGCTCTACATTAGCTCTGCCCGTTGCTTTGTATTAGATTACATTATTTTCTAAATTATTTATACATTCAAATCATATTATATTCAAATACACATCGACCAGTTTGAATTGAAGTGCAATTTGATTTCAGGTGTAACGAAGTTTTTAAATCTTGCAAACCTACTTGACATTGCAGGTAACTGTCTTTTCGGCTAGCTCACTTTTACAATAAAACTATGCCTTGCAATGGATCTTGGCTTCATTTTTTTTTAAGAAGCGAGCTTCGAAAAGCTCTGGTATAACTAGAAGACCTCTACTTCCTGCTCCGTATTTCGGATGGTAAGCACAACAATTTTAATTACTATTTGAGAAGCAGGTTTCTCAAAAACAGCCAACTAAAAGTGCAGGAAGGCAATGGCTTTCTGTGCTTTTTCCCACCAAACATTCTATTTGGAACGATTTGGACACTAGTCATACTGCAAAATACGGCACTATGTGTAGCAGAACAGACGGAACAGAGAGGTTCCACCTCAACTCTGGCTATTGCACGTTCTGCCACCAATTTGCTAATCTCACATGTTCTATTCTCTCTTCACACACACACTGTTTCCCAGTATATTTAGGTTCGTGACGTTACATTTAGAAGAACTGCAATACTTTTCCGCGAAGCTTGGAAGTATAGATGCCAACGTGAAGAGTCTCGTAATGATCTTTCAAATCAAACGCATTTGACGCTACGTAATTGCATTCACAACATTTAAGAAGTCCATGACGTTGCCTCCAATGTGCTCGAACATCATTTAGCGTGCTAAATCGTAGACCACAGGGACGGCACGAGTACGGTCTAGTGGAAGCGCCAGCTCCACTACATCCCGAACTTGAGCATCCAGCTCCAGCTGCGGGCTCCGTCGATCGCAGTGCTTTCCCACACAGCAGACACGAACTGCTATCATCATCTGAAGCCAAAGGCGCCATCGTACTAAGAGTCCCTGACGAAGAGTGCCTCATCCCATGGCCAGAATTAACTCCAGATGCTGGGTATCTAGCTTGGAAGCTTCCAGCGGCCTGTGGTGCTTCTTCTATCATATCAGAAGTTCGAGCGGCCTGTGGTGCGTCTTCTATCATATCAGAAAGTCGAGCGACCTGTGGCGCGTCTCCCATCCTGTCACAAAACCGAACGGACCGTGGCGCATTTTCTGTCCTGTCAGGAAGCCGCGATGATGGATCTCGTATCTTTCTACGTACGCTTGGCTTCTTCCTTTCTTTCCATGTCTTCCGGTTGACGTTTCTTCTCTCGTTAGGAGGTTGTCCACTGCCGCCACCATCGTTTTCTTGATGATCAAGGTTCATACTTGATTTATGGAAGGTGTGCCTTCCCGCAACCTCGCTTGTAATCCAATGGGAAGGTACTTGGTGCAGCAAACAATTTGCACTGTGAGCCTCAGTCCTTGAAGCAGCAAAAGGAAGTTGCCTCTTGGTGAGTTATTGGCGCTCACTTTGTGTGCACCCTAACACACACCCTCAGATGTGCTATGGTGATTTTATGACGTTCATCTGCCGCTGACACACAACGCTGAGCTTGAGAAGCTTAAATACATTCGTTGGAATCTGGAAAGGAGTAGAGTGGTGAGCTCTTGCCAGCTGGAGGTTGTGAGCGATGCAGTTGTGACTGAGGCCTGCAGGATTGACTGACAGCCACCGTTAGTCATTCTGCTGTCTGGTGGTGAGCACCGATGTCTGCCCTGCAGGTGGGGCAACACATATCGACATTCTACAGGTGTAATATAATGGTGGTGAATGAAGTCTGGCCTTCTCCAGATGGAGGGGAAAGCGCGCTGACCCCCCTTTTATATACATTTTAGAACTACATCTACAATTGAGGACAAAGCTAAGCTGGCTACTGTCTCTGATGAGCGTCAGCTACAAGCCGATCACGGTGATCAAGCGTGACTTGGCTTGTAGTACAACGTTTGTATTACAACTGGGAACTTAATCAGGTCTAATTGAGGGGTGTTGCCTCTTGAAAAGCAATAGGATTTCCAGGAACGCAGAAGAAGACTTATTTCGGCACTGGAGTAGGCTGGGGGGTTGGTCGTTAGCGGCATCTTACTTGTCAGTCAGCCGCCGCAGTTCTGGCGCACAAGATATTTACAGTACCGCCTGTTCACTCGCCCCGAGACCACCGTTGCTTGGCTGTTGCCGACTGTCTACGCCATTCTCTAATTCACTTTGACTACTGATTGGTACCGAGTCCGCGCTCAAGAAGATCCTTCTTCGAAATGTCCTACCCTTCTCGCTCTGAAGGAGTAGCCAAGACCTTCTGGGTCTCAATTAACGTAGGAGCAGTGAAAACATTACAAAAATAAAGATATTCGTCAAACGACTGGAAGTAGTATAGCAATAATGTTTGTTTGAGCTTAAGCAATAATTATCATGCAGAAAATCGTTCACGTGCAAATTGTCGCGCGAGCTTGCAAACACCAACATCCTGCGCGCTGTGCAAGTGTCTTCCTCGCTTTGCGCAGCGACTCGCATCCGCTTCTCCATCAAAGTGCATCAAATCAGTTTGGCGAAGCGCCTTACGCAGTGGCATCTTCCTCAACACAACGCATGCTCCTGTGCCTCCAGCCTTGAGCTGGTTGCCATCGCTTACATGTGTTTTGCAAGCAACTTCGGAGCCACGCTTTTCAGTTGCAGCGCAACTGACCTTAAGGCTGTCAAGCTATCTTCAATCAGCACTGATTTTTCGCTCTGTTCCGTTAAGAAATGAACCTTCAACATCTTCAAGTCTCTCGTTTTCAATCGCAATCGTCATGAATCTTCTAAAGACCTGCATTCCATCACCTTCGCAGCTCTCTTACTGCTCATTTTATCCTTCTTGACAAAATGCATGTCAGTATCCATTCCGCAAGCAGAAAATGTTCTCATCGTTTGCTCCGATTCTTGTGGATGCATAACGGAGCAACAGATAAAGGTGACTTGCCCTCCGCACGCATATGCAGCCGGAGTGCAAATTTTCCTGGCACAACGTTCTGCAATCCGCTTTGGAACATACAACCTCATCAGTCGTGTAAGAGTTGGTTCGCAGATCATGTGTAAGTCCGACGTCCAGGACGCAACTCATCAACCGTGCGTTCCGCCAACAACTCTATCCTCGGAAAAGGGCTTGCACGAAGCCTGCGAAGAAATCGGTACGGCTCCCATCTTCATAGGCCATCCCTCACGTGTCATTGAATCGATTTCTAAAACAAGTGTGTGGTTCAATAGTCTGGGTTGCGACGTTTGCGACCGATTGGACGCATTGGATGTTCAGTCAAACGAACAAATTGGTACGGCTCCTGTCTTCATAGCCCATCCTTCTCGTGTCATTGATTCCACATTCGAAAAAAGTGTGCGGCCCGGTGTCCCGGGTTGCGACGTTTGTGCACCGATTGGAACCGTTGGATGTTCTGCCAAACGTTGGCATTAGATTACATTCTCAAATGAAGCGCTTTACATTGCGAATCTTTTCTAAACTTCTGCAGATGTAGATCCGTAAAGGGAAGAAGAGAGAGGAAGATATCAGTCTAACTCTACAACAGTATGCTGAATCGAAGATAATATTTCTAGAGTTAATCTTTGAAGGCGATCTTAAACGCAAAGCAATGTACCTGACACTGGAATGAAGGCATAAATTAGTACCATTTATTGTCAAATAAGCGTAATTCTGTAGTGCCGCTGCTCTGCGGTCTCTAACTCATATTGTGGAGTACTATCTCTTGAAACCCATCTTATTCGGTCAAGTAGATTTGGTGACCATCACTGTTCTCTGTGCACTGTAGAAAGTTGGCGGTCACCTCATCATCAACAGCGCGGCGGGCCCGGTTTGCCCAATGCAAGGGGTTATTCATATCGAAGAAAACCCTCCTCTTAAAGGGAACACAAATGAAGAATAGAACGACCGACATGACCCACACGCAAATGGAAACAGCAAGCAACGGTGTCGGAATCCTAGTATGTTCTGATCCTTGAGAGGTAAAGCGACATGTAGTGTTCCGTGACCCCATGATCATTCGTCTTCTAACTTCAAGCTCTTCAGAGACACTATGTAAAAACGAGTCTGTTGCCTTTTCTGCAAACGTCCGAAGGTGAGGTGCCGGATCGAAGCTCATTTGGGTGGCAACGAACTCATTCGGTTCAGAACTGTTTCTGTAAGGCTCCGAGAGGAATAGTACTCGCCCTTCAGATCGAACGAAAACACATATGGCCCCATTATCGGAGCAGTTCTCAATCCCATCATCTCCAAGACTCTGTTGAACTCGCTCTTGATTCACATATCGAAAAGCGTACGAATCGCCACAAGCAACGGTACCGTCTGGGGTACTGTGGTTAGAGGGAAAGATGTAAAAGTCGCTGTTGTTCACTTGCAAGCAAGAGAAGAATCCAATTTCTGCTCCAGTTGCGTCGTACGCACCCGGTAACAGAGGTTCAGTTACATTGCAACGCTGTAGCTTAGATTCGGTGGCAAAGGTAGTGAAAGTATTGGAGGAAGCCAGGATCTCTACAATGACGAAAAGCAACATTGATGTAATGGCCATGAGCTTGATGCGTGTGCCATGTTTGCGAATGCTTACTGATTTGCCGCGCGAGAGATTAGAGCATTGGTGCAGGCCATTGAAGACAATAAGAGCTGATAGAAATCCGACCTCCGCGATGACGGAGACGAAAGTGACGATAAGGCTAAAGATCGAAGGACGAAGTGTGATCGTGGCCATGATGACGAATGTTTCTTGCGTTAAAGGAGATTCTTTTTCTGTCAAAGAGGATTGTAACGGATTTTTAAGGCGTCAGATCAGACATCGAAAATGTGTTAGCTTGAAATTCGGGTTAGCTTGGAAACAGATTCCGTTGGTGACAACCGAGTTCATAGTTGGACGGCTGCATCTTAAGTTACTGGTCACAGACCATTACTTTCAATTTCTTGATCGTCCTACGTGTGGTCCCCCTGTTGCATTCTTCTCAGTAGCCCGTGTTGCTCCTTCTCCAACTTCACATCTCGTTCAGGGTTTCGACTCAATTGGAGGAGAGACGAAATGGAGCTACCGGACCGTTGGTTTGCAAAGGAAATAGAGCAGTGAACACATGAGGTATTGATCGGTACAACTGTATTACAAGAGGAGCTTGTCAGATATATTTCGTGAGAGCCGGGTATATTCGCGGGGGCTGCTGAAATCGGGCAGTTGCTTTTTACGTGGACAGTAACAATGCATATATTGCACATTCGTCACCTCAAACACGTGAGTTGTACTTGATTGGCATTTGCGCGTTAGGGGAATTGATGAGAATGAGCTTAGACTTGAGGGTACGCACGAGTACTCAAGGCAACAGGGCTTGTATTCAGGTACATGTATGAACTTCGATTTTCCAGCTAGTTGGCTAGTTATTGCAATGGCAGTTTAACTCCTTGTTTGAGTTTGTGCGCATATAATGTATCCATGTATGCTGGAAACAATGACCAATCTACTCGGTCATGAATTGCTATAATCGTATTTCAGCTTCTCTGCCATTTCGTTTACGCAAACTTTAAATCGAACTACTGACCATGTTCCTCTCTATCCAAAAAGCACTTAGGTATCAAATAAGTCAGACTATAATGATGAGTGCCCAGGTCCATATGAAGGTTGACCTTCGGAGTGTTCATCGCCTCATGTGGTTTAAAACGTTATAGAAACACATCCAATGTCTCCAATCGTTCCACATTCTGTGCAAGGAATACGTCGTCTCAAAATCAACCTATGTGACGAAAAATGACCGATAAGGACAGGAGCTTCACCAGCTTCCACGCAGGACCCATCAAACCCATTTTCCGGTGATAGGACTGTTGGTGGAAGGCAAGATTGTGGGAGTTCAGTTGGCAAGGAGGGTTCGCAAGAGATTTCTGAGCCAACCCTGACGCGATTGATAAGATTGTACGATCCGATATGACGCTTAGGTTTAACAGCGCGGAAAACTTGTACATCTAGAGTGTATGCCCAGGAAGGACATTCGACCTTCTTTTGCTGTCCCGTTATGCATTCGCAAGACTCCGAACAAACAATGAGCGTGTTCTGACCTTCCGCGGCCGTAGAACGCTGAAATGAGGGCAAAAAAAGAGCAGTGCAAGGACGGGGAACGGTGTGCCGTGAAGATTCATGAAAGAGGACAGGTATGTTCGAATTGGGAAGTTGGCGACTAAAGATGAAGGAAAAGCTGAGAGCTGTCTTGTTGAGTATTTAAGACTGGTGTCGCGATATGGAGACGGCCTCAAGTGTCCCTGTGGCTTTGAACGAGCCGGTTGTAAATGAAATGTAAACGGCGGGAACATTTGCAGGGGCTGAATCACATATCCCACTCTGCGTAAGGCCCGTGACACTGACAGCCCCTGAAAAGACCAACTCTTCAACTTTTTGGACAAGTACACGTCGCCGACGTCAAAAAAAAGCGCGCACTTTTTCGAGCTTTTGGGTAGCTAAAGCTCATCACGTTGCTTGAGTGTGTTGGTCACGCCATTTCGGGGCGTGAACCAATCATATGTCGAGCTTGTCTGTAGGCGGTTACTAGTGTCTACACGACCACGCAATGTACTCATATGAGTACGCACTTGTACTCATATGAGTACGTGTAATTTGACTGTTTCGTAGTAGATAAATATAAATAAACTAATGATTCAGATCATCTACAAATATAGTTGAGTCCTAACTAGCAACTAGAACACCTCTGTGACTCTCTGGCCACATGTGAAATGTAAAACAAATCGTGAGTTCAACTCGCTGCACTCAAAAAGAGGGCAAAAACTTCTTCAAAGAAGGTCGACGATTCTAGAAAAGTTTGTATCTAAGTAAGCTTTAATGCATCCTCTAAAACATGAAACAGAACAAGGTGACATTTCATACAAGGGATACTACGCAACAGATATTAAACTAGTTTAGCAAGTCAAATGACGCAAATAAGAATCGTAGGCGGCTATAGTTAGGAACCACCTTTTGCATTTACTTCTAAAAAACTGACATAATCTGTCAGATAGAGCTACATAAATTGCTACTACATGCCTGAAAACTCCATAGTGTGTATGTTTTGCAAGTGTTTTTGAAAGCAGTCACGTCCTGTTTGACTGTGACATATCCAAACTTCCTTACCATTTTCTAAACATTTAGAACAAAGAAACTTCGACTTCTTGTCAAGCCTGCATATCCTGCATCGAGCTTGGTGATTGGCTTTAGATACTGCTCCATTCTTCAATTTCCTTTTCTTATTGGTAACTATCAAATGTATTCCAGTCCCAGTGACTAACCCAACGTCTGATATTTCTTCAGTTGCATCTGAAGTTCGATGGCGACTGATTGCATCAAAAGAATTCTCAATCAATTGATCTGCAAGCTTTGCATAGAAGTCTTTCTGTGTAAGACAGTCCCTGGCTCCCATACTTCCTTTGTACAACAGCCACGAATCCACAATACAGACTGATAAAAGACTCGTATTCAGCCTAAGAGTCCAATCCTTCACTTGAAATTTCTTTTCCAGATTTAAATCATCTTGGCGGCATCTATTGTGCCGGTCAATTTGGGAGCACGTTTCATAGTACGTTTCAACAACTTTTGGAATTGGAATGGTCAATGTTACAAACTGAGCATCATCTCCGATAGACCTCCATCTCGACCTTACGATTGGTTCCGCAGGAAGAGTTGTACCGGCTGTACTCACAAAATAACGTCGTTCTCTGTCCATCCATAGAACAGCCATCACAGACGGACTGTCAGGGTGATCTTTGCTTACCATCACCACCTGATCTCCTCTCTTTGAAAGTTCCTTTTGTGAAAGGTGCACCATGGGATACTGCTTGGTTGCCGTCTTAATCACACCAGTAAAACGTAATCCGCGATGAAATAATGTAGTAGCCGTTGTAACTGACGCAAATGCAGAGTCAGCGCATACAAGTCGATTTGAATTAAACCATGGTTCTGTTAAACGTAACACAATTGCCGTACCATGAGGATGGTTTTGTTCGTATCTCCTCTGTAGGGTTTCTTCAGATGAGAGAACGAGTTCTAAACCAAGAAGAATTCCACTCACACCGCAGCATACAGTTTTGATTTCACATCCATTCTCGGGCTTACGATCTATAGCCACGTAATGAGGTAATCCTTTCTGAATCCAATCGCCGCCGAGTCCATACCAACGAGACATACTTTCATCTACGCACAGAGTATGAGCAGGAACAACATGTGCTCGTCGATGTTGATTAATGGCCTGCACGAATCCACTTACATGTGACCAACGACTGTCACAACTGTCTGTCGCGGTATACTGGCTGAACGTGATACAAGACGTAAGTACCTCAAATCTTTTCCGAGACATTATCTTCCCAAACTGAGGTAGAGGAATATATTTTGAAGCCGATTGTTTAGACCAAAGAGATCTGCGATCCGTGAATTCAAACCGGGATATCAATATTAGAAGACCAAAAAACTTCAATATCTCCCCGCCTGTCGTAACTGCATGCCCGAGAGGCTCCAGCTTCTTGCTTGTCAGAACGACTATAGATTGTAAATGATCCTGCGGAAACATCCACATAAAGAAATCATACGGACGCATATGATACTGGGTCTGATTCTGAAGAATCATATCTCCAATTGGGCCAATCACCTTCCATTTTCGATGCGCCGTGGAACCGTTGAGAGGTAGCATAACCTCCTCATTGGTCCAAAGACGATCATGCGCCGTGGCGGTCACCCCTTGTACTTCAGTGGTGCGATTCTCAGTATTGGCGGGAACAGCTTCTGGTTGTAACTCCGTGACGGATGTTGGACTTAAAGTGGTAGTTTCGCCTGTTTTGTTGGTCACGTCATCTGTCTCTTGCAGAATTGGTTCTCCTGCTTTCACACTGACAAGTTTGATCATGCATCTTTTCAAACGGGTTTGAATTTTCCAGTCTACAAGAACAGATTTTTGACGTCTGCCAGTTTCTGTCGACACTTGAACGCTTACAACAGTACCAGTCAATCGTTTTGTCTTCCATAAAGAACCAAACAAACGTTTGCATTCAGCCTCGCAGGTGACAAGGTTTGCACGAGTGTTGACAATGTTACCGACAGTCAGTCTTGGATCTGACGGTTTCGGCATTTTTTTGTGTTTTGACTTTGCTGATGAGGAAGTTCCCGCAGTATTGGAATTCTCCCGTGGAAGACACAGAACTTTTGGTTGGAACGGGGAGTAGAGACAATTTTCAGAAGTACAATGGGAAAAGCTATAAAATATTGGAATATCTTTACACTAATATTGAGGAGGAAATTTTGTACTCATATGAGTACAGTTGGACTCATATGAGTACAGTGGTCGTGTAGACACTAGGGGAGGGTCTAATGGTGTCGTTTTCGTAACGGAGGTTCTGGGCGCAAATGCTACAACAAAGAGAGGTTCTAGAACACATATTTCACAGTGCGTAGATTTGCCGCAAGCCCTGAAAAGAGTGTTTTGAAATTGAGATTCCTCGAATGGGTTTGACTGTGAGTCCAAAATGCCAAAAGAGAAAACAGTTCATGCGCAAGCTGTGGCACATTTTTTGTTCCCGCAAAAGCCGAATTCAGCCAAAAGAGCTGTAGAACCATTTCCACTCATATGATTTGGATAAAAGTTACGTCACCAAGTAGCGAAAGATGTTTACTACTGGCATGAAGTGTTTCGCGTGGTACCCTTCATTTGTTTGTCGATGAGAGGAGTTAGGTTAAGGTAGAAGCTCGAACCTTTATGGAGGGATTCGAAAATCGCCCTGGTGTGTGCCAAATATGAAACGGCCCATTAAAAGTTTTGTAACGCTTTTCAAGGAGAACAGTTAATCAAGCTTCTCGACATTCTCATTTCCTCGCTGATTGGAGGATGTGCAGCTGGAGATACATCTGCTAGATTGCAGTATCAAGACTTGCAGAACTCCTTAATACAAGACTACACATTACTGTACATTCCCGGCGATTGTGAAAAGCTGGATGCATTTTACATTTACATGCGAGGGTAACGTTGTATCACTCGCATGAGATTAAGAGCAAAGAGGCATTCGTCTCCCGGAGAAGTCCGAGAACATCAACACACTCTGTGCTATCTTCGACGTGCGACACCAGTCATTTAGAGCGACCTTCGCAACGAAGAATACGATTGGACCCCGAAGGTGATCCCGGGCAGTTCTACCAACGAGAAAATCGATTTTAGTGCTCGGCCTCACTGCACTTCCTCGATCGAGATTCAGCACACGTATTGCGCTATATTGTCCCCAGTGCGTTCTGCCCTATCAAGGAGACGGAACAGAGCGGTGGGAATTCCACTTTCCTTTCTCCACCGATACCCAAATCTCCTGAGTCAAGAAGCTCACTTTGGGAAAGGGCTTTTTTCCTCCTTCCAATTAATCCCTCTAAAGCTCATTCAATCGAAATAGGCTACAGTACTCCACAAACAAGGCTGAAACTCTCACAAAATCTTGAAGATTCCTGCCTGACGATGTTTGGCCCTCTTCCCAAATTCTGGGAAGCTTCTCTATGTGATGTAGTACATGCCAAACAACATAACCCAATGTTTGATTGGCATGGGCTTGGGGGGGAATTGGATAAGGTTATATCATACTCACCTTCCTGGTCCTCAAGATTCTGTTCCAAAAACTAGTGATAATCTTGAGCGGCTCTCTGTTGTAGTCCCCCACCAGCAGGTCTAGTTGTTGTAGCGTGGAATTTGTGGCCAAAAGTCACAGAGCCCTCGTCACAAAGATGCAATGGCATACAGGATCGCGACTTGTATAATTGGGGTAATCATCCATTCAAGACAAGAGGACTACATTCCAAGCTTTGCGATTGTCAAAAGCCACATGCACTTACATGGAAGGGTGTACCTCAGATGTGATTGGTTAATTATTTGGCAGCATTTTTCTCTCAGGAAAGTTCGAGAATATGAACGCTTCATCCAAACTTTCCATAGTTTCGTATATAAGGTGCAATCGGCCGTGATGGCGCGAGGCACAGAAGGCATTCTTTGCCATCTTCGTCGTGCGACGCCAGTCATTTAGTGTGACCTTCGCAATGGAGCAATACGATTCGATCCCGAAAATGATCCCGGACAGTTCTACCGACGAGAAAATCGGTTTAGTGTCCGGCTCTACTCTCCTTCCTCGCCCGAGATTCAGTAGACGTGGTGTGCTTCTTTCATTTCTCGTACTCACGACGCTTGGATGTGTTGTATTTTTACCATGGCATCGCCGATCTGAGTCGATCACGCACTTCAGGTCTTCACCAAATCCTATCGGAGTCATGGACCATTCTCACCTGACCGTGCTTGACGAGGATTCCAAGTCGGAAGGAACCATGACATCATCGTCATCGCCCGCGTCATGGCTTACCAGCGCCACGGTGGATTGGATGGAGGATATTCCAGACAGCAAATCCGTTGCCCATGTCTCTATTCCTGGTACTCACGACTCTGGGGCGCGATTCGGTGGAGCAGCCTGTGAGACGCAGTCGTGGACCATTGCGAAGCAGTTAGAGGCTGGACTCCGCTTCTTTGACATAAGATGTCGAGTCGCTGGTACAGTGTTTTCCATACATCATGGGGCATGCTTCCAAAACATGTTCTTCGGAGATGTTTTGATCGACGTGCAAAACTTTCTTTACTCCCACCCGAACGAATTCGTGATTATGAACATTCAGGAAGAACACAAACCAATGAGCGGATCTTCTTCGTTCTCATCCATTTGGTCTACATACAAGAGCAATTTCAACAGCCTATTCGTTGACTCGCGCACATCGCTACCAACTGTGGGAGAGGTTCGAGGAAAGGTGTTGCTGATCAGTAAGCTTTCATTGGGCAAAGGAATCAAGTGGGGTAGCGCTCTGACCGAGACTCAGAACATCTACAAGGTTTACGCACTGTTGAATAACAATCCCTTCGGTTCGAGCACTGCTTCTATTGGACAGAAGAAGGAGCTGGTGAGGTCATACATTGACAAAGCGGCAACTTCGTCCAAACTCGTGATCAACTTCCTGTCGGGGGCTGAGGGTATGATCCCGAAGGACGTCGCACGCAGTACCAACCAAAATGCATACGAGCACATCGGGGCGTACAGCGGCGCCAAACGCGTTGGAGTAATTATCATGGACTTCCCTGGGGAGAAACTCGTGTATCGCGTTATCAAGACCAACTTTGAGGCCACCGAATATTGCGAGTCGAGAACGTGGCGCACGCAAAGCGGCAAGACATGGGCTGAATTTCGCATGCCGCGAGCAGTTGTGGGAACCTCCATTAGCATTAAAGGAGGCGCGTATTATAAGTACAAGTTCCCAAAATGCCATCGCGCGACTTGGACGGATTTGCGCTTCGTGTGCAGCGCTTCCACCCGAACTTGGGAGGTTGCGTCCGGATCATGGGACGCTGATGCATGGTGTCACAACAGCAATACTAGCCAAGATTATCTTGCGGTGGGCGTGCTGTGAAGAAGCCCTCGCGCTCGCGCCGAGACACAAGACGCCGGTGACAAGGTGGCAGGGAGGTGCGGGAAATATCGCGACACTCACAATATTGGCGTGATTTGAGATATTGGTAGGTAGGTAGTTCGTCTTAATCCTGAATAAAAAAGAAGACTGTCATACTAAATTTAGCACGACATGTACACTCCTGACAGCGTCAAGTAAATGTTTCGAACTCGAGCTATCTCGGTTATTCATTTGATAACTTTATATGGCATGTTTTTTGACATATTGGTGTGCTGCTCCTGAGCACACCAGAGAAAGAATGTGTCTTGCTAAAATTGCTTATCGGATCCCAGATATTAGCCGCACAAAATTGAAAAACATGCGTCATTGTGGGCGCTTATTGCAATCAAAATATGCTCGGTAATACCGTTGGATGCTTCAGAATTGAACAGAGCGCTTTGCATACTCGAGATGTTCCGAACGCCGTTCTCTGTGTCAGAACGTATGTTTGTTTTGGTTCAAAAGAAGTGCAATGAATCCATAATAATAGCTTTTAAAAATGCGTAGTAATTGGACAAAACATTCTTATGCTTAGTGCGCTTTTCTAAAAAGACTTTAAAAAATAAGTTTGCTCATGAACTCGTCGATTTTCCGCGCATATATGTGTCGCCAAAGTAGACTATAAGAAAACGTTTTGTGGTTATTTGCAAGGCATGTCTACGTGTGCGTGTTGTGCACGTTGGTGTGTCGTTGATTGCAGGGTGCTCTTTGGCTGCTTCACCATCATGGTGAATTTCACAGTCTATGACAATCGATCTCATAGAACGGTCGTCAAACGCCATTGCCTGGCGCCGACGACCCGTGCTGTATTCAGCTACAGGTGAACACTGTATTTAGTGTGGACCACACTAATAAAGAAGACCCAATTTACGACACCCTCACACCAATTGGTGTGGACCACACTATATATGAATCCACACTATTTCAGAGTAGAAAGAATTAGTGTGGACCACACTATAATTGACACACAAAATTAGTGTGGATTCAGAGGGGCTGCTCTAACACTGCTTCCCACCACCTCTCCTTCAAAGTTTGCCCTGTACTTGGCCACAATGGCTTGGAGCTCCGGAAACAATTGACGTTCCTCCCAACGCCCATTCAAGTTTAGCGCAAAACCACACCTGATCATTGCCTTTCTTGAGTAGCTTACACCTTCTTCATCCCTTTGCGCACTCACTGCTCTAACCGACCTAGCAGCCAGCTTCAGGAAGTGCCGGTTTCCAGGGTTTGTAAGCTCGCCCCAAGCTCTCGGACCGTCTACCCACATACCATTCTGCAGCATGTCCATCTTAAAGTCGTCCCCATCCTGCCGCCAATACGCCTTAAGTTTTTGAATCACAAAGCTATCTGCTGGTTGAACCAAGTTTGTCGCGTTACATGGAAAGAAGCTAATTTCAGTGTTCGTCTGGGACGCCTGTTTCACTTGGTCTGTTAAATCATGCGTGTTAACGTTATCGATGTATATCACAAGATTACGACCGTCTGGAAGCGGTGCAAAAATCCGTTTTTCCCGTACCTACTCTAAGAAAACGCGTTTGTCCATCCATGCCTTCGGACCTGTACGGTATACCATGCCCGAAACATCATCAGGTAGGCCTCTGATCGGATAGTTTTTTTCTGCCTTCTTGAAGATCATCATTGGAATTTCTAATTGTGCGCGAGGTCTTCCGGAGATAAGAACCATCATTGTCATTCCATCGTCACCTGAAACAACATCTGCGTACCGGACATTCTTGTCGCCTATTAGCGCTAACGTCTTGTGGTTATCCATATTTATACAGAAATGGGTTTCGTCTGCATTATATACGTCTTTTTCACGGAGAGCGTTCGAGCGGAAGTCTCGAGCAAGGTGCCCTAGATGAAAGACCACCTCTCTTTCTATCTGTTCCTGTTGTGCGGGCGAGATCATCAGCTTTCTACACTGGGCTCTGCAGACGATTCTTGTCCTCTCCATGAAGGACTGTACCCAGCGGTAGGTAACACGGTCCTGAATTGGCATTTTCGTTCTGGGGTCTTCCATGTTTTTGTAATATTCTTTATTGGTTCGCCTGGAAATGAGCGTGAGAGCTAAGCGACGTAGCAAACGAGTGTTGAATTTGACACCTGCCTTCCGCATTATATTGAATTCCTGGAGAAGATCTTGATGCAAGGCACTGACCCATGCAGACAGTTTGCGTTCTCTTCCACTCTGCGCTTTGCAGTTGTGCCGGCGAAGCCCATTTTTTGTAACGGTAACGAAAGATATGTTGGTGGACTTTTCTGTGCTGCTTAAAGCTTCTTTTTTGCTTCAGTAATGGCTCGCTCGTTGATGGTTTACCTTGTAGTTGCCCGTAAAGTGCTGCGGGAAATTTGTAACAGTACGTGAAAACAGCCCTTTGTGGCCGTGTATTTGCTCGTCGTTGATCATCCACTTGATGATCTGAGTTCTTTGCGAGATGTTGAGGACCAGTTGTGGTGCTCTTTTTGGTTTCGTTGTGTTTTGGGGATTGTTGAAGCTGTCTAACGCCGAATGGGTGCTTGCAGAAGGGGCGTTATTAGATGTAATACCCTCTTGTGCATCTGGGGCTGTGTCTGGATTGGGCACTGGGTTTGAAATTCGGGCGAATGCGCTCACAAGAGGTGAGGCATAAAGTGACATTCTGTTTTGTTTGTGATTACGGAGGTGTCTGTTTCGAGAATGAGCTACGAACAAACTGATCAAAGACCATTGTTTTGGCGCGCAAACAGGTTTGTATCCACACTATATCTGTGGCGGCCCTCGTATGCCACACACAAATTAGTGTGGTCCACACTATATGCGTTTCTACACTATATCTGAATCCACACTAAATACAGTGTTCACCTGTACTTTACAGCTCACAACACATGAACAGTGGCGAGCAAGATGGGCATGCGTGCCGAATGCAGTTGTGGGTTTGAAGAACAAAACGACGTTAGATACCCTTGTCGCAGATTTGTTCTTGGCGGCTCCAGATTGGAATAGGTGCGATTAGGCTCAGAGCACGAGCGTGTCGCCAAGCTGAAAAAAGATGTCCAACATAGTAAGGTGCGAGTGCTCACTGGAGCAAACGAAGCCCCAAGCGGAGGAGCTGAGGGGAGCTGAGCGCGGGTTGCAACGTGAAGGCCATTCTTGTGCTCTGCCACAAGCGGCAATCAGACGACGTGATCAGTGTCCTCTGCGGGCAATTTCATCCATTCGGGCGCATCTCCGCGGTTCATGAGCACATTCCACTCCGATACCACCCCCGAAAACACCAGCGACCACGAGAAGGACAGCGCCTCCCAAGTGGCAAACTCGAACACACGCAGCACGACACAGATAATGAGCGCCGAATAAACAGCGAGCGAGACCCAAGTGAAGTAGCGGTAAAGCCACTGCGGCAGCAAGCCGACGACGCGCTTCTTTCGTCGATGCCGCTCTTCCTGCGTGACGCGCAGCTTGAAGTAGATGTGCTCCTCCGGCGTGGGCCCGTCGTCATCGGGCGACGGCGTGTACTCCGCGGCGACCGTCTTGGCCCACAGCTGCACGCTGGGTTGCTCGCCGTCGGCGAACGTTCCGTACGACTCGCGGCAGCAGGCGCCCGAGCAGATTTGACGCGCGTCGGGGTCGCGAAGCAGTTCGTTGCGCACGTCGGCGGGCACGCGCGAGATCCACTTGTGGCGACGCTTGCGCAGGTAGTCGAGGAGCATGGGCACCAGGATGCGGTTCGCGCGCAGCAGCACAAGCAGGCACAAGTTGGAGCATGAGGCTATGGTCACTTGCACTGAGGGGGAGACATGAATGCGCAAGTGGCGCGGTGTGTTGTCCATTTTGTGGCTTGGTGGCATGCGGATGGGGGAAGGGAGGAAAGGCGCGGTTGGTGGGGCCGCGGAGCGGTTTTTGAATGGTGCTGTGGGGGCCGTGGGGCGATGTTCGAAGTTGCGCGAGATGGTGGTGCATGGCCTTGTGGAGATCCGATCACCGTCGGTGAAAGAGAGATGGGATCCACAAAACCCTCTACAGTAGCCATTTCTATGAAGCACCGCGGCACTGTCGGATTTGGACGCAAGTTGCAACCCGCTGTCGTGCCAGAGCATAGTGATTTGTTGCGTACAGCTAAGGCAACGTGTACCGTTGTACCTGCCACACGTTTCGTCGCTGTGTAGTTCTGCCTGGGAGCTGCGGTAAATTCTACATTTGGCAAAATTGGAGCTAAAGAATAAGTGGTACTATTCGTGTTACATTATATAGTACAGTATATTACTTTGCTCGGTTTACAGTCAGTTTTGTGACTTCACGCACTGCGACGCCCTACCAATTACTCGATTAAAAACTGTATTCAACATTACACTGACCAACTTCCTGCGCTGTAAGTATATGTGAATTTGCACGTCAGTGAAGCATTGTTCATTCCACCTTATCGCAAACTACTAGATAGCGCTAAGTAGCGCTACTTGGCGGTGATATCGAGGATTGGAACGCCGGTACAATATCTCAGTGAAGAAGTATGGGAAAAAGGTTGGCATACTTCGATGCAAACGCTCAAGGCACATCAAAGTATGCTTTTAAGGTAGTTTACCAGTGCTGTTCAACAGAAAAACATGCGTACTAAGGAGCACCAAATAGCGATATTTGCGCTATATAAAGCGTCTAAGTACGCATGTAGATTTCGTTTTTGGGATGTAGTTTGTATTTTTTTGGCGTACTTCGATGTGCCTTCTACAGAGCTATGGAAGCACGCCATTATGTTTGGGTCGTTAGAAAAGATTGTAAATCTAGTAGAGTTCTGATATTGGACAATGCGGTAAGTGCGACACTTGCAACAATTAGCGCTAAGTGTCGAAGATGGCGATGATGTTGTCAGGGTATTACCAGATTTGCACTGCCTGCATTGCCTGCTTACAGTGAAACTACAAGGCTGAAATGAAACATCAACGATAAAACAGCGTTTTGCAAACAGCGTCACGCTTTGGATTTCTCGCCATGCCTAATTCCAGCGTATCAACTTGAATCTTATTAATTACTGTAGTCAACAAAACAATTATAATGTGTCAACACTCTGTTAATCGTTAATTTCCCGCAGCTCCCTGTGCACGTTGATGTGTTGGCGCTTGCGATGTGTGCTGAGTCAGCACTGCTGACAGCACAGATCGCAAGCGCCAACACATCAACGTTTTGGCTCTCTTCGGATGCTGACGTGCCGCCAACTAGTAGATACCATCAGTTGCCTTTGGGCGCAGACATGTTCTTCTGCAACACACCGAACGCGTCAAGTTCAGATCGCCGGCTGCTTCTGGCCTCGCTTCCCTCCGAATTTTGATCTCCTAATCGCAGGCTCCCGATCCGAAATGTATCTTCCTCTTCGTTCCTGAAATTACATTCCTTTCTTTGTGATCAGTTCGAATGTTTTCAAACTTCCTTCGACCAATCAGCTCAACATGTCAGCGTGTGGCCAACGTAGAGAACAGCACACATTTTAGTTAGGTGTCTTGTATTCTAGAGACGTAGAGCAATGACAAACTGACAAAAAAGAGGAAAGTTACTTACATCCGAACTAGCTCGCGACCTGACATACAAAAGGAGGAGGAAGGACCTCCCGCAAGAGCTAAAGAGTTCTCGAGAAACTTGGTTTTAACTACCGATGCACGATCATACCCTTTTGTTTCCCAGAGTCGAATATGTGTCCAATGTCCGCTACATGCGGCTGCATATCGGATCGGATACGGATTTGATTTCGGTGGTAAGCGTGCTCGTAGAGACTATTTTGTCGGCTGATGGAAAGAATGCATCTGTTATGGAGGACATCATCGAGTTAGATAAATCTGGAACACATGACCTCGTGCAGTTCTGTTCTGGACGCCTTGGTGCTGGACTGCGTAACCTTCTATCTGCGAAAAAGGAAGGGGAGCTCAGGCTTACGGATTTGATTGCAACTGCCAATCGCCTCGGCGGGGAAATTGATGGTGATTGGGTGATACGTGAAGTGCTCAGCGTTGTTTGTGTGCTTTGCATAACGTATATGAGAAGATCCGAAAGCACCGCAGGATATCCATCTAGTGCCGCTTGAGACCGTGCGGAGCAAGAATTCGAGGAGTGCGCCTGCAAGTGACGCAAATGCACCGGTACCCATGAATGGTGTGACGGTGAAACTTCAAAATAGTTTCGAAAATATCTTTTCCACGTGCTCTCTGAGTTTTTGAGTGATTCAATTCAAAATATAATTCAGTTTCCATCCATGAGTTTGAGGTTTGATTTCGATGTCATTGTTTGCAGTCAGCCAAACCAAGGAAGTGATGCTCTGATAGTGTAATCAAATTTCGTCATTGAGACTATTGCAATTCATACATTGCTTTAGAGGATTTCTTCATGATGGGGGGGTGTTTTACGTAGCAAATCAACACTATTTGTAAACAATTTGAAATATCTATTTATATTACGTTCGATACGTGACTGCGCATTACAGTATGCTTACTTGCGCTAATAATAGAAAACAATTCGATTTCCGGCATTTCCCAGATATTTGGGATACACATTTCACAAAACTAAAAACGGCTGCTCGGTCTGCAACAGAGCCCAACCGCAGTGGTAGTAGTGGTGATTACCTTCCTCCCATCTGGAGTAGTGGCATTTACTACCATGCCCACAGCATCAGAAGCTGGGAACCAGCATCCTGGTCCAGAAAACGATTGTATCAAACTTGGCGGCACAGATAAAGAATCATCAACTTGTTTCCAATATCTTTCGGTACTCCCAGATTCAGGCTCAATTGACTCCACTTGCAACTCAAACGCTTCCATCTCAAAAATTTGTACCATGTTGAACACAAGAATCTTCCCGAATAGTCCTAAACGTTTGAGCGTATCATCGAGCTCATCCGTAGGAGCTGCCTTGGCAAAGGTTGTCCTAGATTGGTTAAGGCTCGTACAGCGGATCGGGTCTCCGTGTTGTGTAAAGCATCCGTTCAGGTTCAGGAAGTCGCAAAATACGGTTAGGGGCTGACCTGGAATGGAGTGCGTAGAAGTCGTAGGGATCTGGGTGTTAACGAATGGAAGACACAAGAGGCACAGGGCCATGAAGAGCAATGGAGACGATCTCATATCCATACTGTCACTCGGGAAGGCGGGAAGGATATGCGTTCTCTTGACGTGAGGAAGGCTTTCAATGTTCGCAAAGGGAGAGAGCTTGGCAATGAATTTATGCGGTTCATAGTCTTACCACCATTGCTGGTGTCTGCCAATTTTGCTATCTAGGCAACATGAGGCAATGAAAAGTTTGCAAGCTTGAATTCTCCGCGTTTTGACCATTCGAAAGTGGTGTACGGACGAACGAGTTGTGAGGGGATGACCTAGATACCATGGCGATTAATATGGATCACATATTGTGGGGAAAGCTTTTTAAAGACGGAGTAGATGTAGCTTTACAACATGCCACTATGACAAGCAGCTTCTTGCTAATTGCGATGACAAAAGTTGACGTTGCTGCCGATCTGCCGGCACTCGGTTGGCTCTCAATAGTGTTCCAAATGCACGTGCACCGGTGAGCTGGCATGCTGACCGCAATGGCACGACTGAGTATCACCAAGGTGACCTACCCTTGTAGTATTGTTGGAGAAGTCTGTGAACAGTTTAAAGTCCTTGCAAGGCCTACCCCCAGCTCCTTATTTGGACAGAAACTCAAGTTTTAGTGATTCCTTGTTTTGTTAAGTGCAGGGGAACCGGAGAAAAAGTCATACAGGGTGTGATAATAGAAGCATGCAGAGACATAAATTCCGTCCCCTTACGGTGAAGTGGCACCGAACAACCTCTGATACCGTAGTCTTTTTTTTTGATTTTGAAGGAACGCTCAAGTGCATTTAGAGCGTTCAGTGTGTGAAATGCTACATAGGTTTGGAGGCGGGAGGCAATTATGGCAACGCCGTGGTGTTAACGCGCCTAGGTGCCGACCACCTTAACAGAAAGCCACTCGTTTGTTGGTTTATCACGCACCAAATGGTTCTAATAGCTCTAAAATCTCAGTATGTGAGTCTTATTATCACAGCCCTCTCTTTTGTCGCCGAATCATTGTTTCTCAAAGCCGTGCAGAAAGCAGATTCCTTACGAGAGCTACGAAAGCTGGAAAGATTGAAGGCTATTCAAGTCCGATTGCACCAGAAAAAACGATTGATCCTGGCCGTCTTCTCTTTAGCGTTGTTTTTCGCACTTGAGGTGGTGGTATCTTTTGTCACCAATCCCGCAGATCTGAATCGATTTGAGCTTGGTCCTTGTGTTAGCATGGAAATCGTGTCGAGGACGCCAGAAGACCAGGCTCAATTTCGTGAGACCGATATAATTGAACGCAAGTGTCAGGTACAACAACAGAACGTGAACTTGCAATTTGTAGGAAATGTGAGTCTGGTAAACAGCGATGTTCGATGTTCGGAGAGCCCTGTTTATCGTGTGGATGTAATCACTGTGGTAGAGACTCACAAACTGCCTGCATCTGGCTCGGAAATGGGCTGTTCATCAGATGAAGTCTGCGTGCTCGGTTTCCAGAGACAGAATTTCACGTTCTTGTCCATACCGGTTTCAAGAAAGGGAGCCATTGACTTTATATCTGGGGAGATTGATGAAGAGTTAGACTACCTCAAAACAGAACTACTTTTCAATTCGACGGGATTGCTTGGGAATTTTTCCCGCCGTATGGCCGAGGCTTTTGAACACAACGTCACCCACCCGCCTGAATTACGCCGTCGGGCATTCCTTGGCAGTGCGAAGAGAAATTGTTCGTTTGTTCGTGAATCAGTCGAAGCCACAGAAGTGCCATTGTTTCTCATCTACATGCTGAGCGTATTGTGGATACTTGCATTGCTCTTGTTTCTGGTTGTATCTCTCCTGGGAAGAAACGCTGTGTTTGATATTGACAACCCATTGCATTGGGCATTTTACGCCAATAAAACCGAAGGCGCAGTGATTGAGAGCAACCCCGTGTTGTCGTACGTGACGGGAGACGACGTACCAGTGTTGCATGTTTTGGAAGCTTGACTAGTTTTGTGGAAAATGGGTCGTGGTCGTACTCCAGAGCGGTGCGTGAGGGTTATCATTCGTTGCCCCCTAGCTAGATATCCTTTGGATGCTCCCAAATGACTAGGCGTATCAACAAACCATATTTCTTCAAATAGCCGAATAAGTTATTTTGTTTGAGCGGTTTTTTTATCGCGATCTCACAGCAAAGATCTTCGACACATAAGGGTTATCAATCTCACACTGGGCACGGAAGGGAAAATATCGATATCTTCCCGTCCGTAACGATATTTCCCTGAGAACCAGGCGACAATTCGTCTGTGTCGAAAAATCGTCGAAACTTCCGCTACATCTATCTACTCAAAGAACATCATGGAATGCAACATTGTTGTTGCGATGGTGGCTTAGGCTTGCAAAAGTTGCCTCCCATCCGACCCTGGAAGCAGTACCAAGGGTAGATACTTATCTTTTGGACAGTAAGTTAATTTTTGCCGTTGTTGAGATGCGGGAAAAGACGTTTCAGTTGCAGTCTGCTCTGCTTTCTACTTTGGAGTCTTCTCTGCAAGATGTTTCCTGACTAGTAAGTCACTATATTGCGTAGAAATCCTCTACACGGTAAAAGACAGAGCTGAGCTAACTAAAATTTTTAGTACTGACTACCCTTGTAAAGCTGTCAAGTAAAGTAAGGTACATGGAAGGCAAAAACCCTGCCTGGCGCACAAACCTTTTCTTCAAGACCAAAAAGTACCTTTATTTGCCGTTGCCACGTCATTAGCTTTACGTGAACAAGATAGCTTCCAACAATTTGCAGTAAGCTAAATGTCATGTCATGCCGTCGTGGCCCGCACGAGCTTCACACTGCCGTGTCTATAAGGTTAGCGTTACCTCGTCGCCCCTTGGAGCCTCCTACAGTGCCACTGCCGCGGTTTGTCGCGCCTCGTCCGCAACCTGCTCGCATCCCGCCGATCATCCCAACCAAGGCCGCTATCCCTCGTGCAGCTGCTGCTGTCGCTTGCTGCGGTTTTTTGGCACGCAAGTTCGGCGCTCTTGGCGATGGCTGCTTTGCACCGCCGTTGCTCGATGTCGCTTCCTGCCATTTTTGCCCGGCGGGCAACTGTTGCTGTTGCTTGATGTTTTTGAAGATGGACTTGAGAAATAATAATAATGAACAATACCAACACGTGGTGGAAACGAAAGTCGTATTAGATACACAACATGCAAATTTTGCTCGACAAAACGAAGTAATCCATGAATAGATTTTCGAGGAACGAAGAAGTGGATTTATTTGAACGAGAGTGAGCGGAAGGATGATCCAATTTGCGATCAGCGTGGCTACTTAGCTACGCTGGATTTTCCACCGCTTCGCCGTCGTCCCGCAGCGTCGCCGCCGTCGATTGCGTTTTGTTCCGCTCTCACATCACGCGATCGGCGGCGGCGAACTCTTCGTTTCAAGTACCCTCCTCACCCTCCCTAGAGAGCAGTGCTGTCCTTGTCGGACTCACTGAACGCGTACGGTTGTGCCGTACGGAGCAGCAGAGCACTATGGGTAGGTACCCGCTCTGTGTCTCTCGCTTTACCAAAACTAAAGGATCTTCCGAGAGTGTTGCGATAGTGATGAATAAAAGCTGTCAATTCCCGCATTCTCAAATTGCATGCCTTTACTCACAAGTTCAAGAACTCCTTTTTGACATATGTTTGGCTTTGGAAAAATGCTTCCATAAAAACATGTAATTTTTAAGATACTAATGTTTGCGCAATACAATTTGGAAACAAATTTAGCTTCAGATTACGGTTTTCTTGTAAACCAAGGGTTTCGTTCCCCGCGCTCCTGTCAATTGAAACTTATCTCCAAAAAATATTTCAGACTTTTTAAACGTAAAAGCATATAAGCAAATTATAATTAAAACAAATGCACAATACCTTTTCTGTTTTGTTTTCTGAAAGGCTTCTTTTCTTGTGCTGTTTTGGCACAAATAAAGGTAATAAACTAACGTATTTCTAATAAGATAGACCCTCTAAAACTTTAAATCTAATAGATATCCAAATCTGGTCACGGAGGAGAATTCAGAGTACCAACTAGACAGGGATCGCATTCTAATCACATGGCTTCACAGTTAGTCGACCCAACCACTATCCACCTAGAGACAGCACCGATATATGCGCTCCTCAACGTTGCTTCGAAAATATCTTTCCCAAGAGGTTTAGGATTTAAATGTTTTTAATTCAAATCGTAATTCAGTTTCAACTTTTTATGAATGTCAACTAGTGCAATTTTTTGCAGTCGGTCCAATCATGGGAGTGATGCTTTAACAATGTCCCTAGATTTGTTTAGTAAAACTGATATTGCAATTCATGCATACCTTAGAGAAGTTCTTCATGATGGAGCACGTTGTGACATTTGTTATGCAACATTCATTGCAGCATTTGATTCTTTTACAACATATCAAATGTGTGCCAGGAACTCTGGTTTAAATCTTTGGCGTTCGAGGTGAGGCACTACAAAAATAGACTCCACAAAAAGCAACATCAATTGCCTCTCGACTCTTAACTTGGTTACTCCCTTGCGCTAAACGAACTCCCTTCTTTCTAGTAACAACGAGATTCAGTCATGAGCTCTTATCCTCAAAGTTCTTCTGGAGGCGATGGAGGAAGGCCACCTAGGGCTGGAAACAACCTTGTGGCCAGCTCAGGAGGAGCAGAGAAAACGTCAAGAAAACGTCCGAGTCAAAGACAAAACGAGCCACGCAACCAGTCGGGAAGCAGACAAGCAGGCGCCCCACACGTCGCTTCTGAAGACAGGCAAAGAGAGGCCCGTGATGCTGCTACGTTGAACGAGCTTGAACTTATGTGTTGCAGTGTTCTTTCTCAAGGTACTGTATCGGGTTCGGCTGTTACAGGAGCGGCGATGGAGCAGGCTGCTGCTCCGGCAGTTGTGTCTGTAGAGACAGCGGGATCTGAGGTTGCCGCCGTGCATGGAAGCTCTGTTTCGGCAGCTGCGTTTACACCCACTGTGGGTCGTTCGAGTTTGAGTTCTCCAAGTGGGGGGCCTTCAAATTCGTCATTTTCATGCCCTTACTGCCCAAGACAATGTCCGAGAATGGAAAGCCTTCGACAACATGTGAAGCGGAATCACGATTTTGGAGATGTTCGCCATTGCTATCAATGCAGGTTCACAACTACGGATGACCAAAGCTTCCGGTTTCATCGACGCAATCACCGCGAACGCTACACTTGCGGGCTGTGTGGATTGAGATTTCCCCCACCCGAATACTTGGTACATGTAGCTACTTGTGGAAGGTGAGATGGAAAGTGCGGAGTGGTCGATGGTGTGCTCTTTTGGTTACACTGCGGTGATTAGAAATAGAAACCATAGAACCAATTCAGTGTAAAGCAATCAAACAAAGCCTTTTTGCAAAGGATAACGTTTTCAATACTTTTTGGGCATGTCCCAAATAGACCCATTTGGTAATAATTTATTTATTGCAATTGTAAAAACACATACGTGCTGTGGGCTTTTGCAACAAACGTAAAATGTGGCCCAAATCACCCCGAAGGGAAGGGTAAGTGCTCCTTTCAAGCTGCAAGCTCCTCATCTTTCTATACCATTGCTTTTGTACCCATATATACGCGTGTATCAATCCCCTAACAATATCCTGCGGATTCTGTTGCTTATATGGGGTACCAGTACAAGGGCGGTCAATAGCATGTTAAAATCCTTTCAGACCTTAGCCAAAGAATATATTTTGAATGGTTCGTTTCTCTTTCATTAAGTTCAGCTCTTTGAACGATCCTTACGGTTTAAGGGGTGAGCGGTTGGTTCAGCGTGCTCTGACTCCACAAGCAGAAGACAAAACGGTCTTCACCTACGTCCTAAAATTTATACGCCGGTTGATCTTTGCTGTGAAATATGACGTTTTGCCCGGCATGCACATAGTTTCGCCATTTTCCCTTATACGTCGCGGTCGCCGGACGGCAACAGCAAATAAAAGATCTAATTCGCATTTCCAGAAGTTTCAATAACTATATTTCCTGGCGGGCAGAAATTCTATGGCCGTCTGTTTTCATAAAACTATGGTATTACACACCGCTTTGTTTACGACCAATTTGGATCCTACTACGGTTTGGCTCCAAATTATCTGTTTGGAGAGTTGGTTCTTTTCCTTGCATTTTAATTTGTTGGTATGGTAGTGATCTGTAGAGCTTGTCTCCAGAAAAAAAGCAAAATGCGCCGTGTGACACGGCGCATTTTTTTTAAAAACCTTTATTGCACCCTAATCATAAAAACAGCTGAGCAACTCCGGCGCTCTATGCGCTGATTCCCTGCACGTGTCACTCATGTTTTCTAACCGCACCGTTCGATGGTGGGACGCGCTGAGCGGGGAGGCGGTGGGGCAGGCTCTGGTCGGTCACACGGATGGTACATTGTGTGTGGCGTTCAGTGCAGATGGGAGTCGAGTGGTGTCCGGGTCACACGAACGCACCGTTCGATTGTGGGACGCACTGAGCGGGGAGGCGGTGGGCCAAGCCCTCCCTCACAGCGGCGCTGTGTACCGTGTGGCGGTAAATGCGCAGTGCTCGCGCATTGTATCGTTCCAGTTGGACGGTATGGGGAGGTTGTGGGACGTACGTCGAAGGGCGTGCGTGCTGACGTCACACGACGCGGCGTGGCAGTTGACGATCGACGCGCTGGCGCTCACGTGGTCAGGCCGTGAACCTGGGACTCGCCGAATAACTGAGTAACGCGCCGATGGCACCGAGATTGTGGCAACGTGCGGGGGAGCAGTGGATCGCTTGGGCGACCGCTGGTGCTCACGAGCCAGTGGTTTCTCTGAGTTCTGTGAAATTATTCGACACGCGCCCAACTGAGTCCCATGAAAGTTCAAGTTGTCATCACGCGCACGGAGTGTGTCGACAAGACGAGCAAAATTGTGCACAACCCGCACAACAGCCTTTCGAATTGCAGAATGGCGACAAAAGCGGTACATGCGAAGCGCCTTGTCATGGTGTACACCTTACGCGGCGAGCTCTAGAGGTTGAATGGAGAGGTTCAGTGAAGAAGAAGGCGATTATCGTCGCAAACGAAACGCTTCTGCAGTCGAAAACACCTTAGGTACCTAATTCTTTCTTTGTACCATATTATAGCCCCGTGAGTGTAGCACGGCTACTGATTTGTGGTTTGTGGCTACGGTGTAGAGATAAATGTTATAGGTTGCTGGGGTTCTTAGCATACCCCCGCGTACGAGTAAATCACGTACGCGTTTCATAAATGGAGCTTTGCGAATTTGTTACGAGAGGCTTGCTTCTCTAAACGCTGATACACTATATACCAAGGGCAAAGCTCTTTGAAAATGTTACTTACATGATTATTTTTGTCTTCAAATTCACTTTTATGCTATATTCATGTTCATTTAGCGATCTGGAAATATGAATTTGTGCTTTGTGTATCCGCCGCCGGGCGTGTGACGCGTTGCAGTGATTGTGACCGAGCGCCGACTCGCTCAACCCGGCGGACCAAGTTTGGGGGCGGAGTCAAGCGCTCTACAATAGCCTATCGGCCTTGGGAACGAACGCCCTGACGTATCCTTATTAAGTTATGTATGGCAGCTGGTGGAAGCGCGGGGTAACGCTCTTAGCGCCCTTATCCGTTAAAGTCTGCGCCGTTATGAACTGAAGAATTCAAAAATAGCTGTGAATTGAATACAAAAACCAAAACATTTAATTGAACGAGCATCTGCATTCACACGTGGACCACGCGCACAGCTGTCACAACGCCAACAAACAACTCCAACCGTCGTTGATAGTGAAGCTGTTGTTGGAGAGGGCTAAAAGAATGGAAGTGGATCTGCCGGGCCTGTCGGCGGTAGCGTTCGATCCCGGTACCTCTCCCATGCTAAGGGAGCACTCTACCAATTGAGCTACAGACCCATCACTTTCATTGAGATATCTTCCCCCATAGCATACATCTTGAACCAAGATATGGCCCGAGCGGCAGCCAACAACCACGTTTCGTTCCCTTCCGTTCCAACAAACTACACTTATCTACGGATCCTCCGAGCTCGGAAGCACTCTCAGTCGAATTCGATTTGGGCTCTGAATATCAATCAAACCGTTCTGTTCCGTACTAAAAGGTACATCTCTTGAAGGAATCGTCCACGCGACAACAAATTGATTTTGGCCCAAACTTTTGCTTTCCATACACGCATATTATCTACAATATATGTCATTTCGTGTTTGTGATCTGGATTGCGCTCGTATTTGTATTGTGCTGCAACCACCTCCGTAAAATATTCACGCAGCGAATAGAAACGCTGGGAAAGAGGAGCCGATGAGCGTCCCAGATAACTTGTTTGTGGCCGCTGCACATACGACCGTACCGCGAGAAGACACAGATCAAGCCAGGCGCCGGTTATTCACAACCGAACACAGTTCCCAGCCTTTAAACAGCCCAAACTTTCCTCGTGTGGATTTATTAGAGCTGTACAGCCGCTCATGTTCTGTTGGTGCTATCGATGGCAACTGACATTTTTCCAACCATATCAAGAGCCACCCGAGTGACGTACAAGTGGCGATGCCACCATCGTCTCTCTCACTGCTGCCCAGTAAAGAGTAGGGCAAAGGATTGAAGGGCACTCGCTTTGATCTGTTCTAAAGCTACGAAAGTCCTCCCGCGACAAACACCAGCTCGTTTTTATATCTGTTCTATAACGTTTCATCGCTCCATTTTATTTCTCTGCTCTATGTACTCCTATTATTCGTAGCTCTACAAGAATTACGGAGTATTCCTCAAAATCATTCATCGCCACCTTTCGGCCTCAACCGGCAGTGCTTCTCTCGATGAGCATTCATATTGGATTGACGATTAAACTTAGCTCCACATCCATTCGTGCATTCAATGTCAGGCACCATCTTGTGTTTCTGCAAATGAGCACTGAATTGACCCGGTAGATACGTCGAGTATCTGCAACCTGGCTCAGGACAGTCGCGCAGCTGACAGGTCCTCAGGTGAAAGTTCATGCGGTTGTTGGTCATCATCCTCGAGCAAATTGGACAAGGAGACATGTTCGAGTAATCCACTACCCCAGTGTGCCTCTTAACATGATAGTTGTATTGCCCCTTTAGATACGTTTTAAAGTCACAATCAGGCACAGGGCACTCGTACAGTCGGCACGAATTCAAGTGCCAGTTCATGCGGCTTTTGACGATCATCCTGGAACAAACTGGGCACGGAATCGTAGTTGCGAGAGCACCGCTCTTAGTAAACACCCTGTCTGTCACTCTTGCGGGCGCAGCGCCAGCAGAACCAGCGGCTGCATGCGCGCTTGCGGCTCCCGGTAGCAGGGCCGCGCCACCGTGGCTGGCGCCGGAGCTGCTGGAAGAAGAGCGAGCCTGTGTCCTCGCGCGCTTCGAGCTACGCTCCTCACCGCGATCGCTGCCAGTTCCCCGACGGTGGCTCTTTCTGTTGCTACTACCTGACCTACCGGAAGAATGTGATCCACGCGAACTCATGATTGTCGTAATTTCCCTTGCTGTGGTCAAGAAGCTGGCGTTCGTTGTTCGTTTCTTTGTCGGTTTGTCTAACTTGAAGATATCAGAGTACGGGAAAATGACTTTGAACTTTATTTATGTTGTTGCCATCTGCAACTTGCAGTGTCTGACCTTTAAACGTATTGAGAAATACTCATGTTTTGCAGAGATAAGGGGAGTAAAATGTGAACTCTAAGAGTTGCTTCATAATTCTTTTCAATTTAAGACTGGTAATTGGACGACATATGACGCAGAACATAAATGCCGCAGTTTTTTTGGTGAAATCGTAGATGTTGATTTATTGGAGCGGAGGACAGGAGCAAGACGATGCTGGATGCCAATCTCAGATCTACTGTGTAATGTGTAGTGTGTGGTTGTGTTGGTTCCAAATCCTGGGTGACCATTGCGCAAGGTGTCGCCGTGCAACCTATGACCGTAGATTTAAGTTGCGGAAGGACTGGAGACCGCCGCGCCTTCCTCGTCGCAGCAGACTGTCGCTCGCCTCCTTTCGCAGTTACCCCGGTCTTGGCTCTCTTTTTCTTCACTTTCCCTCCCACCCACGCCTCAATGACTGAATGACAGTTTGTTCTACTGCGCTATGGGACAGGAGCGACGAGCAACTGTCGCCCTGATATCAATAGCACCTCGGTGGTGCCTTCCCAACAGCGAAAGAACTCATCCTCCGAGTAGGATGCTCCCAAACTTAAAGGGACACGAAGTCCCTGGTTCTACTCTGTTCTGGCTGCGAATGTCAAGCGGAATAATAATTAATTACATCCCAGTACCACCAGAGTCCTTAGACACAATTACCGCATTGTTTATGATTAAAGTGTTCAAAGAATGTCCGCAATTCGCCTGTCATCAATGTTGGAAATTCTTTTGCGTTGTACCCTTCCGCGCTCGAGAGAATCTTCCCTCTTTCACCCCCGTGCTTCTTATGGTTAGATATGTATTCTTGTAGTATTTGTGAAGCGAGTAGGTGCACATTATAATCCATTTTCTTTTAACACTTAGCTTCATTTTTGTTAATTGCGCTCCCAACTTCTGAACAATATATATTATGTAGTTGTAGATACTAATTAACACGACAGAGCAAAGGCGCTTCTAATTTATATTCGAAAAAAGTCCTTTCCCTGTGCAGTTTGGGAACGGATACAAATTATAAACAGACTTTTTTCTAATACAACTCCAAAACTTAAATACTAAAAAAACACAAACTGTTCAAGGAAAAACTTTGCGGCAATTCTACACGAGAATTCAGCTCCTCGAAGCGCTGATCGTAAAACGCAAAGGTGCCTCTCGCCTACCTGTCAACAATTGACAACACCTCTAGTTCCTCTGTTCACACCCGTTCTGGTTGCGGACGGACGCCGAATAGATTGTTTTTTCTAGTACTTCAAAGCTTTTTACAATCGTATTGCTTATTGCTTTGCTACGTATAAAACACCCCCGAAAGCTTTCAACACGAAAGCTTTCAACAATCTCTAACACTGGTTTTCAAATTCCACTCCAGCTCGTGGCGTTCAAAGGCCACCACTGTGTTTATTCAGCATGTGGTTTTGCACGTGATCTTTTCGAACAAAACGTTTCCCGCATAGCTCACAGGCAAACTTGCGTTGCTCTCGTGGTAAATGAGTATCCACATGTGATCTGTAATTCGTCCGGTGGGAAGTGCTGTACTCACAGTGCGGGCAGCTATACACGGCCGGTTTTTTGCAAACCACGGAGTGGGCCGAGAAGCTGCTACTGCGTACCATTTTCAAACAGACGGCACATTGAATCCCTTGCTCGTTCCCGGAAGGAGCATTCTGTGGTTGGAGAAGCCCACTACCGGATGCCTGTGCCTGTCGCTGAGAGCCGCCTATACCGCCGCCACCCCGAACCATGTATGGTGCTCCCGCCAAATTGGACTGACCTGGCGCCCCTGTTGGAGCTTTTGGCATTGGGCGCCCAAAAAGTGATCTTCGAGCCGCAGCCGGAGCTCCCACTGTCCCTACAGACGCAACCGCCGGAGCAGTAGCCTGCTCCATCGCCGCTCCTGTAACTGCCGAACCCGATACAGTACCTTGAGAAAAAGCACTGTGACACATATGTTCAAGCTCGTTCAACGTAGCAGCATCGCGAGCCTCCCTTTGCCTGTCTTCAGAAGCGAGGTGTGGAGCGCCTGCTTGTCTGCTTCCCGACTGGTTGCGTGGCTGGTTTTGTCTCTGAATCTGACGCTTTTTTGACTTTTTGTCTGCACCTCCTGAGCTGACCCCAAGGTTGTTTCCAGCCCTAGACGGTCTCCTGCCATCGCCTCCCGAAGAACTTTGAGGATAAGAGCTCATGACTGAATCTAGTTGTTACTAGAAAGAATGGAGTTCGTTTAACGCAAGGGAGTAACCAAGTTAAGAGTCGAGAAGCAATTGATGTTGCTTTTTGTGGAGTCTATTTTTGTAGTGCCTCGCCTCGAATGTCAAAGATTTAGACCAGAGTTCCTGGCACACATTTGATATGTTGTAAAAGAATCAAATGCTGCAATGAATGTGGCGTTACAAATGTCACAACGTGCTCCATCATGAAGAACTTCTCTAAGCAATGCATGAATTGCAATCTTAGTTTTCATGGCCAAATCCAAGCACATTACTGAAGCCTCACATTCATAGTGGGACTGCACTTCTTCCCATCAAACCTCAACTCATAAAATTGTAATCTGAAATAGAAATACTCAATAAGATTTGTAATTGCAACGCTTCCATAGGAGGCGGCTGCGGGAATTTCATAGCAAAGCTCCTACTAACAAACGGGCTGAGCTAAAGTAGAGCTAATCAAGGGTTTTGCTCAAAGGAAAAGCTATATTAAAGCTGCAGCAAGCTGTTTTTAGGCAATGCTAAACTACAACTTGGTACAACCTTGAAATGTACCGCTTATATTTAGAACATCCTCTTTTCTTTTGAAAAAAGTATTAGTATAAAACATGAGTGACACGTGCAGGGAATCAGCGCATAGAGCGCCGGAGTTGCTCAGCTGTTTTTATGGTTATGGGCCCAGCACCAGGTCACCAATAGCGATGGGGAATTCCTTCAGCGCTTTAGAGCGTAGGATCAGTGTCAGTTTTCGCTTCGCCAGGAGGGTTTGGTGAGCGTGCACGAGCTCTTGCGGCAATAAAGTAGGAAATTGACCGGCTTGTACCGGGCGGGCATATCCCTTCGCGAGTTCGTGCGCTGACATCACGTCATTACCGTAGAGATCGTTGGAGATACGGATTGCTTGACTGATCAGCAACGGATGGTTATGCTTAAGCACATTTGCCGAGTCTTCCTTGAGTCGGAGAAACACATCCCGAATCACCCGATGCTTGGACTCTAGTACGTTCTTCTTATGCCTCCGGGGTGGTAGAGATCGCGAGTGTACACCATTGTGCTGCAGAAACTGCTCAAAGATGTTGTTGCGGAAAGCTGGGTCGAATGCAACAGTCTGTGGTACCCAGAACTGTGTAATCCAGTGTGTATCAAACACGTAGATGGCTCGCTTCATTGAAGTGTTCTCTACTATTGAGCCTGTTGAGTATCGAGTGCTTGAGTCCATGATGTGCATTACGCAATACTCATCGAGATACATGTGGTCAACGCAAACGACATCGTTAAAGTTTCTGCTCATGCTGCTCAGGGAGACCTTGCGAGTGGTCTTCGGTTTTGCCGTTGTAAGGCATGCAGTACATTCCTCCAGGGTTTTCGCGAGTTAGTTTCCAACCTGCTCATTCCATAGACCATTCCGCTCTAGAAGCAGCTGGATGTCCGTGTACGTCGAATGACCACAAACGTGGCGATGAACTTTGTCGATTACCTTCTTGAGCTCGCGCCACGGCCTCTCGTAGATTCCTTCATCCAGCCTGGCAGTAGCACAGAACAAAACGGACTTGTTTTGACTGGTCATTTCTTCGTTACGAGATGTAAACACTGCATGAGGTATGTACGTATGCATGTCTACGTCGATCAGGGAAATGAATTGAGACTCCTCCCCTTCCCTGACTGGAGGTAATTTCAGGACATTACCATGCATATGCATGATGTTGCAATGGTTCGTTACGTTCCGTCCTACGACCCACTGCGAGGAGCCTTCGAGAACGAGGTGTCGGATATTGACCTCATTGCCTGCGTCTGTGCTGCCGGAAAGGAAAATGGAGCCAAGGATTCTCCTGGGCTCGCTTCGGTGCGATCCCGAGCCATATTGCCAGTGTGTCTTGTCCGCAATGGCGTCTGGAAGTGCAACAAGAGACCCGTCCCACTCAGGACACACGAAGGGCTTGATCATGTTGAGTTCGAGGATACCGATACCACTGTAGGGAGCGGCGTTGTCTAGCAACGGCCCATCGGATCCAACAATAGTATCATTGGGCTTGTCCACCTTCCGTAGATTGGCCATATTAAAGGTGAGGACGTTCTTCTGGTCTTTGTTGCTGCTTGCGGGTGTATCAGATGCCTTGAAACCTGCCTTCAGTGATCCATCGCGGCGATGATCATTCGCCCAATGTCCGAATTTGCCACAGCGGTTACACTTCGTCTTCGACTTAAGGTCTGCAATCTGTTCTGGGGTCATGCGTTGCTTCGAAGCTGCCTTCCGACCACCAGAGCGCGAAGAAGACGCATATGATGCGTTTGAAGACAGGGTGTTAGACGTAGAGAGGCCGTTGTGGGTCTTTACCTTATCACATTGGCGAAGAACTGATGCGATTGACTCGTACGAGACTGCCTGTAGAAACTCGTTTGTGCTGGAACTGGAGGTGAGCGACGAACCCTTAGGCGCGCAACTGGCCAAGACAGACACGCGTTGGTTACTGTCGACGTCGGAATTGGCCAGAAGAGTGAATGCGACAAGAGCTTCAGACAGTTTGGCTTCGGTTCCATGTGCATTGACCCGAGAGACATGCGCCTGGAAGCGCGATTCGAAGTTCTTGAAACTCTCATTAGGGTTTCGCTTGGTGTTCAAAAGAGTCAAGAAATCCTGATAGACATCAGAAACCACAGCGAGGGCATCTCGTTTGTAGAGTGCGTTAACTATGGCCTGAGCGCCGTCCTCGGACTGAATGGTGTCCGCTGGAATGGACTTGCATATATCTCGGGCTCGGCCAAACAATTGTGACAGAAGCATGATTCCTTGCACGGCGGGTCGGATTTTGTTGTCGTTCGAATCAGCCAAGGTCTGATGAAAAGCTTGCCAGAGCGAAACGGCGTTTGCGTACTCTTCTTGATTACCTTTTCCGTCGGTCCACGGAACATTTCTGATATCCCACGAAAAGCGAGGGCGCGTCGGCAGGTCGCTTGATGAGCTTTCGGGGGATAGCTGTTTCAGAAAGCTAGAGATGGGTCACCGTCCTCAAGGAAAGAGGAGGAGTATAAAACATGAGTGACACGTGCAGGGAATCAACGCATAGAGCGCCGGAGTTGCTCAGCTGTTTTTATGGCGGTCGTACGACCCGGACACCACTCGACTCCCGTCTGCACTGAACGCCACACACTCGACATAATCCATGTGACGGACCAGAGGCTGCCCCACTGCATCCCCGCTCAGCGCGTCCCACAATCGAACGGTGCGGTCGTATGACCCGGACGCCACTCGACTCCCATCAGCGCTAAACGCCACACACAATATTCCATCCGTGTGACTGACTAGAGGCTGCCCCACCGCCTCCTCGCTCAGCGCGTCCCACAATCGAACAGTGCGGTCGTCTGACCCGGACACCAGTCGACTCCCATCTGCACTGAACGCCACACACTCCACATAATCCATGTGGCCGACTAGAGGTTGCCCCACCGCCTCCCCGCTCAGCGCGTCCCACAATCGAACGGTGCGGTCGTCTGACCCGGACAGTCGACTCCCCTCCGCGCTGAACGCCACTGAACACACAACATCCGTGTGGCCTTCGAGAATTCTCGTCATACTCCCTGTCTGCCTGTTCCAGGTCACAATTCTTCCATTTTGGTGACCCGTTGCCAACCTTTTCATGTCTACTGAGAACGCAGCACAATATGCATTTCCGTTCTTCATTTCTTCTTCTATGCGTAGCTCCCGCGTATTGCGAATACCAGTTTTGGGGTTGTACTGTGTTACCCCGGCTGCATTACCTCCTCCCCAGACAAAAAACACATAGCCATTTTTTTCAGAGACACATAGTACCCGCCCAGGACAGTCGATCAAATCTATTCCAGCCCCCGTGGCAGGTTGCAGAAATCCTTCAGAAGCTCTTGCCCATGGTCGCGGAGCGCATCTTTCTATTTCGTCAATGAATCTTTGCGTTCTGTTACACTGCTCTGCAGACGAAACTAAACGTCCGTATAGCTGGAACCATGCTTCGTAAGGGTTGTCGTTCACAAACGTAGAGCTCATGCGCGCCGCCTTTTTCACCATTTCCAGATGTTTCAGCAAGTTCGACTCATTGGTACCTTTGCCGCGAACCGCGGATGTGCCATGCTCTATGTCTTGCTGCACTGCGTAGAATCCACTGGTCTGAAACCGCTTCACAATCCATTGTGGTTTTGAGAGTAATCACATCAGGTCATCAGCGTATCCTGCAAATGCAAGTCCACGGCAAAGATTTTCATACAGGTAACCATCATCATCGGAATCCCACCACGCTCGACGCAGACTGCAAGGTAGGAGGCTTGCTCTAGTGGTCTCAAGCTCTACAGTGTCTCTGCTGCGGCTCGCCACGCGACACAATCTCCTCCAAATTGGTACTGCATGGCGTTTGATGGCCATACCCATTCGTGCTTCCTGCTCTTCTCCAGACCGCCCCTCAGTCTGTGGAACTTTCTCGCTCTCATCACGTGGGACGTAGTTCTGCACCAGAGTTCGGAAGAACTGCTGAATCTCATACTGTTCAGACGCTCGGCGAGTTGCGACATCCAAAATCAAATCGTGCAGTTGTATCCAAGTACAACCGTCTTCCCTCCGAGCTTGCACAATCGACACTGTACTAAAGCTTTCTACAACTTGTTCAGCTTCTCCAATGTCCTCCACGCCCCACAACCTTTGGAGCATATGAACCGGTACCATTTGTTGCTTCTTAACAACGCACAAGGCTCTGAACAACTGCTGATAACTTCTGCCGTCTTCGCGCTTCTCCAACACTTGCATAGAAATGTCCACAATCTTCGACAGTTTGTCCTTTCCATCAAGTAAATCAAACAAATCCTTTCGTTTCGACATTATGTCCTCATGGAAATCACACAACGCGTTCTGTTTCTCTCCAGCACACTTCATATGCCAGATGTTCCGCACTGAAGCACCCGCGATACCAAGCGCAAGAGGAAGCCCCTGGCACATATCAAGGGTGGCTTCGAGTGCTGCGTTGTTCGCTTCGTCAAGGACATCCTTCTCGTCATATCCAGCATGTGTCATCAACATACTTCGTGCCAGTTCGCTTCGTGCTTCTGTCTCCGAAAACTCTATCTCTGAATCTGTCCCAGGCAAAAAGCGAGTGTCCCTCTGTAGCCGTTAACGGCTCTAAGACGCCGTTTACGGCTCTGCGCTGCAGGCGAAACCCAAAGAGAAATCAGGTTCCGCCTCCAATCACGCGCGCGTAGGTAGCAACCGCGTAGGTGACCATTGCGCAAGGAGCACCCTAGATTAGTGTCGCTACCCTTTTTCGCCCGCGCAGTCGTGGCATTTAAGCCACGACTCGACGCCTTCTCAGTAAAGAGCGGGCATCGAACTTCATCATCGAAACGACTTGCGTAGTTCGCTACAGTGATCACTGGTTTCACCACTCTAGTTTAACGTTCAACATCTATTTCGTTCGATCACCGAAATGTCCGACACTCAGTCGAACCCTGGCGAAAGCAGCCACACGGATGCGTCGCAAACGCAGGTTATGTACACAGAACCGAATTTTGTGTCAACCTCAACCAACCATCCACGTCTTGTTCACACAGACTCTGCTTCGATCAGGAAATTTTAAAACGCCTACGACCAGTATCGAAAGGAAATCACAGCACGAGCACTCCAGCTTGCTGTGGTAGACTCTACGACCACTGAACCCGTACGACCAGTCAATCTCACCTACTGTGTCGATCCAGAATGGATACAGTCTATCATCGATTTGAATCTCATTCCAAACCTCTCCGACGTGGACATGTTGACCGACGAAATGCTTCGAGATTTCTTAGAAGAGAGAGCGAAGACAAAGAAGACTGCCATCTCTCTACCGTCTCTAAATTTGCTTGTCGAGAAGGAACTCAAAATGGATATGTCAGATCCCTCTGCACCAATGCGAATGGAAAATCTTTTTGCATCTTACCTTTCTCTGTTAAAACGCAACGGGTTGAAATGGGTCACTACATCCCGGCCAAAGATCACCGTCAAACACGTCATTTCCGCTGCCCGACCAACATGGTTTCGGACTAAGTTGGAAGCAAACGTTGCTTTCTCGCACATGGAACTCAAATCCGATTTTCCAGCTTTCTTTCAGCATGCTATGAAGCTTTCACAGTCATTTGAAGATCTGGGTAACGGCCCAACACCGCAGAACTTGTCATCACGCTCCCGCAAGGCGGACCAGAAAGAATGCAGTTCGGAGTCTCACAGACACTCCAACAATGCTGCTCGCTCGAGCAGCGAGCCACGCAAATCCCGATCGCGACGACCATTGCCACCATGCCCATACCCACCTTGCAAGAAGAAAGGGCTACGGCATTGGGTTGACGACTGTCAGAAGTCTACAGATGAGGAAAAGCGGGAGATGAAAGCCGTTTTTGCGGCTCAGAAGGCAGCAGACGGTCCTGCCAAATCCACTCGCAGTCAGAAGAACAAGGGCGAAAGCAAAGGCACGGTCAACCGTCTACGACCGCCGTCCACGTCGAAAAACAACTCGTCTTGTCTTATCACCGTCTCTGACGGTAGGACTTGCCTTGATGGAACTGGTAGGTGTGATGACGGCAGCGACGACAGTATTGTGTCCCCGAGTCTAGCCGAAATGGCTGCTCTGAAAGGCATTGGCAAAATATCAGCCATCCAGCCAACTCACCTATCGGTAGCTCTGAAGTCTGGTTCGGAACCGCAGAGTTTTGCTTTCTCCCGATCGTGGACTGCGCCACGCACCGTGTTGCATCTGTCCTCCGGCAGCCTGGCACTGGTCAACATCACCTTTCTAGTAGCCGACAACGACCTGGCCTGTGAAGAACTGCTAATCAGACGCCCCGTTTTACGCCACCTTCGAGTTGACACAGAGACACTGCTTGACAACAATCGGTTTGCACTGAATGGCGCCGATTGCTCAGAGGTCGGCAACCCAACTGTCAACTCCAACGACGGCTACGTAAGCCGTCTAATGATCGCGAGGCTCCACAAGGACTGTATGGCCAGTGGTGCAAGTGAAGGCTCTCGAGTCGCCTTGTTGTCTACTCTGCATCACCGTTGCCGCTCTGCGTTGGACATACATCAATGCATCATACATGTCTTGGCTGACGTCAGGACTAAGCCGCGTACGCATATGCGCGCAAATCGAGATAAACGTGCAGTACGTCAACAAACGGACAGTACGGGAAATTGCGTAGTCAGGGTTACGTCAGATAGTTTTCTAGACGCCTACCATCTTGTTCCTGCGGAACCTTTGGCTGCTAGCGTGATGTACAAGTGCAATCACGTCTGTCAAGTCAGCAGTCAACTGGCTTGGCTGGGGTACGCATAAAAGGCCGTCCTTCCTCCTGGACGGTGACTCACACAGAAGAGCAACTTCGTGTGGGTGTGCCCGCTCTGTCTAGCTGCCTCAATCTTTCTCCTTCTTTCCAACCCTTCTACCGTAGTTGGCGCCTGATCCAGAATTCCCTTTATCAGCCAACATCCAACAACAAAGCGCTTTGATTCGAAAGAGTAAGGGTGCTGAAGTTGATATTGGTGAATGCTGTGAACCATGGCGACGTCAAACTACGGAGTTGTGTCCGTAATTCAGCCACCGCTATTGAAGGCAGTAGATCAGCCGTCATTGATCAAATTTGAGACATCCTACGCTGCCTACAAGGCTAAGGTTGATGATGTGAACAAAGACCGTGATGACAACTCGAAGCTTTCACTGGCCTCTATTAAGGATTGCATGGATTCTGCTACGCTGCACGCTCTTTGTCTCATTGGAGAAATTGGAGATGCTTCTACAGTAGAGGAAGCAACCTAGACATGGTAAAGGTTTGGTTCGAGAAGGCTTCGACGTCTACACCGAAGGATCTATCGGAACGAATTGACGCCACTCTGCGGCACGTCACGTTCAAGCCCAACAGGGAGGACCCCTGCGGAGGTGTAGCAAACTTTGTCATTGACGTCATCACTGCTCTTGATCAGAACAACGCCTCGGAGGTGTTGAAGGACAGTGATATGGCGAAAAAATTTCTCGATCGCCTTGTGAGCAAATTTTAGCCAAATGTGTTGCAGGAGAGGATCAAGATGCTACGCAGAGGATGGACGAAAAGTCAGCTTTCTGATATAAAGTTGTTCAAGGATGAGGTGGCCAACATAGCATTGGAGCTCTCTCTCACGGAAACCGCCCTGTCTCGTGTCAACCCTCAGAAGTCCAAGCAGCTACATGACCGCCCCCGAAAGCAGGCTTCGACATCAAAAGTCGAAAATGCCAACGGAAAGGAAGCATCGCAACTTCGGAATTCCACTTTTCGTTTGGGAAAACGAAAAGACTCAGAATGGTCTGAGCCTTGCCTGAACGAAAAGTGTGGCGGGATTCACCGTCTCAAAGATTGTCCCATCACGTCAACTGAACGGAAGAGGGAAATTTTCGAGAAGCACTATACGAAGAAGGATGTAAAGAAGGCGAAGACTATGAGAGGTTCGGGCACTCCAACGACGGTTCTGCCTGACAGCGATGCAAGTAGATTCCGTGTTGCTCTGGAAGACACTGTGTTCGATCTATCGCTTGGTGACTCCGGGTCGGATTTCAGCGCGATTGATCATAACCTCTACAGTAGACTGATTTCTTCTGTTCCCAATCTTCCGGTCAAGAACTTCGGGAACCCAGTGTATCTCACAGGCGTTTTCAAATCAGACGAAGACCCTGACACGCACTCGTCCCGTTCAGTAACACTCACCGTTACAAATTTCCTCCCTGGATCCAATATTCCTGTTCGGGTTCGTGGGGTCGAATTCTATGTAGTTGAGAATCCGCTCGAAGAAATTCTACTCGGTCGTCCGTTCTTGAATTCAATTGGTTTCAACCTCAATGAACATCTCATTCGTGTGAGAAACGAAATCCACGACAAGCACGTGAACCAGTTGGATACGAAGAGAGCCAAGCTCGCTACGGCCAGGTATCAGGGGATGTCTTATATGAGTGCAGATGACGACCCCATCGAATTGCCCGAGTGCCTCGCAGCGGGCATAGGGAAGGATACCAAAGAATCTATCGATGAAGCATTCGAGAAGATTCTAACTGAGGCAAGACGAAACGGAATATCAAACGATGGAATGCAGAAGGTGGCCGCAATTCTCGACCGATATCGAGACGTGTTTCGCATCAAATTGGGTGCAGACCCTGCTGTTGACGTCCCACCTCTGACCATAACTCCTGTTGAAAATGCAAAGCCGTACAGATCGTCGCACAGACGTTACGCACCACAACAGAGAGAGTTCATCATCCGAACGATACGCGAACTGGAGGCTATGGGAGCCATCTACAAGAATCCGTCAGCCAGGTGGGCATCGCCAGCCCTCGCAGTACCGAAACCTGGTTCGACAAAGCTGAGATTCACTGTAGACCTCCGTGGCCCAAATGCACGCACTGTACCTATCCAGTCCGCTATGCCACATCTGGAATCGCATTTCCAGGATCTTTCGGGAAGCACATGCTTTGCCAAAATTGACCTAGCCCACGGTTATTGGCAGGTACCACTTTCTGCAGAGTCCCAGGAAATGATGTCCATTCAAACTCCAATCGGAGTCTACTCCTCCAAACGCCTCTTGCAAGGCGGTAGTGACTCAGGAAATCACTTTCAAGCCGTACTCTCGAACAAGTTTGAGGGACGAGTGTCGAACCTTTTACAGTGGATCGACGATTTTCTGTTGTATGCCAAGAGCGAAGAAGATCTACTTGCCAATCTTGAAACCTTTTTTCTTGTCTGTGAAGAAATCGGCTTGAAGATTCATGCGGAGAAGACCACGTTATTCGCTTCTCAAGTTCAGTTCTGTGGGCGCATCATCTCAGCAGAAGGAGTACAGTATCACCCACGACACTATGAAGCTCTCACAGAAATGCGGAAGCCCAGTATGGCGAGCGAGCTCCAGCAATTCGTGTGTGCAACGAATTGGATGCGTAATTCAATTCCCGCTTACTCTGAACGCATCGCTCCTCTGCATCAACTGCTTGAGAGCTGTTACGCAAAGGCTGGAAAGCGAACCAAACGCGCCCTGCGCAACCTTTCCATCACCGACTCATGGGGCGCCGAGCTCGATTCAGCATTTGCTGACATCAAAAATCAACTGACCGCCGCCGTAAAGCTTGCGCATCCTAAGCACGATCATCATCTGTGTCTATTTACAGATGCGTCTGATACGCATTGGTCAGCCATTCTTACACAAGTGCCTGCGTCGGACCGACACAAAGCCATCGAAGAGCAGCAACACGAGCCTCTTTGTTTCCTTTCGGGTTCTTTTACAGGATCAGCTGTCAACTGGTCAGTACCCGAAAAGGAAGGCTTTGCTATCGTGGAATCAATGTGTCGTCTTGATTACTTGGTTACCGGACGTGAGGTAAACATCTTCACAGATCATGCCAACCTTGTGTACTTGTACGACCCGTACGGGAGGAACCCTGGTATCTCGAGACAAACGGCCAGCAAATTGATGCGCTGGGCTATCAAACTCAGTGGGTTTAGATACGTGGTAGAGCATTTGCCCGGCGTGCAGAACGTATGGGCCGACATGCTGACCCGTTGGGCTGTCAACCCCACGAGGACAGTTGTCGCCGCCAAGATGTTACGATGCAAGGCTCTTATGGTAGCACCAATCAACCCCGGCACGGACAGCAAGCTCGACTGGCCTGACATTCACCAAGTCAAAGAGGCACAGTTATCAACAGAGGAGGTGCCTCCAAAGGGGTTCACGAAGACCGAAGACGGAATCCGAAACGAGAAAGACGTACTGTGGGTCCCATCTGACTCAGATCTTCTCAAGCTGCGCATTGTTGTCGCAGCGCACACTGGGTCTGGCGGGCACAGAAGTTCGAAAGTCACTCTTGCAACCACGAAGGCATTCTTTTACTGGAAGAACATGGATGACGATTTGAAGTCATTCGTGAAAACCTGCCTTCACTGCCTCTGCACCGAGCCGGCCAAGACTATTCCTCGCCCATTGGGACATGCTTTGCACGCCGAGAAGCCAAACGAACTGCTACATTTCGATTTTTGCTACATGTCTCCTGGACAGGACGACCTACTGTACGTCCTTGTATTTAAGGATGACCACAGCGGGTATGTTTGGTTGGTTCCCACAACGGAGACTACGGCAGAAGTAGTTGCTGACGAGTTAATTCGGTGGTTTGCTGCCTTTGGGGTAGTAACTCAATGGATTTCTGACAGGGGCTCGCACTTCAAGAACGAAGTGGTGCGGCACCTTAAGGAGAAAACGAATTCATCTCACCACTTCACTCTGGCATATTGTCCATGGTCAAATGGAACTGTGGAAGTGGTTTGCCGCGAGCTTTTGAGAGCGTGTAGAGCTCTGCTCTCGGAATTTCAACTCCCACAGAACTGTTGGCCAAGTATCTTGCCCGTGGTTCAGGCTGCTCTCAACAGCTCTATCTTGGACCGCCTGGGTAACCGCTGCCCACTCACAGTATTCACAGGCCACAGGCAGGATACCCCGTTGTCAGCGATCACAAGGAAAGTCGGAGGCAAGACAAGAATTTTGTCTCTCGATAACATCCGTGGAAAACAACTCCGCAATATTGAAGAAACACAGAAGGCCCTCTGTTCCATGCACAAAGAGGTAGCGGAACGATGCACGGAGAAACGAAGAAAGGCTGTTGAATCACACAACAGGAAGACTAACGTGCGTGCTCCAAACTTTCAGGAGGGTGACTTTGTTCTCCGTGGCGTCTTGGAACGCGAACGTACGCGAAAGCCCTCTCTGAAGTGGATGGGGCCATTTCGTGTCGTAGAGTGCAGATCGGAGTACATCTTTGTCATTGAGTCGCTGCTGGATGGTCAGAAGCAGGAGGTCCACGGAAGAAGGTTGAAGTTTTTCCGCAACAGAGAGTTCGAGGTCACTGAAGAACTACGCAACTACCTTTCTTATCAGCAAGGGGAACTACTCGTAATTGATCGTTTTGAGGATATTAGACTGAGGAAGGGGATTGCCGAGTTGTTAGTGAAATGGCGTGGATTCTCCGAAAGTGAAACGGATTGGGTGTCCTTGGATTCTCTCCGCGACGACGTTCCAGTTCTTGTCAAGGAATACCTGGAGGAGGTGTCCGCCACGGGAACGAAACGGCAAAGCAACATCGCTGCTGCAAACATGTAAGATTTTCATTCTGCTCTTCAATTCTTACGGGGCGCTGTTGTCTACTCTGCATCACCGTTGCTGCTCTGCGTTGGACATACATCAATGCATCATACATGTCTTGGCTGACGTCAGGACTAAGCCGCGTACGCATATGCGCGCAAATCGAGATAAACGTGCAGTACGTCAACAAACGGACAGTACGGGAAATTGCGTAGTCAGGGTTACGTCAGATAGTTTTCTAGACGCCTACCATCTTGTTCCTGCGGAACCTTTGGCTGCTAGCGTGATGTACAAGTGCAATCACGTCTGTCAAGTCAGCAGTCAACTGGCTTGGCTGGGGTACGCATAAAAGGCCGTCCTTCCTCCTGGACGGTGACTCACACAGAAGAGCAACTTCGTGTGGGTGTGCCCGCTCTGTCTAGCTGCCTCAATCTTTCTCCTTCTTTCCAACCCTTCTACCGTAGTTGGCGCCTGATCCAGAATTCCCTTTATCAGCCGACATCCAACAACACGCCTCCAACCGCCCACGAGTGGACTACAACGCCGCCAGACAGGACCAGGACCCTTTTCCTGACCCCGCACTACTCGACCGCATTGACAATGACCAGCACGATGACATTGAAGCTGCACTCACCGATATGGTGGAAGGCGCACGCCGGACTGGCATGAGTGAGAATCACTTGAATAAGCTGAACACCATTATTCAGGAACACAAGAACATTTTTCGTGTCTCACTCTCAGCAGGCCCACCAGCACATATCAGGCCCTTGAGGATTGAACTTACGCCAGACGCAAAGCCTGAACGGGTAAGACTCCGTAACTACTCTCAAGAACAACGAAAGTTTCTCGAAAGCTTTGTAGGAGACCTTGTTCGGACTGGAATGGTCTACGCCAACTCAACCTCAGCATGGGCCAGCGCACCTTTGATTGTTCCGAAGCCGGGCCCAGCTCGTTTTCGATTCACCTTGGATCTCCGCCCAGTGAACAAGTACACCGTCAAACACCAGTTCCCGATGCCGAACATAGAGCAAGAACTAACGAAACTCGCAGGTTCGAAATTCTTTGCCACGTTCGACCTTTCTCATGGGTATTGGCAGTTTCCCCTCCACGAAGACTCTCAAGCGCTCCAGTCCTTTATCACCCCCGATGGGATTTTCTCGCCGACTCGCGTCCTGCACGGCACCACTAACGCAACCACCCACCTTCAGTCTGTCTTAGCAGAAATCTTTCCGACAGAACTCCGTCGATAGCTTCTGTACCGGCTCGACGACATTCTGTTGCACAACAAGTCCGTGGATGGGCTGCTAGAGGCAATTCGAAAACTATTCAGGCTTTGTGCAGAATACTCCATACGCCTGCATCCCAGGAAATGCATCTTGTTTGCAACGTCTATTCGTTGGTGTGGAAGAATCATTACTGGGGAAGGGGTGAAATACGATCCTCGACAGCTCGAAGGTCTGCTCCGAATGGAACTTCCATCCAACGGGGCACACTTGCAGCAGTTCCTTTGTGCCCTGCAGTGGGTCAAGATGAGCATCCCAGACTTCTTCAACCTCACCCTACCGCTGCATCACTTTCTTGAGAAGGTGTATACGAAGGCTGGCAAGCGCACCAAGACGTCCGTGGCCAAGGTAGATCTCGCATCGCTTGGATGGTCCGACGACGAAACCAAGGCATTTTGTGCGTGCAAAGATGCCCTTGCACACAGCGTCACACTCTCTCACAGGGACGAGGAACAGAGACTTGTAGTGTATACAGACGCCTCTGACAACATCTGGTCTGGAATCATCACGCAAGTCCCCCTGTCCGATCTGAACAAACCTCACGAAGAGCAACGCCACAGTCCTTTGGCTTTCTGCTCTGGTCTTTTCAACTCTACACAGCTAGGATGGTCAACTCTGGAAAAAGAAGCATTTGCTATTCTGTCCACTCTGGAACGAATGCATTGGATGGTTGCAATTTCAGCAGGTTTCGATCTTTACACCGATCACAACAACCTCATTTTCATCTTTGACCCGCTTTCAATCATCCCGGATCTAAGTCTACCATCCGTTCTCAAGGTCCTTCGCTAGGCAGTGAAGTTAAGTGCGTACAACTACACGTGCTTTCACATCAAAGGCATATTCAATGTGTGGGCAGACATGCTCACGCGTTGGGCCGCCTCACCAACAGTACGCCGTCTGGTGAAGATTCCTGTCCTACCCTCAAGCTCTGCGGAAGACTTTTCATGGCCAACAGCCGACGAAATTTCCGCGGTGCAGTCAGCAAGTGACTGCTCGCGACCAGCAGGTCTACGAAAGGAAGATGGCCTCTGGAAATTCAGCGATGGTGCGATATGGATTCCAAAGAGTGCAGAGGAGCTTCAGCTTCGTTTGTGCATAATCGCGCATACGGGTCCCTCTGGACATCGCGGCCGCAACCCAACCAGGGCAAACCTTCGCCAAAAGTTCTTCTGGCCGACACAAAGGGATGACATCCACACCTTTGTCCGCACTTGCATCCACTGCATTTCCACAACTGGTGGAGCAAAGGTTCCCCGACCGTTCGGTCCCGCAGTTCATGGCACCGCGCCGAACGACTTGCTTCAGTTCGACTACATCGAGATCGGACCCAGCCATGGTGGAGAGAAGTATATTCTCATGCTAAGGGACGATCACTCTGACTACAAGTGGATGTTTGCATTCCACAGCACTGCAGCTGAGAACGCGGCGCAGGCGATTGTCGACTGGTGTGCAGCATTCGCAGTTCCAAATGGCCTCATGTCGGATGGTCCCACTCATTTTCGAAACGAGACCGTGCGCTTACTCTCCAAGGCTCTCCGCGTCCCCCACCACTTCACAATTCCCTATACTCCGTGGAGCAACGGCGCAGTCGAGCGCCTAGGGAGGGAAATTTTGCGCACACTACGAGCGCTGACATCGGAACTACAGATGGACTTCAAGGAGTGGACCGATTTACTACCGGTAGTTCAGAGCGTCCTGAACAATTCTCCCTCGCCTCATCGAATGGATACCTTGCCTGTCACAGCTTTTATGGGCATGAAATCGACACCTCCGATTGAATCATTTCTAAGATCTTCGACACAGAAGACAACGGAAGTCTCAAATGTCGTTCGCGAGCGCTGCTTAAACATCAAAGCCCTACAAGACGTGTGTGTTGCGTTGCATCCACTGGTACAGGATGGTTTACAGAAGAATCGAGAAGCATCCAGGAAGAAATCCAGGAAGGGAATTCTTCCCAACTTTGTGGAAGGAGATTTTGTCTTGGTTGCCCGTGAAGAGTTTCACGCTGGTGAAAAGTTGGCCCTGCGCTGGCGCGGCCCTCGACGTATTCTGAAAGCACTCTCGGATTATGTTTTCCAAGTGGAAGACCTTCGCAACGGAGCTGCGGAGGACATACATGGCTCCAGGCTGAAGTATTATTATGACGGCTCATTGGATACAGACGCTATCATGTCGCATGTAATTTCGTCTGAGACCGGCATGCCTGTTGCACGGCTGATAAAACTTGTGGAAAAGCCCGAAGGTCTCATGGTACAGGTCCGCTGGAAGGGACGAGGTTCGAATGAGGACACTATCGAACCTCTATCGCGCATCTACGCCGATGTTTCTGTCATGCTGAAGCGCTTGCTTAATCGCAAGAACACACCAGCCGAATTGGCGCAGAAAGCTCGTTTGCAACTCTCTCTTTGAAGGAGGGGAGTGAAGCCGTTAACGGCTCTAAGACGCCGTTTACGGCTCTGCGCTGCAGGCGAAACCCAAAGAGAAATCAGGTTCCGCCTCCAATCACGCGCGCGTAGGTAGCAACCGCGTAGGTGACCATTGCGCAAGGAGCACCCTAGACTAGTTTCGCTACCCTTTTTCGCCGGCGCAGTCGTGGCATTTAAGCCACGACTCGACGCCTTCTCAGTAAAGAGCGGGCATCGAACTTCATCATCGAAACGACTTGCGTAGTTCGCTACACCCTCGACGTAAACACCACGCGGCTTTCGTCGTTCAGTATCGTACGAAGAACATTGATAACTTCGATGTCAATTTCGTTCTCCCACCAAATGTCATCGATCAATAGAAGACACGTATACAGCCGGAACCAAACCGATGCCTTGTCAGAGGCATCTTGAAGGCGTCTTCCGTTTCGAAGCTGTTTTGCTAAACTCTCGCCCCCGGTCCGAAGAACGATTCTCGCGATCCCTTGAATTACGGTTGATATCGTGGAATCGTTTCCTAGCTGAATGTACAGCGTACCACCAGGAAACCTCTTCCTAATATCTGGATCCGTAGCGAGTCCACGAACAGCGCAAGTCTTCCCAACCCCTCCCTTTCCATAGGCCACAACAGCAATGACCCTTGTGCCTCCTTGGTCCAGAACAGCTGTCTTCAGTTTGCCTTCGCAAGTATTGGGGTTGAAATAATCCTGCGACAGTCGGGGCGGATTTCTTGGAACGTTGTTGGCTGGTATGTACTTTTGAGATGGCCGATTTTCCTCTTTCTTGAGAGCAGGAGATACATGCTCGGTAAGGAACTGAAAGAACTCCTTGGCATCCGCTTCGCATTTGTCGAGGATTTGCTTCATTCGTCTAACCCTGCTCCCAAAATTGGCTTGTTCTACCTTCATTTCCCAGGCTTCAAGCTTCTCAGCATTTTGTTGCAAAAGCGTTTCAAAATGGCCTAGTCGAGTGGTAAGCACGGAATGTGTGGTCGGAGACGCTGTAACTCGTTCAAGATGTTCAGTTGTGTCTTTATACAGATGGTCGAGACGGCGAAGAGTTTCTTTGTTATCTTGCGATATGTCTGCACGCTCCACGAATCGTCTACCAATTGTTTCGAGCTTGTCAAGCCCCTTTAGCACTGCGGCAAATGGTATGCTATCCATAGTAGATTACTTGAGACAGTGGATGTAGGGTGAACGTGTTTTTGAAACGAATAAAGGCGAATTGTGAAACTGTTGTAGGTTGAGTGATAGTGTCGGCGTCGGGTGAAAGGTGCCGCGATGTGCGAAGGTTGCGAAGCCTTTAAAGAGGTGCACGACTCGCATCAGGGTGAGAACGGCGAACAGGGTTGAGGTGGTGCGGAGTGCTTTGAGCGCACGGTAAGGGCATGCGCTGCGCAGACGCTCGCGAGACAGACAGCAGTATGATAAGAGAGGAGGGGCCATCAAGAGCTTGGACACAAGAGCCACCCGTCTGTGATTCTGCGACGGAGCACAAATCTCAAAATGGAAACGCGGACAACTTGCCCCGAGATCGGAGTGGAGAAGGTCGCATGTTACTGTTGATGTACTTTCATGTGACTGATTCGTCAGAACTGCCATGCGTTGGTGGTTGGTATACAGCTGTGTTGTATGATGTCGGCAGCAACATTACGTTTCGTACGCATGTGCGTGGATACACGCGCAGGTTTACTGTGCGGTTTCCTATGGGCTTTGCGCTATCGTCTCGCACGTGTCCAGCGCAAGCGCTTCTCCCGTTAGCCGCGCTGCTGCCGCCGCTCGCGGGCAGCTCGGCCGACGGAGAGATCGCGGCGCTGCGCTGGACAGAGACGGAGAGGCCTGAATAAACGAGAGCCCGCCTACACCCTCGAAGAGGAGAGAGGCCGGACTGGAGGGATCACTTTTGTCCCTGAACTCGCCCGAACAGCGACAGCGTCGACGTCTGTACTTCTCTGCGCACACGTCTCCCATACTCCTTCAAGACTTCCACACCATAGTTATGGGCCCAGGATTGCAGACGTCTATCATGTCAAATTCTCATGACGTTCCTCAGTTTGACTCCGCTAAAGACGCACTACAATGGCGTCGCAATGTCTCCAAGTGGGTCGACATGATACGCATTGCCGCTGAAAAAGGACCAGAAAAAAAATACAAAACGATGTATGCTATACTCGGCCGACTCCTCTTTGAACATGGACTTCCGCCTGCACAGAAAAGTATAGTCGAAGAGGCCCAAGCCAAAGGTCGAATTGACTTCCTCCGTGACAACCAAATTAAAACTGTGCAGGAAATTGTCGATCTTGTTGCAGTACACCCACCTATTGCAATGGTGAACCGCCTAATTTCGTCGTTCAACAAGGTATCTTCCTGTCGCCGTAAAAAATCGGAGGACTTGGTGACCTTTGTTGACCGCTTTCGAGGTCTTGCTTCACAACATCTCATGCATGTAGGTCATGAGTCTTCGACTCATATTGGGGAAGTATTGGCTATTACTCTCATCAATAATGCCAATCTCTCGGAGAATACGTTGCATAATGCTGTGCTGCAACTTCTCGCACAAGCCCAGTCCAGGGCTGCTCAAGGTCAGGTTTCCATCGACGGCTCTCTTGTTTTTTTCGCCGTCGTCGACAAAGTAATTGAAGTCTTGGACGCACTGGTGCGTACATTGGAAGACAGAGAGCTACCGGAGACCTATGAACCGCTGAAGATGCTTTTCCAGGATTATCGCCGAGATATCAAACAGATATCGGACACTTTGGCTCTTCAAGTTCCAAGTCTTCCTTATCGTAAAGGAGACAGCAAGCCGGCGATTATTAAGGCAATTGCAAAGCCTTCGACCCCTCGAGTTGTCCTACACCTTGAAGATGCTGTTTCTGTGTTATATTCGCTTTCTTCTGCAACGAAGCAGGCGTCTGGGGAAGTTTCTCGTAAATATGTCGAATCCATCGTGCAGAAAAGGATTCATAAAGCCCTGCTGTCATACGGAGTTCAGCCTCACGGTGAGAGGCCTTCTGGTGAACCAAAAACTTTCGACTTCAGTAAAAAGAGAGGAAGAAAGAGGAAGCATTCGTCTTCGGGGTCCTCCAACAGAAAGGACGACAATGGCCCCGCATCTTCTGCAAAGCCTTCCGTGAAACGTGTTGGGTTTTGCTTCGACTGTGGTTCAAAAACCCACTACAGGAACTCCAAGCAATGCCCATATGACGGTGGGGAAACATTTCTGGAAAAGATGGTCCGCCTAGAGAAGGAGAGTTCGCAGAAAAGTAAGTCGAATGATTCTTTTTTTCGCAGAGGCTCCACAACTTCGAAAGACAGTTAAGTCTGATTTCAAGGAGTGGAGCCCCAAATTCTCCGGACGACGGGAAAGACTTAAATCAGATCCTTGAATTTGGTTGCCCTCGAAACGTGGGTGGAGCGCAATCGGCGGCCAGGATAACATCGGCACTCGGAACCTCTTTCCAGCTTCGTCCTCTTGACTGCGAACTATTCTACCACGGTTACGGAACAAACTGCGACGACGCCAGGCTTGTCTTTGCCATTTGGGACCTTCCCATAACGGATGCCAATGGGGTGCAGGCTTCTTTACCGTTCTACATTGTAGACGGTGATGGGCCGTTGCTGCTTGGCAACCATCTTCTTCACCAAGGAAACTTACTTGGCAAAGAAAATATGCTGGTTCTCCCGGAAGGTACGGTGTCACCGTCGGAGCTAAAACTCCAAACATATCCTTCAAGGCTCCCCGGAGACCCGCCGGACACGATTCGGACAAGGCTCTTGGTTGTCCCAACCACAGTTGACTCGATTGTGCCCTACTTTGCTTCGTATCGCTGTCTACGTACTCGTGCTTCCACTGAACAACTCAAAAAGAAGTACGCTGACCACAAAATATGCCGCCGGTTTGCAACGAAACTTCATGGATGTTCACACTTGCCCCTTGAAGACATGAAGGAAATATGCCGCCGGGCGAACGTGTTGACTGCAGTTCTACAACAGGCCCTCGAGGGAGTTTTGAAGAGGTGCACTACATGTGCGTCAACCGGTCGGCTCTCTTCCTCAAAGAAAGTTTCCTTCCGCCGACTCCTCGTGCCGTTCAACAACCATGTGCAAATGGACTTCCTGTTCATCTCGGAAATGGATAACCTTCCTATCCTGCACATGGTTGACCTTTCCTCAGCATACTCCGTTACGGTTATGCTAGAGTCAAGGGAATTAGATGCCGCGAAATCTGCTTTCGAGCAACATTGGGTTAATATCCATGGCCCACCTGTGTCAGTATCGGGTGATCCAGAGTTCGACAAGGGCACGTTCAAGGAGTTCCTCAACGCACATTCCATATCTTTTGAGCCAAGGCCAGCTCGTCGGCACAACAAGATTGGTGTTGTGGAGTCTAAGAACGCAGTTGTAAGGCTGATTGCCACCCGACTTCTCCAAGATGCGAACTTCTTCTCAGCGACACGCAGTTCGGAGTCTTCCTATAAGGAAATTCTTTCCAGGGCCATATTTCTAAGCAATGTGATGTATGGCGGAAGATTGATGAGTAGCTTTGAATTGGTTCGCGGATACACTCCAAGTTTGATGGGGCTCCCTCAATCCCCCGTCAGTGAAGAACTCGTCACCGCTTATCATGAACAGGCCGCTCGGCGGGCTATTCAGAAGTTGCTAACGACTCGAAGCCCTCATGTGCTACCTCGTTCGCAGCTTCCGAAGCATACTCCCGTATACTCCTTCAAGAGAGGTCCAAAGTTTGGAACTTGGAAAGTTGGATACGTCCGAGAGGCACAAGAGCACTCCATCCTGCTTTCTTCCAACAAGCTCCATCAAGGACCGAGCATTCGTGCAGCGTACGAGGACGTCCGTCTTGTCCCGAAGTCCGCACTTCTATTGGAGCTAGACCAAATTGACTCCAGCTCACCCCTCTCTCACGGGATTGTCGGAGCTGAGGAAGGAGATGCCATCCAAAATCCAGTGGACCCGCCAGCAGATCAGCACGATAATACTCCGCGCAAAAGTACGTTGGATTTCCTGTTGAACGACGAAGCTACCCTGTGGTATCGACATCCCAACGTGCGATCCCTTTTCTCGGGCAAGAAACCCACTATGGTGAATCACCCCTCTTGGGACATCGGGTCCTCATATGACCCCCCTCGTCCGGAAAAGGATATCGGCTCTACCTCAGTCGCGCCAGTACCTTCCGCTGTGCAGCTTCAGTCCTGCGAACAACAAATTCTCCAGCAGGCGCATCGAATTGTTGGAAAGGAGCACTTCTCTGAATTTCGTACTCAATTTCTTCCGCGTTGGATCGTCGACACGGCCATTGAAAAGGAGAAAGCTGTGTACAAAGGGCGCTATGAAGAAGTACCGCGTTCCAAACTTCTGAGGTATGCGAACATCGTGACATCACATCACTTCTTCCATATTAAAGATGATGGTGAACATGGTGCTCTTCGCTTGAAATGTCGCTTAGTCCCTCATGGGAATAGAGACAAGGAGAAGGACGGCATTCGTAAGGACTCCTCCTCAGCCCAATTCCCGGTGATCCGGGTTGTCCTATCGATAGCGGCTACACTCGGCTTTCCACTGGCCACCTTGGATATCAAAGGTGCGTACCTCCAGGGCGGCGAACTGAATAGGGACATCTTCATGGTCCCACCAAAAGGTTGGGCCACGCCTGGGTATGTCTGGAAACTCTTGGCCCCTACGTACGGCCTAGTTGAGTCCGGTCGCCTTTGGCAGCTCGCAGTCGAAAAATGGATGTTCGAGAAACATATCGAGCCAGTTCCACGCCTCCCTCAACTATTCGTAGTTAGAGGTGATGACCGCTCGATTCGAATCGTTTTGGCTAAGGTTGTAGACGACATGCTCCTTGCCGGTTCACAAGCTGATCTTGACCACTTTCATCAGCAAATTGCTCGGCGATTCAGAGTTGGAAAGTTTGACACCTCTTCGGAACTGATTTTCAACCGACTACGCATCGTTCGCCATGAGAATGGCTCAATCACACTGAATATGCATGAATATGTGGATGGTATCAAAAAGCTTGAGATACCACGCCAGCGTAGGAAGTCATTCGATTCTCCCTGTACGGATACAGAACTTTCAGCTTTTCTGGGGCTCACTGGATCCTTGAACTTTCTTGGCCACGGGATTCTTCCACAAGCTTCCTTCGCAACGAGTTATTTGCAGCAACGAACTGCAAAACTCCTTGTCTCTGACTTAATCCTAGCCAACCAAGTATTAGGTGAACTACAGTCCCTCACGCCACAGCTCCATTATTCGCGGCCCGAATCGCTCATCGATACCCCGCGCTATCTGGCCTTCTCCGACGCCAGCCAAGGTAAGGGTTCGTATGGCCAGTTTGGCTATGTATCTGGGTTGTTCATGCCTGTGGGGGCAGGAGCCGAATCGATATTCCACGTTTTGGACTGGTCTAGTTCTAAGAAAGCTCGTGTCTCATTCAGCTCGATTGGGGCAGAGATACTAGCTGCTGCTCTCTCAGCCGATCGTGGTTCTCTAATGTCATCTTGCATCAAGCACGTTTACGCATCTCCGGTTGATTTACCGTTCGTATTGACGGTGGATTCCGATGGATTGTATTCAACAATCACAACCCTCCATGAAGGCAAGGATTATCGTCTCCGCCCTACAGTCGCCCGTCTTCGCGACTCGTTTGAGACCGGAGAAATTTCGGTCCTCCAATGGATACCAGGGGTGAAAACCCTTGCCGATGCCTTGACAAAAAGGAACTTGGTGATCGGAATATTGAGAGACGATATTCTCCGAGAGGCTAAAAGAGTTACCAACAATTAAGACGTTTTCGCTTTCCTGTACCAAACGAGTCTTCGAAGTTCCATCAATCTAAGATCTTCACATGCACCACCGAAACAACTCAGAATTGAGTCGTAAGAAAGAAACATGGGGCATGGCTCAACAGCGTCAAGTACTTGGGATTTGAAGGCATCAACGCAGATCACATGGTCGAAATTTCTCGCACGTAACCTCAGTATATAAACTCCCTCAGTTTGCTGAGCGATCCATTTCAGAGAGTTTCTGTGTGTTCCGGTGAGCTTAATGTAATTCAATTTCAGCGCTCCAGCTTTGCACTGCAACCACCTGCTTGCGTCTGTCAAGTTCGTTATTCCTGGCAATTCTGCGGGCAGAAGTGTATGTTTGGTATATCGCCTCCCGGTGATACGTTCTGCGGCACTGATTACTTATGCTTGAACGCAGAATTGATCTGTGTTGCACACCAGCATGTGCTCGGCTGGTAACCTGTGTCTTCTTGTTTCTGGATAATGCGGTCGGCTACCGGGACATGATACTCGAACCGGTTTTCTGGGATTGTTAAGGCAATACCGGTCTAAGGCGTCGATTTCGGAGACGGTGTCTCGTGGAATCAACGAAATCCGGTTACCCACCCGGTGCACATCTCAGTATAATCGCCCTTGCCAGATATTTTGGTGCATCAGGGCGGCTGCCAAACCCGGACCGGAGATGCTATTGAGATCCACTCTGCTCCAGCCCCAATGGGGCTCGTCATGATTTCGCGCGTAATACGCTGGTCCGGTATACTGTCGAACTCCCTTGTGACCGGGCAGTAGACAATCCTTGTCCACAAACATTAAGTCATCGACCGACCACACAGTTCCACCCTCTTCTTCTTCGTACAGCCCATATCGCCTAACCACTTTGTCTGTGAGCTCAACTCCGGGCCTCCTCTGGCACCAGCTGAAGAGTACTCTACCGATTAACCTCAAGCATCCCTCTGCCGAGAACTCCCGCTGCCCAGCTGATTGGTGTTCTATGCAGTACACTTCACTATCATCGTTTGCGTCGCGCGTGATACTGACAACATTTTCGAAAGTCCACTGTGGTCTTTCGGCCTGCATATGGTCGCCAGGGACATCTGTACCCGAATCGCTGCGCGGCACATGGCTATTTTTAACGATAAAAAACCGCGTTCGTCGCCGTCGCGTTGGATATCTATGAGTTTTCTCTCGGCAAGGATCTGCGGCCTGTTCGATGGCCGTCCACTGTGTCGGTGATTGCTGTTCTTTTCCACTCACACTTCCTTCGGATCCCGTCTTCTCGGCGAGGCGCACCAAACGCCTCCTTTTCACACTTCTCATATCCATGCTCCTTCCTTCTTGCCGCCTTATTATCGTTTGATGCCCACGCCATGGACCTTCGATGGCCACAACTGCCCGTCGTTTTCCTTGTTCCTGCATAGCGGCCGAAGGTGCCCTGACACTACACCCCGGCGAGGAGGTCGCCCTGGGTTTCAGATCTAGTGAAGAGGTACTGTCTCCCCTCGCCGCGTTCGAAAGATTGTCCATGAACGAGGTTTCGTGTAGTAGCCTCGAACGACCCCCAGACGCGTTTAACGTAACCGCGTGGGGAAGCTAGGAAGCGGCTGTACCGCGACCTGCTTTCCACTGCTGGGGGTCTGCGTTGAAGACACTGGTTACAGTTCGAAATCGTGGATCGCCGCTGGTTGCTCTGGTTTTGTACCACCGCTGGAAGTTTTGGTGCTGTTTTTACTACCGGCCCCAACGCGCCGTACCGGCTGTTCTATCTGGCCGTTTCAGTTATTCGGTTTCGTTTGCGCTGTCTGGGGGAATAATCGATACCCTCCCCACGCTTTATGCCTTCTTTGCCACATAACGATCAGCTCTACGTTTGCTCTTGTTTACGGTTTTGGGGGTATGATGCGAAGAGCGGTTTACTCGCTTACGGCCGTCATGGAAGCCCCATCGTTAGGTCGCGTTTCACCTCCTGCCTGTTTGGTGCTCGTGTTTTATCCTCCGCTTGTTTGGCGCTCTAATTTCTACAGCAGGACACTATTGCTCTCCTACAGTTTGGCTGTCTCGCTCCTTGGTACACTGCGACGAAGGCGTACCGTCTGGAGCGAGTGGGGGGAGTGTGCTTTGCGCTATCGTCTCGCACGTGTCCAGCGCAAGCGCTTCTCTCGTTAGCCGCGCTGCTGCCGCCGCTCGCGGGCAGCTCGGGCGACGGAGAGATCGCGGCGCTGCGCTGGACAGAGACGGAGAGGCCTGAATAAACGAGAGCCCGCCTGGACCCTCGAAGAGGAGAGAGGCCGGACGAGAGGGATCACTTTTGTCCCTGAACTTGCCCGAACAGCGACAGCGTCGACGTCTGTACTCCTCTGCGCACGCGTCTCCCATACTCCTTCAAGACTTCCACACCATATCCTATGCGAAGAAATAACTGATATATCTATTTGATATTGATAGTCTTACGGTAGAATGTTGCGTGTACAAGACTCGCGCAAGTTCAAATGGCTACCTCCCTACGCCTGTCGACTTAGCGGACAACTGGGTCGACAGGGGGCAAATATAAACGTCTCTCACCCTGTGAGAAGACAACCCGAAAGGAATCATCATCGATCCGGCGAGTCTGCCCTCCTTGGATTTTCACGCCTTCGCGAGCGCGCTGCAACGTGGTGACGACACTCGACAACAAAGCGCTTTGACTTTTGAAAGAGCATTAGTGGAGCACCACGAAGCAAATAGCGCTAAGATGGCGACTTCAAACTACGGAGTGGTTTCTGTCATTCAACCTCCGTTGCTGAAGAAGGTAGATCAACCTTCACTAATAAAGTTCGAAACAGAAAACGCCGCCTACTGGACCAAGGTTGATGATGTCAACAAAGATCGCGATGGAGACTCCAAACTATCCAAGGCGCCTATCAAAGACTGCATGGACGCAACCACTCTGCACGCCCTCTGCCTAATGGGCGAGATCGATGGAGCCTCCAATGTCGAAGAAGCTACAGACCAAATCGTGAAAACTTGGTTCGACACCGCCACTTTGTCTACACCCAAAGACCCTTCTGAGCGCATTGACTCATCCTTTCGAGCAGTAACGTTTTGTCCAAACGAGGAGGACCCCGCAGGCGGTGTCGCTAATTTTATTATCGACATCATCACAGCTTTGGATCGCAACAACGCCTCAGAGGTTCTCAAAGACAGTGATATGGCCAAAAAATTCATCGACCGCCTCATCAACAAGTTTAAACCAGACGTTCTCCAAGAGAGGATTAGAATGCTGCGTAGAGGATGGAAGAAAGAACAACTTGCCAATATCAAGCTTTTCAAAGACGAAGTATCGAACATCGCCTTGGAAATCTCTCTGACCGAAACTGCTTTAGCACGCGTGAATCCCGCCAAGTCTCGCAACTTTCGAAGTCAGCCGCGCAGCAGCAAGGACTCCAAGAGGAGTTCCCCCTCTGACACCCAGGGTCTGGCAACTCAGCAAAAGCATTCTCAGCGTTCCGCCAAACGCAAACAAGTAGAATGGAATCAACCGTGTCTAAACGAGAAGTGCAACGGTATCCATCGTCTTAAGGACTGTCCGAACACATCTGCAGAACGCAAGAAAGAGCTCTTCGAGAAGCATTACAGTGATGTGGGAGCTAAGAAGGCGAAGACCGTCAAGCAGGCTACTACTGACCAAATTTTCGTTCCTAACGAAAGCTCCGGGCGTTTCAGGGTCACTCTAGAGGACTCTGTCTTTGAAATCCTACTCGGAGACTCTGGCGCTGATTTCAGCGCAATAGGTAACAGATTGTTCACCAAGGTGACCCGAACTGTACCTGGACTACCCGTGCGAACATTCGAGAAACCTATAACCCTTTCCGGAGCGTTCACCACGCAGAACCAAACGGAGATTTCCGCCTCTCGTTCTGTCGTACTCACAATCACAGTGTACCTACCGGGATCGAACATACCAGTACGCGTCCGAGGCGTAGATTTCTACGTTGTGAACCAGCCAATGGACGAGATTCTCCTGGCCCGCCCTTTCCTCAACTCTATCGGATTCAACCTCAGAGATCACCTCATGCGCGTAAAGGACGACATTAACGACCGCGATGTGAGCGACTTGAACCCGTCGCGTTTCAAGTTCGCAACTGCAAGATATCAAGGCCTGTTATACGCAGATACTGAAGAAGATCCCATCGAGCTGCCGGAGTCACTGGCTGCAGGTATTGGAGTCGACAGCAAGGCATCCGTCGACGAAGCGTTCCAACGGATTGTCAAAGAAGCCAGAGGTAACGGGATATCCAAAGAAGGTTCCAATCGAATATCCAAGATGCTGGAAAAGTTAGGACCCGATCCCCCAGCAAACGTTCCACCACTGACTATCACACCAGTCGAAAACGTCAAACCGTACAGGTCTCCGCAGAGACGCTACGCCCAACAACAAAGGGACTTAATCATCCAAACCATCAGAGAACTTGAAGCTGTGGGCGCCATCTACAAGAATCCATCTGCGCGGTGGGCTTCAGCGGCCCTCGCCGTGCCGAAGCTAGGTTCTACAAAGCTCCGCTTCACCGTAGACCTGAGAGGACCCAATGCCCGAACTGTGCCAGTCCAATCAGCCATGCCGCACTTGGAATCAAAGTTCCAAGACGTCGCAGGAAGCACTTGCTTCTCGAAAGTTGATTTGTCACACGGGTACTGGCAAGTTCCACTCTCAGCAGAATCGCAGGAAATGATGTCCATTCAGACACCTCTCGGGGTCTACTCCTCAAAACGCCTTCTCCAAGGCGGTAGTGACTCCGGAAATCACTTTCAGGCATTTTTCGCACACAGATTCGACGGACGAGTCGAGAAGCTACTACAATGGATTGATGATTTCTTGTTCTACGCTACAACTGAGCAAGAGCTATTGGAAAACATCGAATCATTCCTATGCGTCTGTGAGGAGATCGGACTCAAAGTCCAGGCAGAGAAGACAACTCTGTTTACACACCAAGTCCATTTCTGTGGACGAAATATTTCTTCGGAAGGAACACAGTACCACCCTCGCCATTATCAGTCACTCGTATCTATGAGAACACCAACAATGGCAAACGAGCTGCAACAATTCGTTTGCGCTACCAATTGGATGAGAAACAGCATACCGCAATACTCCATACGAATCGCTTCCCTTCACCGTTTACTCGAAGACTGCTACACAAAAGTCGGCAAGCGAACCAAATCAGCTCTTCGAAACTTATCTTTCTGCAACTCATGGGGCGCAGAGCATGCTTCCGCTTTCGCGGACATCAAACAACAACTGGTTGCATCGGTCAAACTTGCTCACCCCAAGAGCGATCACCATCTCTGCCTCTTTACGGATGCGTCCGACACGCACTGGGCAGGTGTCTTAACCCAGGTACCAGCAGAAGACCGAAGCAAACCTCTCGCTGAGCAGAGACACGAGCCTCTCTGTTTCTTCTCCGGCAGTTTCTCAGGATCAACAGCCAATTGGTCAGTACCTGAGAAGGAAGGTTTCGCTATTGTGGAAGCAATGTGTCGACTGGATTATCTCGTGTACGGACGCGAGGTGAACATATTTACAGACCACGCAAATCTGGTATACTTGTATGACCCTTACGGACGCAATCCTGGTATCCCAAAGCATACAGCAAGCAAGTTGATGAGATGGGCGCTGAAACTCAGTGCGTTCAGTTATTTGATAGAACACCTACCTGGTGAGCAGAACGTGTGGGCCGATATGCTCACTCGTTGGGCCGTGTACCCCGTACGTAAGGTCAAAGCAGCCTCGCTTCTCCGCGCAAACGCTCTGATGGTCGCACCAGTCGACCCCGGCTCAGATGCCAGACTAGACTGGCCTACTCTCGAACAAATCAAAGCGGTACAGAATGTAGCTCAGGAATCACAGCCCAAGTCTTTCGTAGGCACTACGAATGGCATTCGAAACCTACATGGAGTTTTGTGGATTCCATCTGATCACACATTGATGAAATTGGGAGTGGCAATCGCCGCTCATACTGGTCATGGAGGTCACAGGAGCTCTAGAGTAACGATTACCACGACCAAAGCCTATTTTTACTGGAAGGATATGGATGCTGATTTGAAGTCTTTCGTTGCCACTTGTCTACACTGTCTCTTCACAGAACCAGCCAGAACGATTACTCGGCCTCTGGGTCATGCCTTGCATGCCAACCAGCCCAACGAGCTGTTGCACTTCGATTTCTGCTACATGTCACCGGCAGAGAACGATCTCCTATACGTCCTTGTTCTCAAAGATGACCACAGTAACTACGTTTGGTTGGTTCCTTCAACAGAACTACAGCTGAAGTAGTGGTCGAATGGCTTATCAAATGGTTTGCATCTTTCGGTGTAGTTCGACAGTGGGTCTCTGACCGCGGTTCTCATTTCAAGAATGAACTGGTTCGCCTACTTCGCCAGAAAACCAAGTCTGCTCATTATTTCACTCTAGCGTACTGCCCATTGTCAAATTGTACAGTTGAAGTGGTGTGTCGTGAACTTTTACGGGCCGTGAGGGCTCTACTGTCGGAGTATCAACTGCCGCAAAATTGCTGGCCGAGCCTCATGCCAATGGTTCAGTCCGTTCTGAACAATATTCTGTTAGAGCGCTTGGGAAATATTTGTCCTCTTACTGTGTTTACAGGTCATCCACAGGATACACCTCTGGCCACCGTCACGCGCAAAATTGGAAGAACGACGAAGGTTTTCGACTTGGCTACAATTCGAGCTACACAATTGAACAATATAAAGACCGCTCAATGCGCTCTGGAGGAAATGCACAAAGACGTGGCCGTTCGTTCGTCAAAGAAGCGCAAGCAAGCAGTGGCGTCTCATAATCGCAAGACAAATGTACGTCCAATCAATTTTACGGTTGGTGATTTTGTGCTGCGAGGGATACTCAAACGTGAGCGCACACGAAAGCCCTCTCTTAAATGGATGGGTCCATATCGAGTTCTGGAGTGTCGTTCTGAATACATATCTGTTGTGGGAAATCTCCTTGATTGCATAAAGCAGGAGGTTCATGGACGAAGGTTAAAGTTCTTTCGTAACAAGGACTTCAAAGTGACGGAAGAACTACGAAACTACCTGTCCTACCAAGAAGGAGAACTCTTGGTCATTGATCAGTTTGAAGATATCCAACGCAAAAAGGGGTCAGTTGAGTTGTTGGTCAAGTGGCGTGGGTTTTTGGAAGAAGAGACCGATTGGGTTAGTCTTGATTCCCTGCGCCACGATGTCCCGAAGCTGGTTGCAGAGTATCTCGAAGAAGTTAAGGAAACTGGCACACAGCGTCAACGCACTATCGCCGCCTCCCTTTGAGTAATTTTCTACAGTTTTCACTTAGAATACTACGGGGCGCTGTTGTATGATGTCGGCCGCAACATTACGTTTCGTACGCATGTGCGTGGATACACGCGCAGGTTTACTGTGCGGTTTCCTATGCGAAGAAGTAACTGATATATCTATTTGATATTGATAGTCTTACGGTAGAATGTTGCGTGTACAAGACTCGCGCAAGTTCAAATGGCTACCTCCCTACGCCTGTCGACTTAGCGGACAACTGGGTCGACAGGGGGCAAATATAAACGTCTCTCACCCTGTGAGAAGACAACCCGAAAGGAATCATCATCGATCCGGCGGGTCTGCCCTCCTTGGATTTTCACGCCTTCGCGAGCGCGCTGCGACGTGGTGACGACACTCGACAACAAGCTGCAACCCTTACTCCCAGTTGGCAATGCCAACAACCAGGCCAACAACTTGTTCGAGGTCAAAGCCCAATTGTTGCGCACGTGAGTATTGGGCCACACGCCGGCACACGAGTGAGCCAAACCCCCTTCACCACTCCGTGGTTGGCGCGTGCATGCGCGTTAGTCCCTTCGTCAACCACGCCCACTTCTGTAGGAATGAGCTGTAATCAACTCGAGAGATAACGTGAAGACAATGGAATTGTAAGGAATAGCACATTCACATGATTAGGATTTATTTGCGTTTTGTCGAAATATGCGTCGTGGAAATGGAATCACTTACATAACATCGATGTACGTGTAAAGTTACCAGGGAGACGCGGGAAATGCACCGTTTTCCCACTTTTCTGAAATAAACGATGTCACCATGTCGTCACAGAATACGTAACTAATTTTTACAACTTATATTCTACAACTTACAGTGCTTTGCTAAGTAAAACTGTAATCAGTTATTGCCCGCCAGTTGCACATGATCTTCTGCACGAACTTGCGACATATTCGCATAGCGAAGACATGCAGATGACGAAAAAGAAGTCGGCCTTAATGTCGTCTTGAAGTCTGTCAATTCTGATCATACATGGGTACTCCAGTAGTTTTGTAGCCGTAGAATAGTATCCAGTCTGTGTATTATGGAATACGATTCTAATCCTGAAAAGTACGCCACTCCAAAGAGCGCTATATAGCAAACATGTCGCTATATAGCACTCTTTGTAAGCGGGTTCTTTTGTTGAAAGAATGTGTTGGAGAAAATAATACTTCAGTACTCTAGTACAGTTCCCCTTCCTGTAATAGAGTACGCAAAATCGTTTACTCTTGGTACACGTTTTTAAGAGATATAAGCAATCCATTTTCGAGATGTTGCGGGAAATGTTCATTTTCCCGCAACATCTTCGAAATGGTCGGCTGCACAAGGTCTGCCACTGACAGAAAATAGAAAAATACAATGCTGGGTGACGCCTGGCCTGGCATTTGTCCAGGAAGCTGCAGGAAGTGCATCATATTAAAAAACACGTGAAGCGTTAAACGTGATGAAAACAAAACATATAGGCCAGTATTTGAAGATTGAAACCTGGAGGATCCTGATTTGTATATATTATAATAATTAAAAAACACGTGAAGCATTAAACGTGATGAAAACAAAACATATAGGCCAGTATTTGAAGATTGAAACCTGGAGGATCCTGATTTGTATATATTATAATAATTAAAAAACATAAAATGTTTTTGAAAGATAATCACTGATCCCTGAAGAGTTTGGGTCCACCTTCAGTCCTGAAAACGTAAGAAATTTTCAACCTTTAAGCACAACACAAATAATAATTAAAGCAATACATGTCTGATTCTCATGCAACAAAATCACACTGTAGTCTTGCCTGAACGATTCTGGAGTACAAAAAGAACCACAATCAGAGTATTTTAAAAGAAGAAAGATATTATAAAGTGACAGACACTAAAACGTCTAAATACCGTGGAAACGAAAGGAATTGGTGCCCTTGAACGTAACCAAACAAAAAGCACTTTTTTGTTTTCCATTCTTTAGCTTAACCCCTTAAAGTTTTAGTATAAAGAACTGACCTGAAACACAGGGCCTCCGGAATAGATGCAAATTTGAACAATATTTGCCACAGCATTAAAACAATAAACATGCTTTGATAAACTGTTGTAGCTGCTGTCAGCTGCAGCTGGCGGTCACAGAGGGTCACGATAACACCTCCGGCGGTGTGGTTCGAGGTCACCACACCGTGAGTGGCCATAGCTCAATCGGTAACCGCCTTCGTGTGCTTTTTGTGTGGGCCCGGGGTTCGTGGTTCGAACCCCGGCCCTGCCGCTTTTCCCCCCAGTTCACTACAATGATCATTCGAGACGTCGATGAATCATGGAGGGCAGTGTAGCTGCTGTCAGCTGCAGCTGGCGGTCAAAGAGGGTCCCGATAACACCTCCGGCGGTATGGCTCGAGGTCACCACACCGTGAGCGGCCATAGCTCAATCGGTAACGGCCTTCGTGTGCTTTTTGTGTGGGCCCGGGGTTCGTGGTTCGAACCCCGGCCCTGCCGCTCTTCCGCCAAGTTCACTACAACTGTGCCTGAAGGTGTGCGATAGACAAAAAAATGTTTCAGACGTCCGTTGAGAACTTCATGGTGGGCTCTGACATACTTATGCTGGTCTTGCAGCTCCGCAAAAACATTTGCTGGTGTTACACATTTTTTGTCAGCATATCCGTTATCAGCTACGACCTTTTCGTTCGGTAGCAGGCAGGATTTGAGGCCTAATTAAAAAGGCGAAGATCGGAAAATTTCCAGATGGGAAGAGCGGGAAATTCGTACACTTCTTGCAAACGGTGTCATAAAGGCGTGGTTAGCAAATTGGTTTTATGGCAAGAAAAAACACTTTCACGTTCCAGCAATGAAAATTCGAATAACATTAAAGCTCGTGGTACATTGTTGCGCAAATGGCTGCACAAAATTATAAGTTGTAGGTAATGTAACTTGCGTACGTTCAATTTACTTCAAAAAATCCCAACTATGGTTTTGAAGTCAAAGTAGGTGGTCATAGATTATAAACTGTCTGTTACAAAGAACAGGGGGATCGGTTGGGTCAAAGTAAACGAATAAATAGAATCGTCTCTTAGAGCAAGGTAAAAAACTATAAAAAGTTTGAGCGAAGGGCAAGACGTATAGTTGTCATTTTGAAGTGAAAAATGCACTATTCTGTTAAATAGAGCTAATTTGTAGTTTTTCAGAAAGCTTTATCTTCTTTTCTGCCCGTCTCAGGAAGAAGAGTATAAGTGCTTATGGAAGAACACTTTCTTGTATACAACTTCATTTGTCTATATCTGTCCAGTTAGTAAGCTCATAGTTGTAAGCTTTGATAGAAGATAACTACTTTGTAGAACTGTGCGGAGACTACTTTTCCATGATGTTATTATATTTCCGTTATAGTAGCGTCATCATACAGTAAGCACTGACAGCTTTGAAAAAATGTCGACAAAACACAAAGTTCTTGTATGTTGATAGCTTGTCGGTTTATAATTTTTGGCTCACTTTAGTTCTTTTTACTTGTTGGAAGTGCTTTAACTACCTATATATTGTTTGTTCTGCTTTTCGATTATACCAAATTTCCCGCTATTCCCTGGAAATGGACCATGTACCCAAGCAATTGAGCCCTTGTGGTGAGCTATACCAATTTCATAGCGCAACCCGGCAGCTTTAAATTTGTGGGAAAACCACATAGGATTAAAATCCTTTAGTTCCTGTACCTTTAAATCGATTCCATCTATTGAAATGAAAGTATTGTCAACACGTCAGGCACCTTGGCTCGATGCAAACGAAATCTATATATAGTGTAAGTAAAAACTACAGCTCAAGATTTGTTAGCAAGACTTACTTCCTCAAGTTCTGCGAGGTGTTTAACCGTAGTCAACGTCCATTTTCAAAACGGTTTTGGATCTACTCGCGCTATGGAGCAATGAACTGCTTCAGTTGCGTAGATTTTCAGAAATATCAACGTTCACAATAAATGTATGGGCTTTAAACCTTCTTGGTTCCTTGCTCGTAGTTTTTTCCATATAATAGAGCACAACAGTGGTGAAACTCCGAACAAAGAACGATATTTCCGGAGCAACGTCGATGAACATAATCCTGGACAGGAGTGAAGCATGGGAGACGCTAGGCTCAGAAATGTGAATTGTTTCATGTCGCAGAAACATCCGTGCGGTGAAGAAATTGAAGGATATCTAACGATCTGCACAGATCCGACAGTTTTTATATATAGTTTTCAAGGTTTGCACCTTTTTTCACAATAATGCTTTCCTGTATCTACCCAACTCTCGATGCATATCTGAAAAAAATCTGGAGAGGTCTTCAAGAAAACTCACAACGTATGGTGGAGGGGAAAGCTTATCCTGTAATTTCTATTGCACATCATGGACATGCCCCCAAATTCACTGTTACCGCAGACAATTTGATCTGAGCTGAAATACACCACACAACAGGTACAGGCATTAGCCTTCAAAACAAATACCCAAATGTTTTGGAGCACGGCATAATGCCATAACCAGTATTGTTGGGGCACATCGAACTCTTGCCGCTGTAAGTTGGAAGTAACATTTAAAATTATTGGCACCTGTAAACTTGTCTGTGAGAGACAATGGTTGAAAATATGTAGAAAGATGGCTCTATATAGAGAAATGTGTGTTGAGAACAGAGGCTCGTAGTTCAAAAGTAGAAAGTCGTTGTAGCCTTCATTTGTTGCATCACCTCTTGTTGGTTGCAGATCTAACAACATTGAAGAGCAATTGCCCTTGGCAGGGACTGAGAAGGATGCCACTCATATATCCGTTGTTATTTTTGGCTGATCATCCTACTATTATGAAGTCTATTTGCCTATTTGGCTCGGATTAGGGATCCGCCTATGAAGGGTAGGATTAGCGTGACACGTGTGTGCCCGCGCCCGATTACCGGATGCGACGCCCGGAGTTACGCCCGGCACGTGTCGGCCTCATCGGAGGTTTCTGCCACTGCTCTGCCCCAATAGGGAGCAAGGCTGAACACCTTGTGTGCGTAGCCGCCGGCGCGGTTTATGTTCCTTCTTTCCGTTCCCGGCTTCGCCCCACAAGTGGTCTCCCGACTTAGAATTGGCTTTCTTGCCAACATTGGTTGTAGTGGAAACTGGTGCTGGATCCCTCTGCATTGGGAGTATCCACTTTGGACCATTTCTGGAAGCGGTAATCGTTCGCCTAATTCGCCCGATTGCTTCGGCAGACTATGGCATTTCGCCGTAACGACGGTCGCTCGAAGGCTGGGTCTGCACCTGGCCCAATTGCTGGACCACCGGAATCATCTGGACTGGCTCAGAGCCTCCCGCCGTTGCCAACGGATGTACTGAATGTCCCGGGTGATAACGCTCAAGCACCGGCTTCCCAGAGTCCCCGTACCAACAATGGGGACTCACCGGCTCAAGGACCGGCTAATTCCGAGCAAGCGGCGGAAGCCATGTCGTAGAAGTCCGAAGAGTATACCCTCCGTGAATTAGAGGCACAAGTGCGCGTGATGCCGAACTCTCACGTGGCTCTGATTCACGACACTACGAAACTCCGGCAACGGTTATACGAAGCCCATGCTCGGGATGTTTCGCAAGACGTCCGTGTCTTACGGTCTGATGTCAACCAGATCATGGAAGACCGAAAGGAATAGGCTGTCCTGCATGAGCAGGCAACTGATCGTTTTAAACCGCTTACCGGCCCGTCTGGAAACAGACGAGCACACCCTCATCCACGATGCTGTGGAGCCCGGCGTGCCGGTTTCCGAACGTTCTCGGAAGGCGCACCATTCCAAGGACCGCCATGCGGAAAAGAAGGGAAAGGTTAAATTGGAACCTGATTCGTCTTCTTCTTCATCCTCTGAGTCTGATGCCCGAGTCAGGAATTCGTCAACCAATTCTTCGGAAAGTGAGAACTAGCCTTCACGCTCTCGTGCTACCCGGCCTCGGGCCACTGAGGCCACGCAAGGCGTTTCCCGGAGCCGTTCAAAAGGACGAAAGCACCTTGGACTCAAGGAACTGAAGCCGACGAATCTATTGTATCAGAAGTTGTTGTCGAACCGATATTATTGGCTGGAAGACTCCAGTGGAGACAGGACCCCTCGCGGGACTGAACGGGTGAAACACCAGATTAAGCGGCTGGAGCTCACACTGAAGCCCAATAAGTTCTCTGGGCAGGATCCAATCTTCGTGTTGGACTTTCTCGCCCGATATGTTGGGGAAGCCGATGTACTTCGGATGGCTGAGGCGCAAGCCTACATCGCACTGCCTTACTTTTCAAAGGTATGGCCGAGGACCAGTACAACTCGGTCCGCGGATCGTCTCGTGCCTCCGAAGGAGGAGTGACCTGTTAGCCAGAGGCTGTGCAGTACCTCCTGCGATCCTATGCTATGGGAAACGAAATTCAAAATGCCATACTCGCATTGCGCGACACGAAGCAAAGACCGGAAGAGACGGAGACCGTTTATTCTACACGGCTGAATAAGGCCTTTCACGGCTGTGGAAACGTCTACTCCGCGGCCGAGCGATATACCATGTTTATAGATGGCTTGGTTCCCTCGATTAGGAATTTGGTTGCCCGCTATCGTGAGAACAAGCGCAAGATCTCCTACTTGGAACTGGTCCAATTTGCCCAAGCTGAGGGTGATGCGGCCCGAGCACCTGTCGGAATTAAGTCTCGCACACGCCGACTCTTCCATTTGGAAGAGAAGGATTCATCACAGCCTCAATCGAGAGTTTCAGCCCATGCCAACTACGACATTTGCACCTAGTACAGAGTGACCACTCGTTGGCAACGTCGGACCTGCCATCTACGATGGGACCAACTACCGAAGATTCGGATGCTGCTCTGTACGCCTGTAATCATGTTCCGGCATTGCCAGTGCCGCACTTTGGCAGATACAAAAACTCCCGTCCCGGTTGGAGGATCCCTACTCTCCGAGACAGGAGCGAAGGCCGCCCAATGCGGATTATTTTTTTCAGCTCATATGCCATATTTGTTACAAACATGGTCATATTGCCCCGAACTGTATATTACCATTCAGGGAGATGGCAAAAAATGTTCTCCATTATGAGTCGTTGACGCCCGACGAACGGGAACGTGTTCCCGACAAATCTTACCTTCGTGCGAAGGCGGATACTCAGCCTGGAAAACAGAAACCTTCACTGCCTCATGGTGAAGTGGCAGCCGCATCTGCGGACCAAACGGTTCCGCAAAATAGCGGCGACGCTCAGAAAAACTGAGCATGGGAGCCTCCTTTGAAGGAACGGCGCAATCGAAGTCGAGCTCAACCGCGCTGGAGGTTGCAAACCCTCGCTCCCCGGTCATAATCCTTACGAGGAAGATGGCCACGACAGACGTGGACTCGGAACATCTCGGTGTTCTCCGTCGCCCGTGGGTACGGTCACGCAATATCCGCGCTCCAGATAAAGTCCTGGTCATGGCGAAACGAAACTACAAAGTTTTTGCAGACCTCGGGATATCCGACCATTATATGGTTCGGCAGTTATCCGTTCTGGACACGGGTGCTGGTTCAAACTTTTTGGTTCAATCGCTTATTCCGCCGCAGTTATCGTCTTAGATTCGGCCGCCTCCCCCCTCCCCCCCCCACCGACCGAGATAGCGGATGCAAACAATTTGCCCCTTTCAATCGTGGGAGTAATTGACCTGATTGTCAGGCTCGGCCGTTGCGTTGTCCGCCTGGACTTCTTAGTTTGCAAGCGTTTAGCTGCGCCGGTCATACTCGGATGTGATTTCTGCGACGGTTTTGTCTAAGCAATTCGACCACGGAAAAGAACCTTCGAGTTGGAGGACGGCACAACTGTGCCAATTGTTCGGCGACCTTTACGAAAGGCTTTCAAGAAGCCAGTTCTATTGCTGGTGGCCCAGCAGCCAGCGGAATCGCGCCGTTCGTCGCCGAAGTTCCGAGTGGCTCGGTCTATTAGCATTCCCCCGGTATCCCAGACATGGGTCACGGTCACGTCCGTGCAGCACGGCTTGCAAACCGTTCAGCCATTGCCTCTTCTTTACGAACAGCAGAAATTGGCCCTTGCGAATGGGATTGTACTTGTTGAGCCAGAGAAGCCCTTCAGGGTATTGGTTGCTAATTTCAGCTCCTCCCAACAGAGGTTGGTAAAGAACCAGGTCATTGGTTCCATGTTAACATACCCGGTGGCTATTGTACCCACACAGGTCTCTACCGCAGAGGTTCTCGGAATCTTCAAAGCTGAGGAGGCAGAGGGGAAGTGCGCTGATGCAACCGTACTAAAAAATTCGTCGTGTTAAGAAGTTTCGAACTCGTCGCAAGAAGCAACGCCGACACTGTCGGATGGAAGGCAAGAATCATCTGGATCTGGGAAGAAAAACCCGGTACAGGAGCTCGAGTCTCTTGACTTCAACCATGTCCCAGAGTCTCACCGTTAAAAATAACGGGATATGCTACGGGAGTTCACCCCCATGTGGGACGGTTATTTAGGGTCATACCTTTTGACCTATCTGCGTAGCGGGCTTTGGTCGGTTGTAGTCACCGAGTGGGCCGTCTGCGCTGCGGCGTACATCTTCAGCGAGGCTTACGACCAGTGCAGACTGTGGTTCCTTCCTCCGCACGTGCGGGCCGGTATCCGTCAACTCGACATAACCATCCCTCTTGGGAGTCAGGGTAACGCCGAAGAAGTCCTCGAGCTACTGGACTATATCGACAGTATTGCCTGGAAGGCGGTCCCGATCGGGCAGAGTGGCCGGCTCACTGGTGGCGGTGGACATGGACCAGGTCTGGGGCGAAATATTGCCTTGGTGGGGGATTTAGTGTACTTCGATCCGTGGGGACAACGGGAGATTTCTGCTGATGAAGCGGACGAACTCTGGAATGCTCCGAGGGAAATCCCAGACGGTCATCCGATTGGGTTCGTCGACTCGGACGATTTTTAGCGCTCCAGCGGGGAAAATGAACCCATGTTGGACAACGCATCCGACGTGGCGGGCAGTGATGACGACGCGATGGTGGTCGGCACTCCTCCGGAGAATGACAAACCAGTTCCAAAGGAGTCTGAGCCCGCTGCTACGGCGTCGTCGTCAGCTTTGGCTGTTCCGACTTCCACGGCGGCTGCCGGAAGTACTCCCCAGACGGGCGAGAATCCCGGTGCCGTCATCGCGCAATTCCTCCGAGAGGTAGGGCTCGGCGCCGATACGGCGACCGGGGACTTATCCGCAATGCGGGAAGCTCTGGCGCAACGCCTTGGCGGTGGGCAGCCTCCGAACGAGGGGAGTGGCCATACCCAGTAAGACTGGGTCCGAATAGTAGCAATAAAAACCATCTGCTTGTGGGTTCCTTCCGTCTATGACGTGTTCTGGTAGTCATCAGTAGTGACCCGCCTACTTCACGTGGTGCGCGCGGAAATGCACACCCTTCCGACAAAGAAAACCGTGCTTGCCACGTAATGACCAGCACGCTGCGTAAGAAACCCCTCGGGTATGTTCGCGAAACATTATGCACGACCATGGTCAGAGTATCGGCGCATGAGCGGAGATCTTTTCCCATCCATGACGTGTATACTCTTCATCTTCAACCCTTTCCATTCCATGGTTCTCTCTCATCCCACTTGGGCACTTCCCAGCGTAGCTGGTGGGGCTGTTCCCGTTCGACGGTGATACTGAACCGCCTTTGAACGTGGGAGATGCTCGATCGGCTCGGCGGTGTCCTGAGCCGGATCATACCCATACCAACAGACGTGGTAGCGTATGATACCCTCCTGATTCCAGGAATGCCCAACAATTCGGTCGAAGATGTACTCCTGTAAGTGCCCCTGCCGGCCTTGCCGAGTCGTCGTCACGGCTGTGCGCTCATCGCCCTGCGAAGGGGAATTTCCCGAATCGGGTATTGATACGCTCGTCGCGGCTTTCCTGCGTTGCGCTGCGAGTGGTAGAGCGCCACGCGCGCCTTCCGTGCTTGCACGTGACAACACCGACCTGTGGCCGTGCGGCGCCGTGGGGCGATCCGCCTCCCTGGACAGGGTGTCTCTTCCGGCGCGTGCCAAGTTGCGGCGCCGTGGCGATCCGTTCCCAACGGTTACTTCCGGTGACTCCGGGCTCCTAGTGGGTCTTCTAGCAGTCCTGGGTGCAGCACGAGCCGCACCCATTACTTGGGTAATTCCTGCCTCGGATGGCGTGTCCTCGCCGTCCATGACGCGCACATCATCCCGGGTGACCGGTTTCCATCTGGCGACGATGCTAGGGTCTACCGAGACACTCGGAACTTCCACAACCTTGCGTGGCTCTGCGGTGTCGTCCTCACTATGTACAGGGGTTGCCATCCCGCGTCCCGTGGTGGGTTTCAGCGCCGCGTCCGTCGTTGTGGTGGGCGCGTGCGACCGATTGTTCGGAGCCGTCCCCGGTGGAGTTGGTTTCTTACTGCCCAGCTTAGCTGGTACCAGGACACGATCACGGCTCCCCTTGGGCAAGGGTTAGATGGTTTTGTCCCCTTCAGCGTGTAGCTCCTCCGCTTGCGGCGCAATTATGCCTCCCGTATTTGGGTCTGCCAAACCGGACCCGCTGGGTTCCCGCGCCTGAAGCGGCGTGTCTGACGGGATTTTCGGTGTGGCAACAGCCTTCCGTATACCACGGATGTCTTCTTCCCGTCGCGACGGCGGATTACCTTCGGCAGAAGTGACCTCCTTCCCCTCCTTAGACGGAGCGGCGGGAGATGGGGTAGAGCGTTTCGCTACGTGGGCAGAGTCCCCGGGAGCGGGTTGAACAGAAGAATGGCCATTCTGGCTAACAATGTTTTCCGATATCATCGGTGTATCCGATTCCATCGGTAGGTCTGACAGTCTCCGGTTCAGGTGTGATAGAATCAGGGGGCGATTCAGCACGATTGTTCCAGGGGTTGTTGATTCCGTAGAAACGGGGCTGGCAAGTGCCAGGACGACCTTAGACGAGTGTGGTGGGGCCAAGACCATGCGATCCCGGGAGATCCGCTCATGCCCGTCCTTGATTTCCAGTACCCCTGTGTCCTCCGCGACGGAGATTACCTTGAATGATCTATTCGCCACGGGCGAGAGCTTATGGCGTTTCTCCCTATCAGGGTTATAGTGTTACTTCCGTACGAAGACGTATGTACCCGCCTTCATTGGCGCTGTGTTACCTCCTCGCAAGCGAGCATCTAAATCAGGCTGGTAAACGGCTTGACCCCTCGCCATGGATTGGCGAGTGGCGGGTACCAACTTAGATAGCCATTGCTTCCATTTCTGGCGGTAGTCACCCACATAGGGGATATTACCCAGCGTAGGCTGTGATTCCAATGCTAACGGCGGGGGGGGGGGGTACGGGAGAGTACTAACTCGAACGGTGAAACACCGGTAGTTCTATGTACCTGCGTGCTGTACGCGAACGTCAGCGCGTCAGTATACAGTTCCCATGTCTTTGGGTGATCGGCCACGTAGGAACGGAGAGATGCTAGCATCGTCCCGTTGAACTGTTCGACTTGCCCATTACACTGGGGATGATAGGTTGTAGTGAACAGGTTCTTTACATCCAGGATGCGACATATATCCTGGAAGAACCGCGATGCGAACTGTTTCCCGTTATCGGAGAGTACTTGAACCAGCGGACCGTAGACGAAGATTCAGTGCTTCAAGAAGGCCTGGGCTACCGTGAAAGCGGTGATCCTCTTCAGAGGGACAGTCTAAACCAGTTTCGAGAAAAGATCCGTTATTACGAGCAAAAACTTGTGACCTCTCCGGGTCGTCAGGAGGGGTCCGAGTATATCGATTGCGAGAAACTCGAGAGGCGCCCCTGCGGGTAATAATCTCATCTTCTTTGAGTTCTTCCGGAGTTTAACCCGGTTTTTCGCGCACTCAGTGCAGAACCGCACCGTTGCGTAGCAATAGATCGCCATGGCGGGCCAGTAAAAGTCCCTTCGCAGGGTTAAGTATAACTTCCGTCCACCTGTGTGGCCACTCAGCCTCGCGTAGTGCGACACTTGGAGTACTCGCGCCTGCAGCGTGTGAGGCACCACCACTTGTGGGTTATACTCGACCGTTCTAACGAGATAGCCGAGGTCATTAACCTCAATGGGAGGGTTGCACCTCCGCTTAAACGGGCACGAATACGCACGCAGAACGGGTCGCCGTGTTGTTCTCGGATCATTTCCTCCGGCGTTAATGGGACAAAATTCCCCGGTAGGGGCTTGTCAGCCCCATTCTCGTTTGCCACGAGTAGTTTATCCAATTCATCGTCGAATTCCCAGTCTTCTGGCCAAATGTCGAGTTCACCTTTCGGATCTTCCGTGTCTACCTCGTCAGCGACAAAACAAGAGATCTCATCGTCTCCCGAGGGGAGGGCTTCCCCATTCGTCGGTAATCTCGACAGTACGTCGGCTTGCGAGTTCAGCGCTCCATTCTTATACACGACTTGAAAGTCGAATTCCGCTAGGCGGAGCCTCCATCGTATGAGGCGTCCCGATGGGTTGGAGATGTTCATTAATCACCTCAGCGAGGAATGATCCGTGTACAAGGTAAAGTGCACACCCATAAGATAGGGGCGAAAAATTGCCAGAGCCCACACAACGGCGTGGCACTCTTTCTCCGAAACGGAGTAGTTCCGTTCATGAACGTTGAGCGAACGCGACCAGTAACCAATGGGCTTACGTTCCCTTTCGGGGATAGTTTGAAAAAGAGCGCAACCCACTTGGTAGTCGCTCTAATCCATGTCCACGGAGTACGGTAGTCCGGGTTTTGGCAACGATAGAATCAGAGCAGATGTGACAGCCTCCTTCAAGGAGTTAAACGCCTCTGTCTCGACAGGCGTGAAGGGTACCAGTTTCGGCGGCTGGCCTTTCCGCAGTAGTGCGTTGAGGGGTGCCGCGATATCCGAAAAATTCGGGACGAACCGTCGGTAGACGTTGACCAATCCCAAGAAGGAGCGCAATTTCGTTTGGGTTCGCGGTTCCTTCCCCGTAGCAAGAGACTTCACTGGAGCTTCCTCGATCAAAAACCGTCCTGGACGGATAACGTGGCCCAGGTACTTCACGCTGTCTGTGAAGAATTCACACTTCCTCAGCTTGAGGGAAATTCCTGCGGGAAATTCCTGCGTCTCGCAGTGTGGTCATTACCTCCCTTACGTGGATGACATGATCGTCCAGACTACTGGAGAAGACAATTATGTAATCTAGGTTAACTAGACACGTCCGCCACTTAAAGCGGTTCAAGAAGATTTCGATAGCACTGTGAAATGTAGCGGGGGCGTTCGTGAGACCAAACGGCATACGTTTGAAGCGGAAAGAGCCAGAGTGGCATACAAACGCGGTCTTTTCGCGGTCTTCCTCCCTTACGGGGACTTTCCAATATCCCCAATTGGCGTCCAATGCCGTGAACACGGCTGCATTTCCGAGCGAATCGATACACTCGTCCATACGAGGGATTGGGTACGTGTCCCTGGTCGTCACGGCATTGAGCCGGCGGTAGTCGACGCAGAACCTCCAGGTTCCGTCGGCCTTGATTGACAGTACTACTGAAGACGCCCAGGGTGACTGAGTGGGCTCAATCAAGCCTGCGCGGAGCATCTTGTCCACTTGGAACTGCTCCTCTTCCCAAGCCTTCGGTCCTGCCCTGTAATAGGGTTGCAAAACGGGTTGCGCGTCCCGTAGCAAATCGATCCGGTGTTACGTTGTATTTATCTCACCAAGAGATCCATCCCACATTGGGGTAAATTCCCGTAACATGTCTCTCAGACGTCCACGGTGTGATTCCGGCACGTGGCCGAGATCGAGCTCCTCAAGAGCCTTCAAGGAATCAATCCGGTCATAGCTCGTTGTGCCATGTGTCGTATCGGATGCAGGCGCAGGCGCGGTTTCCGAGTCACTCAGCAATATATCCGTTGAAACAGGAGTTGAAACGGGAGTATCCTCCCCCTCCTTAGACGGAACATCGGGGTGTCCTGGATTGTCGCCCTATTTTGAGGAAACCAAACCGAGAACATCGGCAGCCGTCATTCGGGTAGGGATCATCGCGAGTGGGTGCGTTGTGACCGATCCAATGACTTGGTTCTTTACCAGATACTGGGGGTTGTTGCCAAGATTGGCAACAAGTATCCGGAAAGGAGCATTCAGTGACACTTGTGCAACACCGTTCGCAACTGCGAGATGATACTTCTCGTACAACGAGGGAATGGGTTGAATAACCCGAAGGCCGTGTTGACGGGAATTGACCTGCACCATTACTTCGGATTCTGGTGGAATGCATACCGGCGCTGCAACGCGGAGTTTTGTGGACTCGCGAGTCGCCGGTGGTGGTTCCTGCGCAGCAGGAAGTGGAACTTGTTTCCTCGATGCACGCTTCAGCGGAGGACGAACTATCGGGACCGACGAACCGTCTTTGAATTCCACACGCCTGAGGCGGGTTCTGATTGCGTCGACGAATCTGTCACAGTAATCACATCCCAAAATAACTGGGTCAGCCAATGACCAACATACAACAAAACCGAACTTGACCACGGAGGTCCCCAAACGCACGACTAAGTCGATTGTTCCCACCGTTGCTAACTGGTTGTTATTCGCGTCGGCGACTTCGGGCGTCGCTTCGCGGCGAATACGTGTCCGCACAAGCGGTGGCAGGAGGGACTCCACGATGAAGTTCGGCCCTGCACAGGTGTCTAATACCGTGAGAATGCGCACCATAAACTGGGTACTGAGGCCAAGGTCGGCGTAAACTTTATAGTTACGCTTGGCGATCATGAGAACTCTATCCGGGAACCGGTTTTTCTTTACCCGTATCCACGGTCGACGGAGAACACCCAAGTGTTCCGAGTCCGCGTCAGCGGTGTCTTTCGTCGAAAGGATCTTCACCGGGGAGCGAAACGACGTCGCCTCGGACGTCAGCAGCCTCTGCTCTGAGTACGTCTCTCCCGAATGGGAGACTCTCTCGTTTAGTTTCCCTGGGCTCCCGCCTGCGGCGGCTGCTCAGGTTCCTCGGCAACGTGGGCCCGTTTGCCTCGCGATCCCGCAACGGCGGTGTTTGGATCGTCCACGACGCGGTGTACTGGTGCTACCGGATGAGGCGGCTGTGCTGGAGCACGCTGGTATGTCGGCGCTGGAGGTACGTCGTGGGAAAAGTCCGTCTCGGCCCGGAAATACGACGTCATTGGGACGGAAGGATTCTCCTTTGGAGTGAGGGCCTCATAGTTCACGGTCACCTTTCCCAGGTCTCTCAGGGAGAGGAGGCACTGGGGTGACGTGTGGCCATGGGTATAGCAGAGATGGCATATCATCGATATCAATGCTTGCCTACCCTGTCGAAGGGGCCCACTCCGGTTATCCGTAAAACGTCCCGCTGGGCGGGTGTCCTGCCATCCTGGTCGTTGGAAGTTGTTTCCTCCGTTCGAGTACGGGATGTAAGGCCCGCGAACTCGTGGGGCATTGGCATAAAGCACGGTGCCTTCCTGAACGATCTTGAAGGAGGCGTCCGTCGTCGACGGAAGGTCCGTTGTCGGAATGGAGGCGATATCGCCGTGGGCTAGCTAGATGTTATCGTAATCCTTAAAAGGTGCGTCATCCGCGATGAGCGACAGAGATGGGGACTTGATTTCCATCAAAAACGCCTTGGCTGGCTTAGACCGAGTACTCGGAGCTCTGGCGCGGAGGGAGTCACCTTGGGCTCTTGCATACTGGATGAGCTCCAGGTAGGTGATCTTCCTCCTATCCTCGCGACAGCGGGCGACCAAAGTTCGGATAGTGGAGTCCGTAAATGAACATCGTACAACGCTCTGTAGCGGGATAGAGATTACCCCAACGGGGGAAAGCCTTGTTCAGGCGTACCGAAAAATCGGTTTCCGTCTCGCCTGAGCGTTGACGTTTGTCTCACAAAGCGAGTATCGCCGACTAAATGAGACCATTCGTGGCAAATGACCGTAGCAGGTACTGCACCACTTCGGGTCAGCAAGTAACTTCTCCTTCGGAGGCCCGCCAAAAACCTCTTACAGAGTGATACTGTTCCTCGGCCACACCACGTAAGAAATACGGTAAGGCAATTTAGGCCTGTCCCTGATTCACCCCCAGAATATCGGCTTCCACGACGAAGCGGGCGAGAAAATCTAGCACCAAGATTGGGTCTTCTCCAGTAAACAACTGGTTACGAAGCGAGAACTGCATCCGTTTATGCAGTCCTTCACCTTGCCCGTACCACGCGGTGTTCGATCCGAAGAGGAGTCTTCCAAACTGTAATACCGGTATGACAACAGCTTCTGGTAGAGAGGGTTGGTGAGCTTCAGGACTTTCAAGCCCGCGTGCTTCCGTCCTTTTGTACGAGCACGAACCGCACCTTGCGTGACTGCAGACCGCTTAAAGAGTAGCGCCCGTATAGCACGGTCTTCGTCAGACGACGATTCTGACGAATCAGCATAGTCCGAATTGTTCGGGTCCGCATCCGACGAAGTCGAGGAGTCTGAACCCTGATCGTCCTGTTGGCCCTTCCGCCGATGGCGATTCTTCTCGCGTGCCGAGTTCTTGGCCCTGTGCGATACGGCGACTGGCTCCGCCGGAGTGGCATCACCCATAGGAATTGTTTGCCCCAGCATCTCCAGGCGGTCTCTTACACGATCAAATCGCTCCTGAATTCCTTCTACAAAAGCGGCGGGTTGACCAAAGCACTCCTATATTTTGTTGACGTCGGACCGTAACGTACGGAGATCCTCAGAAATACCCGTTGCAGGGGAGTTTCTCGCCTGTTGGCGTAGAATGTTGACCACCCCTACAAGGAAGTTGTGAGCAGTGCGCAGCTGACGCAACTGCTGGTCCAGACCTGTACCCTGGGGGATGTTTTCCTTCTCCCGATGGGGCTGAACCACCGCGGCCGCGGGTGTAGCCGTAGCAGACGGAGCTGCGGCAGCAACGGCCGGGGCCAGACCAGCATCATCAGTAGGGGGAAGCCACGGGGCAAACGGAAGTGTCCTGTGCGCTGGTTGTTAGCCTCACGTCTAGGACGGATTGTTCAAACCAACTTGGTGACCTTTGAAGGGTGGAGTCAGCACGCCTGGGGATGGGTGAGACGAACCGATCATCCCCAGTGACACCACCACTGTGGGAACGACCGCGAGTAGCCGCAGCTTCCGCCTCAGACGGTTTTTGAGACATGATTTCTCAACTAACCGTGCAACGGGAAACTTCCAGAAGTAGAAACGAAACCTCAAAGAGGGAAAACACACACGAATACGTGTTAAACCAAATATCCGTTTCTAGGTCGGGAGTCCACTTTGTAGTGCAACGCCAGAGGCGGGAAGACACCACGAAGACGTCCGAGATCTTCCTCCGAAGGGGGGTAGTCAGCAGACAGAGCTTCTCTGCCAAGGCTCGACGAAGTCGGGTGTAAGCCGAGGCCAAGCCGTCACGACGGGCGTAGAGAGTTGAGCAAGGATCGTTGTTGGCACCAAGTGTGTGGGTGAACGGGTTCTCGAGAGAGGCAGGAGTCCACGGAAGGGGGAAAAGGGAAAAGGAATCCGCGAGAGCGGGGGATGGAGAGAAGGAAAAGGAGGAAATGGCAAAAAGGCTACGGTACACACCGGGGTTATCTCTGTACAGGGTCAAACGCGAGACAAGCAGAAAACAATCCCCCGAATGGATCCAGTTAGGTGGCGCAGGGAGGATACACTACCCGTAGGCAACGGAGTCTCTCTCCTGGAAGGAGTCGATGACCGCCGAAGGCGAAGAAGTATAGAGCCAACCCTGATTGCCCGAACTTTACTGTGCATGGCGGCGAGGTCGCCGCCATGCTAAGTAGCGAGCTCGCGCCAACAAGTAATTAAATAAACTAACTAAATTAGGCCCACGCACAGTGGTAATTACCCACGTGTACGTGGCCAACCTCCTGGCTCAACCGTGTCCCACGTGTCCTTCCCACTACAGTGGTTCTTACTATTCATATACTCTATTGGGAGCACCCGTCCGACATGTCAGAATATGACTACGTAGTCAGAAACCTCCATCAGAGGGCTTTAGGCGTTTTTAGGGTAAACACCCTTGGGGTCAGCTCAGGAGGTGCAGAGAATGGGCTAACCGAAGGTGATGGTTTATTGGGACGTTCACTAACGTGACGTCACTATCTTGATTCCATATTGTAATGCAGACAGGTTGTCTTTTAGGTTGCAGATATGATTTGGTGGTTGTATCTGTTATGGCTCACTTCAGGTTCCACTCCCTTCTGGGTAGTCACCGTTTTCTACTGCACTTAGTGGGTGGCTGTTAGCCACCTACAAATTTTCTTTGAGAGTGCAACCTACCGTTGCGCCAGCAGAACTGTGCAAAATCTGTTCATATCCTCCGACACAGTCAGCTACTGCATCGTAATCTTTCTTGGCATCACGACTCATTTACGGACGCAGAATCTGAGCCGTCTTTTCTTTCACGGACGCAGAATTTTAGCCATATTTTCTTTCAATGCCGCATTCCGATCAGATTGAGCCAGGTCCTGGCAATGAAATACTTATGTCGTACGCGAACGTGGAGCAAATATCGATACCTCGACTCTGTTACGCTAACCATGCCACTCTCAATGCGTTGTACAATTCTGCGCCGAATCACATCAAAGAGAAGCACCCCCAACATTCCACGAGCTGTTTATAAGCTGCTTGGTATAATCCTCAATTGGCGGGAAGATTTAACTCATGAAAAGCTCCCGCACTCGTCTGGCGACAACGAAGACAAATTGAAAAAGCAAAAGATGTTTTCATTATCAGCGGAAGAGCTCTAAGAAATGGCCGCATTACAGCTTCCAGCTCTTTTGGAAATGGTTGAAGCATGCTTGCGAGCTGACGTGAAACTCTTCCCGAGAGATTTCAATCCTGTTGAGCCAATTTCTGTTGTCTATTTGGTCATTAGATGGCAACTCATGGCCACCCGTGCCGCGCTGCAGCGAAGAACCATTATGGAGGAAAGGAGCCATTCCCTAACTCCTATCGAAGACATTCCGCCACCAAGAACCAAAAGGACAAATCCATTCGTCCACATGACAGACCTCGAAAGAGGAAGCAAGAAAAAGAAAGTCTTGGAGGTTGCCGGGATTCCAACCGGTGACGATGAAGATGAGAATCATGATTTTCTGACAAGGCTTGGGGGAGCAGCGCCCATCCGTCCAAGCCAGTTAAAAGCATATCCAGGGCGCACAACAGTTCTTTTGAATGCTACAGAGCTTATGGGATCCTCAATTCTGCATTCGTTTTGTCAGGAAAGAATAAATATCGAACTCGTGGTTCGGAACATCAGAAGGCCCAGGCAGGCAGACAGCCGTCCCTTCATGTCAGAGGTAGAGGCAATAACCATGGCCAGATGTCTTCACTTTCATCTCTGCCAATTTTCGACCATGGAGCAAGCCCTCATTACTGCTCCTTTGTGCGGTTGTGTGGTTGCAATACGCAAGGGAAGTTGTGAGTGTTGAGGTTCGATGCCTCTGATTTTATTGAAGAGGCAGAGATGTGGTCTCTCAAGTACACCACTACTGATGTTTTCTGCTTCAGAAAACTACTACAGTACACTAGCTAGGTAGGAAATAATGCCACCCGAGCGTGGGTGCAGCAATTTTTGGTGGAGCTATGGGTGCTGAAGTGGATGTCTATATCTACTTCAGTGCCGAAGTGGATGCCTTCATCCACTACACTTCCCTCCTTCAAAGGCCAAGCGCAGCTTTTGCTTTTTTAGCCAGATCGGGGAATGTTGTTTTGCGATGAAGCAATTTCCGCAGCAAAACTGGAACGTCGTTGTAGGTCTGTTGGAGAGGCTCTAAAGTGTCCCCTGCCTGATCAAGACCTTTCCATCGTACATGTACCAGTAGTCCTTCCTCGTTTTCCACCAACTTAAGTAAACGCCCTACAGGCATACCGGTCTCAGAAGAGAGGACGTGAGACAAAATGGCTTCACTTTTCAAGGATGCGTCATGATAGAACTTCAACCGAGAGCCATGCTACTTGATACAGGTAGTTTAAAAGTGCCTTAACAACTCGGCGTGGCCCTCTCCAACGTAACGCGAGCTTCTCGCTGGCCGTAAAGTCATCCCGTGCCACCAATACAAAATCTTCTTTCTCGAAATTGGCTAGCTTGCCCTTCGAAGCCCTTTCTCTCGACCTCTGTCTGTTGTTCTGTAGCGCATTGTGCACTAAAGGTTGCACCTCGCGTGCTCGCGCATTGTGCACTAAAGGTTGCACCTCGCACATCAACTTCTGCAGAGCGTCCATGTTGGTACAGCGCTCTAATCGTGCTGCATGAATGGTAACAGGCTTTGCGGTAGATGTGCGAAGGAAGGTAGAGATGGGTGGAGTAGGTTTGAGACCCATGAATGCGGTGATTGGGGTAGTTTTATTGCGATGAGACGACGGCGAGTTGTTCAAGATGCTCTGGATGATGGGAATGAGATCGTGCCATTCTTTGAAATCTATTTGATACTCGGATGTCAACGCCCGAAGTGTTCAGATAAGTTCTTTGCCAAGTCTTTCCGCTGCACCGTTGCTCCATGGTGCGTAGGGGAGCGTAAAATGATGCGGGACGCGAAGATACTTCGTAATTTTCCTGATGGTCCCTTTCTTGAAGTGCGTTGGTCCATCGGACATCAAAATCTTGCGGAACATTAAAGGCAGCGCACCAGTCTAAGATGCAAAGTGCTGCATTGTCCGATGTTGTTCCTGACGTAGGAAAGAACCATTTGTAGTCGGAGTGGTCATCACGGAGCATCAGGATGTATTTAGACCATACATTACCTGGTCCAATTTTAATGTAGTCAAACTGGAGAAGGTCGTTTGGCTTTGACCCATGCAGCGCCGGGCCAAATGGTCTTGGAACTTTCTCACCTCCAGTGGTTGAAATGCAGTGAAGGCAGGCATCTACGAAATCGTGGATGTCTTTCGACAGTGTTACCCAATGATAGTTCTACCTCAGCTCACATAATGTAGTCTGCCTACCACGATGACCGGCGGGGCCAGTGTGGGCAATGATGCAGAGTCTCAGCTGAAGGTCCTCAGAGTTTTCCGGGATCCAAAGGGCTCCTGAAGAGGTTTTCCAGATTCCATCAAGACACTGTAGATCTAATGGGCGAATGTTAGAGTGTTGGTCTTGTTCCAGTGCTGCTTCTTCTGCAGAAGGCCAGCAGAGTTCATCTGCGTGGGCGGTTGGACGGGTACTGGAATAACCTTCGGACAATTCTGTCTGCTGACCAACGCGTTAACATGTCAGCGCGCACATTGTCTAGTCCACTGATGTGGAGGCATGTTTACAAGTATACACTGAGCCTCACAGCCCAACGGAGCACCTTCCTTGTTGAAGATATGCCAAGATCTGGGATGAGAGAGAGGGGGTCGAAAATGAAAACGAGGTTATTATGGTCTGTGAAGAGGTCGAATCTTGCGGCAGTTGCCGCAAGCCAGTGCATTCTCTCGACTGTAGCCATTATTGCGAAAGCCTCTTTCTCCAGAGTCGACCAAGCCAATTGAGTCGTGTTGAATCTTCCGGAACAAAAGGCAAGCGGGCAGTGCCTTTGATGGGCGTGAGGGAGATGTAGGTCTTCTTTGGGTACTTGCGTAACGATACCAGACTAAGAGGTATCAGATGCTTCTGTGTAAATGCATAGACGCTGCCCCTCGTCTCGATGAGCAAGAGTAACCGGATTAGCGAGCGCCTTCTTGCCCCGACCGAAAACAATGTCTTCTTTCTAATCCCATCCCAGATCCTGCAATGATACTTTCTCAACAGCTTGTTTGGTCCGCTTACCTGCTGCCGCATATACCCGTTCTAACATTTGGTGTAAGGACTCAATGAGATTCGTGTAGTTCGGTATGCCGGTTTTGACCCAATGCATGCGCGTACAAACTGTTGCAGGGCTCCAGTGGTTGTAGGTTCCATGGAAAGGAGCCCTTCAAGCTGTCGAGGGTCATGGCGTACTCCATCTGCGGATACAATTCGTCCACACCATTTAATGGTTTGAGCAAACAGGATAATTTTGCCTGGATGTAGTCGGATGGAGTAACGTGCACAGGTTTCGAACAGCCTTCGAATTCCTTTCAGTAGTCCCTTTACAGTTGGATTGTGAAGCAGTATGTCATCCAGCCAGTAGAGAATCTGCAGGAGGAGCTCCTTGGAGAACACTTCTGCCAGAATGGACTGCAGATCTGTCGTAGCGTTTGTTGTCCCGTGCAGGACTCTGGTTGTTGTGTAGACACCATCAGGCGTGATGAATGACTGAAGTTCTTGCGAGGCCTTATCCAAAGGGAACTGACAGTACCCATGAGAGAGGTCAAAGGTAGCGAAGAACTTGGATCCAGTCAGCTTGAGTAGTTCCTGTTCAATATTCGGCATCGGAAACTGATGCTGGACTGTGTAAATCGGAAACGAGCTGGTCCAGGCTTGGGAACCAGACGTGGTGCTGATGCCCATGGAGACGATGGATTGGCGTACACCATACCAGCTCTAACAAGATTCCCAACGAACTTGTCAAGAAAATCCCGCTGGTCCCGCGAGTACTTACGCAGACGGTCGCGAACTAGGTTGGCATCAGGTGTGGCGGCAATTTTCAGTGGTTTGACTTGTGCTGGTGATCCTGAGGAAAGCGAGGTTCTGAAGATGTTGGTATGTTCATATGCCATTTCGCTGCGAAGATTCGCCTTGGTGTTCTCCAGTCCATTTCCAAAGGCCACTTGCGACATGTCCTCTACTGCTTTGTGGATGCTTTCATGCTGCTCACTGTCAACTGGGTCAAGAAGAGCTGGGCCCGGGAATGGGTCTTCAACCCGTCGTTGGGCATAGTAGTTCTCTCTTGGACGGTCAGGCACAACTGTACTTGACTCGGATACTGTACTAGAGCAGTTGAGGGGGGCGATCATGAGACGACTGACGTACCCACCCGTTGAAGTGGAAGTGGGGTTGCCCACTTGGGAGCAGTCCGCCCCATTCAAGGCGAAGCGGTTCCTGTTCAACAGGGTGTGAGTTTCAACACGCAGATGTTGCAGTACGGGTCTGTCGATGAGTAGATTCTCGCAAGCCAGGTCGTTACCAGCGACCAAAAAAGAGATCTTCATGAGTGCCAAGTTTCCAGATGCCAGGTGTAGACTGGTGCATGGTATTGTCCATGTGCGCGAGAAAGAAAAACTCTCTGCTTCTGCCTGATTATCCTTCCTGAGTGCCACAGCCAAAGTGACATTCTTGATTGCGGAAATCTTCCTGATACCTTGCAAGGCAACTGACTTTGCGAGTGTAGGTGGCATAATGCTGTCGTCGCTGCCATCATGACAGTGACCAGATGTCCCGACGGAAGTCATGCCATCGGATACAGTAACAGAACAGCTTGCCTCTGTAGAGTACGGAGCCGGTTTGACAAGTCCCACGCTGCCTGGCTTTGCTTTGGCTTTGTGAGACCTTGTGTTCTTCGCAGGACCATCTGCTGCCTTCTTGGCTAAAAGCTGAGCATTCAAGGCTTTCTTCTCGACGGCAGTGGCCTTCGTACAATCATCAATCCAATGCCGTTCACCTTCACGCTGGCATGGTTTGTGCGGACAGAACGGGTGAAGTCGTTTGGATTTCTGGCTTGCGCGTTTGTGCTCCGTAAAAGAGCTTGGTGGGGCTGGTGTCTCGCTACTCAAGGCAATACTTACAAAATTTTCTTTGCGGGGTTTGAAACTCGCGTTCTAGAGGGTGGACCATTGTCTACGATTTGAAAGACTTCGGATACAGACATTGCGTGCTTCATAAAACCTTTGAAATCCTTCTTCAGAGTTGAAAACACTAGTTCTAGGTCCGTGTCAAGACGTTGTTGCAATGTTCTGGGACGGATAGTAGCTACAATGTGCTTGACTGATAGTTTTGGATGGTCATTCATGACCCAAATGAGCCTATTCCTACGCAACGTAGACACATACGACGTAAACATTCCCTTCATTCGCGAGCGGGAGGAGCTGTTAGACATGTCCATCGAAAGTTCACGTTTGATTATGGCATCAATGTCTGTCACCGTCATAGTGTCTTTTTCCTCCGCGGCTCCAGATTCCAAATATTTGCGAAGTTTGGCATCCCTAAGGTCTTCGGACATCTTAACTGCAGGAATTCATTCCAAATCAGTACAGGACTGAAGCTATTCAGAGTCTACACAGAAGCAAATGCTGACCGGGCGGACAGGCTTGGTGGTGGTGAGTAAATGACAGAAAGCTGTAGCGCTCGTTCCATGACTTCCTTCCAATACTGGTCGTACTGACGTAGAAATATCCGAATTGACCTCGTATTGGTGTTGAAGAGTCTTGGGTGGTCCACGGAAAAGGCTACGGACGATGGGTGCTGAAGAAAATATTCCATTCTTTCTCCAGACTGAGCGGTGGGCTTCGTAGCGGACGCCATTGTGGTGATCGAACAAGCAAAACGCGATACAACCAGTACCGGCAGTGATCACTGTGCACTTGTGTGGTTGCAATGCGCAAGGGAAGTTGTGAGTGTTGAGGTTCGATGCCTCTGATTTTACTGAAGAGGCAGAGATGTGGTGTCTTAAGTACACCACTACTGATGTTTTCTGCTTCAGAAAACTACTACAGTACACTAGCTAGGTAGGAAACAATGCCACCCGAGCGGGGGTGCAGAAATCTTCGGTGGAGCTATGGGTGCTGAAGTGGATGTCTATATCTACTTCACTGCCGAAGGGGATGCCTCCATCCACTACATCTTTGGACTGAGATCGCACTAAGTCGACTGTGAGCACTTATTGAAGTAAAAAACCTAACATCAGGCCCTTGTACGTTGACAAGAGAAGAAGCACGGCAGCAGGTCCTCCCGTCTCTAGAATTGTATCCGGATGTGGGAATTCGTGTTCCAGCGATGAGAACATTGGTAAATCGGCATATCTCAGCGGCCTCGCGAGCAAGGAATGCCGTTCGAAGCCTGGCAAGGGGTTCCAACTTTCAGGCGCAGAGGCCACGATGAGGAAGAGGCGGCCAGGGCTCAGGTGCTTCGAACAAGATGCAATCGTGAGTTCTCTGAGGGCGCGAACCTTTCCGCTATCCGCAGTATCTGAAGCAGATTACCGAGAAACAGAGAAGACCATGGTGTCAAGAATAGTTCTATCCTTGGGCTTTCTTTATCTTGGTAAAGGCAGCTCTGTGAAACACACCGGCGTGTCTCGACATCCTTTTTTACGGGCTCTCAAGTCTCTCATAAAGCGTGATATGGAGGGACGCTTAGACCTTGGAGAAGAGAGTTTCCAAACTATCTCAACCACTACGAATCAGTTGCCTCTATCCGGGTCAACAGCGTGCAATGGTCTCCCCGAGGAGAAAAAATGTCCGTGAATGCCCTCTCAGTTCATCGAGCACTTGCAAAAAGCCAGAGTGCTCAAGGAAAGAGGTGACTTCACACTATTACGTGCTGATGGGATCCACCTTCCTTCCCCGGTGAACTCGAGCCCCAACTCATGGCTTTCAAAGATGCCAAACTCCGTTCAAGCACTTTTTAGCGCTTCTGGAGTTCATGAACTAGCGGCTCCTATTAACAGTGTTTTGAAGAGTCAAGCGCAGTTTCCTCGACCCCGAATGCATGCCATGCCAGGCCAGTATCGTCAAACTTTGCTTCGAATGCACAATGCCGGTATGCTCTTATGGTCAGTGGTTAATCGAGAGAGTGCAGAGTATTCCAACTTCTCTAACGCCTTGACAATGACCACGTCTGCCGTCTTGGAGGACCCAGCAAGAGACAGGCTAATTAGTTGGCCGCGTGTGCAGAATCTCGGCATGCCAGACCCTCCCCATGTATGTCTTCCGAACCCAGGGAATTTCTCAACACTTCACATGCCTTCTACTGCAGTTCGACTTTCATGCTTCTACGTTGACGTGGCAAATATGTTTCATGACATCCGTCTACCTGACGCTTTAGCAGCATTATTCCCACTCCGTACGATCGTATTTAGAGACCTCCCACCGGATTTGCAGCGGTCTCTTGAAGCACAAGTAGGATAAAGACCTCAACAAAGGCAAACTTATGGGCCTTTGCAGTTCACGCTCCCCAGGGGGTTCAAGTGGTCCGTTTACATTGCTCAGATCTTCGTGGAAGCATGTTATGCTAACGCATTCAAGAGATTCTAGCTATACTCGTCAACGTTTGTAGCAGCCCGTATTGATCCCGAATACTTCGTAATGCATCACCTCAAAGAAATACTTCAACTGTCCGGAAATCTAGCACTTGCTCTGCACGTCGTCGATGTTCTTTACTTTGTGTTCGTGAACTGGAATGAGAAAGATGTTGCCCGACTGCAGTAGTTTGTAGAGGAAGAATTATCGCGGAATTTTCTACCAGTGAGGAGAGAGAAGTCGTCGCCCATCGGAAACGTCGAGACGGATCGAATGCCCTTTATTGGATGGATATGGTACCTTAAGCACGGCGTAATACGACCCAAACCAGGAAAGATCGAATCTGCCATCAGGTTCGTGCTTGCCGCAACCGAGGCTGCCGCCTCAGAAGCTGTCATAAGATCCACCGTTGGAAAACGGGTCTGGATTTCGTTGGGGTGCAGGCTTTTATTATCTATTCTGTATCGAGTGTATCAATATCTCGAGAATCACTCTGAACGAAGTAAGTGCCGGGCAGCATCAGTGCAGAGAGAGCTCACCATTTCAGCCACTTTGATACCTCTTTCGCACATTAGACTCAACCAAGATTTCTGTACAACTGTCGTTGCTTTCGATGCATCCGAGGAAGCTGGGGCCGTCGTTTACACACAAGTTTCCCACACCTCCATGCTCCTCCTGGCCCGTGCAGCACGTTTGCCCGCCTCGGAAGCGCAAAGTCGTAGTTACGTGTCCCAGTTCGTCACAAGTCATGATTGGAAAGCTGCGTTTGTCCATAAATGGAGTAGACCTCAACACATCAATACCTTAGAGGCCCACACCGCAGTTATGGCTGTCGACTGGGCGACCTCTTTCGAAGTTACAGGACGTCGAATAGTTATGCTTTCTGGTTCAATGGGAAACATTGGTGCCTTCCGCAAGGGTCGTTCATGTACTGATTCGTTTTGTTTGCCGTGTAGGAAATACGCGGCTTTGTGTCTTGCACACGACCTCGAAGTTCTTTTCGTGCACGTACCTTCCGAACTAAACCCCGCCGACAGTCCCTCACGTTCAACACCGTTGGTGGGGCATCTATGAGTCACAGACATGCTTGCACTTCCAGAGACCATCTGTCAGTGGCTTTCAAGCACCGAAAGCGCGAGATAAAGGTTGGAACCGCTCTCCGTGTTCTAGACCAATGCTTTGAGGCGCAATGGAGAGCATCCATACATCGATCTCGCTCTTTCAAGGGGAACACGAAGAGGTCGTTGAGCATTGTATCAAAACCCGGAGGGTTCTCACTACCAGATTGCAAGTTCTTTTGCTCGCCACCCTCTCATTGCCGCCACCCTTTCCGAAAAGACCAGAACCGCATATGTTATGGCATATAAGCCCTTTAGAAGTACCATCCCACGCACTCCAGCTAACGCAGAGTAATTGGATGAAGCCTTGGCGGTATATATTTAGGAGGCATACCAGGATATTTCAGCCGCGGGAAATCGCCAGAGAATGAGCGACATTATTGCTTACCTCTGTATAGCCAGGCCCTCCCTCCGAATGAGTTTTGGTTTATCTCGTCGGGCAATATCCGGATGGTCTGCACTGAAGCCTCCTCAGCCAGCACTTTCCTTGACAAGAACGCTTATGTTCGCCTTCTTCTCATTCTTTTTCGCACGAGGCCACTCTTCAGCAGCCGTGGCTCTCTACGTGCAGTGGGCAACTTATATGCGGGCTTCCGAGGTGATTTCCCTACGCTTAAAGGACATATCCTTTCCAGAAGATGTCAGATTACAACATGGTGGTCGTGGCACAGGCGGCGTTAACATTAGGTCTACAACTATGCTAACCAATACTTGCGGAGAAACTGTGCAATTGCAAAACAAAACCGGTATTCTACAGTTATACGGTGAGTACGTAAAGAGTTTAAAAGTGCGCAGAATTGTAGATAGAACCCATAAAGACAAAGAAATTATTGTAGAGGCCGACCAAAAGCGCACTTCTTTAATAAATGTGTAGCAACATGCTCCTACGGAGCCAAGGTTTCGTCATCAGATCAAGCACCTCCAAACTTTGTATCGAATTGCATTCGCTTCTTCTCGCGATATTTTTTTTGGGCTTTCTTGCGTTTTGATGCCATTGATTCAGCAATGTGATACAAACGATTCCTTATACGAGTATAAGTTTCAAGATCCTTCTTCCATAGTGGATACCATCGTACATTTAAATAGTTAGAGCCACTGCGGATTGAAAAAATGAATCATATAGCTTCTCTCCATACCGCCATTTGACTGCAAAAATTCCCCATAGTCCCACTAACCGTCCAAAAAAATTCTCTACAAGAACTCTGTCCGATGAGATCTTCCTGTTTCGGACATTGTCTTCAGCTGATAGAGTCCCATTTGGGGGCTTTCGTGTTGGGTGAAGAAGACGAACATACTGTTTACCACCCTGATACCCTTTGTCCGCTAGCACCGCCCATTGATTTTCATACTCATCTATAAACTCACCAATATCAATTATATTCTTCTCGTTTTCCCTCTTCGTCAACGCCGTCTGATGAAATTCAATATTTCCAAAAAATATATCTACATCAGCTTTTGAGCCGGGGAAATGATCTGTAAAACCAAGAGCCATACCGTTTGACATGACAGAAACTTCAGTTTTGAAACCGTATAATTTATGTTTACCACTGTAGTAAACTTTTCCCTCCGCCGTATTCTCGCTCGGACGATTCGCTTGTTGACAGAATACATCGGTTGCATAACGAGCATATTTGTAATTCTTAAAATTCTTATTCTACTTAATGAGCTTCCCAACGCTATACTTTCCATCCAGATCGTAGACAAATGTTTGCGATATAGAATCAGAAATCAAGGAAACAAATCTGGTAATCATTCTTTCGAATGCAGTACCTTTAATTCTGAACATCCTGCCTAGAAAATCCCATAAACCTCCATGCTTAATAATGACCAGTTTCATGAAGCGAATGTCTTTTGGGGTGTTTGTATAGCGGCGTCCTCGTCCAAAATTCCATAGATGGCGTTCATTGGCTTTTTTTTCGTTTCAAAGAGCATCAAATTCTTTCGAAGTAAAGTTTGACATTTATAAAATTGTTGCTGAACCTCCATCGCGAAAAAAAGAGTCGTAGTTGGGAGATTCGGTTTTCGTTTCTTCATCGCTATCCAACACATCTGGCTCTGAATTAAAGCGATTTTGTTCCGCCTCTCAAGCTAGACAAGAATCTGTAAGCAATTATAACGCAGCGCGAGTATCTGCTGATGACAACGGGGGGTTGAGGCATATTGTTTTGACGAAGATTGTGCTGTTATGTTTTGGATTCGGTTCTTGGAATAGTTAGAGGACTTTTTAAGACTGGGACGTCTCCGGGTTGGTAGTTTTTAATGAAAGCTTGATATATGCAATGAATGCGTCTTTGGTATTGACGTACAGTATTCCAGACTTCTGTGCTTGTGAATGCGTTTTGAGTGCCTCAATAGTATTTGAATTGCGTTCACAACGTGGACGATCACCGAATTTCTTCTGTTGCAACCATTGTTGTAGAATTTAGAAACTACGTTATGACTGAATTTATTCGTAGGACCAGCATTGGTTTAACAATACGTACTGTAACTACGTCGTATTTGGATAACAACGTAGAAGCTCTATTGAACACGCTAAGACGGGACCAATTCAATTTACCTCAATTCGCGATGACGGGGTCATCACCTTGCTACGCGCATTTGTGGCAATACTTCCTTCGCTACCCGGAACCAAGTTCTTTGACATGTCATACGCTACGTACCGCACCCTGTTTAAAGCCGCAGCCTCGTATTTTGGACTAGATGCAAACAGGTTCACCACCCATCCCGCTAGGATTGGCGGTGCTCTTACCGATTACATGGCAGGTCAATCAGCGGAAACAATAGCTCTAACGGGAAGATGGAAGTCTTTTACATCATTGCAGAGATATCTTAGCAATGCAAGATCTGGATTAATTCGGACTAAGTCTGCATCCTTCACTCAGAAGCGGGTTCAGCTGCACGGAGATCGATTCAAACGTCTCCTAAAACATATTCAAGATTACCTTGGTAAATGATCGTTTGTTCCGGAACTGTATCTTACTTACGAAAGATATTCGGGTGGGAAGACGACGAGCAACCGTCGTTTGCGCAAGCGACTCGCGCAGGGGCGCCCTAATCTTCGATCGCCTGGCAGCTGGCAGACGGCGCCCGTCCTCTAACGAAAGAACTGGTCTGCTTGCAATTGCAGACTTTACGCAACTTTGAACGTAATTCAAAGTTCAGAGGAGGCAGTAAACCCTCCTAGTTCTGGCAAGTGAATGAAGTGGAATAAAAAGTCAATTATTACGCTCAACGGCCGCAGGCAGAACGTTTATTATAACAAGAACCAATGCCATCGTAGCAGTTTTGGAATATCTCCATCGTGGAGATGCGTTCTTTCGCAGTGGGGTTAGCACGCTTGAGGTGCCTCCTGATGACTTTCAGAGCGACAGTCTCTCGTCGTCTGTCCCCAACGCGCAGTAGAACCAGACCAATCTTGGTCGAAAATGGTGCGGGAGGGAGGAAAATTAAAGAATGTTTGGTTCCGTTGGGAAGTAGATGACGGTAGGAAAATGGCGGAGTGCTGTGCGGATGGCCTGTAGAGATCAGTGACGACGCGGAGGTAGAGAGGCTGCAATAGGCGAGAGTCAAGCCATAAGTAGCCACTGAGCCGTGGGAGCTCTCTACGGCTGGGATCTCCATAACAAATCACCCACGATCTCCATAACAAGCCACCCACGATATGAAGGTTGCACTACCTACCCAGACCAATTCCAGTTGTGGAGAATTCAAAGCGCATATGCGTATATCCATACGTCTTGCTCCCGTCCTTCGCTCCAATAGAACCCCATCTGCGATTCTTCCAAAAAATGTCAGAGACGAAACCAGCCACACAACCAGTTGGGAAGCAGAAAAACAGGCGCTGCACACTTCGCTCCTGAAGACGGGCAAAGGGAGGCTCGTAAAGCTGCTACGTGTTGATCCACCTTGAATTCAAGAGAGGCCACCAGTGAGAAGGCTTTGTAGCAGGCGGAAGAATAGCCGCACCGGGCAACATGCAACAAAGAACTGCTGTAGGGTCTGGTGACACTTTGACAGCTAGGCGAATCTGTAGAAAGATGTTAAGAAACTAGTCAAGATGACATACAACTGGTACAGGTTACCTTTGTAGGTGCTGGACAAGATCTGTTCAGATCAGTGTGGAATATCATAGAGTAACGGCCTTCAGCCGGGAAAGTTGCTGGGGTCAATGCGAAACGGCTAGTGGTCGGAAGCGCTGTAGGCAGCGCAAAAACGGCTAGTTGTCGGAAGACGCTGTAGTCAGCGCAACACGGCTAGTAGCCGGAAGACGCTGTAGTCAGCGTAGAACGGCTAGTAGCCGGAAGACGCTGAGGTAGCGCAGAAGGGCTAGTTGCCAAAAACGACGCTGTAGTCAGCGCAATTGAACTTGCATCCAACCGATGCTGTAGGCGGCACGAATATATTAAGGTTAAGCAGGTGCCAAGGTACAACTACTGGCCGTTGGACATGACCAATACTCTCCGAGCATTGCCCATGGAGGCAGTGTTGATTGTTGGTCAGAATGGACTCCCAGGATCCCAACGTAGTCGCGCTGACTGCAGCGGAACAGGACAGTAGAACAGGCACAAAACCCTCGGTCGTTCGGCCGGGGATGCCTCCGACTCCCAGCTTGTAGCGCTGAGAGTTGGCTATTTATTCTGCCTCTTTCTGGCAGCTATCGAAGTCCTGTGTTCCCTGTTCGGGAAACTAGGAGTCTAGGCTCGAGCTACGAGCTAGTTGCAACATACGCAACAGCGCGCGTAGTGTCGTCACCTACGCACCAGCACCTGCTGCTGGTTTGGGCAGCGTGCTACTGCAACCCACGCGCTAGAGTAGCCGCCTTCAACAGTCCCCCATAACCAATTTCTGCGACTGGTTATTCGTTCTTCAAGGCGGCTACTATATTACGTTGTCTTCGTGAATCAGTTTTCTTTGTTTCTTCTAGGTACTCCAGAAGCAATTCGGGGACGTCTTGCTTCAAAGACTCGATGTCCACCCAGTCTGCTTCCTCCTTTGCAAAACCAGACCACTTGACGAGAAGTTCTACCTTCTTCTTACGAAGTCGAATATCCTCAAAGTCTTCGATAACGAGCAATTCGTCCTTTTGGCACGCCAGATGTTCACGTAGTTCCTCCGATACTTCGTAGTCCTTGTTTCGGAACAACTTTATCCTTCTCCCATGGACAAGTTCCTTCTTCCTTGTGAGCACGTCCAAAATTTCGAAAATGTTGTGCTCCTTGCATTGCGTGACGCGAAAAGGTCCGTGCCATATCAGACTAGTTTTTGCGCGGTTTTGCTTTTGCATGATGGATTTCAGGACGTAGTCTCCTTCGGTCAGGTTCACAAAAAAAATTCCCGTACGGCGGTTGTGCGAATCGACGGATGATTTTCTTTGCTTCCTTCCTTGTGCAGTGTTGACTAGTTACAGGTCGGTGTTGGGAGCAGCAAACACGATGGGCACACCTTTCGCTTTTGGCTTGCTTGCCTTGCTTCAGGTTACCGCTACCAGGTTGGCAGCGGCTTTTATAGAGATGTGCCCGGGTGGTAACACCCCTAACATTAATGATGATGTCATATTCGAACATCAGTATGCCGCATATGCGCACAAAATTATACTGCATGAGACGCATTTCCCACGCGGCAAAGCTGATTCTATTTAACCCTGCTGCGTCAGGTAACCTGACTCAGGCTATTGTGAAGGTGAGATTTGATATTTCATCAACAACTCTTCTCTTCAAGGTGGCGTTGCTGCGTGCACAACATGCAGCGCAGTCGCGATGAATGTCATCCGAGGAAGCCTGTAGTCTCTTGACTTCCGTTAGAGCTTTATTCCTGTATCTCTCGATATTCTGCACAGCTACGATTCCGTCCCTGGTTCGCACGATGGCCGAAAGTGGCGAGTCCTGTGGTAGTCCTGTGAAGACGGTGAGTGGGCATTTTCCCTTGAGCTTCTTCGTTGGGGCGCTGTTCAGAGCTGACTGAACCAACGGAAGGACGCTCGGCCAGGACGATTGAGGGAGTTGGAACTCGGAAAGTAGTGCTCTGCAAGTCCTCAGTAGCTCGCGACAGACCACTTCGACTGAACCATTGCTCCAAGGACATTACGGCAACGTGAAGTGGTGGTCTGCTTTAAACTTTTGCGAAAGAGCTTTTACGAGCTTGTTCTTGAAGTGCCTGCCCTGATCAGATACCCACGACCTTGCGACACCAAACGCTGCAAACCACTCGACAAGTACTTCTGCTGTTGTTTCAGAGTCGGCTTGTTCTGCAGCCCACAGCCACACGTAGCCGGAGAGGTCGTCCTTCACGATGAGTACGTACAGGTTGCTTCTCTCGCCTTTGCTCATGTAGCAATAGTCGAAATGAAGGAGTACGTTCGGCTTGCTGGCGTGCATCGTATGTCCGAGAAGCCTCGGGACGACTTTTCCAGATTCGGTGGCAATGCAGTGAAAACAAGAGCGTGTAAAGCTGTCGGTGTGGTCTCGTAGGTCCTCCCACCAGAAGTGGGCGTCTACAGTGTCGAAAGTGGGGTCAGTGGCTCTGTTTCCTCCTTTTCCAGTGTGAGCGGCGATTAAGATTCGCAGTTGAAGTCTTGAGTCGTCGCTTGGGATCCATATCTGTCCTGTTGGCATGCGGATAACTTCGTTCATCTTCCTGCATCTGCTCGGGGGCACGGTATTGCTACTGCGCTGCGAATTGATTATGTCCTGCATAGACGGCCAGTCGTAGTCCTCGTTCACTGTGGGATTGATTGGTGCTGACATTAGTGCTCGAATACGTCCTACACTGGCTGGTGGTACTGTCGCCTTGGTCTGCACCGCCCATCTGGTCAACATGTCGGCCCACGCGTTGCGTTCTCCACTCACGTGTTCGATCATGAATCGAAAGCCGTTCAACTTCAGGGCCCAGCGAGTTAGTTTGTTTGCTGTGTGCCGAGCCAATCCGGGATTACGGCCGTACGGGTCGTATATGTATACGAGATTGGCGTGGTCCGTATATATTGATACGCTTCCCCCTACTGTGAGGTAATCCAGCCTGCACATGGATTCCACGATCGCGAAACCTTCTTTTTCGGGTACGCTCCACCGCTCGGAAGATCCAGTGAAGGCACCTGATAAGAAACATAACGGTTCGTGGGTTTGTTCCTCAAGTTCCTCATCCTGGTCGCTCTCCGGAGACTGGGTTAGAATTCCGGCCCAGTGAGAGTCGGATGCGTCGGTGAACAAACAGAGACGGTATCCTTCTTTGGGGAGTGAGAGTTTGGTTGCTGCGGCAAGTTGCTTCTTGATCCGATCGAATGCTTCGGTGTGTGTCGTGTTCCAGTCGAGACGCACCTTCTCCAGGGCTTTCTTGGTTCTCTTCCCTGCACTTTTGCATGCCTCTTCCAGCAAGTGGTGGAGCGGTTCTACTAACCGTGCATAATCGGGAATGGATGTCCTCATCCAGTTCGTAGGGCAGAGAAGTTGCTGCAACTGGTCTCCAGTTTGTGGTGCCTTCATCGCCAATAAGACCTCAAAGTTCCTGGGGTCGAATTGGATTCCTTCGGATGAAATTATGCTCCCACAGAACTTCACCTTCGTTGTGAAGAAGCAAGACTTCCTTGGGTTCACCTTGAATCCTACTTCTGAACACACTTCGAGAAATGATGCTATGTCTGTCAACAACTGGTCTTCATTCTTGGCATGGATGAGGAAGTCATCTAGCCACTGCAAGATACGCTGTACTCTTCCTTCGAATTTCTCCCGTGTCACAGATTGGAAATGATTACCAGAGTCCGTGCCTCCCTGGAGGGTTCTGGTTGGAGAATATATTCCCAATGGTGTCTGGATAGACATTATCTCCTGTGATACCTTGTCCAGCGGTATCTGCCAGTAACCGTGCGTGAAGTCGATGTTGGCGAAACACTTACTCCCTCCACAGTCCTGCTGCATTGATTCCAGATGCGGCATGGCGGACTAGAGTGGTAGTGTTCTGGCGTTGGTTCCGCGCATGTCGACAGTGAAGCGTAGTTTGTCTGTACCCGGTTTTGGAACTGCCAGACCCGGACATGCCCATCTCGCTTGATCGTTCTTGTACACCGCGCCAATTTCTCCAGAGATTGGATAGTGTGCTTAATAAAAACTCTTTGTGCTGGAGAGTACCGTCGTTGGGGTGTACGGTACGGCTTGGCGTTCGGCGCGAGTTTGACCGAGAGAGGGCGCACGTCGGCCGGCGGTTGGGGTCCGAGCTTGATTCCAAAACAGCTGCGGTTCTTCTCCAGAAGGCCTTGCAACTTCTTCGTACCTGCGGCAGACATGCCGTTCTTCAAAGCGTCGTCTACTGCGGATTTGATTGCCTCGTCGATCTCCTCGACTGTATCGTGTCCAAATCCAGCTTAAAGACACTCCGGCAGTTCAATGGGGTTCTCATCGGTGTCCGTGTAGCTGAGGCCTCGGTAGCTTGCAGAAGACAGGCTGCACTTTCCTTCCCGCAATTGATCTTCTGACTTGCCATCGATGAGTGGGGCTATACGATGGAGATGTTCGTTGAAATCGAAACCAATGGCTTTTAAAAGAGGTCTTCCAAGGAGAACTTCCGGCATTTGGGTGTCTGCTATTAGGAACTGAACCCCACGAATACGAACAGGTAGTCCTGTTTTGGGGAGAAGTAGTGTAAGGTCTAGCTTCACCTTTCTCGACGCAGTTGCATTTGGCCTTGCTTCATTGGTTGCCAGTGCAGTCTCGAGGACCAGGGGCGTCGTGAGCCGTTCTGCTCGCAGCGAAGGCTGCGTTGCAGAAATAGACTCATAAATGTTGGAGGGAATTGTAGAACAGTCTGCTCCAAAATCTCCCAGAGCTACGGTCTCGAAATCGTTGAGTCGGATCCTGTACCTTTCTTCTTCCGCGTTTGGTACATCGTCTGAAACAGAACGGAGTACGGCCATCTTCACCCCTTTCGTGGTTCTGCCATTTTTTCCGAAGAACTTATCGAGGAGTACACGTCTCTCTTCCTTTGACGTGACGGGACATCTGCTAATTGGGTGAATCCCAGAACATTTGGCGCTGTCTAGACACGGCTTATTCCATTCTCCAGCCTCAAACTTCGCGATCGGCTTTTTTCCTTCCCTCCTGGAGCCGTCGATGTAGGAATTCCGCGTCCCTGAGTTCCTCCGAGGTTTCTTCCGCTCTTGTTCTTTTGTTTTCCCAGTAGCTCTTCGAACCTCACGAGTTTGTGAGTGCTTTCGCTTTAGCTTTAGCGTTGCGCACTGTACGACGTGCACCTGTGCTGCAAGCGTGGATATAGTGTTCGTAAAAAACTTCAGGTCACCTTTTTGCTCCTTCTTCCAAAGACGCATCTGGTCGCTCACGATCTGCTTCAACTCTGGGGGTTCCAACTTCCGGACCAGTTTAGCAATGAGCTCCTTACATTGGTCGTTGTCCGCGATGATGCTTGAAGCGTTGTGCTCGTCCAATGCGGCGATGATTTCCAAAACGATGTTCTCCGCTGCTCCAGACGGGTCACGAGGCATTTGCTTGTACTTTACTGTAGACAGAGCCTCCTCAACGCGATCGCTGAGGTCACAGATAGTCGAAGCCAGTCGGGAGTCGAACCAGTTTTTCACTGCGGCGTCGGATGCTTCCTCCGCTGGCGCTGCTCCCTGGATACGGCCTAGCATACACAGAATGTGAAGTAATCTCGGTTTCATGCACTGTCGGATTGAGGCAGCTTTGATTTTCTGGCTCACAGGGCGTCCTGCATTGACATCCTTGACGCGCTCCGTGTAAGCTGAAAATTCCACTTCGAACTTGATCAGCTCGGGTTGCGAAGCTCCAGCTAGGCTCGGCGCATGGATCGTGTTCACTATTTTGTACAAAGACATGGTGCCCTACGACGTCCAATTACTCTTTGACGTCTCAAAGCGCTTTGTTGGTCAGAATGGACTCGCAGGGTCCCAACGTAGTCGCGCTGACTGCAGTGGAACAGAACAGTAGAACAGGCACAAAACCCTCGGTCGTTCGGCCGGGGATGCCTCCGACTCCCAGCTTGTAGCGCTGAGAGTTGGCTATTTATTCTGCCTCTTTCTGGCAGCTATCTAAGTCCTGTGTTCCCTGTTCGGGAAACTAGGAGTCTAGGCTCGAGCTACGAGCTAGTTGCAACCTACGCAACAGCGCGCGTAGTGTGGTCACCTACGCACCAGCACCTGCTGCTGGTTTGGGCAGCGTGCTACTGCAACCCACGCGCTAGAGTAACTGCCATCAACATTGATCCACCCTGAAGTCAAGGCGATCTCGACCAGCAGTTACACCTCGATGAGCTGGGTTGCCCAATGCAAATTGAAGAAAGCAACCCACGCAGATTCAAGTTTGAATCGACTGCGCCGCCACCTACGAACCGTAGGTGGCAGATTGAAAACGTCTACTTGATAAAGAATTCCAGACTCTCCACAGGAGGTCTGGGGGCATCCGCAACTACTGCGGGACTTCCACTGGTGCCCAATCTCTTGCCTGCGCCTCTTTTCTCTCCCCTCAGCGCGTACGCGGCGAATACGAACCTCTGACGGACCAACAGTAACCAGTCGAGGACTCAATGTTCCGTCTGTAAGAGCATCTCTACCAGGTACATAGCAAAACAGAAAAACACCATTTAGCTATGCACCACATCTCCACCGGCCAAAAAAGGAAAGCAAAATTTTGAACAGCTTCAAAACGAGCGACATTATCCATAGGATTTGCCTCGTGAAACTGAAGCTGTTCAAAAAACCAGAAGCATCGTTCTTTCTACGTGTACGACCACCATTGGAAGAGAGCCCACCCATTTCGCGCCACTTTGACCGAAACACCTGAACCGCACGCACCACAGTGAGCGCAATCTTCAACGAAGATCCCACAACTCGTGGGAACCTCAACACATACCCGTCTTCTACACCACATCAGGTGGAACGACATTTTGTTCCTATTCCAGCAATACGTTGGCTGCAATGAACGACGCTAAATATGCTGTAGACGTGAAGAAACAGTCTGTTCGAGGGCCTAGTTACACACCGCACGAAGACGTTTGCGTCGCCCGGGCCTATCTGAAAGCATCAGAGGACCCTATTTTGGGCACTGATCGCAAAAAAAAACAGTTCTACGAAGGTATCACTAAACTTTACAATAACGTCTTCAAGCCACTGAACCGCGCTGTGCGTTCAATAGAATCTGTTTGTAATCGCGTCAAGCTTCTCACAGCGAAGTGCCATTTGTTTTCTGGGTACTACCGCAGAGTGAAACGCATGAACCGCAGCGGTTACACCGAAATCGATAACCTAAAGATGGCTACAGCGTTGTACAACGGAGTAGACTTTAATAACCTGGAGGATGATGCAGGAGAGCCCTTCAAATTCAAGGAGGCATGGGAGGTGTTGCGTGAACATCCGAAATTTGGGACTGAGTCTGATCGGAGTGATAACAAGGCACTCGTACCTACCACGTCTTCGAAGATAGAGAAGACATCCTCTCCGAGTTCAAGTTTGGACTGTGATTCCGTGGTCAGAACGGAAACGGGGATACCGAAAGCCAAGGAGGAACCGTCCGACCGTCCCATTGGGAGGAAGGCTGCGAAGGGATTGCTACAGAAGCAACGGCAACATGAAGAGAAGATGAAACTCGCCCGGGACGCAATCAAACTTCAAAAAGAACGAGCGCAGGAACTGAAGCGACAGAACGATATTAGCCTCTTTACCACTAATGCCGGCGATTGTCCGGAAGCTATTGAGTTCTTCGAGATAACGCGGAAGCGTGTACTGGAGGAGCTACGTCGGGATTGTGTTAAGAAGAGTAAGCCCAATCCCACAGCTTCCGAACCAGACGAAAACGCCACTTCTACTTTGGAACCCCCATCTGGTAGTGTCCAGAATATGTGAGATTTGTCGACCTTTCCGATGACGTGACTAACGCGAAATTGCAGAACGCTCTCCAGAAATCGAAAATCATCTCACAAGGGAGTGGAGAGCGGCGGAGCGAGCTTGCGAGCGGAGCTGCTCGAGCGACCGCGCTCCGCCGCTCTCCACTCCCTTGTGAGAAAAGAAACTACACTACAACCAAGAGTCTCCATTTGCTCTCGCTTCCGCCATCTCCTTCCTCTGAATGTATACCGCTCTATGTAGCCCCCAAAGATGATCTGTGACGTCTTTCTGTAACTGCTCGTGCTTCTCTACGTTCTCTAGAAACTGCTTCGAGTTACATAGGGCTCCAATTGATCCTGGTAAAATGACCATGTCTTGCTCTGAGTTCCACCAAACTGCGCCTCCATTGTGACATACATTGCCATATATTGGCTCCAATGTAGATCCCCACAGTAGTTCTTCTTCGCTCAAACCATACTGAACCACCATGTTGTGCAGAATTATAGAACATAACATAATTATACGCATGCTATCTACCGTCCAGAAGCGGGATGGGCGATCAATAATATGCCATCTTGACTTGAGAACCCCGGAGGCACGCTCTACATCCTTCCTCCGTGCCTCCTGGTGGGTGGAGAGGACCTTCTCTTTCTTCGTCACTGGGTTTTGTACAGTGTGCACAAATATTGGGAAAGGAGGATACATTCCATCACAAAGAAAGTACGGCACGGTGTGCTCCTTCCCATTCAAGTAGTAAGTGCACCTCTGGGGAAAGGAGCCGTCTGCAATTTTTTTCATGAGATCAGAGCATTGCAATACGTTTATGTCGTTTACACTACCCGGTACACCGAAGAACGCATGCCATATCCATAAAGTGTCATCCGCAATCGCCTCCAATGTTACCATCGCCTTCATTTTCTTCCCCTGCTATTGCCGTCGCATTGCGACAGAACACTTCTTCCAGTACCACTTCGTGTAGTCAATACTTCCCAACAAACTAGGAAAACCTAGTTCTATGCTTCTTCGGAAAAGCTTATCGACATCCTCTGCGTTTGGTAAACGCAGATATTGCCGCCCGAACAACTCAACTACGCCTTTGCAATAACGTTGTAGGCATTTGGCTAAGGTGGACTCACCTATTCTGACGTACTCATGTACCGAATTAGTGACGCATCTATAAGCTAGAATTTGCAAGGCGGTTGTTGCCCTTTGTTCCGAGGTAAAGCGGAGCCTACTTGTACAATAGGCATGTTGCTGGGAGTATTTGAAGTGTTGGCGCAAGGCGCTGCACACGCGAGTGAATAGTTTTTTGGGAGTGCGAAACCGCCTTCGGAATACATGGTCGTTATAGACGAGATCGGGCGCGAAAGAGTCATTGTAGAGTTGCGCTGCACCTACCGCTCTGTTGCGGTCAATGTTTGTCGCCTTGCCTGCGTGGGATCCACCATGTTTGGTGGGTTGTTGTTCGTCGTCTGAACTGTCGAGGAGGTCGGCAATGAGCTGCTCAAACTCCTCATCTATTTCGTTGTCAATCATTGACATCGAGATGGTTGTTGCTCGCAAATGACCGCTGGAGCTGCGCGAGCGAGAAGGAAAAGAGCAAACGACTATTTTGCGCCCAGCCATTTATTCGGCTACACGTTTGCTACGAATTTGGTCCTTTGCTGCGATGGTGTCGCTGCCACTGGAGATGCTCTAAAGAAATGGTGCACAGTATCACACACCCCATTTTTTGCAAACGGCTTGTGCATATGTGTCCGCATTGTCCGTACAGGGGTTCAGTTCGGAAGAATTTCAAAGCGCATTTGGAGTCGCATTTACCGCCAGAGCAACGCAGATTTTGCTGTGAGCTATGCGGGAAACGTTTTGTTCAAAAAGCTCACCTGCAAAAGCACATGAGGTGTAAACACAATACTAACCTTTGAACACCAGAGGGGAATTTCGAAACTATTATTAGAGATTGGTGAAAGCTTTCAAGGGGTATTTTAGGTAGCAAATCAACACTATTTGTAAACAATTTGAAATATCTATTTATATTACGTTGGATACGTGACTGCACATTACAGTATGCTTTGTTGCTCTAATAATCGAAAAGAATGCCATTTCCGGCATTTCCCAGATATTTGGGATACACATTTCACAGAACTAAAAACGGCTGCTCGGTCTGCAACCGAGCCCCACCGAAGTGGTAGTAGTGGTGATTACCATCCTCCCATCTGGAGTAGTGGCATTTACTACCATGCCCACAGCATCGGAAGCTGGAAACCAGCACCCTGGTCCAGAAAACGATTGTATCAAACTTGGCGGTACAGATACAGAATCATCAACTTGTTTCCAAGTTCTTTCGGTGATCCCCGATTCAGACTCAATTGACTCCACTTGCAACTCAAACGCTTCCATTTCAAAAATTTGTACCATGTTGAACACAAGAATCTTCCCGAATAGTCCTAAACGTTTGAGCGTATCATCGAGCTCATCCGTAGGAGCTGCCTTGGCAAAGGTTGTCCTAGATTGGTTAAGGCTCGTACAGCGGATCGGGTCCCCGTGTTGTGTAAAGCATCCGTTCAGGTTCAGGAAGTCGCAAAATACGGTTAGGGGCTGACCTGGAATGGAGTGCGTAGAAGTCGTAGAGATCTGGGTGTTAACGTATGGAAGACACAAGAGGCACATGGCCATGAAGAGCAATTGAGTCGACCTCATATCCATACTGTCACTTGGGAAGGCGGGAAGGATATGCGTTCTCTTGGCGTTAGGAAGGCTCTCGAAGTATACAAAGAGAGAGAGCTTGGCATTGAATTTATACTGTTCATAGTCTTACTACCATTGCTGGTGTCTGCCAAATTTGTTACCTAGGCACCGTGAGGCAATGAAAAGTTTGCAAGATTGAATTCTCCGCGTTTTGACCATTCGGAAGTGCTGTACGAAAGTGGTGTACGGACGAACAAGTTGTGAGGGGATGACCTACCTTCGGTAGATACCATGGCGATTAATATGGATCACATATTGTGGGGAAAACTTTTTAAAGACGTCAAGAAGCTGCTTGTCGTAGTGGCATGTTGTACATCCACTCCGTGAGTGGATGTATATATATATACACAATATGCCACCACGACAAGCAGCTTCTTGCTAATTGCGATGACAAAAGTGACCGTTGCTGCCGATCTGCGGGCACTCGATTGGCTCTCAAAAGTGTTCCAAATGCACGTGCACCGGTGAGCTGGCATGCAGACCGTAATGGCACAACTGAGTATCAGGTGGCCTAGTATTGTTGGAGAAGTCTGTGAACAGTTTCAAGTCCTTGCAATGCCTACCCCCACCTCCTTATTTCTACCGAAGCTAATTTTAGTGATTCCTTGTTTTGTTAAGTGTGGAGCCGGAGAAAAAGTCATACAGGGTGTAGAGATGAAGGAGGAGGGAGGCGCAGAGAGCTTCAACCAGACGCCTGCCGGGACATCTGTAGTTTACTCATCCGTCCGTGGGGCTTTTAAGGAGACCCGCGGACGGTTCCACAAGATGTTTGTGGCTGTAAGTCGCGTTCTATAGCCACACTATTAACTACTTCAAGCTCAGCTTGAAGCGGGGCCCAACTGTCTCTGCTGTATGCTTAACTGTCGGCCTCCAGCACGACACAGGGTATGAGAATAATAAAAGCATGCAGAGCCATAAATTCCGTCTTCAGGTCACGGTGAAGTGGCACCGAACAACCTCTGATACCGTAGTTTTTCTTTTGATTTTGAAGGAACGCTCAAGTGCATTTAGAGCGTTCAGTGTGTGAAATGCTACATAGCATTGGAGGCGGGAGGCAATTATGGCAACGCCGTGGTGTTAACGCGCCTAGGGGCCGACCACCTTAACAGAAAGCCACTCGTTTGTTGGTTTATCACGCACCAAATGGTTCTAATAGCTCTAAAATCTCAGTATGTGAGTCTTATTATCACTACCCTCTCTTTTGTCGCCGAATCATTGTTTCTCAAAGCCGTGCAGAAAGCAGATTCCTTACGAGAGCTACGAAAGCTGGAAAGATTGAAGGCTATTCAAGTCCGATTGCACCAGAAAAAGCGATTGATCCTGGCCGTCTTCTCTTTAGCGTTGTTTTTCGCACTTGAGGTGGTGGTATCTTTTGTCACCAATCCCGCAGATCTGAATCGATTTGAGCTTGGTCCTTGTGTTAGCATGGAAATCGTGTCGAGGACGCCAGAAGACCAGGCTCAATTTCGTGAGACCGATATAATTGAACGCAAGTGTCAGGTACAACAACAGAACGTGAACTTGCAATTTGTAGGAAATGTGAGTCTGGTAAACAGCGATGTTCGATGTTCGGAGAGCCCTGTTTATCGTGTGGATGTAATCACTGTGGTAGAGACTCACAAACTGCCTGCATCTGGCTCGGAAATGGGCTGTGCATCAGACGAAGTCTGCGTGCTCGGTTTCCAGAGACAGAATTTCACGTTCTTGTCCATACCGGTTTCAAGAAAGGGAGCCATCGGCTTCATAGCTGGCGAGATTGATGCAGAATTGGATTACCTCAAAACAGAATTACTTTTCAATTCGACGGGATTGCTTGGGAATTTTTGCCGTCGTATGGCCGAGGCTTTTGAACAAAACGTCAGCCACCCGCCTGAATTACGCCTTCGGGCATTCCTTGGCAGTGCGAAGAGAAATTGTTCGTTTGTTCGTGAATCAGTCGACGCCACAGAAGTGCCATTGTTTCTCATCTACATGCTGAGCGTGTTGTGGATACTTGCATTGCTCTTGTTTCTGGTTGTATCTCTCCTGGGAAGAAACGCTGTGTTTGATATTGACAACCCATTGCATTGGGCATTTTACGCCAATAAAACCGAAGGCGCAGTGATTGAGAGCAACCCCGTGTTGTCGTACGTGACGGGAGACGACGGACCAGTGTTGAATGTTTCGGAAGCTTGACTAGCAGTGCAAGTTTTGTGGAAAATGGGTCGTACTCCAGAGCGTTGCGTGAGGGTTATCATTCGTTGCCCCCTAGAGGAAGGATGCTCCCACATGACTAGCCATATCAACAAACCATACTTGTTCTAATGACCGAAGAAGTTATTTTGTTTGAGCGGGTTTTTGATCGCGATCACAGCAAAGATCTTCGACGCTTCGCCTGTGTCGAACAATCGTCGAAACTTCCGCTACATCTATCTACTCACAGAACATCATGAAATGCAACATTGTTGTTGTGATGGTGGCTTGCGCTCGCAAAATTTGCCTCCCATCCGACCCGGAAGCAGTAGATAGATACTTTTAAGTTGTTGAGATGCGGGAAAACACATTTCAGTTGCAGTCTGCCCTGCTTTCTACCTTCTGGAGTATTCTCTGTAAGATGTTTCGTAAGTCACTATATTGCGTAGAAATCCTCTACACGGTACTGTGGAATATCCAACTATCTGTGGTGGAGCATGGAGGAGAAGGTTCCGATGCTACTGTAATCTGGGTAATTTGAAGGACGACATGATCAGTACTGATGGAGCGTGGACGCGTACGGTGAAGGTGTACGAAGGAATACATATGTAGACTACACAACACGATGCAAATGCGATGCTTTGAAAGCAATATGATTTATGCAAATGCGGATACTGTAGAGACCCTACTGAGAACACAATGTAGTACATATATAGATGGTCCGAGTGCATTAGAACTTTATTGATCATCATCAACAAAATTCTACTACAACCTGAACAACTATTCTTCTACTGTACGTCCGCGCATCTGCGCCTGCCGTGCTACCCCGCGTCTGCTTGTCCCTACGGACCTCAGCAGCGCATCATCCGGACTACCGCGCCCGCGCGCCTGTGGTTCGAACCCCACGGCCGTTTGATAGTTATAACTGTCATCGGTCTTGCCGACCTTTTGTCGACAAATATAGCTACGCAAATATGTCCGGCCAAGAATCTTTTCACAGTCCTCCACAATCGCCGGCGATGGATGAGACGGTCCCGATTAACGTCCCTACGATGCCTGCTGAGACAACAGAATCACGCGATACTTTCGCATATGAAGCTGATGATCCTGACCCGCTACCACCGTCTTCTACCGCTACGGAGAAAGCAGCTTATGCAGAAGAAGTGGGTGCCTACTGTAGCAGCATGCTCGATGCTTTAAAGTCTACAGGTTTTACTGGAGAGCCGTTGTGGATAGAATACACGGCAACGTTTCGCAAGCACACCATTCAAGCCATGCCAAAGCAAACAGCGCAGAGATGGGTTGCATTTCTACTGTCTCACGGAGTGTATGTTAATCGAAAACCTCTCCTTTCATGCGGTAAGGCGCTCGTCGAATGCCTTTTCCAGGAAGCATTTGTCCCTGCTGTAGTACACTTAGGCTCAGAGAGTGAGCTCTTGGACCTGGGAACTGAATGTAGCAAGCACGGAAACGTGATGGGCAACGACTGGACAGAACATTGCACTTCTCTATTGGATAATGAGGCCAAAGGGCACCAAGCCACAGAGTTAGTATTGGCCACTGAGCATGATCAGCTTGCTTCTAGGCCTGTCTCTGGCTGTGCTCCTGAACTTGACGGCGACTCTGACACAAGTGCCATGCTAGGCAGAGACGCTAACGCCTATGTTATGAACGTAACCGGTACAAATACTGCCAACCCCTGGAACTTGAAGCACCTCCTGGATACCATTTGTAATATCTATTCTGTTGGTATGAACACATTGATGACAACTTACAGAGTCACACGGGCTGACATCTTGCAATTTGGGGATGCGCATCGCAAGACAATAACGCGCTCTGGCTTGGCAGTTGACCTTCATGGGCTACAGTACGGCTTTGATAATGCGTATAATCCCAAGGATATGCTATCAGAAGTACTGATCTCTTCGAGAATTGTTGATGGCTGCAATCGATCTGCAACACTGCTGAACATAGTGGCTGGGAAGCCTGAAATGCAAGAGAAGTGTCTTGAAATTGATCTATGTAATCGCCGATAGTGTGGCAAACACGATACACTGTCTTCAACGATTGCACACTCGATAGTGAGGGCACTGCCGAATATAAGAAAACGTTCATTGGATTGCTCACTCTGACTTGTGCGCGAATTGAATGCAACGGAGTACGTTGCTAAAGTCGAGAACCTTGGTTCGAAAGAGAAAAAGAGTGAATGTGGAATATCCAACTATCTGTGGTGGAGCATGGAGGAGAAGGTTCCGATGCTACTGTAATCTGGGTAATTTGAAGGACGACATGATCAGTACTGATGGAGCGTGGACGCGTACGGTGAAGGTGTACGAAGGAATACATATGTAGACTACACAACACGATGCAAATGCGATGCTTTGAAAGCAATATGATTTATGCAAATGCGGATACTGTAGAGACCCTACTGAGAACACAATGTAGTACATATATAGATGGTCCGAGTGCATTAGAACTTTATTGATCATCATCAACAAAATTCTACTACAACCTGAACAACTATTCTTCTACTGTACGTCCGCGCATCTGCGCCTGCCGTGCTACCCCGCGTCTGCTTGTCCCTACGGACCTCAGCAGCGCATCATCCGGACTACCGCGCCCGCGCGCCTGTGGTTCGAACCCCACGGCCGTTTGATAGGTACGTGTAGCTAACTAAAATGTTTAATACTGACTAACGCTGTCAAGTAAAGGTACATGGAAGGCAAAACCCTGAGATGCGGGAAAAGACGTTTTCTTTGCATGCTGTGTGGTGCGAAATAAAACAGGTCAACATTGTCGCCTGGTTCTCAGGGAAATATCGTTACGGACGGGAAGATATCGATATTTTTCCTTACGTGCCCGGCGTACAAACCTTTTCTTCAAGACCAAAAAGTACCTTTATTGTTGCTGTTTCCCGTTGCCATGTCATTAGCTTTACTTGAACAAGATAGCTCTCAACTAGCTTTATTTGCGGTAAGCTAAATTTCATGTCATGCCGTGCCGGCCGCGTGCGCGAGCTTCACACTGCCTCGTCGCCCCCTTGGAGCCTCTTACAGTACCACCGCCGACCACGGCTTGTCGAGCCTCGTCCGCAACCACTGCTCGCACATCCCGTCGATCGTCCCAACCTACGCCGCTTTCCCTCGTGCAGCTGCTGCTGTCCCTTGCTGCGGTTTTTTGGCACGCAGGTTCGTCGCTCTTGGGGATGGCTGCTTTGCACCGCCGTTGCTCGACGTTGCTTCCTGCCATTTTTGTCCAGCGGGCAACTGTTGCTGTTGCTTGATGTTTTCGAAGATGGACTTGAGAAATAATAATAATGAACAATACCAACACGTGGTGGAAACGAAAGTCGTATTAGATACACAACATGCAAATTTTGCTCGACAAAACGAAGTAATCCATGAATAGATTTTCGAGGAACGAAGAAGTGGATTTATTTGAACGAGAGTGAGCGGAAGGATGATCCAATTTGCGATCAGCGTGGCTACTTAGCTACGCTGGATTTTCCACCGCTTCGCCGTCGTCCCGCAGCGTCGCCGCCGTCGATTGCGTTTTGTTCCGCTCTCACATCACGCGATCGGCGGCGGCGAACTCTTCGTTTCAAGTACCCTCCTCACCCTCCCTAGAGAGCAGTGCTGTCCTTGTCGGACTCACTGAACGCGTACGGTTGTGCCGTACGGAGCAGCAGAGCACTATGGGTAGGTACCCGCTCTGTGTCTCTCGCTTTACCAAAACTAAAGGATCTTCCGAGAGTGTTGCGATAGTGATGAATAAAAGCTGTCAATTCCCGCATTCTCAAATTGCATGCCTTTACTCACAAGTTCAAGAACTCCTTTTTGACATATGTTTGGCTTTGGAAAAATGCTTCCATAAAAACATGTAATTTTTAAGATACTAATGTTTGCGCAATACAATTTGGAAACAAATTTAGCTTCAGATTACGGTTTTCTTGTAAACCAAGGGTTTCGTTCCCCGCGCTCCTGTCAATTGAAACTTATCTCCAAAAAATATTTCAGACTTTTTAAACGTAAAAGCATATAAGCAAATTATAATTAAAACAAATGCACAATACCTTTTCTGTTTTGTTTTCTGAAAGGCTTCTTTTCTTGTGCTGTTTTGGCACAAATAAAGGTAATAAACTAACGTATTTATAATAAGATAGACCCTCTAAAACTTTAAATCTAATAGATATCCAAATCTGGTCACGGAGGAGAATTCAGAGTACCAACTAGACAGGGATCGCATTCTAATCACATGGCTTCACAGTTAGTCGACCCAACCACTATCCACCTAGAGACAGCACCGATATATGCGCTCCTCAACGTTGCTTCGAAATTATCTTTCCCAAGAGGTTTAGGATTTAAATGTTTTTAATTCAAATAATAATTCAGTTTCAACTTTTTATGTATGTCAACTAGTGCAATTTTTTGCAGTCGGCCCAATCATGGGAGTGATGCTTTAACAATGTCCCTAGATTTGTTTAGTAAAACTGATATTGCAATTCAGGCATACCTTAGAGAAGTTCTTCATGATGGAGCACGTTGTGACATTTGTAACGCCACATTCATTGCAGCATTTGATTCTTTTACAACATATCAAATGTGTGCCAGGAACTCTGGTTTAAATCTTTGGCGTTCGAGGTGAGGCACTACAAAAATAGACTCCACAAAAAGCAACATCAATTGCCTCTCGACTCTTAACTTGGTTACTCCCTTGCGCTAAACGAACTCCCTTCTTTCTAGTAACAACGAGATTCAGTCATGAGCTCTTATCCTCAAAGTTCTTCTGGAGGCGATGGAGGAAGGCCACCTAGGGCTGGAAACAACCTTGTGGCCAGCTCAGGAGGAGCAGAGAAAACGTCAAAAAAACGTCCGAGTCAAAGACAAAACGAGCCACCCAACCAGTCGGGAAGCAGACAAGCAGGCGCCCCACACGTCGCTTCTGAAGACAGGCAAAGAGAGGCCCGTGATGCTGCTACGTTGAACGAGCTTGAACTTATGTGTTGCAGTGTTCTTTCTCAAGGTACTGTATCGGGTTCGGCTGTTACAGGAGCGGGGATGGAGCAGGCTGCTGCTCCGGCAGTTGTGTCTGTAGAGACAGCGGGAGCTCCGGCTGCGGCTCGAAGATCACTTTCTGGGCGCCCACTGCCAAAAGCTCCAAGAGGGGCGCCAGGTCAGTCCAATGTGGCGGGAGCTCCATACATGGTTCGGGGCGGTGGCGGTATAGGCGGCTCTCAGCGACAGGCAAAAGCATCCGGTAGTGGGCTTCTCCAACCACAGAATGCTCCTCCCGGGAACGAGCAAGGGATTCAATGTGCCGTCTGTTTGAAAAGGGTACGCAGTAGCAGCTTCTCGGCCCACTCCGTGGTTTGCAAAAAACCGGCCGTGTATAGCTGCCCGCATTGTGAGTACAACACTTCCTACCGGACGACTTACAGATCACATGTGGATACTCATTTACCACGAGAGCAACGCAGGTTTGCCTGTGAGCTATGCGGGAAACGTTTTGTTCGAAAAGATCACGTGCAAAACCACATGCTGTATAAACACAGTGGTGGCCTTTGAACGCCACGAGCTGGAGTGGAATTTGAAAACCAGTGTTAGAGATCGTTGAAAGTTTTCGTGTTGAAAGCTTTCGGGGGTGTTTTATACGTAGCAAAGCAATAAGCAATACTATTGTAAAAAGCTTTGAAGTACTTGAAAAAACAATCTATTCGGCGTCCGTCCGCAACCAGAACGGGTGTGAACAGAGGAACCAGAGGTATTGTCAATTGTTGACAGGCAGGCGAGAGGCACCTTTGCGTATTACGATCAGCGCTTCGAGGAGCTGAATTTTCGTGTAGAATTGCCGCGAAGTTTTTCCTTGAACAGTTTGTGATTTTTTAGTATTTAAGTTTTGGAGTTGTATTAGAAAAAAGTCTGTTTATAAATTGTATCCGTGCCCAAACTGCACAGGGAAAGGACTCTTTTCGAATATAAATTAGAAGCGCCTTTGCTCTGTCGTGTTAATTAGTATCTATAACTACATAATACATATTGCTGAGAAGTTGGGAGCGCAATTAACAAAAATGAAGCTAAGTGTTAAAAGAAAATGGATTATAATGTGCACCTACTCGCTTCACAAATACTACAAGAATACATATCTGACCATAAGAAGCACGGGGGTGAAAGAGGGAAGATTCTCTCGAGCGCGGAAGGGTACAACGCAAAAGAATTCCCAACATTGATGACAGGCGAATTGCGGACATTCTTTGAACGCTTTAATCATAAGCACTGCGGTAATTGTGTCTAGCGACATTAGTAGTTCTGGGATGTAATTAATCAAAAAAACTGCGGCATTTATGTCCTGCTTCATATGTCGTCCAATTACCCGTCTTAAATTGAAAAGAATTATGAAGCAACTCTTAGAGTCCACATTCTACTCGCCTTATCTCTGCAAAACATGAGTATCTCTCAATATGTTTGAAGGTCAGACACTGCAAGTTGCAGATGGCAACAACATAAATAAAGTTCAAAGTCATTTTCCCGTGCTCTGATATCTTCAAATTAGACAAACCGACAAAGAAACGAACAACGAACGCCAGCTTCTTGACCGCAGCAAGGGAAATTACGACAATCATGAGTTCGCGTGGATCACATTCTTCCGGTAGGTCAGGTAGTAGCAACAGAAAGAGCCACCGTCGGGGAACTGGAAGCGATCGCGGTGAGGAGCGTAGCTCGAAGCGCGCGAGGACACAGGCTCGCTCTTCTTCCAGCAGCTCCGGCGCCAGCCACGGTGACGCGGCCCTGCTACCGGGAGCCGCAAGCGCGCATGCAGCCGCTGGTTCTGCTGGCGCTGCGTCCGCAAGTGTGACAGGCAGGGTGTTTACTCTGAGCGGTGCTCTCGCAACTACGATTCCGTGCCCAGTTTGTTCCAGGATGATTGTCAAAAGCCGCATGAACTGGCACTTAAATTCGTGCCGACTGTACGAGTGCCCTGTGCCTGATTGTGACTTTAAAACGTATCTAAAGGGGAAATACAACTATCATGTTAAGAGGCACACTGGGGTAGTGGATTACTCGAACATGTCTCCTTGTCCAATTTGCTCGAGGATGATGACCAACAACCGCATGACCTTTCACCTGAGGACCTGTCAGCCGCGCGACTGTCCTGAGCCAGGTTGCAGATACTCGACGTATCTACCGGGTCAATTCAGCGCTCATTTGCAGAAACACAAGATGGTGCCTGACATTGAATGCACGAATAGATGTGGAGCTAAGTTTAATCGTCAATCCAATATGAATGCTCATCGAGAGAAGCACTGCCCGTTGAGGCCGAAAGGTGGCGATGAATGATTTTGAGGAATGCTCCGTAATTCTTGTAGAGCTACGAATAATAGGAGTACATAGAGCAGAGAAATAAAATGGAGCGATGAAATGTTATAGAACAGATATAAAAACGAGCTGGTGTCTGTCGCGGGAGGACTTACGTAGCTTTAGAACAGATCAAAGCGAGTGCCCTTCAATCCTTTGCCCTACTCTTTACTGGGCAGCAGTCAGAGAGACGATGGTGGCATATCCACTCGTACGTCACTCGGGTGGCTCTTGATATGGTTGGAAAAATGTCAATTGCCATGGATAGCACCAACAGAACATGAGCGGCTGTACAGCTCTAGTAAATCCAAACGAGGAAAGTTTGGGCTGTGTAGAGGCTGGGAACTGTGTTCGGTTGTGAATAACCGGCGCCTGGCAAGTTATCTGAGACGCTCATCGGCGCCTCTTTCCCAGCGTTTATATTCGCTGCGTGAATATTTTACGGAGGTGATTGCAGCACCTTGCAACTACGAGCGCAATCCAGATCACAAACATGAAATGACATACGTTGTAGAGAAGATGCGTGTATGAAAAGCAAAACTTTGGGCCGAAATCAATTTGTGGTCGCGTGGACGATTCCTTCAAGAGATGTACCTTTTAGTACGGAACAGAACGGTTTGATTGATATTCAGAGCCCAAATCGAATTCGACAGAGAGTGCTTCTGAGCTCGGAGGCTCCGCAGATAGGTGTAGTTTATTGGAACGGAAGGGAACGAAACGTGGTTGTTGGCTGCCGCTCGGGCCATATCTTGGTTCAAGATGTAGGCTATGGGGAAAACGTCTGAATGAAAGTGATGGGTCTGTAGCTCAATTGGTAGAGTGCTCCCTTAGCATGGGAGAGGTACCGGGATCGAACGCTACTGCCGACAGGCCCGGCAGATCCACTTCTACTCTTTTAGCCCTCTCCAACAACAGCTTCACTATCAACGCAGGCTGGAGTTGTTTGTTGGCATTGCGACAGCTGTGCGCGTGGTCCACGTGTGCATGCAGATGCTCGTTCAATTAAATGTTTTGGTTTTTTCACAGCTATATTGAATTCTTCAATTCATAACGGCGCAGACTTTAACGGATAAGGGCGCTAAGAGCGTTACCCCGCGCTTTCCACCAGCTGCCATACATAACTTACTACGGATACGTCAGGGCGTTCGTTCCCAAGGCCGATAGGCTATTGTAGAACGCTTGACGGCGGGCTCCGGCACCAAACTCGGTCCACCGAGCTGAGCGAGTCGGTGCTCGGCCGCAATCACGGCAACGCGTCACACGCACGGCGGCGGATACAAAAAGCACAAATTCATATTTCCAGATCGCTAAATGAATATGACTATAGCATAAAAATGAATTTGAAAACAAATAATCATGTAAGTAACATTTTCAAAGAGCGTTGCTCTTGGTATGCAGTATCAATTCGTGAATCATATTTAGTCAAATATACTCTGTAGAGTCTACTGTGTAGACGTGCAAAACGATTATGAATTAACTCCGTAAATTCAAAACCTATTCCGCTTATCTCTGTAGTTCGCTACAGTTTCCCAAAATGCTTAGAGCGCAGACACTTCAAATTGCAGTGGGCAAAAGCTTAAGAAGAAACTTGTCGTTCTTCCATTCTCCCATGTGCTCGAGCGAAACAATCCCCCGCATTGGTCTGACAAACAAAAACTAGCACTAGCATGAGTTCTCGTTCATCAGCTTCTTCCCGTAGATCTTGCAATGATGCAAGAAAGCGACTTCGCCATGAAAGCGACAACGACCTCCCAGAGCCAAACCACGCAAAGCGCATTCGAACTCACTCCCCAGTAAATGGTGAGGGAAGAGTGTCTGGCGTCGGTGGCAACCTCTGCAACAAGACCCAGTGCCCGACTTGTACACGCATGATCGTCAGCAGCCACCTCAAGTGGCATATGAAATCATGCGAGCTTCGCGCATGCTTTGAACAAGGTTGTGGCTACATGACGTTTCTCAAGGGTGACTTCAAGCACCATCTTCGGACACACAACGAGCGCGTGATCCCTATGAACAAGTCTTTTTGTCCCATTTGCGGCAAGCTGATCACCAACAACCGCCTGAACGCTCACTTGAAGAAATGTCAGTGGTAAAAGTGTCCTGCGTCGCCTTGCATGTATACGGCGTACCGCAAGTGTGAATTTACGGCTCATATGCAGCAACACAAGGCGACCCCTGACATTGAATGCACATATCGGTGTGGGAAAAAGTTTAATCGCCTATCCAATATGTTCGCTCATCAAGACAAGTACTGCCCGGCGAGGCGAAGAAATGGTGATAAATGATTTACGCACTTGTCCGCAACTGCAGCACTACGACGAAATATTGGAGAGTAAAAGAAACGAAAGATGATACGCATGTAGAAATGACCTATTCTTTGCCCCTGAAGAGTTGGGCCAATTCGTACCTCATATTTCACACTAAAGTGTCCCATCTGTTTTATGCATCTTGTTGCCAGCTACACTTTTTTCTCTTTCACGTACACGACGTTTGGACGAATGCGATACGAAAAAAAAAATGAAGCCGTCATTGCTCGGTGCATTATTTTTCTATCTGCGTTTGTGCTTTTCATATTGTGACAACAATCACAATCATAGCACTTCGCTTTCTAACGCCCGTGTTGCACCTATTGTTGACAGCATGTGAGATGAGGGAGCACAAGTGTCTAGCTTGTCATGCGAAGCTGTTGATAAAAACTTTTTCTCATTCGTTTCTTTCTCCAAAACTAGTCAAGTAGGACCACGCCGTTGGGGTGCGCATTTTGTGGATCCATATGAAAAGATGAAGTTGCGCGAGTTAGTCTGGTGCCCAGCCAAGACTTTAGTGTGCTAACTGCTCAGCGACCAAGTCACCAACAACTCCGCCCGTATTGCACGTATGTATCTATAGTATAGATTCTATACTCTCCACGAAGAAGCTTTACTACTCGCTCATTTTCATGAATATGTGACACATGTACGCGTGTGTCACGTGGCAGCATAGATGCGCTTTGACTCTACTCGGCATTTTGAATTCAAACTGTCCTGAATTTGCAGGGGGCACCCTGCTCCTTGTCCAGGTACGTCAGCAAGGACCAATAATATGACAAGAACGAAGACGGATCCAGACAGAAGCTCAACCGCCCATGCACCTCCACAACTTTCTCTCGTTGACAGCAACAAGCCCTCCGCCAACCTTAGCGCAGCGCACAAACGCCGAGGCCTTCCAGCCCAGGCGGCGCGCTCTGGAACAGCGGAACCAGCGAGAGGCTGGGCGACGTTTGCGGGCAGTCGCCCACATCCTCCGCCAGAGCCGTGCAGCATCGAAGCGTATTACTGTCATCACAGAACTGCGCTGGCAAACGCGTCTTGATTACGCATGCGAAGCCCTGTCTGCACTGCGAGGTGCGCACACATGAAGCGCCCGCCAGCCCCAGTGGCCCGCCCGTGCGCTGCACGCACGTGAAACGCCCATCCGGCACGCCCGAGTCCGACGAGCAGAACGTGTCCGGATGCTCATCACACACGCCGCTGCTCAGCGGGAAGCACGGCATCTCGCAGAGCGGCACGCCGCCGCCGTAGACGTGGCACAAGTCCGTCACTTCCTGGCATATCGGCGACGAAGCCTGGCACAGCTCGCGGCAAACGCCATTGACACAGATGCCGTCGACGTCGCACGAATCGCCGTCGTTGTTCATCAGCGTTTTACAGTCGTCCCCCACCTGGTCCGGGTTGCCCACGAGCGCGCGGCAGCGCGGCGCGCCGTTGAGTGTCTCGCTGATGCACTTGAAACCCGAAGGGCAGTCTTGTTGGCGCACGTTGCAGAATGCTCCGCCGGGGCCTCCCACTCTGGGCACTGGCAGAAACCTTGGGAACGTCGCGGGCGGCCTTGGCGGCGGTCGCAGGAACGGCAGATTAAGCGGCAGCCCCCTGAAAGCGCCGGACGGTGCACGACCGTTAAGGCTCTGCGCAACGCTGCGCTTGAGCACCGCGCACACTAAGGTGAGAAGAAGTAGCACTTGAGAACTTTTGAGCATTTTCGTATCCCCGATCACGGTTAGCTTCTGTTGCATTACGCAGTTTGCGTAGCTCTGAGCTCCTGCAAGCGGGCCGTACGCTTTTGTAGTAGCGCAACAGCTATAGGCTCTTGGATCATCATCACTCGGGGCTGGATGTATGTGTGTGGAAATAGAGTGCAAGTCCTAGATGAGGCAGATGGCCTTCGCTTGTCGAGGGCGGCGGCATTGAGCCATTAGCAGAGCGGCACTTTGTTAAGAGTGAAATCTCCTTCGCAGGTGTTCTCTTTTATACTCGGACAAGCGGAGGTGAAGTGGCGGCCAACGATTTTGGAGCCATATTGACTCGGTTCGAAACTTTTCGTCACTTGGATTTTGTCACTGCAAATCACTTCGTGCCCAAGTAGGGTTGGAGTTCCCATCTGATAACACAATACTCGCCTCTCTGAAGCGGAGGACACTAAACTCTCCAAACCACCCCATTTCGGGAGTCTCTAAGCAACCGTTTCCCTATGCACATATATTTTCGAAATCCTATTCTCTAAGAGCTAAGTTAATGTTTTTCATAGAAGTCCACAAAATTGCGCATCCTTAGTACTACACTGCAATGCCTTGCCTCTAAATCTGTTGTTTTGCCCCCATTCCCCTTTTGACATCAGGAAAAAAAATTTCCTTTCGTTGTAATACACTTCTGAATCTTATGAAGAGTAGCTAACGGCTACTCTTGATAAGTTTCAGAAGTGTATTACAACGCGTGAAGTTCATTTTTTCAGAAGCTCAAAATGATGTGTAATCAATTATTCCCGATCTAGCAGTGACACCCAAGCAGGAACTAGATTGGCCCTTATCTAAATGGTCTTTGAGAGTAATGTTGAGAATGCTAAGAATGACATTTGCTTCTGTGCGTGCCGACATTTCATATGGGGCTGGTTTAAAGAACTGCAAATGCGAAAATTAAGTCTTTGCTGTATTCTCTTCGCAAATGCGTCATTTATATCTTATCGCAAACTGTTGGTCGTCCTTCTATGGAACTATCTTGCAGATTACCGGGAAGTATTCCTCACTACTCTTTGTTGGTGTTCTAAGTCATATAGTCAGGCAGATTTGGCAGAAGTCAACCCAAGTAGTCACAAAATAGTCATACAAACATAAAGGGCCTATACGTGGCCTAAATGAACGACTTTTGGTCCATTACGGCATTATGGCGCTTTCATGAGACAAACAGAGAAAGAGAGATGGTCGTTGAAGTGGATAGAATGTTGCACACACAATTTCGGAATTCTTATTACTCAAAGTATGAAAGAAGTGCTCTATCGGCCGTCGCTTGAATTTGATTCGTTTACTGTTTGAAGCCCAAAGATCATTTTAAGGCCCATAATTGCAGTCGGGTGTTTAAAAATGCCCTTCTATACATGGTGACTACTTTGAATGAACACTTGCAAAAAGGAGTCAGGTTGTCAAAGCTATGCTAGTTGTCTACCGTAGTCCGCCACTCACCAATTCGGGCCTGGTCTCTTCCAAAAAATGTTACAAAGTCTTGTCCATGAAGCGTTGTTTGCGCCGTTTTGGGCGTTCAAATCTGCCTCGCATATTTTGGGATGTAGGTGTTCATATTTACTAAGTATAAATTGCAAATGAAATAAGGGAGAAAAGTTTCTTGAATGCATTTTGTTTTACTTGTTTCTATGCAATAGTTATGCCCACATCAGAAACGCGATTATCGACAAATTCGCACCGTGATCGGATCATGGTCCGCCTAACAACTTGTTAGTAACAAGGGTCAAATATGTAACATGACATGTTTTGCTCCCCGTTGATAGCAACAAGCCCTCCGCCAACCTTAGAACAGCGCACAGACGCCGAGGCCTTCTAGCCCAGGCGGTGCGCTCTGGAACAGCGGAACCAGCGAGAGGCTGGGCGACGTCTGCGGGCAGTCGCCCACATCCTCCGCCAGCGCCGTGCAGCAGCGAAGCGTACTGGCATCATCGCAGAACCCCGACGGCAAGCGCGTCTTGTCCACGCAAGCGAAGCCCTGTCTGCACTGCGAGGTGCGTACACAAGAGGCACCCGCCAGCCCCAGCGGCTCACCCGTCTCTTGCACGCACGTGAAACGCCCATCCGGCACGCCCGAGTCCGACGAGCAGAACGTGTCCGGATGCTCATCACACACGCCGCTGCTCAGCGGGAAGCACGGCATCTCGCAGAGCGGCACGCCGCCGCCATAGACGTGGCACAAGTCCGTCACTCTCGAGCACACCGCCGATGACGGCTGGCACATCTGGCGGCAAACGCCATTGACACAGATGCCGTCGACGTCGCACGAGTCGCCGTCGTTGTTCATCAGCGTGTTACAGTTGTCCCCCACCTGGTCCGGGTTGTCCACGAGCGGGCGGCAGCGTGGCGCGCCGTTGAGCGTCTCGCTGATGCATTTGAAGCCGGAAGGACAGTCTTGTTGGCGCACGTCGCAGAATGCTCCGTTGGGTCCGTCCGGTCTTGGCGCGGCCGCAAACCTGGGGAGAGACACGGTCGGCCTTGGCGTGGTCAGCAGGAACGGCAGCTCCCAGAAAGCGCCGGACGGTGCACGCGCGTCAATGCCCTGCGCATCGCCGCGCTTGAGCACCACGCACACTAAGGTGAGAAGAAGTAGCACTTGCGCACTTGTGATCATTTTCGTATCTTGCATCAGGTTAGCTTCGCTACACAATTTGCGTAGCTCTCCTACAGGCGGGCCGTACGCTTTTTAAGTAGAGCAACAGCTATAGGCTAGGGTCGTGGTGAATCTCCACTTGGGGCTGGATGTGTGAGTGTGGAATCAGAGTGCAAGTTCTAGATGAGGCAGATGGATTTCGCTTGTTGAGGTCGGCGGCATTGAGCCAATATTGGAGTGGAACTTGGTTAAGATTCAAATCTCCTTCGCAGGGGTTCTCTTTTGCACTCGGAGGTGAAGTGCTTCCAACGATTTTGAAGCTACATTTATCTATCTCATGCCAAGCGTTTCGTCACTTGGAATTTGTCACCGGCAACTTCTTTCGTCCCCGGGTAGGGTTTGTGTGTCCATCCAATAATAGTGCTTATGTCTCAGACTTGAGCTCACCAAGCTCTTTGTTTCCAACACTACAACCGCTGGGCTAACAATCATTAGATAATCTTTTTTGAGCAGGTTCACCCCCTTTCATCACAAAATTTTTTATCCTTCGTAAGATAGCTGCAATGCCCTGCCTCTCAGTTTGTTGTTTTGTCGCCATGCTTCGTTTGACAACAAGAAAATGTCTTTCGTTGTAAATCGTTGTAGATAATGTTAGATGCAACGAGTAGCCAGCCAACAGAAACGTGCGTGTTGATGCTCCCCTGTAGCTTTCCCCACACGTATGACACAAGAACGCTTCGCCAAGGTGTCAGCCCACAATCAATGTCATCCTGTATCCACAACAAATCCATGTATGAACGGTACGTCACCAATACCGTCGCTAGGGTAAAACACATATCCTCGTAGAGTATGAAAGCAAGTGATATCTTTGGCACTAGCTTCGTAATAATATTATGTCACCTCCCTAAAACTTTTCTATTTTGAAAAGTTCCAATACAAAACTGAATAATACGAATATTATTATATTCTTCAATTATCCAAGAACAGCTCTGTGAGGTTTTGTCGTTCTAAAGGGTGCTTTTCAAAGCCCTAAATAGAAATTATTTCGGTCTTGCTTTTATGTTTTACTTGCAATTCTTCCTAATTGAGAAACATTTAGAGGTATGTGAGTCCAAATCTAGCAGCGATACCCAAGTAGGAATTAGACTGACCCTTACATAGTCTATAAGAGTCATATTTGAGGATGCTAAGCATGACTTTTTCTTCGGTCCGTGCCGAGTTTTAGAGCCAACCAAACGCAATGAAAGTAGTCTCCTACCTCGTAATCGCGCTGATGCTAAGCAGTTTCGTAAACTGTACATTAATGCACATAGATGGTCCTAGTGAGACACTTCAACAATATGGATCAGGAGAGTCAACTCAGGCCTTTCTCCTAGAACTGAACGACGGTGAAAAGCTAACAGACATATCTCTACAAACGGTAGACAAGCACATAATCAGCTCTCATCAGGTACAAGTTCTATCACTGTCAAGTTCGAGAGCTGACATTTCGATGAAGCTTTTCTTCGAAGGTTTGCCAGGCAACGCAAAGTACGCATTGGAGGTAGTAGTGACCACAAAAGGCGGCGACAGATACAAGAACGTAGCGGAACAAGTTCATTCAGTGTACGGCATTGCATATGTCAAGTATGAGAGCGGTGGTATGAAGATGCTGTCCGGTAACAACGGCGTCGGGCTCGTGGTCAGTGCTTCGAAGCAAAGTGAGCGCGAAACGATCACTCTGCAGTCAATCGCTCACGCACCAGACATGGTGGACGTGGAGGCTACCGCGCACGTGCTGTTGGAGAAGAAAGAGGCACTTCTGACGTTTAACGACGTGAACGTGCGCGTGGACGGGCTGGAAATCAGCCTTCGCGGACGGCGGACGGGATCGGCCGTGGTAGTGATTGAGTCGAGAAATTTGGTGGTGGACCTGGATTCGTTCGAAACAGCTCTAGTTGTGACGGTTACAGCGTAAGAAAGAGCAGTATTGGGATGTATATGACTTGCCAGTAACGAGCAAAATGAAACTGTTTCTTCAGTTCCTTCGCTGGGTTGGTGTGACAAAGGAGAGGGGAGCCTCATTCTTCGAGATTAAATACAATTATTTAAATTTAGTGCGAAACATTTGCAAAAATGTAATTGCAAACTTTCCTTTTAGGCGTTTTTAATTAGCCAAAAGGAGGACTAGTCCTGGAATTTTTAGTGATCGGCAGTGAAGCTGGTGTTAATTAGGAGCAATAGAGAATTTACGCACTACGAATTTCGTAGCAAATTTCGTGGTAGATGCTCACGAAACGAAAGTACGAAATTCGTATCTTTTCGATATTACGCAGTACGAAATTCGTATCCTGTACACGTAACCAACGTAGACCTGCGTGTAAGTAAAAGTCGAGGTTGGAAGTTCCAACTGGAAACGCCTTGGACATGTTGTTCGTCGGGAACACGACGTTCCAAGACGCACTGTTTGGGTCTAATGCGAATATCCGACTATTGCCTCTCCCAGTGTCGCAGTAGAGAACAAAGATGGAAGAAGCGGTTCTGGTTGGCGCTCTTTCTTGATCTTCCCGACGAAATAATTGCAATCTCAGCTCAAAACAGCCGTAAAGAAACCAAGGAGACAAAAGCTGTTTTGCGTCGCTTAAAATCTATACAAAATGCCAATTTCAATCTCAATATACTTTTGGATGAAGAATGCTTAACAAACTTTCGTTTCAAGAAACGTGATCTCTATTTTCTCAGCACCATGCTTCCATGGACTGGAAGAACACTGCGAAACAAAAACATATGTGATCCAGTTCGAGGAATATGCATTTTTTGTCTTCGGTTAGCTACGACAGCACGGTGGTTTGATGTAGAACTCATTTTTGGCATGCGATCACCCCACCTGAGCGAAGTGTTTTGGGAGATCTGTGAAATGTTTATTACTACTTTTGGCTATGTTCTTGACGTTCGTACGGCGTTTATGAAGGAAAGAGCGCCACGGTACGCTGCAGCTATCAGAGACATGGGTGCACCATTTGACCGCTGTGTAGGGTTTATCGATTGTACCAAAATCAGAATGCAGCGACCGGGAGGTCCCGACTGCAACCAACGCGCATGTTACTCTGGACATAAGCGAATGCACTGCCTGGTTTATATGACAATCAGCACCCCTGATGGCCTTATGTTTGCACTACATGGGCCTCATATGGGGAGGCGTCATGATCTCACACTTCTAAGACAAAGTGGTTATGAGAGTCGTTTGGAAGCTTCTCTTCGTATTGAAGATGATCAGTACTATGTTTACGGAGACGCCCACTTTTTACTGCGACCATGGATGATACGCCCATTCTTTTTCGAGTTTGCAAATGCACTAGAGCGCTCTGTTAATCGTGAGATGAGCGCTTTACGTGTATCTGTTGAACATAATTACAAAGATTTGAAGCAATACTGGACAAGCAATGATTTTGCCCGACATCTGAAGGTACGTCAAGCCCCAATAGCACTGGTTTATAAGGCATCGGCAATTCTTCTCAACTTCCATGCCTGTTTGTACAAGTGCGGGCAAACGATACAGTCGTTCAAGGTCGACCCGCCTTCGATCAATGAGTATCTTCGCTATGATTGACTCTACTGGTGACTGAGGGCTATAGTACTTTCGATCCCATCTGAAGCCTTCGCTGCAGACCAAAGAGATGGAGCCCTATGCAACTCTCCTCTACTGCTGACCGCTTGATGCCTGGATGCCATCACTGGAATAACTTCGAATACTTGCACCACGATTGCCACAGACGTGCCAATAGCAGCTATAAATCTGTTAAGTGGAATATGCGCTACATCTTTGGCAGAAGAAAAGCGTTGTCTACTTTGCCGGTTGAAGGGGGTGAAAGCTTAGACGGAGAAGAAAATGGTGAAGAGAAGGATATATGGTTCACCGCTGACACTTCAGCACATATCGGGAGCTGGTTCCCGATACTAACTGGACTTGCTGCGGCGCTGCAGGATGAACGCCCCCAAGTGCGCTCAGCAGCAAGCGTAGGTTTGTTCAGAGTTCTTGAAAACTATGGCGGACGTTTCTCACCAAGCCTTTGGGTTCTCATCTTTCGGGGGGTACTGTCGCCGGTCTTTGATGATGTGAGATATCTGTCGTCGAGCAATGACCGAATAGAGGCGGCAGCTATCGAAGAACGGGCTACTACAACTAGGTCAGTGTCAATGAAGTCTCTCGTTGACGTTTTTTTACAACATATAACTGTAACAAGAGAACTGCTGCAGGATATGCTGGATATCATTCGCAGATGGGTTTTACAAGAAACGGAAATTATAGCTTGTGAAGGAATGTTTGTTTTGGATCGCTTACTGAGGGTTGTGGGAGCAGCTCTCACCTCTGCAGACTGGGAGTTGGTTGTGAAGCATGTGCATTCTCTGTTTGTGGATACCATACCTCATAGAAGTCTTGGACCGGGTAGTTCTTCCCCTCTATCGGAAAAGTCTTTTAACTCAAAGGAATGAAACGGTGTTCTGAGTCATCCGTCTGGTGAAGAAGAATTGGAATATGTGCCGAATGGGACCTTGCAGGATACGAATTACTCAGAAAAGAACGAAACGACTGGGAATACAAATGAAGAGACATAAGCGGCTTGAAATAGTGAAGACAGCGAACCGAAACGTGTTCGATTCAAGGTTGTTCGGGCGAAAGGTGTTGTTCAGTTACAGCTGATTCAACTGGTTCAAGAATTGGTAGTGTGGTTCTACAAGTGGTTGTCCACTCCAAACGTGTTAAGCCTGGGAGAGTCACTTTCTCTGAGTTACCTGTTCGCACACAATTTCAATGCGAACATAGACCTGCGATTTACTCTTTGGAGGACAGGGTTTATGAACCAGGTTCCAAATCTTCTGATGCAGGAAACGAAAGACCTGATGGCTTTCTTATCTAAGGCTACTGTTCTGGCTTTACTTGGACCCAAAAGAAGGGAGGGCAAAGAAAATACAGAAGAGAAGGTAATGGCTCTGTGCAAAGGTGTTCTGCGGAAATACATAAAGGCGTGTGGAGAATCTCAACTGAACGCAGATTCGGAAGAGCGACGTGAAGTAAAAGCGTTTTCAGCGGTGATTTGCTTTATTGTGAATGGGATGACGCAAATGTCTTACGAACGGTTTGAGAAACATCTACCTAGTCTGCACAGTATCCTTTTGGACTTGCTTGACCGGGCAGATGACAATGAAGTGCGTAACTGCGTAACGAGTTTGTTCCGGGCACGAATTGCACCAACGGCTCGGAGGCCAGAAAGTAGTTCGAAGGGGACTGGACAGATTCACTCTCTTTTGGTTGCGCAACCTCAACTTCCCGGTGAAATGAGAGAAGAAATTGTTCGCACGAAGGTGGGAATTGAGATTGGGCCGAATGTGAGTGATGAGATATGCAAGGCGTTGCGCAAGGTTGGAGGCGTTGAGGGTGTGGCTCCGATTTCGTCGGATAAGAACAACTCGTTCAAAGTGGTGTGTGCGGCACCTGATGAGATGCTGGTAGCTGGGGTAATGGGAGTGTGTGCTGTGAAGGCAGCCTTTGTTGAACCACCAGATAGCACATTACTTGACTAAACTGAATTGAATAGCGATATAGGTAGATATTTGTATGGTGCCGTGTTGTGTTTCAAGAGACGAGCAGCATTGGGAACATGTGCGAGTAGAAGAATGGCGGCTGGGTGGTTTTATGATTCAGAGTTTAGGAAGGGAAGTAAACTCATGATATCCCGAAACGGGCATGAAGAACTTTCGTTCTGGCGTACCTACGTGAATCCTTTGGGCTGCATTTCCTTTGCGTGGTTACAGGAATTCTGTGAAAGGATGCACGATCTACAAGATTGTTTTACTCGTGGAATGTCAGTACCCAATAGACAGTTCCTCTTGACTCAGAACTGAACAAAGTTCTGTGGCGGAGTGACCATTAACGCGTGTCAAGCTAAACAGGTAAGGTGTCCATGAATAGTTCACAATAGCCGAAGCTGCTGAAAGCATGAATGCTAACAGCGAAATACAGAACGGAACCAGTGATCAGACAAAATAGGTCAGTGGATCTTGTACGAGTATGAGTTGGAAACAAATCTCGTGAAACTAGCACATATGTGCCTGTGTTGGAATTTCGTGGCATCACCGCTCCATGTCTTGATTGCGCTCTCAAGGCCCTGATCCGTGTCGTCATGAATACCAAAGAAGTCAAAACTCCCAGTCCAAACTCCCAGTCCAAACTCCCAGTTCCGATGTACTTGAAAGTACATTGCACAGAGTCATGTCATGATCAAACCTGCTCTAGCACTTTCCGAATACAATTGTACAAACTGTTATTCTCGCGAGCACCAAAGCCAGAACCGCCGAACTGCGCTACTCGTCATTTCAAACATTTATGTGAAGGTCTGCCCCCGGCAAGCTCTATTATAGCTGTATTATTCTCAAGTACGCCTGGTGTTTGTAACCTCCGCGCCATTTGACAGTAAATCTTCTTCATTGCTCGTTACTCAACAAAACAGTCAGTGAAAGAATCTACTTTTTAAGGAGAGCCATCACCGCACCAAGCAGTTCAAGTTGTACTCTATTTTGCTCGCGAGTAATCTCGCGGTCTTTCTTGTCTTCCTCCCATTGCTCTCTCCTTAATTCCAGTTCCCGCTCAGAAACCGTAATGCGGCGATCTTCAAGACGTTGCTTTTCCCCCCAGATCCTGCGCATACAATCATCACTTTCTGTAATGTTGTCAGATTCTGATGTTGTCCTTCTAGTACGTCGCCTTTTTGCTTCAAGCTCTTGTTCTCCTTCCGATTTTGTCACTCTGCTGCGTTTTCTTTCTAGGGCCATTTCTTGAATATGCTTTCCCGCCGCCACTAGTTTTTTTTCTTTCAAAGTAGCTTCGTTTCTCTCAATAGCCTCCTTCAAATCAAATTCTTCTTTCTCAGCAATTAGTTCATCTAACAATATTTCAAAATCACTCACTTCTTCTGCTATACCTGAAGCAGAACAGTTTTTTCTGTCTTGCTTTCGCCGATGTGCCATTAAAGATCGAAATTTGTCCCGTAATGTCTTAACAGAAGGCTTTGATTGGTATATCCATATACGGGGAGGCACGTTTTGTAGAAATAGATCGCGAACTTCTGTAAACTTTTTGTCGTTTTCGCCATGTCTCGCACGATGAGCATCTGCAACCCGAACGCTTTGGAGCAGTAATTCGCGAAACGTTTCATTGAAGCAGAAGCGACGAAGCTGTGGGTGATCTTGACTACGAGAGAATGATGCTTCCTCACTAACTGTGAAGTTTTTGTTATTTAAACATGCTTCTGGACGTGTTGGGGACAGCAAAATATCTGTGTGCGATTTAACGGGTTGGTTTTGTGATGGGTCGTGTTGATTTGGAATGGACGGTAAATCTTTTGGTGGAGCAGATGACATAGTGTTACATAAAAGAAAACCAAGTTACGGTGCGGAGTCAGGACACGGGGCGGATGGGGACAAAGCAAGACGCGTTGCGATGCGTTTGGATGCTTGGGAGAGCTCAAAGGGTTTACTTGATGACGTGTGCAGCACATGGCATACGAAAAACAGTTTCGTATCTTCGAGTTTTTCGCGACGTTGTTTTTCGTATCTCCGGTTCAATTTCGTATCGTGTATAGTGTGTTCAACGTGGCTACGAAAAACGCTACGAAATTCGTAGTACGTAAACTCTCTAATGTGTTGTTGTTCATGTTTTCCTCGCTAAGATCTTTACTGTGTTGGAGTGGGGGTGGTGATGCAGTAAACACCGCAAACACTGATTGGAAAGCAGAACCTTCCTCTCGCAGGTAGATCCAGAAGATCGTCCTGCACCTCGGTTGGTTGGGTGGGTTTGAAAACGAACAAAGGGCAAGCGCGGTGATCTTCGCTGACGATCTATGAAGATTGTCCCCGAGAGTTGAATCAGCGCTTTCCTTCGGCGCAAGCGCTCAAAACGTTCTAAGTTACCACCGCGGCAAAACCATCAAATATATCAACTTTTTTGTTTCCTTGAAAACCCATTGTGTTAAAATACTGAGTGGTCTCGAAATAGTTGGTGAGATCGTTGTTTTAGTTCCCTTGGTCAGCGCTTCTACACTAATTCTCACAGCCGCACCGTTGACCAAACCTGCTTTGAACTTCTCGACCCGCCGTCCTCATGGCTTCAAACTCTGGCTCTTAGCCTCCGCAGTCTCAGATCATTGACGATGTTAGCCATCCCCCAGATACGCCCTTGAATTCCTCAACATTAACGAGTCCCACAGAAGTACCGCAACCTCAACGTTTTGTACCAAACAAAATCAAAAGAACGTGGCTCCTGCAACAGTTGACACTCTCGGGTGCTCCAACACAGAAAAGAAAAGCACTCGAAAAAACATGCGCCTCTGAAGCCGAACAGGCGACTCTACGACACATACCGGATAATGCTCTTATTTCTGAACAATCTACGTATTCTATGGCATGTCCTAGGAGGTACATGGCGGCTGTCACGACTGCAAACGTGAAGTATATTGCATCCGTAGCTCTTAAGCAAGGAAAAAGCGTTATCAGGGGCGAAAAAGAGGGCGACGGATGCACTGCATTAGCCACAGTTCGAACTGGTGGCAAAGAGGGTGAACGAAATGCCGAAATTTGCAGTTCCCAAGGGACAAGGTTGGCATGAGCCGTGCGCGAATTTGGAGAAGCCCGGATCGCAATCTTCGGCGCCCGCAACATGCTTCGTAGATACGGATAAGACAACAAAAATGATGGCATTGAGCATAAGTGCGAAACGATTGTTGTTGGCCGGCAGTGGAAATTGTATGCAACCCTCCGTTGATAAGGGATGAAGAGGAGCAATTTCTGGCTCGAGGGAAACAAGATTTTGACTTATGTTATAAACGTGCTCGGAAGTTGGTTTGTCGAGGATCGGAAAAGAATGGCTACACAAGAAGAAGAGCATGAGAAGGTTGCCTGTAACGTTCCACGAAGGCAGCAACAACCCGTGAAGGTATGAATCGATATCCGTATTACGTACTTCGTAGGCTAGCAGGCAAGAGCATCACCTTGTTTTTAAAACATAATTGATTTGAATCATACGACGCACTTCAGCAGCGAAGCGAGTTGTATTTGGAGCACTACAACTCGGTGATACAAAACTGACAGTTGCCAAGATCGACCTTCTTCGAGAACGGAATTTTTGTGACTTGATTGAGTCGCACTTGCGTGAAGTCGACTCCCACGGTGCTGAAACTCAAATCACACCCGGCAAACTCAAATGCGGTCTTGCCCATTTTCGTTGTAGTTATTTATTCATTCTCGACTCCATTTGACTCCTACAATCACGTGTAGTCTGGAAACTCGGTGCCTCGCGGCCATTTGATGGAATCGAGATACTCTATGGACCGATGGCGGTGGGCCAAATAGGCGGCGCGGCGCTCCAGGAGGAGGAGCTCAAGGGCGATTGAGGCATCTCAAGAGCTGAGGATGCGCGGTGGTGCACTCCAGCAAGGTGCCCCTCTGCGAACGCTTGTTATCTTCTACGTGTACAGGGAGCCAAGCATGACACGTAGTTCGACGTGGACAGCGCAAAAAGCGTAACGCTTGTAGTCTACTTTTATTGATAGCGTAATTAAATTGAATTATGGCTTGTCTTGCTTAGCACAAGTCCATCGCCACCCAAGTCTAGCACGCATGCACCTTGATGATCTCCGTCTTGACCAGCGGACGATTCCACGAATTCGGAAGCGGCGCCGTGTTGACATGCTCTCTCACTCGTACCTCGCATGTGAACGGCCCGCCTCTGCCACAGATTCCGGGTTTGAGCGTAAGTTTCATCCCCGCGATCACCACGTTTGGCGGGCTAATGAAATTCGGAACGTTGCTCGTTTCCACGCTTACGTCGTCGTCACACCCGTTGCTGTACCGCTGGAACTGTGGTGGCACGTGGTACGGCCCCGTATGTAACGGCACGCTGGCTGTGGTCACGCTGTACGAACTGCCCGGCGGGTCGGCCAACGGCCTGGGGGGGTTTCGTCGCACCGTGTCGAAAGCCGCCATCAACGCCTGCGGCGTGATGTCGTCAACCATGGCGCCGCCTGTGTTGCTGGCAAGGTACGTCGCCTGTCCCTGCGCGACCGGCGCGGGTGTGGCCCACGAATTACCACCGCACGCAGCAGGCGCCGGTAGACTTGCGTCTAAACCGTCCGCGCCCACACTGACTGGGACGACGGACACGCTGGAGCCGTAGCCGTACACGTCTCTGACAGTGCTTTCACGCGTCATGGCGTATTGGCATTCCGGCTCGCGTCCGGGAGAGTTGCCGATCAGGAACACAACCTGCCGGTAGGCTCGTGCGCGCAGATCGGATTGGCGAAGCTTATTGAGAGCGGTCAACGTCGTGCGCGGGCCATCGGCGAATTCGGGTACGCGGTCCAGCGCTTGAATGGCTTTGCTCACATCTTCGTCAACCGCGGACAGAGCAGAGATGCCAGTAGAGTCAAACGAGCCTTCCGGCCCGTAAATGCCAACACCCACTTTCGTGGCCCAGGACGTTTCGAGGCTGTTCAAGAACGAAACCAGCTTAGGTTTGATTGCTTCCAGATGAGCTTTCATCGATGCCGATGCGTCTATGAGTAGAACCACATCAACGGTGGGAGGCGTTGGATTGAGTCTTAGATTAATTGAAACTGGCTGTTCAAGAGTTAGTTTCACATCGCTTGCGGCGATCTCTCCATGTGAACAAGAGCTGCTGGTTGCTGGGTCAAGACTGCATCCAAAGCCTCCACCTGAACATGGCTGCACCTTGCATCCAAATTGATCCTTTGGTGCACAGAATCCGTCGGCGAGGTCGTAAGTGTCGAAACATCTGTCTGGCGATGGACCACAAGTCACGTAAGGAAAAACAGTCTTGGCGCGACATGTAGGGCCATAAGGAAATGCATGGACGGCTGAAAGACAAGTAAGAAATAACAAGAAACATCGCCGCCCTGAGAACAAGCCCATAGTGAGATCCTCGGCGTGTTGACACCCGCGATTAAGGTGTTAGAGTTAGAGCGGAGCTAAAGCGAACTGAAGGCGGGAGTTACCTCGGATGACCGGCACAGTCAAGGTTCACAACGGTACGGCACTACACGGAATAAATGGACAGCACGCTGTCTCTTGCTTCCTGCTTCCGGGTTTTACTCCGGGATGCGTTAAGTAGTGTCTGGAAAGTTGGAATCGTGATACATCGTCAGAACATGACAACCATGCTTTCCAATAAGGCGCAAATGTGTCTGATAGTCGCAGAGACGTGGAACGTACAACACCCTCAAGACGCTTTACAAGTGATGGCTGAACAAAAGACAACGAATGAAATGCATATGGCGCCAGCATGGCAGCGCGTGCATGAACGACACCTGTTCTCAAAAAGTCTTTACATTTGCTATCACGCATGTGAAGGCACAGTACAAACTCCTCCAAATTTGCCATATCACTCTGAGTTCTCGCATACCACATGTAGCACATATAATAGCCCGTAGATATACCATCAGAGCGTACAGCTTCCGAGATTGTTTTAGTTAGTGATAGTTCTTCAATAGCTCGTGATTCAAAAAGTTTTTGTTTCAAAGTACATCAAATTCCAAAGCCACAAATTGTGAACGTCGTTCTACTGCAAATCGTCTTTATGAGTTGTCTCTGGCGGAAATGGAATGCGATCTAATTAAGCGGGGAACCAACATTAAGCTGGTATATTCCTTGTTGCGGTAGCCTAAAGCATCAATGTCATGAAGCGATATGCGTACGGTTCTAAATCCAGCAATGTTTCAGTATTAACTGGCTCACATGGGTTTGCCGTGCTGTTCATTGATATTCATTCCCCACGTACGCACCACCACGTGAGAACATGCAGCAAAGAAGAGACTGGCAAGGAAAGAGCCCGCCGAGAGAATTAAGAGGCTTAACAGCCTTGGTCTTGCTCACCATCTGGAAAGTCAACCCGCCCAAAAAAAACTTCGCAGGGTCTTCTGGGTCGAGGAAAGAGACAGTTGTGACAAGGATATCATGATTGGCGCTAATGTACCGTCCGCGCTTCAAAGATCAAGTACTCCGTGCGTTTACACGTAGAATTTTCGACAGCATCGATTGTTCTTGCTGTGGTGGTGTACATGCGATTGTAGCGGTTCAAAATATTTTGAACTATGAGTATGGCCATGTTTCGTTTTGTGTAGCACGGCTTCTGCTCACCACTGCAGGGTAGTGGGCACCCAGTACCGTTCTGAGTAGGAGCTGGATGCGATGCTGCTTCTTTGTTCGAGAACAAAACCGTCGTCCGCACGTTGACAGACTTGGAATTCGGTTCTATTCGTCTGGTGATAGTGCCGCAGGAGTGACAACAAGTTCATGTTTCAGCTTAGAGGTCGGATGACCAGCTGGGGACAATGCATATAGCTCCCCAGAACGAGCTGGAACGATGCTGTCAAATTCACTTGGCCCTCACTAGGTACGTGACTCATTTCGGTGACGACACTGATGGTATTTTGAGCGAGCTTTTGGTGGAAGATTGTGCTCTTTTTCCTCGCACTACTTGAAGGCCTTCGTATATAGAGCAGAGTCTTGGAAGTGTCCAGTGAACATGATTGTTCTTCTTTTCACTGGCCCATGAGATTTAGTAACAGGCTCTGTCGTTCAATCGTTCCAGAATTCGACGCCATAGAATAGTCTTCCAAGGTGCGAAGAAGAAGGTTCTTCTAATGCTTTGTCATGCAGTGCACATGATTACGTCAATCTGTGACACTTTGACAGACATCTAAGCGCACACAGGTGACACGCATGGACACGGTGCCAGCTATGAAGGTGAAAGTATATTAGATCGATCGATGGACACGTACACAACGGGTGCGCTTGTTTCAACTGTGTAAACGTGTCCGTCCTCCAACGGTACAGGTCAACACTGTAACTAGTGTGGCCCACACTAATTCGAAGACCCTGCTTGAGAGCGGCTTCACAGATATTAGTGTAGGCCACACCATATTGAGCAGCCACACTAAATACGTAACGGGTTTATTACTGTGGCCCACACTAATTCATACACCACAAATATAGTGTGGGTGGAAGCTGGAACCATCAGGAGCTCGATCCTACTGCAACACCGTCCAAGTTCTCCCTATACTTGGCAATGATTGCCTGAAGTTCTGGGAAGAGCTGTAGCTCTTCCCATTGCCCGTTCAAATTCAAACCCATACCGCAGCGAATCATAGCCTTCCGCATATAGGTCATCCCATCTTTGTCTCGCATCGCACTCACAGCCCGAACTGACTTCGCTGCAAGCTTTAAGAGGTCTCACTTCCCTGGATTAGTAAGTTTTCCCAAAGCTCTCGTACCATCACACCACAAGTTGTTGCCTAACAAGCTCATTTTATGGTCATCCCACTCCCTGCGCCAATAGGTCTTCAACTTTTGGATCACGAAACTCTCCGCAGGCTGCACAAGATAGGTGGCATTGCATGGTAAGAACCTGATTTCGGTGTTGGACTGCGCTAGTGAAGCACGAACCTCTTCCGTAACATCATGAGAGTTAACGTAATCCACAAACAAGATTCGTTTGCGCCCATGTAGAAGAGGAGTCAAAAGGCGTTTTTCCTTCACCCATTCCAAAAAGACGCGCTTGTCCATCTAGGCCTTTGGCCCTGTGCGATAAACCATGCCGGGAACATTATCGGGCAGCCCCCGAATTGGATAATTTTTGTCCGGGTTCTTGAAGATCATCATCGGTGTTTCCGAGCATCCGTTAGGTTTTCCGGCTATCAGCACCATCATGTTCATCCCATCTTCTCCTGACACGACGTCTGCATACCGTATATTCTTCTCACCAACAAGCGCGAGCGTCTTGTGATTGTCCATGTTGATACAGAAGTGCGTTTCATCGGCGTTGTACACATCCTCTTCCTTCAAAGCTTTGGAACGGAAATCTCTGGCCAACTGTCCGAGGTGGTATGCGACCTCTCGTTCGATCTGTTCCTGTTTCTGTGGGGACACCATGAGCTTTCCACATTGGTATCGGCTAACAATATGGAATCTATTCATGAACGATTGAATCCAGCGTGGGATTATAAGAGTCTTGATGGCCTTCTTGCTTCTTTCATCAATCATACTTTGATGATAGGGACCCTCGATTTTGCCATCGATAAGCTTGAGGGTGAGCTTGCGTAACAAGGATGCATTGAACTTAACTCCCGCTTTTCGCATGCGGTTGAAGTCGTCCACCAAATCCTGGTGTAGGGCAAACACCCACGGCGTTATGCGACGTCCTCTTCCGCCGCGGCTCTTACAATTGTGTCTCTTGAGCCCATTTTTGGTGACACGTACGAATGAGAACTCTCCTTTTCTTGACATGCTATCCTGCCCGTTTGCTAACATTTGTCGTTGTTTCCAGTATCTACAGGCTCTTTGGAGGTTGGTTTTGGCACTTCCACGGAAGTATTGGGGGAATTGTGCGACTGCTTGAGAGGGTATATGCGTTGCTCCTTCGGCAAGAGCTCGGTTTATCATCCAGCGTGCGATAGTTGCCCTTTGGGTGTTTGTGAGGACATGTTGTGGTTAACGGCGTGTTTGGGGAGATGAATCTGGTGTTTCGGATTGGTTCTGCTGATGGTTGTGCTCTATGGACTGCTGGGTTGAGCTTGTCGTTGCAGAAGAGGATGATTCGGTTTGGTTGGTATGATTGCTCTGCATCTGTGCGAACGCACTAAGTAAAGGAGAAGCAATGAGCGACATGATCTCGTGTTTGGGAGAAGCTGTCTATGCTTGTTTGAGCAGAGGAAGTTCTTATATAGATGTCCTGATTTGTATTTGGCGCCCAAAGCACCTGGATCTCATGTTGGCCTACATTAATTGCGTCTCAGATCCAGACGCAGTCACCTTGAATAGTGTGGCCTACTCTAATTTGTGTTACGACACTAATTAAGAACCCACACTAGTTACAGTGTTGACCTGTACTGTACCGTTGGAAGGCCCCCGGAGATCCTACGCACCGTAGGGGTCGTAGAAAACACGCTTGGAACCTCCCTTTATATGATACAAATTACAGAGGATCCTCCCTTAACAACGGAGGTGTTCCTCCTCACTAAACCACAGCCACGTCAGTAGAACCTCCCTAGCGCCACTCGTGATTGGCTTTCTTCTTGATATTTTTCTGCGAAGCAACGAAGATCTCACACAGCCGCGTGACATCCCGATAGGGCATGGAATGGCTCCGTTACTCCGTAACTTGAAAAGCGCGCGTTTTCAGAATCTGAACAAAAGCCAAGTGCGCTTTTCCTTACGCAGTTTTCCTTCCAGTCGGTAATGATTATCTCCATCGTCGCAAAATCGTGGCTAAACCGTCTATTATTTTTTTTGATGATCTCTTTTTGACGCGATACGGATCCAACCGTACACTACCCACCAGAGGATCTTCTAGATCCGGTTGTTGTAGGATTTATAGACCCCCGGAATGAAGACTCCAGGGATGAGGTGGACGATGATGGAAAACCTGTCAAATCTACAAAAGAACCACTGGTTTCGGAACAAAACTGCGAGCGATATCTCAACACGAAGGAAATATTAATGATCGGCAAAATGTTTCGTTTACTTTCGTCGTTTCTCAAGTCCGTAGCAAAGAAAACCACTTTTCAGTTCGACAGAAAAAAACCACAAGGTTTTCTCGAATTGAAACATTTGTGGTTCTATTTGATCATAGAACATCGTTCTTCTATCGACGAGAAAGGTAATTGTGGTGCTAATCTGGTAAATTCGTCTGGAAGACATGAATGGTTTTGCAACATCTTGCTTGATGCAGGTATTCTTGAGCTGGAGCCGAAGAATGGGGTTGTGCTCTTACCGTCCGATACTGGTTGTGGGGTGGCCAATATATCGAATGTGTTCCATACTCAGTCACCAGATGAACAGCTGAACACATAAGAGCGATATGAGCGGAGATTTAAAGAGAAGCTGTACTCTAGTCCGAATGAAATCTCGACGGTTGTTGTCCCTGTCAATGTACGAAATATGCATTGGGGCGTGTTTGTGGCTCGTAAGATTGAGAAGAAGAAGTGGGAGGTACACTTGTCGTACAAATACCGATAAGGTGTGGGGTCCGCCTGGTAGAGGGAGCGCGCGAGGGCTCAACCTAAAGGGGAAAAACACACAACCAATATGGTAGTAGGGCACCTGAAACCCGCAGGGGCAAACGGCGGGGCAACTAGTCTAGACCGTGTAGGTGTACGGTAGTAGACGTCGACGCGCGGTAAAACCTGAATAGTAATAGAGTAGCAAGTGACCAAGATGGTATAGTTACTGCCCTAGTGGTGCCTGACTTTACAATACCCGAGGGGGAAGGCGAGGTGCACCACACTATATACAAGGTGCACCGACGCCGATTTCCCATGCGGGCATGACGTCATCGGCTGTGCCCATGACCTACTGTCATGGGCCAGCAATGCTAAACTATCCTAGACTATAAATTAGAAATTAAAAATTATAAAATACAGAATACCAATTGGGTACAGTGCAGCCAGCAAGGCGCACCAGTAGGCCCACGTGGCACCAACCCATTGAGGTCTCATTGTACTACAGACCCCCTTCCTACCCTGAGCCACGCCCTCGTGGCGCCTAGATCCTTTCACCAAGTCGGTGGCATCGTCGTACCAATTTGGTCCCTGTCGCAGCCTTTGTGCCATTTCGCGCCGTGCGTCGCGTCGGCTCTGCATCGCCGAACGCACTCTGTTCACCACCTTGGTCATCACCGATTGCGGCTCTATCCACCTCTCTGGTTATCACCGACAGCGGCCTATTCATTCCCATTTGTGGTTTGGGCGCGACGCGCGTCTTCTTCCAGTACCTTCAAGGCTCTCTATTGCACTGCTTCGGGATACCCATTATGGGGCGACACCATTATGGTACTATCTTCTCGTTCTCGCCTTCATCACAATACTTTGGTGGTCGCTTCCCTGTTCCCGCTCTAGAACGCACTGTCCCCTGCACTGGGCGGCAACACGATTGTCGCGCCAATTTGAAACTTTTGCGGTCTAGCTGTCCCTTCGCGGTCTTCTTGCTCCCGCAATGGTTACAACATCACCACATTGGTCCACGTATGCGCGGCTCGTCTGCTCTCCTTCCTATCCGATACCGTACTGGTCGACTTCGCGATACCATACAGGTCTGGTTCTTGCACTTTCTTTGTAGCTTCACGATTATCGTAGCACCTTCAAGGTTCTAACCCTACCGTACACGACTGTACAGCGTCATCGTGCTTTTTCCGCAGAGACTTGCTCTTCCTTCAAGGTTCATTCGATAGGCCGTATCGGTTCCTGCGGGTATCGTTGTCCACAACCACGAAGGTTCGGTTCCTCACAATAACCATCTGGGTCATGATTTCCTTTCAGTTTGATCTCCAATCGCACGACCTCCAAACCACTTTGGTAAACATTGGCGTGCGCTACCGTGCGCAGCGAGCGTCGCACCGTCCCTGTTGGGCACTAGGCGCTTGCCATGCGTTCACCCTCAGGTTGATTATTGTCTCCACTTGGGTCTGTGCTTGAGCCACTTTGCTCCCGCATCCGTATTGGTGTTAGTCTTGAAATAAAAGTTAAATGTCATGCGTTTCCATGTTAGGTTCCGATTACCCTATAGGTGCGGTGCGCAGCAAGAGAGGAAGCGCAAAAACAGCTCCCCTTTCCCTTAGAGCTGGGCATCTCGAATCAGGTTTTGAAACTCTTCTCCCCCTTCCTTAGACCAGCGTACCACGATGGGTGAGGGTTAATGCCTTGTACTTAAGTTAGCTCCATCCTGAACCATTCTGGTGCTCGTAGTATGGTTCACCATGTTGGTACGCCGATGCGCCTTCGTGCGGCGCAGCGAGCGGTTTCGCTTCCCATGAGGTCCTATGTTGTGCCAAGCGCTTGCGAGCAGTGGCCAGCAATGTACCGAGATGGTTCTGCATGGCCTCTCACCATGCATGGGCGCACGTGCGGTGCTTTACCCCGGAGGTTACTTGCAAGGCGAATCAAAAAATTCGACCGGAAAATTACCCCTCCAGATGGTAGTGAAAACGCAGAAAACCCTTTTGGTCTGTATCTCGAGAACCAAGGGGTTTCAGAGGCTGGGAATGGCCGATTCGGGAGCGCGGCACGGTCAAAATACTTAGATTTTTTGACCATGCCGTTGTTCGCTTCCTACACACAATAGTGTAAACCGAATCGGTTACTCCGCACGGCGCGCCACGAGCAGCGCGCGTATGCCTCGTCAAATAAAAAGATCCAATTTTTTGAATGTTTTCACCGTGCGGGTTCGCGCGCGTGCCGCGCACGTGCATGGCGCGTGTGCAACGGCGCGCGTACAACGGTGCGTCCGTCTTTAGCGCTACCGCTCCTTGGACGTACCCTCATGGAATGCTTCCTTCTGGTTGTATCTTCCCGGTGAGCGTCCGAACCGACTTTGGTACTCCTCATTACAATGTGCTTTTCCCCCTTCCTTAGGGGACTGCATTACCTATAAGGTTTACCCATCATTCGGTATGTCCTCTCCTTTGCGGTTCCAGTAGCTTACTCTGAAATGGTGTGGTATGGCTGAGGGCGGCTCGGCGGTATCACCGTCAGCCCCTCAGCCATACCAGCGTACTGTGTACTTTAGACCTTCTTGGGTACGGCGGTGACCTACAAGGCGTTCCACTGGGAACTCATTAGAGACCTGCGATGTTATCCTTTCACCACTTTGGTTTAGATGAGCATCGCTACCTCTAGGGGTAGGTGTTTCCTCTGAAGGAGCAACCGTAATCCCCGCAGGTGGTACGTAGTCTGGGTCGTCACCCTGTGCGTCATCATTAACATCGATGGGTGTCCCGTCTTCCCGGGGCTGAGTCCTCAGGGCAACCGCTTGTGGGTCACGCGCGGATTCTCCGCGTTCCTTCCTGGACTGAACCGTCTGAGGTGCAACCGTGATTCGGTCAATAGAGATTGTATTCTCTACACCATCTTGGTTCACCGTTACCGTGTGGTCGGTCGACCAAACTACCTTGAAAGGTCCCGATGATTTCGGAAGAAGCTTAGAATTGATATCTCTATCAATAGCTTCATCATCAGCTTCATCACCCGGTCGTGGTTTAGCTCCTTTCCGGGGGTGGTCAATAACGACATATTGACCCGGCGTAGCCGTTACCACTTGGGTTACCTTTCGGTCGTAGTCCTCCTTGTACCGCTTCTGGGATGCTGTGAGCTTGCTCTCAGCATAATTGAGAGCACGTCTCAACCTCAAAAGGGTATTCCGTTTGACCTGTGACGGTGTGAGCGCTCCGGCGGCTTCTTGTCCTAATGGGTCCCCTTCAACAACAATACCAGGTGGGTGTCTTGACAGTACTAGATCGAACGGCGTAATTTGCGTCGCTCGATGAACCTGAAGGTTATATGCATATGTCAAGGGCTGCACGAGCTCGTCCCAACCAGTTTGGTGTTCTTCCGTATAATGTCGCAGCCTAGATACCAGTGTTCGGTTAAAGCGCTCCACTTGCCCATTCGCTTGCGGATGGTAGGCAGTAGTGAAGTAGTGCTTAATACCCAAGAGGTTACAAACAGCTTCAAAGAACTTCGAAGCTAAGTTCGAACCATTGTCGGTAAGTAAATAAAGCGGTGCACCATACGGGTAGATCCAATTGTTCAAGAACGCCACCGCGAGGGTCGTCGATTTCGTGTCCTTCAAGGGTATCGCTCGCGTGAGCTCCGAGAACCTGTCGGTGATTACGATGATGTACTGATATCCCCTTGTGGTTTTTGGTAATGGACCCAGAAGGTCTATTGCGACGAACTCGAGAGGACCCGCTGCAGGAAATAACTTCAAGTATTTCCTGTGCTTCCGGAGACCTCCACGGGTACGTACGCAAGATTCACATTGACCTACAAAGGTATATACATCATTAGCCATATGAGGCCAGTAGTACCCTTGCCTCAAGGTGTAGTACATTCTCGTACCTCCAGGGTGTCCTGGTAGCCTTGGGTAGTAGGCCAGGTACAGCATCCGAAGGCGCAGTACCTTGGGCACCACCTTCTGAAGGGAACCATCAATAGGAGCTCGCCTCACCAGGAAACCATTTCGGTCGACGTCAAAGTTCGAGTCTTTCATACCTACTTGGTCCATGAGAGAGCGGCAATAAACATCGTTTGCTTGCTCTCTCAGGAATTCCTCGCGGGTAATTGGCATGACGTCTGTTTCCTCGAGGGCGAGTATTTCCCGAGCGATGGCATCACTAAACCACGTATCCTCTTCGGGTAGAGTCCAGTAACCTTTTAAGGTATCACCATCAGGGTTGGTAGAGATGGTAAAGCATGGGATATCATCATCTAACGGCTCGGTGTCCAAACCATCTGTGGTAATGCGAGACATCGCGTCTGCGACATTGTGCTTGATACCTGGACGGTACTGTACGTCATACTCGAACTCTGAAAGTCGTAACCGCCATCGGGCAAGTCTGCCTGATGCGTGGGCCAGACCCAGTATCCACCGTAGGGCATCATGGTCGGTTCGAAGCGTGAACCTTTCACCATATAGGTAGGGACGGAGCATCAACATGCTCCAGACCACTGCCAGACATTCCTTTTCGGTTGTTGTGTAGTTCTTTTCTGCAGCGTGCAAAGCACGGCTCCAGTACCGTATAGGTAGTTTGTCGCCGTTTTCTTGCTCCTGCATAAGACAACAACCAATTTGGGCGTCCGAGACGTCAGTATCCAACGTGTATCGTAAACCAGCTTTGGGTAATGCCAAGATGGGAGGTGTCAAGAGCGCATGTTTCAGCGCCTCGAACGCATCCATTTCCTCATTGGTAAGACATTCAAACCTTCTAGGTTGACCTTTCAGCAGCTTCCTGTTGAGGGGAGCCGCTATCTTGGCAAATCCCTTGATAAACCGGCGGTACACATTGCACAAACCTATAAAGGATCGGATTTCCGTCTGGGACGTGGGTGGCTTCGCCTCCTGCACGGCCCGGATATTCCGCGGCGTCACTTCTAACCTCCCAGGGCTGATGATATGACCAAGGTATTCTACCTCTTTGGTGAAGAATTTGCACTTGCGGAGCTTCAACGTTACTCCAGATTCCCTCAAAAGGTTCAAAACTTCCCTAACATGGTGAAAATGTTCCTCTACCGTTCTGGAATATATGATTACATCGTCGATGTATACCAGAGCGGTTCTCCACTTTACCTTCGAAAGGGTTATATCTAACGCCCTCTGAAAGGTAGCCGGGGCATTTCGCAACCCAAAGGGCATACGCGTAAAGCGGAATAACCCAGCGTGGCAAATAAACGTAGTTTTGTCCTTGTCTTCTTCCCTGATAGGTACCTGCCAATAACCACAATTGGTATCGAGCGTAGTAAAGATCTTGGCGTTGCCCAATGAATCTATACACTCCTCCATTCTAGGTATTGGGTACGAATCCCTAATGGTCATACTATTCAGTTTTCTGTAGTCCACACAGAACCGCATACGGGTATCATTCTTCTTTGTGACGAGAACCACAGGGCTGGCCCAGTCCGCATTTGCTGGTTCTATGACACCTTCACGGAGCATTCTCTCGACCTCATTGAGCTCAACCTCCCGGGCTTTTGGACCTGCACGGTAAGGCTGCTGGTTAATGGGTTTCCAGCCAGGCACCATATCAATACGGTGCTCTGTAGCCTCAATTTGGCCCAACCGGCCCGACCACATGGGTTCAAATTCTTCTAAGAGACTGAGGATCCGGTCTCGGAGAGCCTGGTTCTCCGCACCGATCTGGACTTCCTCTCTCCAATTCCGCACTGGGTCCAGTTCCATAATCTTTTCCTGATCCCTAACCTTAAAGGTATTGGCGATCTTCTGTTCCATTTTGGTGTTTGTCGATAACGGGGGCGCATATGCAGGGTATGGCGCATCTGTTCCTTCCCCTTCCTTAGAGGTGGCGACCTCGCCCAACCCATTAGGTGACACCGTGAAAACCCCTTGTGGTGCCGGCAATGCGATTCCAATAGTGGTATTCTTGGGTAACTTAACAATGTGATTGCTAAAGTTACTCAAGTACACCTTGAAGGATTGGTTAGGGATGTTGTCGATAATCCCGTTTGCCATCAAGGCGAGATGTCTTTCTGCCAACCTAGGATGGTTCTGTAGCATTACCAATCCTGGAACTGCGCATGAGACATTCACTACCATTTGGGTCATAGCCGGAATTGAAACCAATTTGGTGAGCCGTATCTTGTTTGAAACCGTTTCGGTGGGTATATTGAACCTCGGCTTCTTACGCCAACCATTTTTGTCAATAAAGTTGGTCCCGAGGATACAGTCTGTCGCCAGACGATCCACCACAAAGAAATTGAGCTTCACCTTCAAGGTTCCAAGTTGTACCACAGTGGTTAACATTCCTCTAAGGTGCAGTGGGCGCTCGTTAGCGTCCACCAGCGGGTTGATAGTCGGGGCAGGTCGAATGTTCTGCAAGAGCGCATCGGGTATGACGCGAGCGTTTAGCACATTCGGACCGGCGCCGGTATCGAGTACACACGCAACGGGAACCTGTAGGTAATTGAGAACGCTTACTGAAGCATTAAATTTATAGTTATTGTACTTCATTAGACACACCACATTGGGTACATCTGATTCTTCTTTTTCCACCATTAAGGTTTCCCGTTCCGGTATCGACGGGCCTTCCAATTCACGGTTAGGGGTGGCCCCTACGCTAACCGTTCGGTTTTTTCCTGCTCTTACTGAGCCGGACTGTCCTTCTCCAAGATTGGTGTTTCCTCGACGAGATGAACCTGAGATGGTGATGGTTGAGCTTGTACCCTCTTTCCAGATCCATATAGGTTACGGTGGTTTTGCTGCCTGGCACTGATCAGATGTTCGCGCACCCCTGGGGGTATTTTGTCACATCTGTTCGCCAGATGGTCTGGCGACAAACAGAGCCAGCAAACCAATCCATCTGTCTGGGGATCACGCATTGCCATAGAGGTAGGTCGGGTAACCGGATTGGTCGGTGCTGTAGCATATGAAGATGCTTGCGAACCACCCGTTGAGGTTTGTTGAGTGTTCGCCGCACTTGGGGGCGACCTTACCGGAGCTGGTGGTACTGTCGACGACCAATTACCAATGGAGGTGGCTCGTGACTGAGCCTGTGGCGCAGTCACGAGATGAACTGCCATTCCTGTTGGTACGCGAATGAGCGAATCTCCCTCTGAGGTAGTGCTTTCTTCTAGCTCCAATACTGACCGTTTCGGTTTATCCTTTGAGGTATGGGACGCCGACGGCTTCTTTCCGTGACGGAGAGTGTCGCCTAGTCTCTGGGCATAACGGGCAAGCCCATTATAGTCCACCTTACGGTTGTTCGCCAGGTAATTGCGTACCTGCGAACGGATCGCTTTGTCAACATTGTCGGCAAAGAGCGACTTCAGCCTACTAGTGGTAAAGACATTACCGCATCGGGTGGCCAGATTCCAAAGGCCTAACGAGAATTCCATTTCGGTTTGGCTGGAGCGTTGGCGATATGCCTGCACCTCAGCGTAACCTTCCTGGATAACCTCATCGGTAGCGTAAGTTTCCAACATGAAATTAACCACTTCTGGGTACGTCTCTAACATCTCTGTCCCTTCTTCATCAACCGCCAGGGTATTTCCACGGAGCCTGCCTTGCAGCAAGTGGTAAGCTTGACCTTTAAGGTAAAACTGGAATAACCACATGGCAGCGCCTTCGGAAAAACCATTTTAGTCACATGAAATCTTGAACTTCTGTAGAAACTCAATTACCGCAATGGGATCATCACCTGTGAAGGTAGTATCACCCATCTGGAAGCTGAGCTTCTTGTGGTGCTTGGTGATCTTCTGCGCAACCTCTTGGGTGTAAGCAGAGGATCGGTTTCTCAACCGATATGACCTATAATCAACCGCTTTGGTGAACATATCGTTCAGCGGCTGACGCACCTCTAGGGTTGTATCGGTGTCCGAATCCGAGTCGGACGACTCGTACCGTTTCTTCTTACCTTTACGGTTTCTCTTTGACGACTTCTTCGCCAACCTGTTCGGTTTCTTCTTGCGTCTACCTTTACGGCCATCATCCGACGATGAACCAGTATCGGTATCGGAGCTCGAGGAATCGGGGTCAGAGTCGTAGCCGCGATTCTTTCCCTTTTTCCTCCTCCTTTCTTTACCCTTGCGGTTTCTTCTTCGTCGCCCCTCTTCTGGGTCAGACAAATCGTCCTCAGGTCCACTAGTCTTGGTGTCCTTTCGAAGGTTACCTCCAATGGGTGGCAAGTACACGTCTCGAGGGCCCATCTCTATATGGCCCTCTTGACCTTGCCTTAAACCTTGTAGGTACGCACTATCGGCCGGAATTGGCTTGATTGGTGCGGAAGAACCGGCAGGGATCCCTTGTGGTATGCGAGTAACCATATTTACCCCATGGGTTTTGGCTTCCGCCATTCCTTCAGAAACCCAAAGGTCTTGAACCACTCGGTAGATATGCTCCCGGGCACCCGTTAAGAGGTATGTTTCAACCAATTTAGATATGCGCTGAGAGAGCTCGTGCACGGCTCGATCAACCACCAAGCGGGTAACGGCGTCCATGTCCATAGAGGTCATGGCTTCATTAACCGTAGCGGTAAAAAGAGCTTTCGCTCGTTCTTCCCATTGAGGCCAACGGTCCTCAACCGTTGTCGGCAAATTCTTATTAGGTTCAGGATCTGACAGAGGCTGAGAGCCCTTATCCTTTGAGGTTCCGGCCCGAGGTTGCCGAAGCAGCTCCTCGGGATTATCTAGAATGGGTTTGGCGGCCGAAGCCGCAGCAGAACCTTTGTGGCTAGGTGGCGCACTAGAGCCACGAGTAATCCTTGTAGGTCTTTCCATAGTGACCAATAGTGGTATCCAATTGCTTCGCGAGTATTCCTACGAAACCAAATAGGTGTGTGAACTTCCAGAATCCTTTCGAAAGTCTTCTGTTCACCAGTAAAGGTACGACAAAAACCAAGAAACTTCTAAGTCGGGAGACCAAAATGTCGTACAAATACCGATAAGGTGTGGGGTCCGCCTGGTAGAGGGAGCGCGCGAGGGCTCAACCTAAAGGGGAAAAACACACAACCAATATGGTAGTAGGGCACCTGAAACCCGCAGGGGCAAACGGCGGGGCAACTAGTCTAGACCGTGTAGGTGTACGGTAGTAGACGTCGACGCGCGGTAAAACCTGAATAGTAATAGAGTAGCAAGTGACCAAGATGGTATAGTTACTGCCCTAGTGGTGCCTGACTTTACAATACCCGAGGGGGAAGGCGAGGTGCACCACACTATATACAAGGTGCACCGACGCCGATCTCCCATGCGGGCATGACGTCATCGGCTGTGCCCATGACCTACTGTCATGGGCCAGCAATGCTAAACTATCCTAGACTATAAATTAGAAATTAAAAATTATAAAATACAGAATACCAATTGGGTACAGTGCAGCCAGCAAGGCGCACCAGTAGGCCCACGTGGCACCAACCCATTGAGGTCTCATTGTACTACAACACTGGGGAGACAGTCTACGTTCTCAGTGTCCCGAGAAATGTAGATATCTGTTGACGGCGATAATTGACCATGCACTCCGCGAGAAGAAGGATTGGGTGATGAAGGAGGAGAACTACATGTTGGATGTATTGGGATACAAGATCCAAACGGACACGTACAGTTGTGGTCCATATGTTATATCCACAATGGGTCACTTCGCCCAAACGCGAGGAGTGATACCCAATATCTCATTCATTCCAGGTCATCCGGTGAATCTGGGTGAAACGTATCGCTGGGCATGTGTGGAAGCTCGGGTGCGTATGATCATGGCCGTAAGTCACCTCCTACCTATTTCAATTGAACTGGCAGTCTCGCAGATTCATTATCAGCGCAGGGAGAGGATCTATGTAGCTCGACATCGTAGTACTGGGAGAGGTAGTGCTGAGGCACGAGAGGGAGAAGGAAGGGCGGAGGAATCTGTAGAGTCAGGTGTGCGAGCTGAGACAGCGGGCATGGGCTGTAGTGGGAATACGGAGTCTGAGGAACTAATACCCTCTCGTGCAGACGAAAGCAAAGGTTCTGAAGTGCCCAATGCAGAGAAGGGAAAGTCGTCTAGCCAGGGATATGAATCTCACAAACAAGAGAAGGATGCTAGGAAACGTGAGGCGTCAACCACGAAGTGGACTGTACTAAATCTCTCGAAGTACGTTCGTGACCTATGTGAGTCGGAGGGAAATGAATATGGAGTACAGTTTTGTAAAACTGTTACGAGATCAAGGCAATATGGGCTAAACGTGAGAGTGCGGTGTCTCCGGTATAAAAAGAAGCACCCAGGATGTGGGTGTAGAGCCGCCTTTATGGCAAAAGCTCTCCGGAATGGGAGCGGGTAGATTCTTACGGGAGAAAATGTCCATAACCATGAGCGTCTTGAACGTGACATGCGTGGAAAGAAGAGCAAGAGAAAGGACGCTGTTGAAGCCACTATAAAAAAAAACTGCCCTAAGAACCTCCGCATCCCCTTCATAAACTTCACGCCTCGGATGAAGAAGGGGGAGAATGTGGAGATGACGACCGGTGTGGGGAGTGGAATGGATTCCGATGGGGAAGATTTCATGCAGATCATTCCCTCTCGCCCTCCTCTCCACCTCAATTGGATGGGGAGCTCCCAGCCATGTCGTAGTGATGGAGAGTATATGAGCACCCAGCATGAGCGTGGAGAAGGTGAGCGAAGTGAGGAGATCCTGTGCGTCGTTGGTAATCACAGCCAAGAATCCTCCTCCCAAGTCATTGAAGTGGAGAAAATACGTACAGGGACACAGGCGGACAGAGTTTCAGAGCACAGTAGTTCTGTTATTGACGTAACCTATCAAGTGAGGAAAGAGCGCACCTGGAAGAACAAGAGGTAAGGTTAAGTTTAAAACTACTTCTCACAGCTAACTTCTTCACATTCTAACCTATTGTGTACTCAGATTGGCTCCGCATCCGTGGGCTCTACTGCAGAAGGTGCGGCGTTCCCCAATGTTGGGGATACTGGGTCTCTTGCGGGAGCTCCCTCAACACCATCCTCCTCCAATTTGGGGAACACAAACAGCTCTGCGTCAAATGAGGAGTACACTACAGAAGAGTGTGTGCGTCGCGGTTTTGTTGCATATCTCGATCAGATGGATGGAAGTGCACATCATGAAGTCCTTCAACATCTGCGGTACATGGCTGAGTACTTCGGTTTCAACCTTTTCATCCGAGATTCCAAGTATAAGCAGGAGAATGAGAAGAAGGTGCTGCTACGCGGTTACCTAAAGTGCGCAAGGGTGTTCGACGAGGATTACAAATGTCCTTATAGCCTGAAAGTTCGCAGAGTTTGTGTGTCTGAATCGGGGAAGGGGAAGCATATATTTTCCGCTGACTTTGCTAAAGCTCACCACAACCACCTACCGATAAACAACCCAGTACGGCGTAGGCTCTCACCGGCAATGGAGCGCGAGGCGAGGCATTTGCGCAGTACATTGCATCTACAGTACAACGTATTCTTCAAGCTTATTGAAGCGAAGTACGGTGTTATGGTGGACAGGGATCTGTTCAGAAAACGTTTAAAGTATATGTATGATACGCAGTACCCACGCCATAACGAGTGTCTCAGACTGTACCAGAACCTCCTTGACCTACAGTCCCGCAACTCGAGCCATCAAATTTACTGCCGAACGAACGTTGAGAGCGGTTTGCAATACGTTGCCTGGTGTCTGGAAGACTGGAGAAGTGACTACGAGCGATATGGGATTGTTCCCGGAGTCTCGGTAAATTGCAAAGCGATTGCAAACCGCTTTAACCTTCCACTGGTCAGTATAAACGGGCGGGACAATGAAGGAAACTTGACCACTTATTGAATGGGATACATGGGAGACGAAACCATGGTGAGCTTGGTTTGGGTCCTGCAACGATTTAAGGAGTGCATGCGCATATCTCTTCCTCGTTCACGGTGGATCAGTGCGCGTCTCTCATCGGAGGTATACGAGAAGTCTTCCCTACTTCCTACTTAATGTTGGACGATTGGCATTTAAACAAGAACCAAGGCCCAAACGTCGATCGCTGGTGTAGGTCCATAGGGAGGATGGACATGGCTACACAAATGAAGAACGACTTGTTCGTGCTTCGCAAAAGTACGACTGTGGACAAGTTCGAGGAGCGCAGAACTAATTTGGAACAAAGGTACTCTTACAACTTCAGGAGCAGTGTACCGCAATGGTACAAGTACCTATATCGCGACAATCCGTCAATGCTTATGCGATGTTACAAGGACCTGAACCTCCCATACAGATTCTTTTTCCAGGGGTCCGGATACTCTGAAGCATCTCACTCCAGATATCGACATTCCATTTTGAATAATGATGTCCCGTTCTCCCAGGTTCCCATCGTCATGACCTCCCTAACAGCCCGTTTGAAACACGAGCGTGGAAAGAAGGCTTCAATACATGATGTGGCCCAGCGTAACCGTTTAATGACATCCGGACTCCCCTTAACTGTGGACGTGGCTTCTATGATTACCCAACATTTCACGAGTTATAGTATTTCCCAGTTCCTGGAGAAGGGCGTCCGCTATTCTGCTTACTACAAGGTAACCGACGCTGTCGTACTTCCCACACGCGATGCGCTTCTAAACTACGACATCGACGTAGAGGGTCTCCAAATCTCTAGTGATCTACCACTCGTTGTCTTCTCCGTGAAACGGTCAGCAGCGATAGGGAACAATGCTTCTCAAAGCAATATCTCCAACAGGATATATCATCCGTATCTCCAGAAACGCCCCGGAGCTCCAGATAAAATAACTGGAAAATGTAGCTGCCGTAACATGACGGCCTGGGGCATTCCTTGTGCACACATGACCCGCCTTCTCGTAGTGTTCAACGATGTAGTGGACAGGTGGCCGCAAGTTCGAGAGACTCTCCCTATCCAGTTCCAAATCTCGGACCTTTGGCATCCCTATTGGAACAGATGTCCGAAGTACTGGACACTCACGGACATTTTGAAGCTGCGGGAAACAGCGACAGAGTCACTTCCAGACCACCATCCTCCGGAATCTCAGGATGGAAACGCAAGTGAAACTCCAACTTCAGCACGAATTCCAAGAAGAGAAGGAGCCCGGGAGGTTCTGGCAGAACTCACGGCCCAGAGAGCAAAAGAGATATCTTCTTACGCATCATATGCGGACTGCAAGTCACTGTGTGACCAGATGCATCGAGTTGCCCAAAGCTATGGGAGCGTAGCACTTCAAAGCCTGCAGCAGTATCTCAATAAGGGATTAAGGGATCTGAACTCTGGGAGATACCCACACAGACCGCAAGACGTCCTACCAACGCTAGCATTCGTACCAGACCTTCCTACGCAGCATTCGCATGCCAAAAATGTGGTCCTCGAAAATCCAAACCCTGGTCTCGGTTCAAAGGCTAGAAAGAGAAGGAAGTCTTTCCTAGAGCGCGGTAGCTCGAAACGGCAGAAGCTGGATGTAACAATGGAAAAACGACAGTAATAGACCATTCTTGTGAAGCCGCTCACTTATTGAGTGTCAGAAACGCCGAAAACGCCAGGGGAACTCCAGCAGAAGCGATTAATAGGGCTTTAGCTGTTGTCGATCACCCAGACAATGCATACGGTGGCAATAAGAAACATTAGTTAGTGTTCATTATCCTTTTCATATAAAAGGAGGTGTTGATGGATATGGTACTTACAAGAGAGAGGTTAAACAGATAGTGCATTGTTCTCTGCTTTGCGTAGGGAGTTTATGCTGTGGCCTGTACTGGTGTTCTTTAATCGGGGTTGTTTGCAGTGGGAAGTTTTTGGGGTGATTAGGTCTGTGTGGGCGGCCTGGGTGGGTCGGGTTGTCTTTGTGGGTGGCCTGGCTTCAGATTGTGGTTGTATCACTGGTCATTTTAGAAATGCGCGCGCTTTGAAGTGACGAAAACAAAGGGCGCTTTGAAGTGACGGAGCCAAGGCAGGTCACGCGATTTGAAGAAGAAGGCCAATCACAATTTGCGCCAGGGAGGTTCTACTGACTTGGCTGTGGTCTACTGGTGAAGAACACCTCCGTCGTTAAGGGAGGATCCTCTGTAATTTGTATCATATAAAGATAGGTTCCGAGCGTGTTTTCTACGACCCCTACGGAGCGTAGAATCTCCGGTCTCCGTACAGTACTGACTTTTCCAGGAACGCAGAAGTGGATTAAATTATATTGATGATCTGAAGCTGGCGGGTAGGGCAATCTGATCTTGGTGATGTGGAACATTGTCTGCACTGTCGGCCCAAGCCCGATGATGTGGCAGTTTTTCCGCTTTCGAGCACTTGTACTGGAAGGCCTCTCTGTCAACGACGGCAGACGAACGCCCTACCTGCCATCTAGTTGTCTTCGTCGCGTTTTCCAACTTGTCGTCGTTTCGTTTTCTAGCTACTGTCGTCTCAGGTTCTCCTACTTTTGTTCTCTCAGGTTTTTCCTTCACCCTACCCGCCTTCCCTTTTAGGAGCAGAGATGTCCTTCTGGGACACTCTGAACGCGTAAGGTGTTTACCTAACGGCGTAACAGAGCACATGGCCTTTGTCGCTCTGTGTCTCCTACACTTCCCGAAAATAAAGATCATAAAGATCGTTCTACATAGCTCTGCGCAAGAAGTCAATAAATAATACGTATATTAGACCTCCGTCATATTTCATCGGTTTCTCCGTCGGGGTTTAAAGAAAGTCCACCGATGCGCTACATATAAAAAACTAGCGATTTCTCGTGTTTTTGCAATTCTGCCTGGACATTAAACCTTTCTCTGCTGCAATAACTTGTGAGCAAATCTACATCAATCTTCATCCAGAGATAACAATAGATATGGAAACTGGGACCCGAGGGGTTCGGAGTCCTCAAGTTTTACGTCAAAACTAGTTTCAGCAGCCAAAAACTGTGTGGTGCTATATTTTGTGCCGGAAAGGTAATAAAAATTGAAGTTTCCAAAACATTTTCTAAAATTATTTGTACTAACGGTTTTTTTAATACGTGTAGACGACAAGATGTCCATGTTCAAAAACTTCTCTCTTGTGTACTTCACTCTTTCAGGAGCGTTCAGAAAAATTCAGTTTTGTTCCAAAGGCGAATTTTATATTGCACAAAGATACCCCTTCAATCCTTACCAATTCAGTTCCTTTGCGCAAAGGAACTCTGTAAGAATATCTTGACTGGTTAACAATAAACTAACAAAAGATGCTCAATAACAAACGGTTTCAACGTCCATTACCATACTGAAACCCCGTAAACCCCATACCATATGCGCGGTTGGTAAGAAACGATTACTTTTGCCATAACTCCAAAAAAACGTAAATACATAAAGAAGATGTAATATAGTGGCGTCCACTTATGCATTACGATTACTACCTGTGAATACGTCACAACCATCTAGCTAGTATAAGTAGATAGCTCACTCCAGGAGTGGAGCTACTCTTAGTCTAGTCATCGACAGTGCGTCGGTCCTGGTTCTGTAAAGATGTTCAGTACCAGTCTGCTCCAACCTTCACTACCTTACAGAAGAAATGCACAATACATTTTGGAACAGATTACACAACATGGAACATATTATTGTCTTCAACTTTGCAGTATTCACCGACATCTGCTTCTTTCAGATCGAGGTACAACATTCGAACTTCATATTCTGTCCATACCAAGTGTGATTTGGAAATGATCTGCAGTTGAAATCCAAAAAGTTAATGGCGCACCAGACATAGTGGACGTGGAGGCTACCGCGCACGTGCTGTTGGAGAAGACAGAAACACTTCTGACGTTCAACGACGTGAACGTGCGCGTGGAATTGCTGGAAATAAGCCTGCGCGGACGGCGGACGGGGTCGGCCGTGGTAGTGATTGAGTCGAGAGATTTGGTGGGGGTGACGGTTACAGCGTAAGATAGAGCAGTATTGTAGCATATGGCAGTTTTGGAAGGGGCTTAAAAGCATTGGTTTTGCCCCTTCCACGCGCATATGCTCAGCTGGTACGGTCACTGAGTTATCAGTGCTGTATAGGAATACAAAGTAGGAATAGAGCCTTTATTGGTAGTGTTGTTTTTAGTACTACAATCATCTATTTGCTAGACTATATAAACGGTCTCGGATTCCTGTTCCCAGAAGTCCGGGCAACTCCCCTCGCACCAATTCCGTCCACAACAGTTCTAGGCCTTCAGCAAGTCCGTCCAGCGCGAGCGCGGTTAGACCAGTGTGTAGGATAAAGTACTTTATTCAATATATATTTAAAAAGCTATACACAATACAGAAGTAAGTTATGTACACACCTACTGCGCACCGATGATTACAATTGGTAGCATCGCTCCAAGATTCTGACAATATACTTTCTTCTCTACTGTACTACACTACTGAAATATATAGTGAATAAAACTTCAAAGAAACGAAACTACAACGAATGTAAAGACAAAAATTCTAAGATACAAAATACAGAAGACAATACGAAAATTATAATTAAAAATGAAAACTGCATAAGAACTATACCTCGTCTTGAACTACCCCCTTCTCGAGTCAACTCTATATTAGATGTCGAAGCAGTCGAGGACAATAACACTGAAGAAAATATTATACAAAAAATTACAGAGATTGATAACGAAATACAGCTCGCCGACTTGGAGAACGATAAATTTAATCCCTTCTTAGAAACCGAAGAAATTGAAGAAGTCAATAATCTACACAATAATTCTAAGTACAAAAGGCATAAAGTTGATAATGAAAATCTAAAGTGTTCATATTGCAAACAAAGAAAAGGATTACATACGTGGGAAGAACACAACAAAAGTCACACCCATTGTAAGGCCTTATCAAGGGCATATAATTTCGAAATATACTGCGAGTTCTGCCGCATTAAGTACGAAACTACCTTTGAATATATGATACACCTCCAAACGCAGGTTCTTAAAGAGAAATTATATCAAGTGGGAAATGCGTACAAGTTTGCAGCTAAACACAAGTTTGTACCGAAACTTACAAAAGCTGAGTATTCAGTACCGGACAATAACAAAGTCCGAGAATTTATCAAAGATTTGAAAAAATCTTCCTAAAAAATTATTGCACTGTAAGATAGTAGTGCACTTTGTCAAATAAATTGAAATTGTTGTTGTTGCTCTAACCACCCTTGCAAAAACCATACACGTGTGTTACATCACACAATACTGCATATCTTGTTGTGCCCATCATAAGTAGACTTGAAATAAAAAATCACGCAACCATATTACACTAAGTACTATACAAACGCGCATCAAAAAATTAAAAAAACAATACAAAAGTCTTCAGCAGCCTACGAGGACACTTAAACCATATCAAAAAAAAAATTGTAAAACCACTACCAACCGTAGAAGAAATTATACCTAAGTACAATTATACATCGTTATCATCAAGATGGATACAGATATTAGTGATTTACAAAATAGAGTTAATGTCTTAGGACAACAGCTCGCCCAAGTAATGCAACTCAATAACCACTTAACAAATGTGGTAAGTAATCATGAACACCATAGTAATTTGCTAAAATCATGGAAACCGGAAAAATTTTCAGGTAAATATGCCAGATCATTTCTACAATCTATAGAAAACATATTTGCAAGTATTCACGCAACGGTTCCTGACGACAAAAAGATAATGTATGGGGTAAGCTTTATCACTGGTCCTCCACTAGAATGGTGGGAACTAGTAAATATGAATAACACTGCAGAAGTAAGTACGTATGAAGGATTCAAGAAAAAGTTGCTAGAATATTTTGAACCAGCAAACAGAGAACTGAATGCACGTAAAATGCTTTCAAATATAAAACAAGTTGGAAGACTTGGTGCTGTTTCCTATTACAATAAAGAGTTCACCAAATGACTACTACAAGTCCCGAACATGAGTATGGATGAACAGCTATTTAATTATTCACAGGGTCTGCGTCATAATATTCGCATTGAACTGGAAAGAACCGGAGTACCAAATTTGCATGAAGCAATGAACTTGGCAGATCGTATGGATCATATCTATAGAACGAATATGGGATTCCGAAAACAATGGAATTCTAATAGAAATAACAATAATGGGAACAGAAGAAATGACCCCGTACCTATGGAAATTGGTAACATAAATCGCTATCAACGCAGGAATAGGATGAATAACGAAGAAAGATCCAGGCACCTCAAGGGTGACTTATGTTTTAAATGCCATCGTAAAGGATGTCGTCCTTGGATGCATAAACGTCTCTGGGTGCATCCCAACGTACGTGCCCAAAAAAACTAAAGAGTAGGGTATCAGAAGCAAGCCATGAGCCCACGTACTCTAATGAGGCCGATGTACATTACAAGAAGAAACAAACCGAAAAGGACAAAAGAATTATAAAATTATGCAATATAAAAAGAAACCACGCATCAAAGTTACTAATATACAACGGAGACGCTACTACACGTCATCACAAGGAACCATGTAATATTCTCATTGATTGCGGTTGTGAAGATATATGCTTATCTAAAGAATATGCAGATACATTGAATCTCCAAAGAAGAAGTACCGATGTCAAAGCTGAGCTTTGGGATGGAACATTAGTTCCTATGGAACAATGTTTAGACACTTTATCCATTAAGATCGGGGACGCCAAGTTTGATATCCACACTTATATAGTGGATTTAATAGGTTATGATATCATTCTTGGTCAGACCTGGTTAGAGTTCTATAATCCACATATAGATTGGAGAAAGCACTCCATGACTTTACTCCTTAATGGAAAAAAGTTTATTCTGGACGCAGAAACTGTCAAACGACAGTGCTCCCAAGAGAAACTTATTCTAAGTAAACACAAGTTTATGAAGCTCGTGAGGAAACAACAAAGTGAAATATACTAAGTAGTAATTAAACCAAAGAAAATCATTCAAGTAAATAACATAAGTATCAAAGAAGGAATTCCTGAAGATGAACAAATAAAGAAGATACTTGACGAATACCAAGATGTATTCCCGGAGGACCTCCCAAAAGGATTACCACCCAAGAGATTGGTGGAAATGGAGATTAAATTACAAGATGACTCACAACCCAAAATGGGACCTATGTATAAGCTTTCCCCAAAGGAACTGCAAGAAATGAAGAAACAAATAGAACATTTACTAAGCCTAGGATTCATAAGACCTAGTATTAGCCCATGGGGAATCCCAGTATTGTTCACACCCAAGAAAGATGGAGGACTTAGGATGTGCATTGACTACAGAGCCTTGAATAAAAGAACAATAAAAAACAAAGTACCATTACCGCGTATAGACGAAGTCTGGGACCAGCTCCAAGGAGCAAAATACTTCACCTCTCTTGATCTGAGAGCAGGATATAATCAGATACGTATTAAACCCGAGGATGTAGAGAAAACTGCATTCAGAACACGATATGGATTGTTCGAATACCTAGTAACACCATTTGGATAACTGGTGCTCCAGGATGTTTTCAAACTCTAATGAATACAATACTACGTCCATACTTAGATGAGTTTGTGATGGTGTATCTAGACGATATTCTCATCTACAGTAAAACCAAGAATGAACACCTCAAACATATACGAAGAGAACTAAGTGTACTACGAAAACGAAAACTATATGGAAAACTTTCCAAGTGCACATTCATGAAACAAGAACTAGAATACTTAGGACATATCATATCAAATGAGGGAATAAAACCAGACCCAAAAAAGGTCAATGCCATAATGCAATGGGAAATCCCAACAAACGTAAAAGAAGTACAAAGCTTCTTAGGTATATGCAATTATTACCGCAAGTTTGTAAAGGACTTCTCAAAAATAGCAAGTCCAATAAGTAATCTTGTGAGAGACAAAGTACCCTTCGAATGGGGCAAGGAACAAGATGATGCTTTCAATACCCTTAAAAATGCCTTATCCACTTCTCCAATACTAAGATGTGCTAATCCACGTCTAACATACGAAGTAACCACTGACGCTTCAGCTACTGGATTAGGTGCTGTTTCATCACAGACAGATAAGTCTGGAAGACGACCTATAGCTTATGCTTCAAGAAAACTCAATGAAGCAGAACAGAACTACGCTACAGGTGAAAGAGAATTATTAGCCATCATATTCGCTTTACGAACGTGGCGTTCATATCTACATGGATCGAAATTTGTCATATACACTGATCATCATCCGTTAAAGTACCTAGAGACACAAAAGACTCTGTCTAGAAAACAAGCCCGATGGGTTGAATATATGCAAGAATTTGACTATACCATATGTTATATAAAGGGAAAGGAGAACAAAGTAGCAGATGCCTTATCACGAAAGGATAAAGAGGAACGAAAAACACCTATTGAGGTCATTAAACGACTTCTTAATATCACTACAGTCAAAATTTCTGAAGAAACATTGAATAATTTTTGAAAAGGGTACTATCACGATCCTTACTTCTCTAGCCAATTCCAGAAACCGACAGAACCATATAAACGGGTTGGAAAAAGACTATACTTCGAGAACAGGTTGTGTATACCAGAAGAAAATATTAGAAAAACATTACTACATGATAACCATGTTTCATTACAAGGAGGACACAGATCCTATCAAAAGACATTGCTTCTATTAAGAAGACATTACTTCTGGAATACATTTAAACAAGACCTTAAGAAATACGTTACCGAATGTGAAAGATGCCAAAAGGCGAAATCGAGTAATCAAAACTCACAAGGACCACTGTTACCTTTTCCCCTACCAACAAAGAAATGGGAAGTAATATAAATGGACTTCATATTCGAATTACCAAAAAGTAATGAATATACCGGCGTTATGGCAGTCGTAGATAAGTTAACCAAAAGGGTACACTTTATACCACTTCAATCAGATACCAAAGCTCCAATTATTGCTGAGGTGTTCTACAGAGAAATATTCAAACACCACGGATTACCACGTGTTATCATATCAGATTGAGACTCAAGATTCACAACTAATTTCTGGAGTTCTCTTACGAAACTACTGAATATACGATTGAACTTATCAACATCTTTCCACCCACAAACAGATGGTCAAACTGAACGCATGTTTAGAACCATGCAAGAAATGATCCGTTGTTATGTATCCTACACACAACGCGATTGGGTTAAGTATTTACCTGGATTAGAATATGCATACAATAACACCATTAATGATGCTACTAAGTTTAGCCCATTTTACATGGAATATGGACATCATCCACTCTCAATATCAGAGATATTGTATCACGAGCATACTCCCATAAACGATGCATCTAATTCGTTCCTCAAACAGATAAATCACGCCAATAAACTGGCTCAAATTGCAATTGAACAGGCAAACACAAGAAATGCCGATTACGTCAATACCTCCCGGAAGAATACATACTTCAATCTAGGTGACTATGTATTACTATCGACTAAAAATCTTGCAATCCCGAAAGGACGTTCACGTAAGTTCACTTACAAATACATTGGCCCTTTCAAAGTAATTGGAACCACCAAATCTTGTTCATCGTATAGGTTACTCTTACCAAAAGAATACAAAGAGTTACATCACACATTTCATGTGTCCTTACTTAAACCTTATTATGGTGATTCATCTCATAAAAAGCAAATGGATATCCAACGACTAATCCATCACACGAAGCCAAAGATATCCAGTATAGGCCATCGTATACAAAACTCGAGGATCGGGTATTTACTTTGAAAAGAAGGGGAAGAGGTTGAAGATCTCTGGATCAGCGAAACAGATCCACAAATATCTTCAGAGCTTCTCGAAGAGTACAAAAGAAACACAAGAAGTAATATAAAAGGTAAGAACTCACTTTCATTCCTGCTAAACTAAAACTGTTGTGATAAGAACGACAAGATGAATCCTTACATGCTACAAGAATACAGATTGCTCTATGTACAAGACGAGTACTTATCTGCGCACCTAGGTAAAATCTCAAATATTCCATTTACGCAGAACGTAATTGTATGGAACATAATACACATATGCCTTGGGTTCTACCAAATCAAAGGCCCATTTGTTAAAGAAGTAGACTTCCAAATACTATGCAGACTACTAAGTGCATACAGTCCGCAACCTTACGATGAGTATGAAGAGGAATTTATACTACAACTATATTTTGTAATAATTGGTACCTACGGTCACTACCAAAGATCTGGAAACTACCTTCCATGTATAAGAGATGCAGTAAAGAACTTCTTTGAAAAGAATAGAGTGGAAACCTTCAAATTGAATGAAATAGACGCACACCCGAGGATCCCATACCCAACTATGTATCCATCTCCTGCTGGACCAGCTCCACAGGAATAAGCATAAATAGAAGGCGCGGAGCAAAGTACAACCAGTTCCTCACTCGCCCATCATCAAACGAGTCCTCAAAATGAGTTTGAACAGCCAGGATCTTGGTCAATTACAATTTGCTCAGATGAAACTAGCCGACTGGCTGTCAGCCGCTACCTCCGACCCAAATAAACAAAAAGTTATATTATGGAATATATTCCACATATCTTTGGCATACTATCAATTACATGGACCATTGATTTCGGAAATTGATAGAAATACAATACTTGCGTTATACGAAAGGCATGAACCAAAATTATGCCTTTCACTTACTGAAAGTAGAATAATACAGCTGCATTATTACATTATTGGGATCATTGGACATTACCCAGAAGAACGTAAGGCGTATATTCACATTACAGAACGAGTTTCGAAATACTTACGAGAAGGAATAGGTTCACCAGTTACATTAGATATTCCCGAAGGCGGCGAACATTCATTTTTGCCGTACCCAAACTAGGTAATGAAGTACATGAGAAGCTAAAAAGAAACAAAAAGAATAAAATCAAAGAAAAATGAACAAAAACGAAAAAAAAAGAAACCAAACAAGAAAAAGAACAAAACAAAAACAAAAGTAAAATATCATATAATTTGAGGACAAATTTTAAAAGAAAAGAGGAGCAGTTGTACCATATGGCAGTTTTGGAAGGGGCTTAAAAGCATTGGTTTTGCCCTTTCCACGCGCATATGCTCAGCTGGTACGGTCACTGAGTTATCAGTGCTGTATAGGAATATAAAGTAGGAATAGAGCCTTTATTGGTAGTGTTGTTTTTAGTACTACAATCATCTATTTGCTAGACTATATAAACGGTCTCGGACTCCTGTTCCCAGAAGTCCGGGCAACTCTCCTCGCACCAATTCCGTCCACAACAGTTCTAGGCCTTCAGCAAGTCCGTCCAGCGCGAGCGCGGTCAGACCAGTGTGTAGGATAAAGTACTTTATTCAATATACATTTAAAAAGCTATACACAATACAGAAGTAAGTTATGTACACACCTACTGCGCACCGATGATTACAAGTATTGGGATGTATATGACTTGCCAGTAACGAGCAAAGTGAAACTGTTTCTTCAATTCCTTCGCTGGGTTGCTGCGACAGGGGAGAGGGGAGCCTCATTATTCCAGCTTGAATACAGTTATTTAAATTAAGTGTGGAACATTTGCAAAAATCTAATTGTAAACTTTCTTTTTAGGTCGTCAAATCCTACCCAAAACTGTTGTTACCATCACTGCGTTTCTAAACACCAACACAGCAACAGCTCCGTCAAACTGGCCATTTATAACCCATTCCATACTCTCCGTCATCTGGTCAGCGCGTCGATAAACGCCACTCATGCGCAGTCTTTGCGACCTTGCCTTCGACAGGCCCATCTGCATCGCATCTTCAATAACAGGTTCAGGATCGGAAGTCTTTATGATACACGACGTCGAATAAATATTTGGCTCATTCGTTTCAACTTCAAATCTTTTGCGTCGTATCTGCTTGGCGGATATCTCCAATGCTTTGCCATTCATGAAGGACGACCATTTTGCTGGCTTCAAACCTTTCTCCGTTCGATAGCGATTGAGAGCCTCGAAAGCGTCTTTGTCCCATGCTAGGCGCCTGTCATAAACATCTGGATCTCTAAAACTAAATGGAAGCAGGTCTGTTCCATACTCTTCGGCGAAATAAAAGCTGATTGAAGGTGTGCTCCTCTGCCTTTGGCTGTTGCTACTTGTCCGCGCGCTCATTTTAGACAAAGCAAACACGCCAAAGTTGGTACAGAATTTGGTTAATTGTAAGCTTTCTGGGGGTACCAGGATTCGCGCTCATAATGAAATTTCAGATTCGTAGGCTTTTATGCTAGAAATGTAAATCCGTTCTTGCGGAGAAAAAAGAAACTGAAGACCTCACCACGAAATATGAAAAGGTTCATTCTACTTATTTTAGCTATCTAAGGTTTTTGAATTGTAGTAGAGGAATAAATTGTTTTCATGAACCTGTTTTTCATTGCGTGATGCGTGATTTTTACGAGAGGTTTCGGCTTCAAGAAAGCACAATTATTTGTCACGGTTCGAATTTGTGCAGCATGGACAAATCCCTGCGATTTCGCAGTTTGGCAGCGGCAGCGGCGAAGCGCGGCGTGCGGCCAAAGGCCGCCTTTCCCTTGTTCTAGTCTGTTTAATATTAGCATGTCTGCACTGTTAATTGTGACAATCTACTTACTGGGGTCTACAGTATAGTGCCACCCATGTACAACGCCGTTCTATGGGCACTAAATAGAAAGTTCTCTCATTTGAGCACTATATCGCGACCTTACAGAAAACCATATATTACTTTCCAATGATTGCAATCTAGCAAGAAAGAACTCTTCGAATTTGAGACATCTGTCAACAAGCAATTATTCGAAAGTTATCATATACCGCAAGATACATTGAGTGATTGTTGAGGACGAGAACCCAACTCGCCATCTCTGCTTGAAATACCCTCAAAAAAGACAGTTTCAACCCAATCTGGTATGACTTGAGCATCATCCACATTGGTTTCAAGACAATCTACCCCAATTTGTCAACAGTGAACGTTAGCAAAATATAAATGTGCTTCTACGCGTTTATCTGAGATCTCAAACCTATAACAACTACCGCACACACGACTAGTAAAGAGCCTAGAATTCTTGGCGGACTCGATTTCTCGCCCAGCAACAAGAGCGCAAGAACATATACAAACGGAACTTCAAGATTCTTCATAATAATACCCTGTCCCGCTTTGCTCGATTGCAGACCCTTATTCAGACAGGTCTGGGCGAAAAACGCTGACAACGACCCCAACAACATTGTAGCTGTACCTTTATGATTGTATATGATCTGATGCATTGCTTCGCGCCCACCTAGAAATGCAGTGATTGGCGTTCCAATAACACCGAGCGCGAACACGGAAAGCATGAAATGAACACGCGTTCCCATTCCACGCACGCACACATAGGCGCCCGAACCAAATAGAGCTCCAACAAACACCAACAGGGCGCCCACGACGTTCTGATCGCCATTCAAATCACTTGCGCTGGGGCCAGCAATCAACCAAACGCCAAGCAAAGCAACAAGTGCACACAGCACATCGGTTACACTGCAAATCTCGTTCAATACGAGCTTTGAAAGAATCATAGTGAGAATAGGACTGCACGCATATATGGAAGAAGCCTCTCCGGCAGGCAAATAAGCGAGCGATTTAAACGCAAGCACCATAGCAACCGTCCCAAACAAACCGCGGATGAGTAACATGCGGCGATACGAAGGCGGCAGATCCAGAGGTGACACATGCAGAAACCTTACAAGCAGGATGCTTGAAAGCATCAAGTGCGCAATGGACCGCAGCAACAAAGAAGCAGATGTGGAAAAGCCAAAGTGGGTGGCACTGAGCCGGATGGAAATCATCATGAAGGAGAAGCATAGCGCGGCCAAAGTGATCCACGCGAGCCCATGCTGCGCAGGGGCGGGGGACGTGGCGCCGCTGGACCGGGAGAGAAGAGCATCGGCTTCCGTGGGTGCGGGTGCAGGTAAGGTTTGCGGCAGGTGAGGCGACTTCATTGATGAGTGAGTTGCAGGCTTGTCGTGGGAAGACGGCGGCCGTGGTGAGCCGGAGGGAAGGGGGGGTTGGGTGTTAAGCTTGCAATTGCAGGACAGAGGCGCGAGATAAGATGCGCGAGAACAGATCGGGTACCGTACCGTTGGTTCACTGAGAGTTGTCTGCCGTCGTGAGTGACTTGCCGAGCCGGTATAACCATGCAGCTGACTCCGAAAAACAGTTTGATTGTTGATATGGTGTTCCTGCTGGATGCAGCCACTGGCTCAGTGGCTGCATACCCTGCATCCACCCACGAAGGCCCGTGCGGATGGTGTTCTGGACGGGCCAAGGTGGCCCGTCCAAAACACCCTAAGGTGGCCCGTCCAGAACATCATCCCATTCGCCCAACGCAGTCAGTGAGGTAATGAACCAACGTCGATCCACAGCCGCAGTTTCCGCTGCTTGCACAACACGTCTCATGTTCTCGGTAATGTGGGATGAAAGAAGAACCGGTCAGACAAACGAGGATCAGGCTGTATACAGTACACTAGACCTCCGTCATGTAGTGTAGGTGTAGGACCGTAAAAAGGAACCCAAAAGGCGATTCTGCCGTCAACCACAGATTGTTGGCTGTGTTTAGAACTAAAGAAATGCAAAAAGTTACCTCACACATCGTAGATACCCGGGTAGATACATCTCAATTTGTAATGCGTAGATATCTATCTCAAACTGTAAACCAGCTGAGCAAATCGGGGGCTCTCGAGTTGGATCTGTGCCCTTGTAGATATATATCGATATGTACCTCTAAGTATCTTTCAAAACTAATTCCCAACATTGGCATAATATAAATATTATTTGGTAAGTATAATAAGAATAATTGAAAAGGATGGGCCAACCTTAGGCACTTTGAAATGACTGCTATCTACAAGTTGGCAAGTCGTGTTTTCTCACTTTTGCGCATGTTCCATAATTGGTCAAATATCCAGCTTATCGATAAGGAGGCGAACCGCAGAAAGATACTGTATGTTAGCAAGGTTAGCCGTCCTCTAGAGCCCTCAGAAGGTTAAGAGGGCTAGCCCTTACATGCCAGTCTTTATGAGGTCGAAAATACAGTTTTCATCGACCAATCTACGGTCGACAGAGGCAACTACCGTGTACATATCAATGGGTGGTCTATCTTTGTCTTACACATCTTGTACAAAATAAGGAATTCGGCAATCGTTAGGAAAATAAACAAATACACAGATTCTACAGCAATGTTTAAATACTTTGAACCGTAGACAACTAATAATGAACCTTCCACCTCCGAGTGCGCGTAGGACACGTGTGCAGGAGCCCACACTCGCCACAGTGGGTTTCGCCTGCACATCAGTGATCGGCCAACACTGATGGCGCATGCGTGGATTCCTGGTGTGGATATTTTTCAATTTCCGGATGCACCCAGTGGGGGCATACAGAAAAGCCAGTGGGAGCATCCAAGAATTTAACACTGCGACACTACTACAGGGACTTAACCTCAGATCAGGACCGCCACTGACAGTGGAGCAAACAGAAAGCTTTCCATATCTCCGAGCGTACTTAAATTACCATGCAAACCAAGGAGCAACACGTCCGCTTCCCACCTTGGCTGCATTAAGTTTTGCCAAACCAACGTCGTGGTCGGTAGAACAAACATCGCTTCAACATCTTTAGGTAGCGTCTTTTCTGTCTTCAAATATCTCAGTGTATATGAAATATGAGTTCACTACCATTCACTTTAGACCCTGGCTCAAACAGAGAGCAGAAAAGTCAACAGAACTCCTGTGAGAGAACCAAGCACAATCATACAACAAACCGTCCCGTGAAGAACAAAGCACAAAAACGAGCTCGCAGTACTGAAACGTAACAACTTGAACCAAAACCACCGAAGAGATCCAGGAGTGGTGCAACCAACTACTCAGCATACGAGACAAGTTTTTTGCTTGATATTGTTGCACAACTTGAGCCGACGGGCGCTAACATGTGGGCGCGTGTAGCTCAAAAGGACAACCGCCAAGCAAAAGTTGACGAACTTCAAGAGCGTAATGCGGATAGTTTCAAAGACAAGTTTGACCGTCTAGTTCAAGTCCGAAAAAAGACAGACGACCCTTCATGTCCTTCACTGGTACGACGTGCAAAACATATCAATCGAGACATACAAGCGAAAGTAATGGCCGCTGTTCTCGGCCCACATGATAAAAATGGTAATCCTTCGGCAGCAGAGTTGCAAAATACTCGTGAAACAATCGGCGTAATGAGCGAAAGAAAAAACAAATGAAGTATTGGGCCTACCAGTCTTCCTGTAGTAAAGGAATTCCAACAACAAATAGTGAAGCAAATGGTACAGACGTCTCAAAGTATTTCCGACATGGTTAAATGGCTCACAGTGAAGGACAACACTCCTTGGAGGCGATTTGAGGTACTTAGTTAATTTCCGCATCATGCGTTAGTAGATATATATGAGCTACATCGCTATTAGCGTGTCGCCTCGCTGAGGTAATTTCCACACATGTACACGTGGATTGCACGACTCGAGGCGCCGCTTAGCGGGTGTGACTAGCACACGTGTAGCACGGATATGCCGGAGGCAGTGCACCCAGCATTGCTGTATTTACTCAGATATTTTATAGTTTTTTTTGCCCGGCGCACCCACTGTCAGTGGTGCGCCGAGCTCAGTACTTAGAGGGTTGAGCATCGCTCCCCCAAGTAAATTGCCCCTTGCTAAGCAAGGGCTTCTGGATCTAACTATCACGCCTTCGCGGACTGTTCACCTCCAAGTGGAGTGACGACCGCGTTGTTCACGTATAGTTACCCACCCTTGTGGCGCTCAGAGTATAACCACTATTTGTGTGTCTCGTTCCGACCTATTGTCGTATACTCGCCCCTGTATTGGGTTTGCTTTACTCTCTCCTTTTCCCCCACTCTGGTGGTTTGCTTTCTCCCCTTTTTTGGGTTTGCCTTTTTGCCCTGTTCGCAGTGGCCCGTTTCCGACACCTTGTCGTTGCCGTGCTACTCTCTTTCGAGGACTCATCTCGTGACCGTGTGAACACGTGGATCTCTACCGACTACTAACCAGCCTCACGCTCCGACGCTTGTCGTGGTGGTTTGACCTCGGATTTACACCCGGCTTAGCTGTGTCATTCCCGGAGTGCTCCGTTCGCTGTGCTGCCCTGTCGAGGGGAAGATTCCGAACGTTTTCGTGAGCTTGCGCTTTTCCCGCCAAAGGCGTTGCTCCACAAGTGGTCTCCCGACTTAGAAACGATTAGTTCTTGTCGGAAGATTTACTCGTGAATTCACTCGTTGCGAGGTTAGTCCTTTTGCCCTTGTCTCCATTTGGAAGTTCACTGGAAGTCCCATCCAATTGGCTGTCGATTATCCCGTTGTACGGTTGTTCTGGTCATGACGCTTTCTGATCGTCCGAAGACACGCAGTCAGACTGGAAGATCGGATCCGCCACTTCCGTCACGGATCCCCACCCGTTCACGGTCCCGGACCGAAGGGATGCCGGCTACTGAAGCTGTGCCGACGACCACTCGACTTCCGCCTACATCGTTGATCAACCCTCATCGAGATGATGGACCGGCTCCTGCCGTTGCTGGTCCCGCTTCTATCGTAGGAGGTACGGTCCCTTCCGTAGCTCCCACTCCGGAGGCACCTCTGAGGGCTACTGTCAATGACACCCTCCACTTAACTGTGGAAGAGCAGCTCCGCTCCACGCGGGCTGCCCATGCTACCCTTGCTAAGGAGATGTCGCTACTTCGAAAGAAAGTGGATGACACTGCTCTGCTGGACTTTTCTGAGGATCTCCGCGTATTGCGTGGTGATGTCAACTCCCTCTTGGAAGCTTTCGAAGGACCCGCTAATTTCGTGGAGGACGTGGCTGAGAAGTTTACTCGCCTCCGCGCCCGTCTAGAAACGGTGGAACAAACCGTCCTGGTTGGAGCCAATCGCACGGCTGAGCCGGTTGCTGTTTCACACCGTGACAAGAAGGTCAATGGATCCAAAGCACGCAAAGAGCGGAAGAACTACGACTCTGATTCGTCAGCATCTTGTCTTTCTTCTCGCCGGTCAACCGGGTCTGACTCGTCCGACTCGTCGGTAGAAGAAGCCCCTCGTGAGCGTTCGTCACGCTCAAAGCGGTCATCAGCCACCCAAGGTGTGATACGCGCCCGCTCGAAGGGAAGGAAGCACTCTGGATTAAAAGAGTTAAAGCCTACCAATCTGCTCTACAAGAAGCTGTTGTCATACCGGTATTACCGTTTGGAGGACTCCTCATTGGATAGAACTCCCCGTGGGACGTGAAAGGTCAAAGAATGTATCAAACGGATGCAGCTGTCGCTCCGTAATCAACTGTTTACAGGCGATGATCCCATCTTGGTGTTGGATTTCCCATCACGCTTTGTAGCGGAAGCCGACATCCTTGGGATGAATGAAGGACATGCGTTTGTCGCGCTGCCCTATTTTCTACGCGGACTTGCGGAAGATCAGTACAACTCTGTAAGAGGTTCATCTCGCGCCTCTGAAGGAGGGGTTACTTGCTGGCCTGAAGCAGTTCAGTGTCTACTGAGGTCCTATGCCACTGGCACCGCCATCCAGTCGGCTATCCTCGCTCTGAGAGACACCAAACAACGCCCCGGCGAAACGGAAACCGATTACTCGGTGCGCCTGAATAAGGCCTTCCACCGATGTGGCAATGTTTATTCCGCTCAAGAGCGTTGTACCATGTTCGTTGATGGACTAGACCCGGCTATACGGACCCTAGTGGCCCGTCGCCGTGAAGAAAACCGTAAGACTACGTACTTGGAACTGGTGCAGTATGCACGCGCCGAAGGCGATGCACTACGAGCACGAGTCCCGGGTACCCGGTTGAAGTCCGCAAAAGCGTTGATGTTGGAATCGGGAACCCCGTCGGCATCAATGCTGGCTGAGGCACACTCCAACAAGGAGTATGATCAGGTGCACTTTGCCCGTAGCGACGTGCTTTCAATCCCGACAACGGAGCCCCCCTCAACCACGGATGCCTCGTTTCAAACGGCTCCGGACGGTACACTGCTGTATGCCGATTGGAACCGAGTTCGACCCCCTTGACTGTCATATGAGAACGGTGGAACCCGGGCTTCACGGCCTGGCTGGCAAGCTTCCCGCCCAGCGGTGCGATTTTCGAATACTCGGAATGTCAATGCCATTGTTGGATTGATCTGTCACCTCTGCTATACGCGAGGGCATACTTCTCCGCAGTGCGTTTTAACCATGCGTGAGTGGGCACAAGTCATTGCCAACTACGAATCCCTCTCACCTGAGGAGAAGGCTTCCGTTCCGATGGCATCGTACATCCGCGCGAAGATGGATATTCCACGCACAATTGCGGCTCCGATTGCCCAGAACATGGTGACCTCTCACCCCCGTACCCCTCTCGAGGGAAATTCAACCGCTACTGCGGACGCTTCTGCCACTGTTGCCCAGGCATCAATGGTTCAGAATACTGAGCACACGCCTCAGGCGGAATCTGCTCAGAAAAACTAATTGTGGGAGTCTTCTCTCTTGGAGGAGCGCCCTCAGAGTTGAGGCTGAAGGCGCCCGAGGCATCCCTGCCTCGCTCCCAGGTCCGAATCCTCTCGAGGAAACAGGCTGTCGAAGACGTGAACTCAGAACACCCCGGTGTTCTTCGTCGACCGTGGATACGGGTAAGAAATAACCGGTTCCCGGATAGAGTTATGGTGATGGCCAAACGCAATTACAAGGTCTATGCCGACCTTGGCCTTTCACCCCAGTTTATGGTGCGTTATCTCACTGTACTAGATACAGGCGCAGGTCCGAACTTCATTGTTGAGACAGCATTGCCACCCGCCTTGCGGTTACACATTCGCCGTGGCGACATTCCTGACGTCGCTGACGCGAATAACAACCCGTTGTCAACGGTAGGATACATCGAGTTGGTAATCCGCTTGGGCTCATGCGTGGTGAAGCTCGACTTTGTCGTTTGTCGGTCACTGGCCGCCCCAGTCATTTTGGGTTCTGACTTTTGCGACCGCTTTGTCGATGCCATTAGGCCCCGCCAGAGGCGTGTTGAAATGAAAGATGGTTCGTCCGTGCCGATTGTTCGTCGTCCTTTGAGGCATGCCTCCAAGAAGCACGTACCTCTACCTGCGGCGCAGGAAGCACCACCGAGTTCTCGGGAATCTACGAAGCTTCGTGTTGCCTCCGCGACACGCGTGCTTCCAGAGTCTCAAGTCTGGGTACAGGTGAATTCCCGTCAACACGGTTTACGAATCGTCCAGCCATTGCCGTCGTTGTATGAAAAATACTCTCTTGCCATTGCTAATGGAGTGGTCCAGGTGGAACTGGATAATCTGTTTTACGTGTTGATAGCCAATCTAGGCAAAACAACCCAGTATCTGGTGAAAAACCAAGTGATTGGCTCGGTCATGCCGCATCCAACTGCGTTGGTACCGACGAAGATGACTGCTGCCGATGTGCTCGGAATCGTTCACTCTAAGGAGGGGGAGGAGTCAGAATCTCATTCGTCTCCGTCGCCGAGTCTGTCGGGTCAGCAGCCTGTTAAGACAGAGAAGAAAGGCGTTCCGACGAGTTACGACCAATTGGAACCAGTAATGGAATTGGAAGAACTCGACCTCGGACATGTTCCAGAGACACACCGCAAACGACTGCGCGATATGCTTCGTGAATTCACCACAATGTGGGATGGTTCTCTCGGAGAAATAAATACCACGGAACACCGGATTGATCTCCTTCCCAACTCTCGGCCAGTAGCCCAACATCCGTACAGGGCGGGGCCCAAGGCCAGAGAAGAAGAGCAATTCCAGGTGGACAAGATGCTCCGCGCAGGAGCCATAGAACCGGCACATTCGTCGTGGGCATCACCAGTGGTACTGGCTCCAAAACCGGATGGTTCCTGGCGCTTCTGTATCGATTATCGTCGTCTAAACGCTCTTACCGTCAAGGACGTGTACCCTATTTCACTTATGGATGAATACATCGATTCTCTCGGAAATGCTACCGTATTCACGGCATTGGATGCTAACTGGGGATACTGGCAAGTTCCAGTGAGAAGGAGGATCAGGACAAGACAGCGTTTGTCTGCCACTCTGGCCTCTACCGTTTTAAACGGATGCCCTTTGGGTTAACCAATGCTCCCGCTACTTTTCAGCGTGCTATTGATATCCTACTGGCCCGCTTCAAGTGGCGTACTTGTCTCGTCTACCTTGACGACGTCATTGTATTCTCAGATAATCTGGATGATCACCTCACACATGTGAGAGACATAATGGCCACGTTACGGGACGCCGGAGTGACACTCAAGCTGAGGAAATGCGAATTCTTCACGGATACAGTCAAGTATCTGGGTCACATAATCCGTCCAGGACGTGTCATGATCGAGGAAGCTCGTGTGAAGTCGCTGAAACAGGCCACGGAACCGACTACCCAAACGGAACTGAGATCCTTTCTAGGATTAGTCAACGTCTATAGACGGTTTATTCCCAACTTCGCGGACATTGCGGCACCTCTGAACGCGCTCCTGCGGAAGGGTCAACCGCCTAAGTTGGACCCATTCACGTCTACTCAGACGGAAGCCTCTAACTCTCTCAAAGAGGCTGTAACCACGGCACCAGTATTGTCACTACCGAAACCGGGACTTTCATATACCGTGGACACGGACTCTAGTGACTACCAGGTAGGCTGCGCCTTATTTCAAACCACCCCAGAGGGGGAACGCAAGCCAATTGGATACTGATCCCGTTCGTTGAACGTGCATGAGAAGAATTACTCCGTCTCGGAGAAGGAATGTCTCGCAGTAGTGTGGGCATTATGCACACTACGCCCCTACCTCATGGGTGCTCATTTCACCGTTTACACGAATCACTCATCATTGAGATGGCTACTTTCCATATCGGAGCCTTCAGGCCGCTGGAGACTGCGTCTTGCAGAGTTCGACTTCGACGTCACCTACAAGAAGGGGGCCAACAATACACAAGCCGACGCCCTTTCTCGCCTACCCACCACAGGGGAAGCGTTAGCCGTCGATGACGAGGAAATACCCTGCTTTGCAGTTGACGACTACACCGCAGGTAAACTGGAGGATATCGAAGAGGAATGGCCAGACGAACTGGATTTTGACCAGGAACTGGACGACCTACTCGCTGTCAGCGAAAGTGCGAACCCCCTACCAGGGAACTTCGTACCCGTCACAACGGAGGAGATGGTTAGGGAACAGTTCAGCGATCCCTACTGCACGAAGATTCGGGCGCAACTCAATGGAGGAGCTGATCTCCCCTTTCGGGTGAATGATATTGGATACCTCGTTCGCACGGTAACTGGAAACCCACAAATAGTGGTGCCACACGCCCTACAATCTCGGGTGTTACACTTATCACAGTATGCTAAACTTAGTGGTCACGTCGGAGGACGGAAACTGTACCTTACATTGCGAAGGAAATTCTACTGGCCAGCAATGGCTGTGGATTGCTACGCAACTGTGCGGTTCTGCCCCGAGTGTGCTCGGAATCGCGTCAAGCTTCGCCGCCATGCGACGAAGTTGAAGCTCTTCCCCGCAAGGGCGCCCCTGGAATTCGTAGCTATCGATATTTTGGGACCGTTCCTTGCTACTAAGCGGCGTAACAAGTTTTTACTCGTGATCACGGATCGTTTCTCGAAGCTCGTTCGTACCGTACCCTTACGGAGAATCACGTCATTGACGGTGGCGCAAGCATTCGTCACCCATTGGGCATTCGTCTACGGTCCACCGGTGAATCTACTCTCCGACAACGGGAAACAGTTTGCCTCCCGGTTCTTCGGGGATGTATGCAGAATTCTGGATGTCAAGAATCTCTTCACGACAACCTACCACCCCCAGTGTAATGGGCAGGCTGAACGGTTTAACCGGACGCTGTTAGCAGCACTCCGTTCATACGTAGCCGATCACCCCACCACGTGGGACCTGTTCACCGATGCGCTGACATTCGCATACAACACTCAGGTACACTGTACTACGGGATTAACTCCATTTGAATTGGTTCTGTCTCGCACCCCACCGCCCGTGGCGCTCGAAGCACAGCCAACGCTGGATCAATTTCCTTCGACGAAGGGATAGAGGGAAACCTGGAAGACATGGCTTACCAAGCTGTTCCCTGCAGCACAACGGTCAATGGCCCGGTCACAAGCCGCGTATAAGCGTGATTTCGATCAGCGAGCCCCTCGAAGACCACCCGCCCTTGAAGAAGGGGACTATGTGTTCATCCGTAAGGAGTATTGGAACCCAGGCAAAGAGAAACTCCACGAGCTCTCACCCGTCGCCCACGGTCCTTTCGAAACCATTGCTGTGGAATCCGACACTGTCGTAGTGGAGATGGGTCAGCAACACGAACGCATTTCCCGCGATCGCGTGGTTTTTGCACCCCCGCGCGCGGGAAACGACCCATCAAGTAGACATTCTACCGCAGAAGCGGAAACGAACACTACAGACGCACCGGACCCACCCCCGATCAACCGCCCTAGGGAGGTACCACACCCAAGTAGGGGACTCTCGAATTTGCCGATGTAATCGGACTCTACGCGCCCTGGCTCTTTGCTGTCTGAAGCCCCGCCGCCTGGCGTAATTATTCGCCGCCTTGGCGCGTTGACACCCACTCCCCATGTCGCTCCATCTAAGGAGGGGGAGGGACTCGTTGATCGTCATGCTTCCGCGCTGTCGCGTGAGGAACACCGTGTGGCACGGAAGAGAGACACCGCTAATGCGCAATCAAAGCCCTCTCGGGAGCCCGGCGTCTCGTCAAGGTCGCCGCGCATCAACGCAGAAGCGGAATCGTCACCAGACACTACCGCCGTGCGGGACAGGACCGAGGAGACTCAGTCGTTACCGATGAAGCCGTTGCCTACGCCGCATAGCGCGCCTGGAGTGACTATGTCGCATAACGGAGTGGAAATACCGCCTAAGGCGCCGTTGAGCTCGCACGTCCAAGACGGAGAAGAGCCGTCGGAGACTAAGTCGCCCAACACGCCTGAAACGGGCCACACCGCGGACACGTCGCTAAATGCGCAGCAGGGAAGTGCCAACCGTAGGACACGGACTACACCTGTAAGGAAGATCAGCTCAGCGAGCGAACCACGTCGACAAACCAAGCTGACACCTCCCGTGCATACGGAGGCGGAACACGCCACGGCGCAGACCAATGAAGGCCACCCGTTGACAACGTCACGTACCACCACGGCGAGGCCGGTTCAATCAGGGTTACCGTTGACGCGAGCGCGTTCGACGCCACACACAACTCCGTCGAAACGGTTGCTACCACGCAAACTTGCGGTACGCCCACCTGGGACTCCCGCGGGAAAAGGAACTCTACAGGAACAAGGAAACGGGAACACCGACACCGCGAGACGCGTGACCACCGACCCAAGTAGGGGACCACACCGCGAAGATACAGTTCCACCAACCTTGTTGGACACACCTCGGTCTAACTGGAGCACCGACGCAGTGCCACACACGATGAAGCCGCCGAAGAGCTCTCCAAAGCAGGATGTCGTAGTCACACGGCAAGGCCGGGAAGTCTTCAGACAAGAGTTCGTAGTCGACCACATAGTGGAACACTCATACCACCCGTTGGGGTACATACAGTATCTCGTACGTTGGTACGGCTACGGACCCGAGGCTGACTCGGATGAGCCAATCGAGCATCTCCCACGATCGAAAGTGGTGCAGTACCATCGGCGTACTCTCACGGGTCTCCCGGCGACAATTGTCAACGCCCAAGTGGGATAACACGCCCCGAAGGGGAAGGAGCTAGCTCACCTAGAAGGAAGTTGAGAAGTGGGAGAAGACGAAACTGTCACTTGGGAAAGGAAAAATATACGTCATAGACGGAAGTAGGTTTAATGGCCATCGAGGCTATATCCTACAACAACACCGCATAGCGGGAATCAGGTGGAAGATGGACTAAGCCCCCGACCCTTGGTTGGAGTGGCCCGGAGCGCTCTCACCAGTACCCCCATTGCTGGGATTTGATCCGCCAGTAAGGCGTGCAGCCAACGCGTCCCGCATTGCGGCGACGTCCCCGCTCGCGACAGTGGCGGAAAGCCCAACTCCTCGGAGGAACTGAGCGATCACAGCCGCCTCACCGGTTCCACCTCCAGAGGGGAGGACGGCAGGCACCTCGATCACCTCTGGTTCATGCGGAAGGGAAGCCACCACGGCACCTACCGACGAAGGGTCGGGCGCCGGTGGATTCACCGGCTCAGCCGTCGCCATTCCCGGCGCTGCCGTGTCGTTGGAGGTCAGCTCAACCGCGTTGGCGGAAGGAACCTCTTCGACTATGTCGTCATCATACTCCATCTCGGGTTCGTCGTCCATAATTTGGTCGTCATCACCGCCGTAGGCGTGGTAAAAATCGTCAGCGTCGACGAAGCCAACGGGATGCCCGTAAGGGATATACCTCGGAGCCATCCGGAGAGCTGCCGCTTCAGCTGCGGTGATCTCTTGCACCTCCCAGGGATTAAAAAAGATGAAGTCTCCCGCCAATGGCGTGCGTCGTCCCGGAGACCGGTCGAAACCGCCGTCCTCGTGACCGCGGCCGCTCTAAGCGAAGGGCACGCTGGCCCAATCAACTCGGTCGACTACGTCGAGGAGTCCACGAACTTCTTCGGCATTGTTTTCACCTCCCAGAGGGACCCGCAACGGGATTCCTCGGATGCACGCACGAAGGCGAGGCGGGACATACCACAGTCGATACTGGTCATATACTTCCCATAGAAGGTAAGCCGCGGTGCGGATAGCCCACTCGGTGAGCACCATGGACCACAGTCCGGAATACGGATCCTCGATGAGGCAGGAGCCAAGATAGGAGAGGACCGGGGGCAACTCCACGTAGCACCCGCGACACACCTCCACCGAGGACCACCAAGTGGGAATGGGAGCATAACGGCCCAGCCGGTGATGGTGCCGGATTCGATTGATCTCCGTATTTTGATACGGGACGAGAAACCCGAATCGGGAACGCGCACGGCGCTCATCGCGGATGAAGTTCTGTAACCACCGCAAACGGGACTCCCAGCGAAGATACCTGAACTCCGCCCGGATGATGGGATGAATCCAACACACCGCCTCCTGGCGTACACTAGGACGTCCTCTCCAGGAATAAGTCTCAACCACCGCCAAGCGGGTGCAGTACGAAATCTCGCCTTAAGTACGGTACAACCGGAGATCAAAGCTGATGGAATCAGGAATTGGGAACTCGAAGTTCGCCCGGCTCTGGCGCGCATAGCCCAAGCGAACCAATGCCGCCTGAGCGGAAGCCAGCGACTCGCCGGAACGCCGCAAGATTGCGTGAGGAGGAACGGCAACCCGTCGACGCCAATCCCACGAAGTGGTGACTAACGCCGGAAGATCCCCGGGAAGGCGATCAGTACCGTCCGCATAGGACGCGATGAGCTCCTCGTTGAAAACGGCTGTAGGATGAAACCACGGAGCAGTCCGGAAGAGATGCGCGTGAACGCGAGGGTTCAGCCCGACGAGCTCATCGTAGGAAGCCCACGGCACTTCCTGCATGACGTGACCATGGAGCTGCTGCCCCGGAGGGAGAATGTGCCCGCCACTGGCATTGAGTCCCTGGGACGCCCCAGAAGCATTGCCGCTTTGCGGAAGAGGCACGGAACGAAATCCGGAGAAGTATCCCGAGTTCGGAGGTTGACCGCTCATCGCGCGAGGCACTCGAGGAACGGGAAGGGTGGTAGTACGACCGCGAGAGCGAGTTGAAGACTGTGGTGAACAGAGTTGATCGTCGCTGGAGCGAGGTTTGCACTTTGGAGTGGTACTGACTTGGTCTTCGCAAGGCGAGATGGAATCCAAAGACTTCGGGGATGCGCTTTTATGCCCACGGTTGGGAGTTCGACCCGCCATCGCGGCGGCGTGGCTCACTCTTAAGGAGGGGGATATGAAGGACAACACTCCTTGGAGGCGATTTGAGGTACTTAGTTAATTTCCGCATCATGCGTTAGTAGATATATATGAGCTACACCGCTATTAGCGTGTCGCCTCGCTGAGGTAATTTCCACACATGTACACGTGGATTGCACGACTCGAGGCGCCGCTTAGCGGGTGTGACTAGCACACGTGTAGCACGGATATGCCGGAGGCAGTGCACCCAGCATTGCTGTATTTACTCAGATATTTTATAGATTATTTTTGCCCGGCGCACCCACTGTCAGTGGTGCGCCGAGCTCAGTACTTAGAGGGTTGAGCATCGCTCCCCCAAGTAAATTGCCCCTTGCTAAGCAAGGGCTTCTGGATCTAACTATCACGCCTTCGTGGACTGTTCACCTCCAAGTGGAGTGACGACCGCGTTGTTCACGTATAGTTACCCACCCTTGTGGCGCTCAGAGTATAACCACTATTTGTGTGTCTCGTTCCGACCTATTGTCGTATACTCGCCCCTGTATTGGGTTTGCTTTACTCTCTCCTTTTCCCCCACTCTGGTGGTTTGCTTTCTCCCCTTTTTTGGGTTTGCCTTTTTGCCCTGTTCGCAGTGGCCCGTTTCCGACACCTTGTCGTTGCCGTGCTACTCTCTTTTGGGGACTCATCTCGTGACCGTGTGAACACGTGGATCTCTACCGACTACTAACCAGCCTCACGCTCCGACGCTTGTCGTGGTGGTTTGACCTCGGATTTACACCCGGCTTAGCTGTGTCATTCCCGGAGTGCTCCGTTCGATGTGCTGCCCTGTCGAGGGGAAGATTCCGAACGTCTTCGTGAGCTTGCGCTTTTCCCGCCAAAGGCGTTGCTCCACACACAGCTCCAAGTGAGGAAATGAAACATGGAACAAAATGCCCCAGTGACAGTACTGGCAATATTCGGAATATCATTCGCGAAGAGATGCAAGCTTGTATTACCATTAATCTTCAGAACACAGTCTCCCTTGTTCGCCAAGAGGTGAAAGCGGCTCTCGCAGAACTGCTGAAAAGTAATGATCTCACTGAAGCAGAATCCGGTTCAAAACTCGAGTGATCACATTTGCAAGCAAGATCAACTGCAGTATACGCTTCGAATCTGATTATGTCCCATGGTTCGAGTGCGAAGATTCATCATGTGGCAGCAAACCGAAATGATGTCGAATCTTCTAGCGGAATCGCCGGGTAGTACAGACTGCAACCTTCTGAACGGGAGTTTCAGTGCACCGACTCCCCATTCTGCCGTTTGAAGCTTAGATGGGTACACCGACTGTAAAAGAACATCTATAATGTCCACCACAAATTGGTCTTTGTATGGTGGCACTTCGTTTGCCTTTCTAATCCGCAGTATCTTTCCGTTAGTTACATTCATGTTGTTACAGAATGCCGTGTCACCCAGAATGCCATACCCTACTGGCGTTTGAGAGTGATCAAGTCGAGGCCAATACAACCCTGAAACTCCTGCCAGTTTGCTGTCGTGCCATGAACCAGGGTAGTTAACTGCAGCGTGAATTATCTCTCCAAAAAAGTTCCAAACAAACAGGTTGGTGACTTCTACCTTTTGTGTATAGCCTTCAAAATAGGCATTTTGAACATCGAGGTCACTGTACGAAACACAATCAAACCGTCCTCCATCAGTCACAGAAAATACCCCTTTCAAGAGTTCCGCGGTTTCTGGTTTGGACTTGCGAAGCTGCTGCGCACTTGCTTCGATTTCATCGAAACTGGGCCAAGTGATACGAGCATCTGGGATTTCCCCAGAGGAAAGTAGAATTCTAAGGAGTTGAATTCCGTATGAAAACCAATCGCTTACTGAAGACGGCACAACACCGAATATAGGCGACAGCATGTACATCGTATCTCGTGTTCGGATGTACCAAATTGCCATTCCTAAAAGATCAACTGTACCAAGAAGAGGTTTCCTTCCCTTACTAGATGTCGTTCGTTTGTACGGTGACCAGTTGGGTACGGTTTTACGAAGGTTTGTGTAATGAGGTAGCAATATATCGAAAAACACTGTTCTATTCACGCTTAAGGCGGTACAGAAATCATCGTCCGATCCGCAAGAGATAATAACATTCCATGGAGAACTTAATCTTGTGACTACTGGGCGACGGATTCCCGAGCGCTTGAATTTGGTTGATCTTGTTATGCGCTTCTGGCAGCGTTTTTCGTGGACTAGACCTACGCTGCAGTTCAACTGCATGAAAACGGCTTGAACGAGAACGGCAAGAACGTGACGGTGGAGGTTTTCAGGACGCATGGTTCATTCAACATTGACGAAGACATTGATGGTAGAAAAGCGCAAGATTTACTTGAGGTAGAAATGGTTAGCAATCATTATGAAGTAAAGGAAAAGAAGGACGCATAACTTACACACCAGACCGAAGTATTGTGGTGTATATTTCCGAACCATAAATCGACAAGGCACGAGACTTTTCGGACTCAACGTCAACAAACTGGCTCTAACTCCGCATCAGATCGCACAAACGGCTCCAAACCAGCGTCGTTGAAAAGCTGAAAGCTCCTTTACTCCTCGTCCTGAAGGAAAACCAGAGATTTAGATTATAGATGACGCAACACCAACAACAAGAAACCCCTTTGTAGGGCTCAAAAACAAACTTTACTCAAATTGAACAATAAATATGCGCCTTTTGGCGCACATGAACGTTGCAAGTACTCAACACTTCCAATGTATCGCAGAAATAATTTGGTGTCGTTACAGGCCGAACAAGCCAACACTACGCGCCCTCAAACGACGGAGTTCTCTCCGCGCTTTGCGCGTTTGCGCAAGTCGACTGCGCTTGATTGCGCGCGCTGGCGCCAACTCCACCAGGCGCCGAATGTCGGCCTTGGGCTCTCTATATTCCATAGCAAGCACACGAGCGTTTGCGTCCCTTTGCCTCTGCAGCCGAGCTGCTGCTCGCTGACGCAGCGCTTCGACCACCGCATCCGAAGTGAGGTGGGCTCCAGCAGTTGTGTTCACCCTAATATGTCCCTCTTCTTCCACTAATGCATCGCGCAGTAAGGTACGTTGATGTCTTTCGAATTCTTTAAGCAATTTTTTCACCGTGACGCGACTGACACGCTCTCCACTCTCGCGAATCATGTACGGAACCAAAGGGGCTATATTGGGAGTCAGTAGCTCCATATCCCATATTCCAGTCTTATGGAATCCAGATCGAATGTTTGGGGCGGTGTGTGAGCTGAAGTATGCATTTGAAATGCACTGTCCTACATCGAAAGCGTTCAACTTTTGCTTCTGTCGCGCGGCTCTGTGAAGCTCGCTTTGTAAATGCGATTTGTAAGACGTGAAAACTGTCTTATCCAGTGGCTGCATGACATGAGAAGAGTGGGCTGGCAAAGCGATTAAAATCACATTTTTGTCTGCAAACAACTCCAGGGTTCTATACTGGACATGCGATCCATACCCATCAAGCAGAAGTAACAAACGCTGCCCGTTACGGCGGAGGTGTGCTGTCTCCTCGAGGAACCCAGTTGTCCACTGGAAGACAATGTCGCTGTCTGCGCCCGGCGGGTTGCGATGGAACAGGTAACAAGGAGGCAGAACGAAGTGCAAAGATTCAATCTGGCCACGGACCCGGCGATAATGCGCAAGTGCGCCAGGAAAGACAATTGCCGGTTTATACGCCACTCCGCTAGCCGATACAATAGACATGACAGTAACACGGTCCAGGTTACCTTTTGTGCAGAGTGCTTTTTGCAACAGTTTGGTTCCCGGAGCTCCAATTCCTTTTCGAAGAGAAAGTCCCTTCATTTTGTCGAACGACGACCCAGATTGGTCTGTGTTGAATATTAGCTCCGGATCTTTGATGTGGTACTGGTTTATGGCTGCTTGAACACGTGCAATATGTTCCGTCAAGTTCTCGGGGGTGACGGCTTTTACCCTTTTGTCCTCCATAAGTTCGACAGGTTGCGCTTTCAAGTCGTTGCGGCGGAGAAAGCCTTTTACCCAATTCAATGACTGGCGATTGTTTGGGAAGAGCTTGCGATTGTTTTTGACTTCTGGCGGCAATAAGGACACGAACTCATGGACAAGATCTCTAATTCCATTCCTCGTTAGCGGAGTATTGTTATCAGCGTAGTATAAAACGCTCTTCGCGATCACGTCTTCTTCCTCCGCTGTTAAAATGGTTGGCCTTCCCTTCTTGCGAGGCGGCACATGAATGTCTTCCGGTGTTACTGGTTGAGATTCAGGTAGTGCTTGAGACCAAGATGCGTACGCTCTGCGGAGAACTCCTACACCTACGGCGTGCTTCTGAAACAACGCATTCCACGACGAGCAGCTTTGTATTCGATCAAAGATTGCCGTCTGGAGAATGGCGTAGTTGGACTCCATCGGGGTTCGGTTGATTTGTTTTGGTCATGGTGGCTGTGTACGCAGAGATTGTGGGGTCATGGGGATATCGCTGGAAAGCAGAAAGCGCGCGCTTTTCAAATTGTTATTTACATGAATTATTGCTACACTAGTTGGGGAAGAGAGGGAGATATAATGCTTGAAGTCGCTCTGATTGTCGAGGTTGACGGTGAAATCCTGGAAAAAAGGACAAGGACAGCATTGTCGATTTTGGGGTTTTTGTCGATTTATGGTTCGGACGGATGGCAGCTCCTGTGAACCCACTTCATTACGTCAAACTGACGTATATGTCCTCAGTTGTTGGCTGCCATTACGATTCATTTGGTTGGATCAGAAGTACTGGAGTGTAACAGTGCTCAATTCTTGGATGATCCCAATAAATCAGCAGTAATTTAATTTTTACGTTTTGGCCGTTACGTTACGTTAAGTTACGTTTTGGCCTCCAAATAGAGCTATGAACGTAGAAGGTCATACGTATCATACGAAGCAAGCTTCTCAAAGTAGTATCGCAAAGCACCTCGAGCACGTTTCACGTTGATACTCTGAGTGTACAGGCTACTGAGCTACGTTGGCCTGTTTTGGTCTTTTGGGCTGGTACTCTCGAGCTACGCTTGTGGGTTGTCCTCCTCAGAGTTTGTCACCACCCGCTCTGTTTTGTTTGTCTGGGTTTGTTCCAAAATGGCGTTCACACTACACATCGCCAACAATTTCTTATTACAAAATAAATATTGCGCAGCTCCTACTAGCAAGGCTATTGGAGCTTTGCGATAATTCGTTGAGAATCTTGATTCTCAAGGGTATGATTTAATTACCAGTTTTGCCGCCTGTAGCAGCTTTGTTATAAAAATAACGATCACTACGAGGGAGCAAACGTCTCATAGCATCATTGTGGCGTTAGCGCTAACGTCCTACAAAGAGTGTCTATAAGTTCCATTACAACCCAATCCTTTGTCTAGTCTCAAGCTTGGTGTTCTGTGGACAGCACGTCGCGTGCGGGACCAGCTTGAAATTCCACGAACTATGAAACCAGATGCGCTGGTAAGCTGAAGAAAACTCGATTTCTAAACAATTAGTCTCGGTAAAACATTTGCGCCAATCTTGACATCTGTTGTTGGATGTTGGTTGACAAAAGGAATTCTGTATTAGGCGCCAACTACGGTAGAGGGGTTGGATAGAAGGAGAAAGATTGAGGGAGCTAGACGGAGCGGGCACACCCACACGAAGTTGTCGTTGTCGTTGTGAGTTGCCGTCCAGGAGAAAGGACGGCCTTTTATGCGTACCCCAGCTGAGCTAGTTGACATCTGGCCCGACAGACGTGATCGTACTTGTACACCGCGCTAGTAACGAAGCATACCGAAGGTACAAGATAATAGGTGTCTCGAAAACTATCTGACGTAACCCTGACTACGCAATTTCCCGTACTGTCCATATGTTGACCTACTGCACCCCCAAGTCAATTCGCGCGCATATGCGTACGCGGTTCAGTCCTGACGTCAGCCCAGACACATATGGTGCATTGATGTATGTCCAACGCAACGTAGAGCGACAACGGTGATGCAGAGTACACAACAGCGCCCCGTAAGAATTGAAGAGCAAAATGAAAATCTTACATGTTTGCAGCAGTGATGTTGCTTTGCCGTTTCGTTCCCGTGGCGCACACTTCCTCAAGGTATTCCTTGACGAGAACTGGAACGTCGTCGCGAAGAGAACCCAAGGACACCCAATCCGTTTCACTGTCAGAAAATCCACGCCATTTCACTAATAATTCGGGAATTCCCTTCTTCAGTTTTATATCGTCAAAACGATCGACTACGAGCAGTTCCCCTTGCTGATAAGAAAGATAGTTTCGTAGTTCTTCAGTTACTTCAAAATCTCTGTTGCGGAAGAATTTCAACCTTCTTCCGTGAACCTCCTGCCTTTGGCCATCCAGTAGCGACTCAATAACAAATATGTACTCTGATCTGCACTCTACAACACGAAATGGCCCCATCCATTTCAGAGAGGGCTTGCGAGTCCGTTCGCGCTCCAAGACGCCACGAAGAACAAAGTCACCCTCCTGAAAGTTCGGAGAACGCACGTTTGTCTTCCTGTTGTGGGATTCAACAGCCTTTCTTCGTTTCTCCTTGGATCGTTCTGCCACATCTTTGTGCATGGAACAGAGGGCCTTTTCTGTTTCTTCAATATTGCGCAGTTGTTTGCCGCGGATGGCATCGAGAGACAAAATTCTTGTCTTGCCCCCGACTTTCCTTGTGATGGCTGACAACGGGGTATCCTGCTTGTGGCCCGTGAATACCGTGAGTGGGCAGCGATTATCCAAACGATCCAAGATAGAGCTGTTGAGTGCAGCCTGAACCACGGGCAAGATACTTGTCCAACAATTCTGTGGAAGTTGAAATTCTGAGAGCAGAGCTCTACACGCTCTCAAGAGTTCGCGGCAAACTACTTCCACGGTTCCATTTGACCATGGACAATATGCCAGAGTGAAGTGGTGAGATGAACTCTTTTTCTCCTTAAGGTGCCGCACCACTTCATTCTTGAAGTGCGAGCCTCTGTCAGAAATCCATTGAGTTACAACTCCAAAGGCAGCAAACCACCGAATTAACTCGTCAGCAACTACTTCTGCCGTAGTTTCCGTCGTGGGAACCAACCAAACATACCCGCTGTGGTCATCCTTGAGTACAAGAACGTACAGTAGGTCGTCCTCTCCAGGAGACATGTAGCAAAAATCGAAATGTAGCAGTTCGTTTGGCTTCTCAGCGTGCAAAGTGTGTCCCAATGGGCGAGGAATAGTCTTGGCTGGCTCAGTGCAGAGGCAGTGAAGGCATGTTTTCACGAATGACTTCAAATCGTCCTCCATGTTCTTCCAGTAAAAGAATGCCTTCGTGGTTGCAAGAGTGACTTTTGAACTTCTGTGCCCGCCAGACCCAGTGTGCGCTGCGACAGCAATGCGCAGCTTGAGAAGATCTGCGTCAGATGGAACCCACAGTAGGTCTCTCTCGTTTCGGATTCCGTCTTCGGTCTTCGTGAACCCCTTAGGAGGCTTCTCCTTGGTTGATGACTGTGCTTCTTTCACTTGGTGAATGTCAGGCCAATCAAGCTTGCTGTCCGTGCCCGGGTTGATTGGTGCTACCATAAGGGCCTTGCATCGTAAGATCTTGGCGGCGACAACTGTCCTCGTTGGGTTGACAGCCCAACGGGTCAGCATGTCGGCCCATACGTTTTGCACGCCGGGCAAATGCTCTACCACGTATCTAAAACCACTGAGTTTGACAGCCCCGCGCATCTATTTGCTGGCCGTCTGTCTCGAGATACCAGGGTTCCTCCCGTACGGGTCGTACAAATACACAAGGTTGGCATGATCTGTAAAGATGTGTACCTCACGCCCTGTTACCAAATAATCAAGACGACACATTGATTCCACGATAGCAAAGCCTTCCTTTTCGGGTACTGACCAGTTGGCAGCTGATCCTGTAAAAGCACCCGAAAGGAAACAAAGAGGCTCGTGTTGCTGCTCTTCGATGGCTTTGTGTCGGTCCGACGCAGGCACTTGTGTAAGAATGGCTGACCAATGTGTATCAGACGCGTCTGTAAATAGACACAAATGATGCTCGTGCTTAGGATGCGCGAGCTTTACGGCGGCGGTCAGTTGATTTTTGATGTCAACAAATGCTGAATCGAGCTCGGCGCCCCATGAGTCGGTAATGGAAAGGTTGCGCAGGGCGCGTTTGGTTCGCTTTCCAGCCTTTGCGTAACAACTTTCAAGCAGTTGCTGCAGAGGAGCGATGCGTTCAGAGTAAGCGGGGATAGAATTACGCATCCAATTCGTTGCACACACGAATTGCTGAAGCTCGCTCGCCATACTAGGCTTCCGCATTTCTGTGGGAGCTTCGTAGTGTCGTGGGTGATACTGTACTCCTTCTGCTGAGATGATCCGTCCACAGAACTGAACTTGAGGAGCGAATAACGTGGTCTTCTCCGCATGAATCTTTAGGCCGATTTCTTCACAGACAGGAAAAAAGGTTTCAAGATTGGCAAGTAGGTCTTCTTCGCTCTTGGCATACAACAGAAAATCGTCGATCCACTGTAAAAAGTTCGAAACTCGTCCGTCAAACTTGTTCGAGAGTACGGCTTGAAAGTGATTTCCTGAGTCACTGCCGCCTTGCAAAAGGCGTTTGGAGGAGTATACACCGATTGGTGTTTGGATGGACATCATTTCCTGGGACTCTGCAGAAAGTGGTACCTGCCAATAACCGTGGGCTAGGTCAATTTTGGCAAAGCATTTGCTCCCCGAAAGATCCTGGAAATGCGATTCCAGATGTGGCATAGCGGACTAGATAGGTACAGTGCCATTTGGGCCACGGAGGTCTACTGTGAATCTTAGCTTTGTCGAACCAGGCTTTGGTACTGCAAGGGCTGGCGATGCCCACCTGGCCGACGGATTCTTGTAGATGGCTCCCATAGCCTCCAGTTCGCGTATCGTTCGGATGATGAACTCTATCTGTTGAGGTGCGTAGCGTCTCTGAGGGGATCGGTACGGCTTGGCATTTTCAACAGATGTTATGGTCAGAGGTGGGACATCAACGGCGGGGTCTGCACCCAATTTGATGCGAAAAACATCTCGATATTTGTCGAGCATTGCAGATATCTTCTGCATTCCATCGTTTGATAATCCGTTTCCCCTTGCCTCAGCTAGAATCTTCTCGAATGCTTCATCGATAGATTCTTTAGTATCCTTCCCTATGCCGGCTGCGAGGCACTCGGGCAATGCGATGGGGTCGTCATCTGCACTCATATAAGACATCTCCTGATACCTGGCTGTAGCGAGCTTGGCTCTTTTCGCATCCAACTGGTTTACGTGCTTGTCGTGGATTTCGTTTCTCACACGAACGAGATGTTCATTGAGGTTGAAACCAATTGAATTCAAGAACGGACGACCGAGTAGGATTTCTTCGAGGGGATTCTCAACTACATAGAATTCGACCCCACGAACTCGAACAGGGATATTGGATCCAGGAAGGAAAATGTAACGGTGAGTGTTACTGAACGGGACGAGTGCGTGTCAGGGTCTTCGTCTGATTTGAAAACGCCTGTGAGATACACTGGGTTCTCGAAGTTCTTGACCGGAAGATTGGGAACAGAAGAAATCAGTCTACTGTAGAGGTTATGATCAATCGCGCTGAAATCCGACCCGGAGTCACCAAGCGATAGATCGAACACAGTGTCTTCCAGAGCAACACGGAATCTACTTGCATCGCTGTCAGGCAGGGCCGTCGTCGGAGTGCAAGAACCTCTCATAGTCTTCGCCTTCTTTACATCCTTCTTCGTGTAGTGCTTCTCGAAAATTTCCCTCTTCCGTTCAGTTGACGTGATGGGACAATCTTTGAGACGGTGAATCCCGTCACACTTTTCATTCAGGCAAGGCTCAGGCCATTCTGAGTCTTTTCGTTTTCCCAAACGAAGATTGGAATTCCGAACTTGCGATGCTTCCTTTCTGTTGGCATTCTCGACTTTTGATGTCGAAGCCTGCTTTCGGGGGCGGTCATGTAGCTGCTTAGACTTCTGAGGGTTGACACGAGACAGGGCGGTCTCCGTGAGAGAGAGCTCCAAAGCTATGTTGGCCACCTCATCCTTGAACAACTTTATATCAGCAAGCTGACTTTTCGTCCATCCTCTGCGTAGCATCTTGATCTTCTCTGCAACACACTGGGCTGAAATTTGTTCACAAGCCTATCGAGAAACTTTTTCGCCATGTCACCGTCCTTCAACACCTCTGAGGCGTTGTTCTGATCAAGAGCAGTGATGACGTGAATGATAAAGTTTGCTACACCTCCAGAGGGGTCTTCCCTATTGGGTTTGAACGTGACGTGTCGCAGAGTGGCGTCAATTCGTTCCGATAGATCCTTCGGTGTAGACGTCGAAGCCTTCTCGAACCAAACCTTTACCATGTCTGAGGTTGCTTCCTCTACTGTAGAAGCATCTCCAATTTCTCCAATGAGACAAAGAGCATGCAGCGTAGCAGAATCCATGCAATCCTTGATAGAGGCCAGTGAAAGCTTCGAGTTGTCATCTCGGTCATTGTTCACATCATCAACCTTAGCCTTGTAGGCAGCGTAGGATGTCTCAAATTTGATCAATGACGGCTGATCTACTGCCTTCAGGAGCGGTGGCTGAATTACGGACACAACTCCGTAGTTTGACGTCACCATGGTTCACAGCATTCACCAATATCAACTTCAGCACCCTTACTCTTTCGAAACAAAGCGCTTTGTTGTTGGATGTTGGCTGACAAAAGGAAATTCTGAATTAGGGCGCCAACTGCGGTAGAGGGGTTGGATAGAAGGAGAAAGATTGAGGGAGCTAGACGGAGCGGGGCACACCCACACGAAGTTGTCGTTGTCGTTGTGAGTTGCCGTCCAGGAGAAAGGACGGCCTTTTATGCGTACCCCAGCTGAGCTAGTTGACAGCTGGCCCGACAGACGTGATCGTACTTGTACACCGCGCTAGTAACCAAGCATACCGAAGGTACAAGATAATAGGTGTCTCGGAAACTATCTGACATAACCCTGACTACGCAATTTCCCGTACTGTCCATATGTTGACCTACTGCACCCCCAAGTCAATTCGCGCGCATATGCGTACGCGGTTCAGTCCTGACGTCAGCCCAGACACATATGGTGCATTGATGTATGTCCAACGCAACGTAGAGCGACAACGGTGATGCAGAGTACACAACAACATCACCGAGCAACATTTCGGAGCGATTGTCATTTTAATTCAAACATTATCACAAGATTCAAATTCTAATTCCATCTTTGCCAAAGGGCAAATCATACTAGCACTTCATAGAAAAAGCCAGATAAACATATCACTTTAAGTACGTAAAAATGGAGAGTACGAACCATAATTTCGCCGACGAGCTACACAGTCCCCAAATGCACACCTCGTTCAGGAGGATGTCATGAAGTTGAGAGTGTAGTATCCTGCGTCATAGGTACCCTTCCAATAATTCTTGATGTACGGGACTTTCGGATCATAATTGTAGGTACTGTTGAAGCAGAAGTCGTCACCAGTTGTATCATCCTCAAACATCTTTAGGAAGGCTGAAACCGTCTGTCCTGGTTCCCAAGCAACTGCGTGGGTTGAAGAATGCAGGAGACGAGCTGGATCATATTTCCTGTTGTCGTTCACCTTCGAGTACTTCGAATCACCAGATTTTTCACCCGTGCTTTCGTTCGTAATCAGTACCTTGCTCTGATACTCAGCTTCAGATCCGGCATCATCCTGCGCTTTAGTCAGATAAATGTTGATATGGACAGTGACGGCGCGCATGTTTGTATATTTTTTCGCTGCACTTGAGAAGTACGGAAACGGGCTGTACTCGAACCAACTACTCGAGCCGATAAGAATATGGTGGGATGGGTGGAGTGCAGGAGTGAAAGGCACGAAGGCGAGACGAACTTAAATACCGACCAGCATCGAGGCAAGATGTGCGAAGGCAAGTTCCATGCGCCATGTGTTGTCCTTGGTCCTGGTGTGCCCGCCTGCAGAAAGGAAGCAGATATGATGACTCGTCTCTGAAACGCTCTCGTGCTCACCTACTGGTCTTCAGTTTTATGTGTGCTTGTAATTGTGCAAGTGGGTCTTTAACCCGTACTTGATTCGTCGCTCCTATTTAGGTAGACTATTCTAGATCGTACCGGTCTCTGCCGAAAGAGGCAATAGATAGACGAAGCAGAAGATTAGCAATAAAGAAGATCACCGTTGACCGTGCCCTGGCTGCATAATCGAGGCTGTTGTCAGCTCTGGTCTTCTAAATCTATTGTATTCTCTGCACGCTACAGATATCCTACCCCGCTTCCGGAACTACCGTACTACGGATTCCGCTTATCCTCGTGCCGAACAAAGGGAGCTTTCACAGGAGAGCTCGACAGTGACATCATGTTATTCTTCAAAAATGGGATGAGCTGAACCTTTGCACAGCGAGCGCGGCAAGCAAGTCTGGGCCAATCTTTGTCTCTTAAGAAAGTTGAGAGCGCAGGCTCCAGTATTGAATGGTAAGCATACCGCGATAGAGAGTGAGCTATGACGCCTTTATACCCTACACTACATTTGCATTCCAACTTCTTGGAGATAATCGCAATCTTGAGGTTTTCCTACACAAGATTCATACGTTGTTGCGTTGTTTGTGCATAACTAGGACGAACCCTACGTATATGGGAAAGGATATCTCTCTGATTCACATCCACTTATAGTTATATCGTGGAAGAAACTCAAATGATGTTACCAATCTCAGTCATGTTAGGCTTCAAGATATTCACGGTTTTGGGGAATGACGATAGCCAGCAAGGCTATGATCTCGAAGGGAGAGTCTCCGTGCTTCAAAATTCCTCCAATTAAACTTCACCTTCGGTAGATTTTTCTAGATGCAAAAGACTCGTTCCGTAGAGATGCGAAAAGTTTTGACAGGACGTCGACACAGACAGCAGAGAGGCAATTCACCACGACATTCATTCCGGTGTTTGCCATCGTAGCTGACCGTGATCACAGGAAAGCTCATAGACTAAAGTAAAAGGCTAGAATAGGAGGAGACAGGACATCACAGTGGGTCCATCCAAGAATTCCTAAATTCCTAAAGTTCCAAAGGATATGTCCCATCTCAGAAGCACGTAGATGCCTCAACACTTACAAATCTGCTCATGTAACCTCGTCGTTTTTTTTGTTCTATGCAGATAAGGGGAGGACTCCTTAACTGGCCAGTGTGCTACTTGGATCTCCAGCCACTTCGCCTCGCAGATATGTCACATTTTCCATCCCGCCAAACTCCCAGGCTCTACGAGACTCGTCAAAATCAAACAATTATTGAAGACATGCAGCGTAGGCGTTTACAAATACAGCAACTAATTCACCATGGTCAGGAAGAACAGCAAATAGTTGAAGAAGAGGAACAATCTCAAGAACTTTATGAAGAAGAGGCTGTAGCGGAAGTGCAAAGCGAAGGAGAAAATATTCAGCCAGAGAGTAGAAATAGACAAAACGGCCAAAAAGGTAGACAACCACACAGCTGGAACTATACGTTGCAAGATATAAATGTGTTGCTGGATATAATCGAAGAGCATGAGCCAACTGGTATGAATGGTTGGGCTCGTGTGTATCGGGATTACAACAAATACGCTCAGGAAAATGACAGACCGAGGAGGCGATCTGAAGCTCTCAAGAAAAAGTATGATAAGCTGTCGTATGTCCAGAAGAAAACTGGTGACCCTACTTGCCCAGATTATGTTCGCCGAGCGAAGAACATCCAAAAAGAGATCTTGTCGAAGATGGTCTCTCTCACGTACAACAGCAACCTCAATGAGGAGATCCAGCAAAACCAGAATGATTCAAGATATTGCAGTAAGGAAAAGGAATGTAGAAACGCTGGCGCAGTTGACGCCAGAGCCACTTCAGCCACTCCAAGCCGAAAGCGCCATCTGCATGCACCGTTCGCATCTGCCGCGAAGAGAAGAGAGTCAGAACTTGTTGACAGTATGAAAGAAATGACGAAAAGTATGACAGAGTTGGCTGACATACAGGTCAGACGAGAACGAAGGCAGGCTGCGACAGAGAGAGATATCGATTCTATAGTGAAAACTGTTGTAGAGAAGAGCCGTGACCACATCCAAACTATAGTTTCTGCATCGATTTCCGACACCATGCACAGGTTTCTCGACAAATCAAAGAAGTAAAGTGTGATGAATATGATGCGATGCTGCACGCACTTCACTGTCGGTATTCGGAAGTTCGCTTCTTTCTCTTCGAGCGACTGCAGCGCCTTAATTCGTGCTGAACTTCAATGCATCCACTAACGACAGCGTGCGCAATACTAAGACCAAGTGGGTGCGCAATTCGTATCCCGTCAAGGGTGACTTGCCGTCGCTGGCGTTGCGCAAGCCTGCCATCTCCGAAGAACTGAAGCTTACGCTAGCCACAGGGCCAACCAACCCCTTAAAGTCACCGTCCGTCGGTTTTGCCTTCTCCATCTTCCTGTCGATGGACGCCTAGTATCAGGGAAAGCTTCGCTGACAACCTTCGCCCGCCTTATTCACGCAGAGCGTGGTATACACCCACCATTCGATGCTGGAGGATTGCGACGACGGCTGAAGCAACGGCGACGACCACGTCGACGACGGGTTGAGTGCGGGCATCATGCCGCTCGGCGGCTGCCATCTTCTGCACGGCATGGCGGCTTATTCCCGAGATTGATGCGGGCACCTCTGCGACGCGATGCGGCGGCGTTTGGGGCCCGGCGGCGGCATGTGCGCGGGCGCAGTGGGCGCGGCGTGCACGGCGACACGCACTGTGGCCAGCAGCAGCGCCAGCGGCGTGAGTGCATGCGTCTGCACCCACTGGAAATCGCCGCTGTCCGGGCAGTCCAGGCGCAGTATGGCCTCGGTGACGGTCATGCCAGCGGCCATCTTGAAACGCAGCTGCAGCGAGGTGGCGGTGCGTCGCGAGCCGGCCTCGGTGGGCACAGCGACCCCGTCGCCCGGGAAGAAGAATGCTCGGTGCGGCAGGTGGTAGCGCTTTAGCACTTGCTCGAAGTTCTGCACGAGCGCGCACAGCGACGGGGAGGGGCGGTGTGGGGTGCACAATCAGGAACTTGGGGGGCCCACGACGTGCGAGCGGTTGGTGGCGCCGAAAGTGTGGGACAGGTGTGGCGACAGAGTGGCGCCGGCGTTGGAGAACTTGTGTAGCACGAGGCCGCCGTCGGTGAGGCGCGCGTGGGCGGGGAGGATGCGCAGCACGGAGAGCGGAAACTTGGCGTTGGCGACGGGACGCATGGCGAAGATGACAGAGGGCGGGGTGACGAGCTGCACGCAGTTGTAGCGCATGACCTCGTACAGCTGGGCGTACTTTGCGAGGTGCGGCATGGACGCCCCGGCCCAGCCGAAGAGTACGGCGGGGGGCGGCGGGGCCGCACTCGGGCGTGGGGTGAGGATGCGCCCCAGCACGGCGTTGCCGGTGTTGGTCTTTTTCGTGTACTGCTCGACGGCGGGCATTGCGGGAAGCTAGCAGCCGGGCGGCGGCGCCGCAGCCGGCGGCGAGGACGGTTGCGACGGCGGGCGAGGACGGATGCGACGGCGGGCGAGGACGGATGCGGCGGCGGGCGAGGACGGTTGCGGCGGCGGGCGAGGACGGTTGCGGCTGCGGGCGAGGACGGCGGCGACGGGTTGCGATAATATTATTATACCGACGGTGGGCTCGGTGCGCGGCTCGCCCTGCGAGCGCACACGTCGTACAACGGTACACGCGTGCGTTGTATATATATATATCTACCGCCAAAATCGCAGGCAGGCAGGCGGGGTGGGAGCAGCGCGATCGCCGTCGGAGCCGCGCGCCTCGCATCTGTCGGCGTACTACACGCGCGCGTCGTCAGCGCCATCAAAGGCGCTGGGGACGGAGGGGGCGGTGGGGACGGATGCGGGCGGCGAGCTGCATGGGCGGCAAGCGACACTGCAGCACGCGGCGACGCTGTCGCGCACGCAGGCGTTAGACGCGCTGCTCTCGCACGCGTCGCGCGCGCGCAGACGCTCCGACGCGCAGCAGAACAGCGCGCACGTGGCGACGCGCCGCCACTATGCACAGCTGCGCGCGGCCATCGAGTAGTGGCGCGCGGCACGCCACCTGGCGACGCACATACTGGGCGAGCGGTTGCCTTCGCCTTCGCCTTCGCCTTCACCACCACAGCCGGCGGCAGCGCTGCACGCGCTGCGCGCCGGCACGGCCGGCTGCAGCGTGGCGACGAAGCGTCTTCAGCCCGCGCGCGACTCGCTGCGCAAGCTGAATGGCGCGCGCGCGGTAGCGCTGCTGCGGTCGGCGGCGGAGCGACTGAGCACGCAGCTGCCGGCGCTGCTGGTGGAGCTGACGCTATGCACGGATCTGACGCGCACTCCCGCGCGCATGCGCACGGCGGCAACGCGGTACGGCCCGCGCTGGCGCACCTCGCGCAGTGCGACGCGTCATTCTACGCGGCGCTGCGTCAGCTGTGCGACGCGGCGCGCCAAGTACGAGACGCGGTGCGCGAGGAGCCGGTGGACGCGCCTAGCAACGTGCAGACCGCGCGCGTACGATGGCTGCGTACGACGGCTGCTCGGCGAGCCGGAGCATCAGCTGCGCGCTCACTTTTTGGCCAACGGCGCCTCGGCGCGACGGCGTCGGCGCCGGGCGCACGCGCGCCGCGGCGTACATGCAGCTGGCGGCGCGTGAAGTGGCGACCGCGCTTGATGAGACAGCGCGCCGCTACGAGCAGCTGTTTGGCGACGGCGACGGCGATGGCGGCGGCTGCGCCAGCTGCGGGGGCTGTGTTGGCTGCGTTGGCTGCGGCGGCTGCGGCGGCTACGGCGCCACGCTTGGATCGCTAGTCATCGCTCTATCGTAAGTTTCGGTTCGTTCCGCGCGCAAGCGAAGGAACCAAAAGCTCTGTGCGGGCCCCCAACCGCCGTCGGTACCGCAGCGAACTGTGCGCGCCCTTTCCGGGCGAGCGCGCAGCCACGGCGCGTACGTACACGGGCGCGTACGTACAGGGTGGCGCCGTGTACGACGCTGGCGCACCTAGTAGCCACTTGTGCGACGCGCGGCGTCCCCGCGCAGCTGTTTCGAATCCCGCGCACGCGGCTTGGGAGATGGCCCCAAAACGTGGGGCGCGCAGAAGGCAGAGACGCAGCGCGTGCAAGCGGCTGGCGATGTAGCGGCGGCGGCGGCGGCCGGTGCTCGCAGCGCGTCGGTGGGTAGCGTTCCACGACGGCGTGAACGCCATGCCGTCGCTGCTGTTCCTGCCGCGCACCATCCCGCACACACTGCAGCTCACGCTGCGCACTACGGCGCAATAGTTGGCCAAGATGACCGCGCCCGCCGGCCCGGGCCCGCCCGCCGCGTCGTCGCAGACGCCGCCGTCCCCGCCGACGAGGACAGCCACCCGATGAAATCGCAGCGCGTCGCCAGCGCTACGCTAAGGTGTGCGGGGGCGAGGCCAAGGCGCTGAACGAGGAGCCCAACGTCTTCTACAACCACGCGCAGGTCTTGAACCGCGACCTGACCGTGCTGCTGCTGCGATGCCTCACCAGGGAACCGCGGTTCGAACAGGCCGGCCAGCCACCGTGCCAGCACCACGTGTTGGAGGTGCTTTCGGCCACGGGCTTGCGCTCCGTGCTCTACTTCAAGGAGGTGTCGCAAGTCCGAAACGTCACCGGAAACGACGTGGACCAGTACGCCGTCGATAACTTCGCGCTCAACGTGAGCCACAACGGGCTCACCACCGAGCAGGTTACGCCGTCGCACGGCCATGTCGTGTTGCTCATGGCGTGCTCGCACGAGCGAGATAGGCAGTTCGACGTCGTCTACCTCGCTTCGTACCGAAGCGTCGCGCCTTTCCTGGAGAACGCCGTGCAGTCTGTCGCGCACGGCCGCTTGCTAGCCGTCAATTGCACTCATCTGGCCGTCTTGTGCGGCACCTCGCCGGAGATTTGCCTCGCCAGGTACTGTAGTACGCCGCTCAAGGGTGCCGCCTTCCATGAAATGGCCGTGCCCATCGTACTAGCTGCCATTCAAACCACCGGCAATCGCCACGGCAAGGCCGTCGTACCCGTTCTGTGCTTCATGATTGACTTTCATGGGCGCCTGTTCGTGCGCGTGCTGGACACTCAACAGCTTGCGCAGCAGACTGCTTCCAGCATGTCGCTTGTCCTGCAGTGCACCGATTGTGCCATCCACCGCTTTCAGCCGCTTGCTAGGGTGCAACACTTCACGTCCGAGTCCAAAAAGAAGCGCTGGTGCTGGAGTGATCAGAAAGTGGCACATACGCCTTAGGAAACGCAGTCGCCCACGCACGTCAAGTTTTCGCCGCCGTTGGCCGTGCCGCATCTTTCGGAACGGTGCTCCATCTGCGATAGCTTCGTGCTGGTCGGAGCACTCATCTAAACCTGTTTGAAGAAAGGGTGGGTCTAAGTGTGACCGTGGCACTATCTTTGCCAGGACTAGGAAGAATCTGTGCTTGAAGCCACGGTCTATAGGACAAGGCTGCGGACGTGATCCATTCTGGGTTTGTCAGTTTGGTGTTGAATGCATTTATGGGATATGAAATGTGTAATGTGAATGCTGTTAAAGAATGATCCTAGAAGAGTGACTGTATACAGACGCTATTTGGTTCAGGCCCGCAACTCGAGTTCTGTAATTGACCAAGTGAGCCGCAATGCTAAGCAACCTGCCACGCTTGTAATGATCCGCAGGAAGCGTTCTGGTTAATCTTCGAAACGGTGCCTTCAAACCTCGCACACCCCATTCAGCACTCTGACGTTCGCTTGGATATATACGTTGAAGCATAAGTTCAATGGCGACGCAGCCATCCGATATTGGCATACCCCTGTGTTCATTGGCTTTTCGTGCTCTCACCACCTTTCCAGTCCGCGTGTCATTCACGAACGCACTGTCACCTAATATGGCATATCCCGGAGGCGTGTTGAAATCAAGCGCTAACGACGGCCAATATAGTCCCGATTGGTAAGCTAGTTTGCTGTCGTGCCAACTACCTGAAAAGTTCAACGCTGCATGGATTATTTCACCCTTGAAATTCCACACGAGGAGACTTGTGGCCTCAACATCTTGGGACATAGCATTGTAGAACGCATTTTGTGTGTCAGGATCATCGAAATCAGGTACAGGAAGCCTAGCTCCATCACTGATACCAAACACACCGCGCAGCGCGTACCCGTGCAACCGATTTTTGTGCAGAAGTTCAGTTGAAGCTCGCATTTCAGGCTCGGTTGGCCACTGGATTCGGAAGCATGGGTAGGATTTGTCGAGGACTACAGAATGCATAACTTCCATTCCGTAATCCAACCATTGCGACACAGAGGAGGGAGTGACACCAAATATTGGACAGAGTGCGTATTCAACATCTCCGCTTTTCAGATACCACAACACGAGGCCTAGTAGATCTTCTGTTTCTAATAGAGGGTGTCTTCCTCGGTTTGTCAGTGTTCGTCGAAATGGAGAGCCATAATTGTGGCTTGCTCGTGCTTTGGAAAACCAAGGAATGAGATCACGCAGAAATAGTGAACGCGGGAAACTTGTTGACACAAGAAAGTCTGCATCAGTGCCGCAACGTAACAATTGCCGCCATGGAGTTGTGCCGAATCGTGGATGAAGTAAGCCTTTACGGCGATATTTGTTGCTTTGCGCATATCTCTGCTTTTTTCTGACAATTCGATAGTTGCGATGTCTTTGAATGAGTACAAAAGCGTATAGCTGGAAAAGAAAGGCCGTGTAGAGAAAAAGGAACAATTTGCTTATGTTTGGTGGTTGAAACATAGAGAGTGGGTCGTTGAAATGGTGTTGGATGATGGTGGAGTGTAGGGCAAATTGTGGTCTTTAGTAAACATGTTATGAGCGGGTCAATGTACTCGCGGGTTACATGAAACTTTCAAGAGCAAGACGTTTAGGATTCTGGTCGGGGTCTTGCTTACCCCGACCAGAATCCTATTTCCTGGCAACAAGAAAGTCTACTTGTAATCTTTCTATTCGAGCAAAGCGTACTAGTCTAGGAATTTAGGAATTCTTGGATGGACCCAGTATCGAGCCCGCAATCAGGTGACCACAATGCCCTTCTGATTTCCATCAATCTCTCTCGAGATAAACAGAGTCCGATTTGGCTGGTATCCTTAAACGCGATGATTCAATAAACGCCAGCATTCCGGTGTGTCCATATGCCGCCGCCATGGGGAAATCAGGTGCAAAAAAACACGCCTTCAAATACTTTTGAGCTCGCCGCTTCGGAATTGCGTTTCTCATGCATGCTATGATGAATGTCGTTTCAATTGTGAGAAGAATAGTCGAACATATCTATTGGTCCCAAGGAGTTGTGTTTCGGTGAAAGTGATACATAACTTTGTATCAACATCAACACTCTATTTGGAGATGGTACCATAAAGAAACGAACAAGTCCCACATAATGGAACATAAGATACTTCCGAAACCGGAAACCGGACCCCGACATATGCAAAGGGCTTTGGCTTGTTCAGACACCACAGGCGTCAAGCATGAATGGCAAGTTTTACGGCTGTGTCGTCTTCGTTGCACAGAGTCGGGTATAGCGCCTAACAAGAGACATGCTTGAAGCAATTTTTACAAAAAAGTTATCGAAGGAAAGGGATTAGGCATTCGTGTATTTCGCGACTGGCGTGAGCAACTCCAACTAAATGTTGGTTTAGTTATTTTTAATATATTTGAGTTCATAACACTATAGAAGGGACGCTCATATGGGAGTATCTAAAACGAAATAGAAAATTTTAGTATTTTATACAGTATACTGATAGTGATAGTTTTAGTAGTCTGAGGATGTTTCAAACCGTTTTTGTCACAAGATTTGTATCATGTGAGAAATGAAGAATAAATCTGTGAAAGTGTGAAAATGAGGAAGAAGGGCGAGGAGGAAGAGCGATAAGCAGAAAGCAGAGTATATTTATTATTGCATACAGTAGCAAATATGCATTATATTTTATATTCTATATCCCATATCGCTCGTGCACTTCCCGCAACTCGTGGAGCAGTCGGGCCAGGATGGCCACAGCCCCGCGAGGCAGCTCCTCTTCGACTACGCGGATGGCGTCGTGCCATCCGCGAAGGTAGGAGCTGGAAGGGCGCCCAGCGGCACTTCCACCACATATGCGACGACGGCGACTAATCCGCCTGGCCGCATCTCGAGGCGGCGGACTTCCACGCCTCGGACTGTGCACGGCAGGGACATATCGCACGAAGCGAACGGAGTCCCCACCAGACGACGAGGCGGCTCGGGGTACCGGCGGCGGCGAGAAGTGCGGGGAGTTTGCGGGCGGCGGCGACAGTAGCGGAGGCGGCGACGGGGGCGGCGGCGGCAGTAACGGCAATGGCAGTCCATGAGGGCTGTCAGGCGAAATGACGACGGGACGCGGAGCACCAGGATGGAAACGTGCCATGGTGTTGGCAACGAAGAAGTCGACCGCATACCACTTCTCCCCGCTACCCCTGAAATACACGTGCAACCGAAGCGTCACCGTGTGAACGCCAACACGAAGTACATCCGTGGACTTCCAACGCAGCATGCACTCAATGCAAAGAGAAGCCCCGGCACCCTCCCCACACTACGAATATCACCTAGACGCCTCCTGAGAATGACCTAACCACCAACTAACTCTACTCTAAGGATATATCCAAGGACGGAGGGAATGTTCTTACGAGTACACTTCATGCACAAATCGTGCACTATCAGTGCAAAGTTTGTGTAATCAGTCGTATGATGTGGAATGAACCCGGACAACAAGGAAATACACGGAGAAGAGGTGAAATGGCGATGTTCATGGATATAACCCCTTCAAATTCCCGCACCCACTAATGCTATTTTCGGCAGCGAAAACTGCTCGATAGATTCCCTTGAAACTTGCTGTATCGTGTACGTAACGGATGATCTTCCCGAATCAGGTTTCAGATTGAAGTGATTATGAACTCTCGCGGACTTGGAAATTGTGCCAACAAAGCATTATCTTTGCGACAAGTTGTCTGTTACCCGAAGAAACTATTATGTGGCTGCGAGCAACTAGTAAGGCTACACTGGTTACACAATCATGCATGAAAACTGCATCTGGGTTACATCTTGTTACTCATGGTTTACACAAAATTGTACCGTCGATATTCAGCTGGATTCGAAGGTCTCCATCGTCTATATAAGCCACGCCCAACTTCAGATTCCCATCTTCGACCACCACCACCACCACCACCACCAACACAGGCTCAACAAACCCCCCCCTTCTTTCAGAAACGCAATCATTGCTTGTTTCCCTCGTTCCATTGATTTGTTTCCCCCTTTTTTTCTTTCATTCTGCTTGGCCGCGGAGTGGTCCGGCCTTTCCCTTCCACTTTCACCACTTGTCACTTGCATCTGCGAACTGGCTCCCCCTTCGTTCGTCTATAATTGGTCTCCAGATTAATTGTAAGCCTACTAAGTTCGCGCCTGGAGTTTGACGTAGAGCTTTTACCGTATCGTTCGAGTCTCCTTCTGAAGTTTGTTGGGGACTTCAGCCGTTCGTAGGTATTTACCGACAGGGCGCGAATATTTCGCTTTGTTCGTTATAAGTATCACTGGCACCACCGTGTGCCATCTCAATACTCATAGTTTGGGCTATTCAGCGGCTTACGCTGTTACTCATTGCCTTCATAGGCTGGTACCCCCTGGCATTCTAGTCTTGTTCTGGGTTGTCAACACCCGCGTCGTTTAGCCAACGTGGCCACAAAAATGACGTCCACAAAATCTTCAGTAAGGCCCTGTAAAAGACGTGTAAATATTTGTGTTTCTATCATTCTTTAGCGCCTCTTTCATAATTAATTATATATTGTGATTAATAAAGCGAAGAAATGAATCCCCTATAACTTTTTCTTAGTACAAAATATTTCATAAAACTTTCAGGAGCTCAAGGAACAGTACTTTCGTTCTTTCAGAAACAGCATTTAGAATTTGTTAAATAGTAGTCAGGGCCTTCCAAAAAAAAGGCCCAAAAAAGCGCAAGTCATCCTCTTAAGTAACCAGCAACGTAAAGTCAAGGTTATGAACTTAAAGTGTTTACAACAATGACTACTTCGAGAAAGTGCATGAAGAGTAACAACCAGCGCAGGAAAAGCAAGGCTGTGAAAGAGAATCAGGCTGACAAGAGCTCCTTGTGGGATGTGAACGGTGGTAATTGCATCTCTGTGGAGTGTTATGATAATGTCAATTCTGTACCGACGCAAGAAACGCTCTCCGGAAAAATTGCTCCACGCTGTCCTCCGTTGCGCAGTATCATGGAAATTCTACAAGAAATCGAATAGAGAGGCAGTGAGACGAAGCTGAGATAAAACAAGCATCAATTGCGGAGAAAACAGAGTTATCGAAAGTATTGCAAAGCTGTCGGTTAACCCTTGTCGAGGAGCAGGAAGAGGCCTCTTCCCGCTCTTAATTTTTTGGAAAAATGGAGCGGGAAGAGCTTTTCCAGCTGGAATAGCTCTTCCAGTAACTGGAATAGCTATTCCAGAAAATGGAATAGCTGTTCCCGGTACCTAGAATTGATCTTCCCGGTACATAGATTAGCTCTTCCTGGCACATTTAGCAGCTGTTACATCCTGAAGAACTTTTGGTAGCAGTTAGAATCATACTTCGCCCTTGTCGATGAGCATAGAGAGCCCCATTCCTGCTTAAAACGTTTTAAAAAAATGGACCAGAAAGAGCTCTTCGAACTGGAAAAGCTCTTCCAAGGTAGCAAGAATAGCTCTTTCCGATGCTTCAGAAGGCCGTTTCTAGAATTAAAAAGTACCAGACTCTCTCCAAGTTCTTTTGGCGGGGCTTTCCATTTCTGTATCGGCAGTGTAGCACTTTATTATCAACAAAATTCCATCATGCGCGTTCTTTGCAGTGTACAGAGCCAATAGTTGCGGAAGGCCGGACTGGAAGGCGAACTTGGACACCCACAGCAGAGCCGTAGAGACTCGAGGAAAGGCGGAATTAACCTATTCCACATATCTTTTTGATACCTTGCTGAACTGTTCTACGAAAAAGTTTGAAGCCGGCAGTGGCGGCCCATTGGCAGGTCTGCATTTGTAGCCGTACGAGCAGCCCCCTGGTGGGCTGCGTCATGTGTAATTTTAGAACACGACGTAGGATAGAATAGTCATGGTAGGTGTAGACAGTTTATTGTATAATTTTGGTTATAGCGCCCATCGAGCCCTAAAGACTACCTCACTACTGTTTGAGACAGCAACAACCAGCTAAACCCTTTCTTTTTCCGCTTAGCCAATATAATTCAGGAGCCATACTGAACGCCATTTGCGTTGTTATATATACATCAAAACGTTTTTATCTTTCAGTAGCTCATGTTTCTAATGAGAAATGAAGCCGTCATTGTTGAGAAAAAAGTGCATTTCTGTCACCACAGAAAGGGAGCTTACCTTTCTGATATCCAGGATCTCAACGCCAGCGAGATCCATACTCCGACCTTGAACTTTTGGTGTTCAAGCAATCCATAATTTCCAGAAAGCTTTTCTGCGACTTCGACATAGTTTCTTGGTCTAACAGATATGGCATATGAGTGTGCATAGTAGATATGTGTTCATTTTGGTACTGTTTTTGATATACAGCAATGTATGTGCGCTCGTTACAATGCACCTGGAAGAGGCTATTCCATTTGGAATAGGGGCTATTCCAAAAAATCTACCTCTTCCATCGCCCATTTTAGGTGCTTTGGTAGCACTCTCTCTTTCGCGCATATCGCGTACATTACTTCTTCATTTCATCTCTCTCTCAGGGGAAATGAGGAAGAAAGGATAACGTTCAAGTTGCACTTTGTTCCAATTGTTGCGGTAAAATCTACGCGTAGCTACGCCTTCAGAGAAAATGACAGTTACCCCCTATTCAGGTCTCCCTGACAAGGGTTAAACCTTTACAAGGTTGCTCAAACGACACGCACGAATGCGATTACCACTTAGCCGAATATCCAAAGCGGCTCACGGTTAGTGACGCCAATGCACTGTGAAAGCCGGAACAAAGAACAGAGATATTTTACTTGTTCAAAGGTGGCAAAGCTGTTTTTGAAAGAGCTGGCCTGGGCCAAGACGAAAACTTGCTCTCCTGGTGTTTTCGTTCTCCCTTACAACAGTTCCATTCTAGTAACACAATATTTCACAATTAAAAGAATGGGGTCGTTCTTAGCAAATGCAGCTCATTTGTTGTATAACGCACCCACGTGTCATAGTATCCTACCCACATGCCTGTTAATTCCGCTGTTGCGACTCAAAAAGTAGACCACCATATCTGAACTCAGTGATACGCCTTTTGTTTTAGATCAGATAAAAAAAAGTCGGACCGATTCTATCCGATGCGGTTTGATTGCTGTGCTTGCGAAGAGATTTGAAGTCCGAATGACTCCGTGTTTTTGTCGTCAAAACTCCGATTGTAATTGTCTGTTGACAGCTACAAGTAGAATTTTCACAGAAACAAACGCAACTTTTTGTGTCGTGTGCAGTACATAACAATAAATCAAACGTCAAGAACACGCTTTTGAAGCACTTTAAGCAAGGTTTCATTATCTATTTTAATGCTAACAGGAAGAGCGGGATAAAATGTGGTGAAACTATTACAAAGAAGTAGTATCTAATTGTTGTTTTTATCATCCGAAAAAATCCAATTTGTTTCTTTTGGCTCTTCCTTTTTTTTCAAACTGTTTGTTTAGCAATCCGTTAAGAATTATTTTGCTTTATTTTGTTTTACTCGTAGAAACAAATAACCGTTTCTGTTCGCAAAGCTTTTGCTGCCACTCATATTTGTTTGAAGATTATTGAAAACAAATATTGCCCATTTGTAATTGTCGGTACGACATTTTTTTTCTCGGCGTTACCGATTGTTTTTGAAGTTATTCAGGTTTTATTTGTCCGTAACCGTCTAATATCCGTATCAACACAGGGAGTTCGAAAATAATATTTGTCCGGGTCGACCCCCAGTCGGACCCCACAGGGCGTCTCCTGAAAATTCCGTAACTCACAAATCGCAAACGGAAAATGTTGCTTGGGCAGTGCCAAGTTGGCACCACCGTTAGCGCAACTTTTTGCGTGAACGCGAAATATGTTTTGCGTTTTCAGGAGACGCCCAGTATCTTTGGGAACATAATAAACATCAATCACAGAATTTTATACAAACTTCTATTCCTCGATTAGCAGTGACATGAAGTCTGTCTCAACTTTGCTCAGCTGGTGACCGATGAAACCGAATGCAGTTCAACACTGTTCACGAGAATGGCTTTGAGCCGGTAATTTATTAGGAGGATCTCATGGATGGATACGTTCGGTTTCTGTCATAAAAGTAGAAACTTTGTCAGAAAAGTTTTCCCTCATGTACTTGTACAGATGATGATGAGGTCCCTCCCATTCGGTGCAGGATCGCCTGTGATCGTGCAACACAACCTTGTTCCATTTGCAATAAACTGTTGATTCAATGAACTCTATCATTCGCTCCAATTAAAATCGCACTGACCATGCTCGCACATGCCCTTGTGGTTCACTCGTGATGGCCACGGACAAATCTGTGCATGTGAATGTTTGCTGTTTCAATGGATTGACGAGCAATACTCCGCTGGGCTCGGAGTTCAGCATCAAGCTTCTCAAGATGAGTGTTCCCGCTACAAATTGAACAGAATCATGACGGTTACTATCCCTATCGCACAAGAATGAACATTAATTCAAGGGGTTTACATGGGGACGGCTTTTCATTTCAGTAGCAAGTGCTGGACTGAGAGCTGCACATGCAGTTTAGCCCTAGTACAGAACTTGTTCACTGGTAAGATGAACTCTGGTGCCTTGAGCCTCCGCAATAGAATCGTCCTCCAAATCCACGTTGAAATGGGAGACGGTACACGGCGGCAGCGACGACAGTGGATACAGCTGTGGGCGCTGTTCCAGCGAATCCATGAAGCGTTTCCACACCTCCGGCGCACGACTCGGGCTCTGGTTCCTCTTGCCATTCAAGCTCTTCACGTCCTTCTCCGTGATTTGCTTATTGAGATCCCAGATGCGAAAGCGCCCCATTTCATAACAACACGCAAGGTTGACCATCTTAAGTTTGGGCGCGGACAGAATCTCAATCTGCCCCGTTCCCTCCGAGCGTATCAGCACAAACGAGGTACAGTTCGGCAGCACCATGTAGTTGGGCCCGTACGCAAACCACATCTTGTGCGACAAGAAGCTCTGCAGCTTTGCGCAGCGCGTGAGACTGAGCCCTAGATCGGAACGAGCATCCAGGCGACAGTAGTCAATCTGCAGCTCCTTCAACTCCGGCAACGCCAGGTCCAAAATGACCTCATCGTTGCGCGGGCCCATCGGGTTGGAGATCTGCAAGCTCTCGAGCACGGGCATGTGCGCGGCGGAGAAGGAGATGGCGCTGAGACGCACGCCGTCCAGTCGCAGACGCTTGAGCTTGGGCATGTCGCCGGCGCGGCAGAAGTTGAGCACGGAGCTTGACTCGACGTCGTTGGTGGTGATTGTGAGCGAGCGGATTCTGGCGTGGCGCTGCGCGATGAAGTCGACGAGTTGCTGCTGCGTCGGACCGAGGTGCGACGCCCACACGGCGTTGCCGGAGCGGTCGAGGAGGAAGCCGAGATCCATGGCGGCGGGCGCGGGCGATGGGGAAGAGGAAGGCGGGCAGTGGGGGTGGAGAGAGCGAGTGGGTGGGGGGACGGAGGGAGTGAGGACGGCGGTGGGCGAAGGGGGAAGGGGAGGCGGATGCGGCAAGGGCTCTTGAGGTTGCGCAGCTTTGGCCTTTTCGAGCGGCGTTTGGCAGCGGTGTTTCGGTTTCCAAATCTCGCGCCAACAGATACGCTTTGCGTGGCGGTCGGGCGGCTGTCGTCGCGTCTCGTAAGCAGGGGGTGTCAGCCCATGTCGATTTCGCGCCATGAGTGCGCTTCATGAATGGATTTGTGAGCCTTTCTCAGTCTTCCATATCTCCGTTGCACATCTCCTGGTAACGTGGTTACGTGGTTTCATGTCGTACCTGTAGAATCGCCTCTCGATCTGATCATGCTGATCAGATCTCAGAACCTTACGTTACGTCATGTGCGAGTGTTATTCTCATCGAAGAGCACGCGGAGAAGCGATTCAGGAGATCCAACATTTGAAATTCCTACAAGGTGGGAATCTCATCCAAAGCTCCAGTTCAATCTGCCTAGCCATTGTTTGCAAGAATTGGTCTAAAATTAACAAATGCCGGTATTCTGGTGATCCGCCAAAATTGTTGGTACTCTGACAAACTTTGTCACTTATAGACAGAATTTCTGAAATATCGGCAAACACGCTTTCAAAATATCATAATGTTTTTAAAAAATAACCCGTGACACGGTGCATTTTGCTTTGTTTCTGAAGTTCAAGTTAATCAGATCACTTGACTACAAACAAATAGAAATGCAGCAAAAAGAGTTTTACATGATCATAGTTTCGAATCAGCATTGAACGAGGACCAAAACACATCTGTATAGCACAAAACTTAATACCCAAAAGTATTGACAACAAACAAAAAACAGATTTATTGTGTGTTTTTGTATTAAAAACGGTTTAAAGTTTCAGCGATCGAAATCTTCGTAGTCGTGCAGGCACTCCATCTCGTGGAGAACGGTGCACGCGGCGTCGCCGGTGGTCTTGCACTTGGCCACCTCATGCAAAGCCTTGTAAATGGCATTCTTCATAAATGTATACGGAATAAGGCATTCCGCATGGATCAGCTTATTCTGCGCCTTAGCCATTAGATCGAGTGTATACTTGTTTACCTGAACCCAAATCAAGTCATACAACTTCCTCTGAGTCGCAAAACCAACGCTGCGAGCGCTGCCATCCGCCGACCGAATCCTGTATCCAGCCGATCCAGCCGATCCTTCACCAGCAAAGAACGAATAGTCCACCGTATCAAGCACCGCAGCACAACTTCATAAATTAATCCCGGCTGGCATTCGTTCGTCTACAGCGTGACCTCCGAGTACCCTGGTGCTTGACTTGCACTTAAGTTCGCCACGGTTGGCCGGGGTTTCTGTGTTGCCTTCTTTGCAATCAACCGTAACATTATGAAGATATCGTTCTACAATACAGCTCCGGCGGTCGTCCTTATCACTATACAGTTACCTGGAAAACACAATCGTGGAAGCCGTCCAGTACTAAGCACAACAGAGCACTCCTCTGATCAGAAACGGACTCTGTGACACCCTCTTACGCTTGCCCACCCAAAAGCTTTGCTACACGGAAAGCGGAAGCGACTTTGTGGTGTCGCATTTTGCCGTCTATAGACAGCTTGTGGTCCATTTTTGCTCCGCATTGCTACTTTTTCCGTGAACCAGCGGAGCAATTCAGATCACTTTTTCTTCTAGATTGCAAGCTGGATGTCGATTGCAGGGCAGGGCGTTAAAATTGTTCGGCGCTGAAGTGGTTTTGTGCTGTGGCTGTCACATCGTGTGCGGCGATTTCTTGCACGTCGAGTTTAATGTATATTGGAGCAGAACCCCAAGTGAGGCAAATGTTACACATCATGTCAGTCTTCGTTTTCAGTTCGTGTACATGGTAGGACCTCTGTTTTTTGTTGGAGAAAGGAGTAAAGAAGAACATAGTAACAATGTGTCTAATATTATTGAAATAATTAAACAACGGTTTTAGATCTCTGCCACTTGGGTAAAAATACATTTGTTTGCTCGATGTTCTTTTCTAGAACACGTTTTACCCCGAATCGCAGAGCAGATCTGATGCAACTGTTTCTGCAGCAGTTCTATTTGCCCCTCACCTCTCAAGAGTTCTAAAGTTTTGTAATGACCGGATTTTAAAGATATGTGGTGCCAGAAAATGGAAGTTTTTCAAATTCTTGATTAATTCGAGTACGCATTTGTAAGGCCCTTTCTATATATGGACATGGACAAAAATCTAAATTGTCCATTGTCCACGATTTTGGGGTCGCTCAAAAGCGACCCCACGGAAGAGACAATGCAGAATCGTTCTATCAGATTTGTTTTTAAATTTTTGCTTTGTAAATATATATTAATTTTAAATTTTTGTCGCGTACAGTGCCAAAAACGCATGTCCATGTCCATATGTAGAAAGGGCCTAAGTTTACAGAAACGCAGGATGTAGTTCACAAATTCGAAATGTTTTTTGAGCCTTTCCCATTATCCCAAACTGTTAGTATTGTTGCATGTAAGAGATTGTTAAAGAGGAATAACAGTTTTGGCATGTATCCTTTTGATTCTCCAAATGCAGGACATGCCGGATATGTCTTTTTCTCAGACTCTCACTTTTTATTATCACCCAGGTCGGGTACTGATATCGTACCGGTCCATTGATATCAGTACGATATCGTTCGGACCACATGATATCAGTACGATATCAGTTTGGCCCAACGCAAACGCAATTATGGGCATTTTAAAAAATTAAATTTTTTTGAAGAGATGTCACCAGCCGGACCTGTCATACAAATTTCACATCGCGCTTTCCTCCCACTCTATTGCGTTTCGGTCCTTCTGTGCCTTCCAAGCTGAGTGATAAGCCCGTTATGTTGGAAATCACGTGATGATATCAGGTCACTCGACAGAAAAATTGGTCCCTCGTCTTCGACTCGGGCCCGAATTTTTCTGTCTCGTGCTCCGGATATCATCACTCGATTTTCAACATAACTCCTACGTAACAAACTGGTTCAAACAGCTGGTGTCTCAAAAAAGAAAAGTACGAAAGGCGGCGTGTGATATGGCACATTCTTTTGAGTAAATTTATAAGGTTCAGTATTTGTAAACGTTCTGTATATGAGCCCTAAAAGTTTGGGGATTTACCAACAACTTAGGTTCCCAAAACACAAAACAAAACAATGGAAAATACCACAGCTGTAACGGAATTTGCACAGATTAGCTCTACTACTTGATCAGATTGCCCATTTTCTATTACATAAGAGCAAGGCTCTAAAAGCTTTGCGAGGAAGCTGTGTATTTTATATGTGTCTTCGTAGCATAAATATAAAACCTCATTCCGTCTAGCTCCCGTGAACCAAGCTGGTGTTTCCAACTGAGTAAATAAAGGCCTCAAAAGTCAGTAGTCACCTTGTTCAAAGTTGTAAACGAAATGGTATATGTGCAAATCTAAGACAAAAGCTACAAAAATTGTCAAGAATATTTTTAGAAGCGTTACTTGGTTTAAAATATAATGATTCGACTACCACGGTATATTTAAACTTTTCCTGAGACATAATTGCAAGTTCTGCATTATAGGGTTCTCATTGGCTACAATTACATGATGACTAACGCGGCCAAATAATTACAAAGCCTTGCAGTCAGTTAATCAAAGACAATATAAAATTTAGCGGTAGTCAGTTGTGCTTTCGCAAATTTGTTTCAAAGGTTTGAATGAGGAAACTGTTGCGTTTTTTAACTGTTTCAAACCTCAAAAGTTTGAAAGGTATTTTCTATTTGGCAGCAGAGCCTATATAAAATCTTGCCATATATTCAGAATAACGACAAAGACGCTTTGCGCGCATCACCTAAGGGCAGCTCGGTTCCCTTGTCGAGTACCCGGAAGTATTCTATTCCGGGTATCAATTTTTGTGGAATAGATACCCGGAAGAGCTCTTCCGCTCGGAATACCCCTCTTCCATGTATCAATGTTACATAAAATTATTAGAAATAATACTTTGTTCTCCAGCAAGGTACTTTTAGAGTCTTCATAAAGCTTGCTGACGAGCACCCTTGTAGATGAAAGTTCTCAATGACGCCGGCGTTGTAGTAAAATAAACCTGTGAGAAAACTGTCTATAGCGTGATACTCATCTACGTTTTGCATGCTGTGTAACACGTAAAAATTGAAGAAAAAGCAATGGAAAATTCGTAGCTGGAGAGAATATTTATGGCTTTTCCAGGAACGCAGAAGTAGATTTATTGATGATCTGGAGCTGGCCGGTAGGACAATAAGATCTGGGTGATGTGGCACGTAATCTGCACTGTCGGTCCGAGCCCAGTGATTTAACAGTTGGACCGCCTTTGGGCACTTGTAGTGGAAGGCTTCGCCCTTGGCAACAGCGAACGAATGCTCTGCTCGCGATCTAGCAGTTCTTCTCGCGTTTTCCGACTGTTGTCGTCTCAGGTTCTCTTATCCTACCTTTGTTCTTTCAAGTTGTCTTTTTACCCTACCCGCCCTCCCTTTTTAGGAGCAGAGATGTCCTTCTGGGACACTTTGAACGCGTAAGGTGTTTACCCTACGGTGCAGCAGAGCATATGTGTAGCCGTTAACGGCTCTAGGACGCCGTTTACGGTTCTGCGCTGCAGGCGGAACCCAAAGAGGAATCAGGTTCCGCCTCCAACCACGCGCGCGTAGGTAGCAACCGCGTAGGTGACCATTGCGCAAGCAACACCCTAGACTAGTGTCGCTTCCTTTTTCGCCCGCGCAGTCGTGGCATTTAAGCCACGACTCGACGCCTTCTCAGTAAAGAGCGGGCATCGAACTTCATCATCGAAACGACTTGCGTAGTTCGCTACAGTGATCACTGGTTCCACTACTCTAGTTTAACGTTCAACATCTATTTCGTTCGATCACCGAAATGTCCGACACTCAGTCGAACCCTGGCGAAAGCAGCCACACGGATGCGTCGCAACCGCAGGTCATGTACACAGAACCGAATTTTGTGTCAACCTCAATCAACCATCCACGTCTTGTTCACACAGACTCCGCTTCGATCAGGAAATTTTTAATCGCATATGACCAGTATCGAAAGGAAATCACAGCACGAGCACTCCAGCTTGCTGTGGTAGACTCTACGACCACTGAACCCGTACGACCAGTCAATCTCACCTACTGTGTCGATCCAGAATGGATACAGTCTATCATCGATTTGAATCTCATTCCAAATTTCTCCGACGTCGACATGTTGACCGACGAAATGCTTCGGGATTTCTTAGAAGAGAGAGCAAAGCCAAAGAAGACTGCCATCTCTCTACGGTCTCTAAATTTGCTTGTCGAGAAGGAACTCAAAATGGATATGTCAAATCCCTCTGCACCGATGCGAATGGAAAATCTTTTTGCATCTTACCTTTCTCTGTTAAGACGCAACGGGTTGAAATGGATCACTACATCCCGGCCAAAGATCGCCGTCAAACACGTCATTTCCGCTGTCCGACCAACATGTTTTCGTACAAAGTTGGAAGCAAACGTTGCTTTCTCGCACATGGAACTCAAATCCGATTTTCCAGCTTTCTTTCAGCATTCTATGAAGCTTTCACAGTCATTTGAAGATCTGGATAACGGCCCAACACCGCAGAACTTGTCATCACGCTCTCGCAAGGCGGACCAGAAAGGAGGCAGTTCGGAGTCTCACAGACACTCCAACAATGCTGCTCGCTCGAGCAGCGAGCCACGCAAATCCCGATCGCGACGACCATTGCCACCATGCCCATACCCACGTTGCAAGAAGAAAGGGCTACGGCATTGGGTTGACGACTGTCAGAAGTATACAGATGAGGAAAAGCGGAAGATGAAAGCCGTTTTTGCGGCTCAGAAGGCAGCAGATGGTCCTGCCAAATCCACTCGTAGTCAGAAGAACAAGGGCGAAAGCAAAGGCACGGTCAACCGACTACGACCACCGCCCACGTCGAAGAACAACTCGTCTTGTCTTATCACCGTCTCTGACGGTAGGACCTGCCTTGATGGAACTGGTAGGTGTGATGACGGCAGCGACGACAGTATCGTGTCCCCGAGTCTAGCCGAAAAGGCTGCTCTGAAAGGCATTGGCAAAATATCAGCCATCAAGCCAACTCACCTATCGGTAGCTCTGAAGTCTGGTTCGGAACCGCAGAGTTTTGCTTTCTCCCGATCGTGGACTGCGCCACGCACCGTGTTGCATCTGTCCTCCGGCAGCCTGGCACTGGTCAACATCACCTTTCTAGTAGCCGACAACGACCTGGCCTGTGAAGAACTGCTAATCGGACGCCCCGTTTTACGCCACCTTCGAGTTGACACAGAGACACTGCTTGACAACAATCGGTTTGCACTGAATGGCGCCGATTGCTCAGAGGTCGGCAACCCAACCGTCAACTCCAACGACGGCTACGTAAGCCGTCTAATGATCGCGAGGCTCCACAAGGACTGTGTGGCCAGTGGTGCAAGTGAAGGCTCTCGAGTCGCCTCCAACCGCCAACGAGTAGACTACAACGCCGCCAGACAGGACCAGAACCCTTTTCCTGACCCCGCACTACTCGACCGCATTGACAATGACCAGCACGATGACATTGAAGCTGCACTGACCGAGATGGCGGAAGGCGCACGCCGGACTGGCATGAGTGAGAATCACTTGAATGAGCTGAACACCATTATTCAGGAACATAAGAACATTTTTCGTGTCTCACTCTCAGCAGGCCCACCAGCACATATCAGGCCTTTGAGGATTGAACTTACGCCAGACGCAAAGCCTGTACGGGTAAGACTCCGCAACTATTCTCAAGAACAACGAAAGTTTCTCGAAAACTTTGTAGGAGACCTTGTTCGGACTGGAATGGTCTACGCCAACTCAACCTCAGCATGGGCCAGCGCGCCTTTGATTGTTCCGAAGCCGGGCCCAGCTCGTTTTCGATTCACCGTGGATCTCCGCCCAGTGAACAAGTACACCGTCAAACACCAGTTCCCGATGCCGAACATAGAGCAAGAACTAACGAAACTCGCAGGTTCGAAATTCTTTGCCACGTTCGACCTTTCTCATGGGTATTGGCAGTTTCCCCTCCACGAAGACTCTCAAGCGCTCCAGTCCTTTATCACCCCCGATGGGATTTTCTCGCCGACTCGCGTCCTGCACGGCACCACTAACGCAACCACCCACCTTCAGTCTGTCTTAGCAGAAATCTTTCCGACAGAACTCCGTCGATAGCTTCTGTACCGGCTCGACGACATTCTGTTGCACAACAAGTCCGTGGATGGGCTGCTAGAGGCAATTCGAAAACTATTCAGGCTTTGTGCAGAATACTCCATACGCCTGCATCCCAGGAAATGCATCTTGTTTGCAACGTCTATTCGTTGGTGTGGAAGAATCATTACTGGGGAAGGGGTGAAATACGATCCTCGACAGCTCGAAGGTCTGCTCCGAATGGAACTTCCATCCAACGGGGCACACTTGCAGCAGTTCCTTTGTGCCCTGCAGTGGGTCAAGATGAGCATCCCAGACTTCTTCAACCTCACCCTACCGCTGCATCACTTTCTTGAGAAGGTGTATACGAAGGCTGGCAAGCGCACCAAGACGTCCGTGGCCAAGGTAGATCTCGCATCGCTTGGATGGTCCGACGACGAAACCAAGGCATTTTGTGCGTGCAAAAATGCCCTTGCACACAGCGTCACACTCTCTCACAGGGACGAGGAACAGAGACTTGTAGTGTATACAGACGCCTCTGACAACATCTGGTCTGGAATCATCACGCAAGTCCCCCTGTCCGATCTGAACCAACCTCAAGAAGAGCAACGCCACAGTCCTTTGGCTTTCTGCTCTGGTCTTTTCAACTCTACACAGCTAGGATGGTCAACTCTGGAAAAAGAAGCATTTGCTATTCTGCCAACTCTGGAACGAATGCATTGGATGGTTGCAATTTCAGCAGGTTTCGATCTTTACACCGATCACAACAACCTCATTTTCATCTTTGACCCGCTTTCAATCATCCCGGATCTAAGTCTACCATCCGTTCTCAAGGTCCTTCGCTAGGCAGTGAAGTTAAGTGCGTACAACTACACGTGCTTTCACATCAAAGGCATATTCAATGTGTGGGCCGACATGCTCACGCGTTGGGCCGCCTCACCAACAGTACGCCGTCTGGTGAAGATTCCTGTCCTACCCTCAAGCTCTGCGGAAGACTTTTCATGGCCAACAGCCGACGAAATTTCCGCGGTGCAGTCAGCAAGTGACTGCTCGCGACCAGCAGGTCTACGAAAGGAAGATGGCCTCTGGAAATTCAGCGATGGTGCGACATGGATTCCAAAGAGTGCAGAGAAGCTTCAGCTTTCGTTTGTGCATAATCGCGCATACGGGTCCCTCTGGACATCGCGGCCGCAACCCAACCAGGGCAAACCTTCGCCAAAAGTTCTTCTGGCCGACCCAAAGGGATGACATCCACACCTTTGTCCGCACTTGCATCCACTGCATTTCCACAACTGGTGGAGCAAAGGTTCCCCGACCGTTCGGTCCCGCAGTTCATGGCACCGCGCCGAACGACTTGCTTCAGTTCGCCTACATCGAGATCGGACCCAGCCATGGTGGAGAGAAGTATATTCTCATGCTACGGGACGATCACTCTGACTACAAGTGGCTGTTTGCATTCCACAGCACTGCAGCTGAGAACGTGGCGCAGGCGATTGTAGACTGGTGTGCAGCATTCGCAGTTCCAAATGGCCTCATGTCGGATGGTCCCACTCATTTTCGAAACGAGACCGTGCGCTTACTCTCCAAGGCTCTCCGCGTCCCCCACCACTTCACACTTCCCTATACTCCGTGGAGCAACGGCGCAGTCGAGCGCCTAGGGAGGGAAATTTTGCGCACACTACGAGCGCTGACATCGGAACTACAGATGGACTTCAAGGAGTGGACCGATTTACTACCGGTAGTTCAGAGCGTCCTGAACAATTCTCCCTCGCCTCATCGAATGAACACCTCGCCTGTCACAGCTTTTATGGGCATGAAATCGACACCTCCGATCGAATCATTTCTAAGATCTTCGACACAGAAGACAACGGAAGTCTCAAATGTCGTTCGCGAGCGCTGCTTAAACATCAAAGCCCTACAAGACGCGTGTGTTGCGTTGCATCCACTGGTACAGGATGGTTTACAGAAGAATCGAGAAGCATCCAGGAAGAAATCCAGGAAGGGAATTCTTCCCAACTTTGTGGAAGGAGATTTTGTTTTGGTTGCCCGTGAAGAGTTTCACGCTGGTGAAAAGTTGGCTCTGCGCTGGCGGGGCCCTCGACGTATTCTGAAAGCACTCTCGGATTATGTTTTCCAAGTGGAAGACCTTCGCAACGGAGCTGCGGAGGACATACATGGCTCCAGGCTGAAGTAGTATCATGAAGGCTCATTGGATACAGACGCTATCATGTCGCATGTAATTTCGTCTGAGACCGGCATGCCTGTTGCACGGCTGATGAAACTTGTGCAAAAGCCCGAAGGTCTCATGGTACAGGTCCGCTGGAAGGGACTAAGTTCGAATGAGGACACTATAGAACTTCTATCGCGCATCTACGGCGATGTTCCGGTCATGCTGAAGCGCTTGCTTAATCGCAAGAACACACCAGCCGAATTGGCGCAGAGAGCTCGTTTGCAACTCTCTCTTTGAAAGAGGGGAGTGTAGCCGTTAACGGCTCTAAGACGCCGTTTACGGCTCTGCGCTGCAGGCGGAACCCAAAGAGGAATCAGGTTCCGCCTCCAACCACGCGCGCGTAGGTAGCAATGGCGTAGGTGACCATTGCGCAAGCAACACCCTAGACTAGTATCGCTTCCTTTTTCGCCCGCGCAGTCGTGGCATTTAAGCCACGACTCGACGCCTTCTCAGTAAAGAGCGGGCATCGAACTTCATCATCGAAACGACTTGCGTAGTTCGCTACAATATGGCTCTTGCCGATCTGTGTCTCCTACACTATCCAAAATAAAGATCATAAAGATCGTTCTACAAAGCTCTGCGTAAGAAGTCAATTATTTGTCTTATCAGTACAGCTCTTGTGCCAAATAGGTTTTATAGAAAGTTTTCATCAGTTTTACAGTATCGAAACAGGTTAATAATCGATTCTCAGCACTTCTGTACTAATCTGCTTCTACAATTTCAATAAAGTCCGCCTGACAAGGGTTATAGAGTCTTCCTAAACCTTCCCGACGGGCACCCTTGTACATGCAAGTGCTCAACGACGCCGGAGTTGTAGTAGAATAAACCGGTGCAGAACCTGTCAACGGCGTGATCATCACCTACGTTTTCCATGCTGTATATCGCATATTAAATACGGGGACGAAAAAATGGCAAAGTCGTAGCTGGAGGCAATACTTGTTTGTCTTATCAGTACAGCTCTCGTGCCAAATGCTTTATAGAAAGTCTTTATCAATTCCCCAGTATCACCATAGATAGATAAACGTTTTTTAGTACGAATCCTAAACATTTCTGCGCTTTTGTACTACAAAGTTTTCAATAAGAGCGTAAACATGTATACCTCTTTAGATAGGGAAACTACTATATTGTGTGACGTTTTTGCCAGCTGCTCCTTCTGGTCTAAGCTATATATGCTACTCAAACTGTGCTTTTAGCTCTAATTATGTCGGTGGCCTGCAGCATGTATCTTTTAAACCGTTGCATGTGGATTGCGCGCAATAAAAGTATACAAGGCAAATATCTAGTGTTTACTCGACATTGCAGGCCATCTTTTGATGGTGGAGAAGCTTCTTGTTGTTATAGTTAGTGAAAAACGTTTTAGATGCGATAATGTACCAAACAACGTAGTGCAAAATAACGGAATGGGGCTTGGCTGGCCACTATACAAGTACAGCAATGTAGGGCTATCGCCATATTATGCACCCGGAAGTGGTCTCTTCCAAATGGAAGAGGGTCTATTCCAATCTTAATAGGCCCTCTTCCAAACAATTGAAGCGAATTCCAGTCTCTGCAGCGCTTGTTGCTTCGTTCTGGGCCATCTGGTCTGCGTCGCATATCTTAGGATCTATTTGTCGAATATCCGTACGAGATATGGCAAACGAAAGAAGAAAAAGAGACGTATTCGACGCAATTTGTTTTATTCTTCTCTGCAATTTATGTGCCTAGTTAAGCCCTCCTTCAAAATGCTGTTTTCAGCCAATTATCACCTATTCCGGGTCCGCCTGACAAGGGTTAAGTAAGGCCCCTGGATTGGTCGGAAGTGAAGGTTCGCACGGCAGATGACAGTATCAGGAGAAGCTTAATTGAGACACTTACGCGCTCAATCCGTTCGTGATAGTCGCAGCCCAGCCGTCTCTCCGAGCGGCGACAGCGAGGGCATTTAAGGAGAGCTCATGGCTCTTATGTAAAGAAAATGACCGGCAGGTGTCTAATTGTAGTCCTTCGCCTCCCTTCCTCAACTCAACAAGATATATAACTTAAAAGAGATTATGAGGCAGTCACGAAAGCAATTACGAAGAGCATTTAGACCAAATTGAGCTCGTTGGACCGAGGTCATAAATGATTCGAAAAAGAATGCTGGGACCACATGCGGCGATGAAAGCAGTCTATACTACCGTGGCGGACTGAACAACGCGGTGGGCATTAAGAGACTGACAAAGACAAAAAGGCAGTGGGAGTGCGTGAACAAAGTTTCTAGGGCAGAAGAAGACTAGACAATGCCAAAGGGCTTTGGGAGACACACGAAGCAATTGGCACGTGTGCGCTTGTGTGGTTGCTTCATCCACTACAGCACGGATCGGGAGAAGTCGGTTGCTGTTCGCGTGATTCAGCATGATCTGCGTCAGAAAGCGTGCGCAGCGTGCTGAAAACACGTGAAATCACGATCCTTGGCGTGAAGTGCACGCCAACTTCACGCCAAGCACGCACGTCGTCGTGATTCACGCCAAATCACGTTTTTTCACGCAGTGCACGGCGTGAAGCAAAATCCTCACGCAGGAGGCATGGGGTTAGTAATGGGTGGCTCCTGAAAACATATTTTGTGCGCAACACAGTTTGTGAACTTTACAGTAAAAAGGGATCACATCGCACTATGTCTGCTCCTGAAATCACCTGTAACAAAATGGGCTAGTATAGTGTTTTATTGTCGTGCTGGTCCACTGCAGCACCTTCAGGAAGCCATCAGCACGTACCACGATTTCATCCGAACCACATCTCCACCCAGGACATAGTGCGCAACTGTTATGGGTAACCCGTCCCTTTTACTCCTTATAGCTATTCAACGACAGACAGAATCACGGCGCTTGCCATTCAAGCAGAAACTGACATTAAAAGGACGTCGACGTCGCGATCGTCGAATTCCAAGAGTTTCCCTTCGTCACCCATCGCAATCGCCATTTTCATATCTGTTTTTATCAGGAAACGATCAAGCTCTTATCACGCTAACAGGTTTTGACTTTTCCAGTTTCCATTATCTACATTCATCGTTTTCCCAATACTACAATCGTTATTCTCCGTATTCAAAAGATGGATACATAAAACGACTACCTATTACAAACAAAAAACGAGGAAGACCACGTTTGATGTCTTCGGAACATTGCTTAGGTTTGGTCCTCACTCATGGAAGAACTAGAGGTTCAGAAATGGTTCTGTGTCTTTTGTTTGGAATAACTGCTTCCGTTTGTTCCTTGTTTGTTCGATTCGGGCGCCGGATACTTCTCAAGACTTTGTGTAAGGACAGAAAGTCAAGGATTGAAATGCCCAGTGCGCAAGAGATTGCTACGTTTAAACAAGCGATTTCAACTCGCCATTCTATGCTGGAAGATGTATACTGCGTTGCCGATGGTTTGAAAATATACCTACAGCAGTCTGGAGATTGTGTGATTCAAAGCATGTTCTATAATGGATGGCAGCATGACCACTATGTGGGAAATGTGTTTGTTTTTGCCCCTAATGGTGTCATAATTGCGTGTGCTATAAACGCCCCTGGGTCGATGCACGATTCTACAGTTGCAGACTGGGGTGGTGTCTACAATAAGCTACAGAGCATCTTTACCTTATGTGGTGGCCGCTGTGTTGTTGATGCTGCATTCTCTAAAGGAGATTTTCCTTTTCTGATAAAGTCCTCGCAAGACCCCTTGCTCTCCAGTCATGGCGATTCACAGGCTTTTTCTATACTTCGGCAGGCTACGTCTGTAAGGCAGGCCTCCGAATGGGGCATGCGAGCGTTAAAGAGCTCCTTTCCAAGGCTCCATGATCGTATAATTTATGAGGAGAATGGAGAGCGAAAGATATTCTTACTTTCAACTGTACTTCTGTTCAACTTAAGGACAAGGCTCGTTGGGATCAACCAAATACTGAACACGTTTATGCCAGAGCTTAGCAGAGAAGCAAACTGCTTTTTGTGAGAATTCTTGTAACGTTCGAAGTCCAGTTTACTCATACGCTTTGCAAACGTTACCGCAAGTAAATCTATCTAATGTAGTTCAATACATGTTCGAATCAGGAAAGCCACCTCCATCAATCCCCTTCGCCGCGTGGTTCCAGACTGTTGGAGTTACTCTGCTTCCCTCCGAAAGCCATCACCATGAGCATTTGCATAAAGCGCTCTTGTCGCTTGTTGTCTTCAATTCGTCGTTCGCGTTCATCCGCTCTGTCCTCCTCACGTTTCCTCCGTTCCTCCTCGCGGCGCGCCCTCTCCTCGTCACGGTCTAGAGCCCTGCGTTCGTTCTCCTCGGCCCTTCTCTTTTGGTCCTCCAAAAGACTCATTTTGTACATTTCCATCAGGCTGTCACTTTGACTTTCGCCTTGGGCATTGCGCTTCCTTACCAGGGGTCGGGGCGAAATGCCGCTTCGATCTGGGAGGGAGGGCGTACGACTTGGGGGCAACACCGCACATGACGCAGGCACATGGGAACGTGGAACATCGCCATCCACTGCAGCATTTTCGTCTGTCTCCTTTGCTTCCGGCTCTTCTTCCTTGTCCTCAAAACATTCGTTCACAATCTCCTCACCATCCTCACCATCTCCGAGATCAATGCGTTCTGTGATCATTCCGCGGATATGTTTGGCTCGCTTTACATCTGATGGAATGCATGGGTCACCTGTTGGGACGCTCTTCCTGTACAGGCCAGCGAATTTACGTTTCAGTGAGTCAATCGTGCGATCGTTCTCAGGGTATCTTGCCTGGTGTGCCTTCTGTACCACAGTCCACTCATCCCGTGCCACCGGTAAGTGCTCCTCCAAGATATCCAGAAAGCTATCCACTTCTCCTTGTGTAAATCCGCTACCTCTGCCCCCTGTAGATGGCTGGTTGCCGCCGTTCTTGGGCTTCTGTTGTCGCTTCTTTTTGGTGATTGTTTGTGAAAGTCTCGAGTCTTGCCGTGGGTCGGTAGGTTCAGTACTGGTGTTCATTACTCCGTCCTCTTTGTTAGAGGCCATTCCTTTTCGCAACTGCAGTGTTTAAATCCCACCGTTATGCAGATGTAGCCGTTCGCTATCAGCGACAGTACCGTTTTCGCAAGCCCTTTTGTAAGCTACAGTTTTCTAGCTGTGTTTGTCGCACAGTTTGATAAAGGAGTAGCCTTGCCGATCGGAGTGCTGACGCGCAATGCTAATGTAGACAGTCGAAGTTCACCTGGAACAACCGCTGCGGTACAGCTGCCACGGTGCGTGCGCTGCAGAGAATCGGCGTCGGTAGGGCAGCAGCGATGGGGCGACGGTGGCAGGTAGAGCTGATACGGCGACGGTGGCTTTTTTGCGATGTGAAAGCCAGGTACGGCGGCTTTGGGTGCGTGGCAGTGGAGCGGCGGCGCTGGGGTGCGCAACAATGCGGCGGCGGCTGTCGGAGCGATGAGATGCGGCTTCGTTGGGTGCGCTGTGAAGAAATAGGGGTCGTAGGAAAGGTGCGATGCGGCGACGATGGCCTTAGCTGCAATGTGAGAACTTCACTGCGGCTTTGTTGGGTCTATGGTGGTGCCACGGTGGCGGTGCCTGCGCTGCGGGAAGGTGTCGGCCGTGGGAGGGTTGCGATGCGGCGACGGTGCGATGTGAGCGCTGTTGTGCCGCGATGATGGGCGCCCGATGGCACGGCGGCAGCAATGGGACTGCGGCGGTGCGGCGACGGCGGTTGGAGCGCTGTGATGCAGCACCGCTGCAGTACGACTGTGCGGCAGCGGTTCGTGCGGTGCTCTAAGGCGGTGGCTGTAGGAAGGCGGTAAGTTGGCGACGGTGAATCGTGTGGCGATATAACCGCGGTTCGGATGATGTGGTGCGGCAGTGGTGGCGGCCCTGCGGCGTGGTGGCTGTGAGTGCCTGACGAGGCGGCGTCAACGGTGGGTGCGCAGCGATTCGACGGTGGCGGTGGGTGCGCTGAGATCGTCGGAGGTGGGATCTCGGGTTTAGGGGGACTCGAATGCCGCAAACGCGATCGTCGTCGCGAATCGTGGTGATCGCAACAGAGGGAGGCGGTAAGCACAGAAAAGCTGATTTGTGTGTGTACACAAACAACCTCGCTCGAGGTGGAGGCTGCTCCAAAAACACAAATTGTGTACGCACATTTCATGAATCCTGTAGGCACAAATCACAAAATGTGCGTACACATTTGGATATTTGTGTTTTCAGGAGTCACCCAATGTTTTACCACAAAATTTGCGACCGCGCGCTTCTACGCTGCCCTCCAAGGGCCTTCCCCATCGAATCACTCTACTTCATTTGCGTGCACACAAATGTCACGTACGCCGAAACGTGTAAAGAAATTGGTACGACGCAAGTTGCGATTTGTGTTTTCCAGAAACCCCCACTCTTCCACACAAGGCCACGTAATAATTAATGCACGCAGAAAAAGAGCACACGTATTCTTTTGTTGGTCTATTAGTGTACTTGAATTTTGTCGTCCAGAAGCTGCCTGGGAGCTGCGGGAAATTAACGATTAACAGTGTTGACACATTATAATTGTTTTGTTCACTACAGTAATTAATAAGATTCAAGTTGATACGCTGGAATTAGGCATGGCGAGAAATCCAAAGCGTGACGCTGTTTGCAAAACGCTGTTTTATCGTTGATGTTCCATTTCAGCCTTGTAGTTTCACTGTAAGCAGGCAATGCAGGCAGTGCAAATCTGGTAATACCCTGACAACATCATCGCCATCTTCGACACTTAGCGCTAATTGTTGCAAGTGTCGCACTTACCGCATTGTCAAATATCAGAACTCTACTAGATTTACAATCTTTTCTAACGACCCAAACATAATGGCGTGCTTCTATAGCTCTGTAAAAGGCACATCGAAGTACGCCAAAAAAATACAAACTACATCCCAAAAACGAAATCTACATGCGTACTTAGACGCGTTACATAACGCAAATATCGCTATTTGGCGCTCCTTAGTACGCATGTTTTTCTGTTGAACAGCACTGGTAAACTACCTTAAAAGCATACTTTGATGTGCCTTGAGCGTTTGCATCGAAGTATGCCAACCTTTTTCCCATATTTCTTCACTGAGATATTGTATCGGCGTTCCAATCCTCGATATCACCGCCAAGTAGCGCTACTTAGCGCTATCTAGTAGTTTGCGATAAGGTGGAATGAACAATGCTTCACTGACGTGCAGATTCACATATACTTACAGCGCAGGAAGTTGCTCCGTGTAATGTTGAATACAGTTTTTAATCGAGTAATTGGTAGGGCGTCGCAGTGCGTGAAGTCACAAAACTGACTGTAAACCGAGCAAAGTAATATACTGTACTATATAATGTAACACGAATAGTACCACTTATTCTTTAGCTCCAATTTTGCCAAATGTAGAATTTACCGCAGCTCCCTGTAATGGCTTCTTCATACTGGTGCTGGTTTTGGCATGGTTTCACAGCGCTACGACTAGGTTGTAAGGACTAATGCTGCCGGGTACACGTAGATGAGTAGACGAGCAACTATCCGCCCAGTTTCTCTCCAGTACCGCCATCAGAAAACAAGACTTCCGTTGCCACCTTCACAAATCCCTCCTCATCAATACCATTTTCAGAGCAACTCTGATCTGCCAGTAGACTATCTACGTCTGATTCATTCCATAAGATACTGTCCTCTGTGCATGATAATGATGCTCTAGCAAACTCCTCAAACAATGCATGCAACAGCCGCTTGGCAAGCTTGGATCTCAGAACGCCTTTTGATCGTGTGGCCTTCCTGAACCTTACCCGTAGTTCTGGCTGCTCCTGATACTTTCTCCGCAACACATGAAAGGATTTGACAACTCCATAAACGCCAAGCGAACACGTGCTGTGATCCATGTGGTCGATGATAACATTTTCTACTTCATCTTCGTTAACATCGACGCAGGCGGTTTTACTAAAGTGTTCCCGCAAAATATCGTGCAGCTCTGGGATTGCATCTTGTGCTGTGACCGTTTTTTCGCCCCCGGGAGAGCTAGATGCTAGACGCGAGATTCGATCCCGCAATTCATCTTCGTCAGCAAAGAACTCAGGGCGGCGTAAGCGCGGAGCGAATCACATCTGTTGAGCGGCATAGCTTCTTTCGGGCAGCCGCGACAGCGGCGTCTCGTTGGCATCATTTCTTTCGAGCGGGTCGGCACCGGCACGCCACAATGCAAGCAACACGTTCTGGTTGTCAGAATTGGAAGCACGATGTAGTGGGGTGTTTCCATTATCATCCTTGCAATTAAAGTCGGCGCCGCTCTTCAGCAGCTCTTCCACAACTTGGGCGTTTCCTTTTTCCGCGGCTATGTGCAACGCGGTGCCGAAATCGGTTGTTTGGTTGAAGTCAGCGCCTTCCATCAGCAGCGCTTTCGTTAGTGCCACATCTTTGTACAAAACGGCATTGAGCAACGGTGATACCCCAATATCACTAGTCGCGTTCACTTCCGCGCCGTGCGCAAGTAGCTCTTCGACAATAGAGAGGTGCCCTTCCGCAGTGGCGTATAACAGCGCGGTTCTACCATCTTTGCCCAAGGCATTCACGTCAGCGCCGTGTTTTAGTAGCTTCTTCACTTCAGTCAAATCACCACTCTTGGCGGCTCGATGCAAAGGGGCGTCAGGGCGCCAAGAATTTGGGTGGTTGAATAAAGGCATCTAAGGTTGGGCGCAAGTATATCTTCAACGAAGGAGGCAGCGTGAGAGAGATGGATGGCATCGAGTCTCCGCCGCCGGCGAGCCATTGACAAGTTTGGAAGCAAGTTTCAAATTTTCAAATTCGTTGATGCGCCCTCGAGCCCCAATTTCGCAAAATAAAGATCAAATGTAAATGTTTTGTCTTCAATCGTTTGGCACCGCGTGTCAAAAACAGCATTGCTGTCCGCAGGACAGCAATGCTTCTTCGCAGCAATCAAGGAGCAAGTTGGGGCGTGGTGTATGTGGCGCAAGATGCGCAATTGAACTGTTGAATAAATGAAACTTGATGTTGATGATGACTGAGTGTGTGTGCTCGTCAGAAGAGAGTTGCCTCTCTGTCTTTACTTTTATACTACAGTAATCCCGCGCTATAAGGATGCGGAGCATAGACGCACCTTGCATCCTTGTAAGCCAGTTAAGAATATATCGAGGGACCTAAACAGTTAACTACAGAATGACCTCTAACTCACTGGTTTCTAGAAAAGAACGAGTCAATGCGTGTCTGCCGTAAGTCTTCGACTCGCCTACTACGCAATTAACGTTGCATTCTTCTAAGAACTTGCACGCCGGCACTGTTAACGTCTCCTTCCTCCTCCAAAATAAGAAGTGTTATCGCAACGTATGCAAGCTTGTCTCCTAGACTTAAGTCCTCTAATAAAGATTCATCCTTATCCTCGCTTTCATCTTTTTCTTCTTCCTGGTTCTCGATCTCTTCCATAGCATTGAGAGCAATTTCATCTACAGTAGCAACTTGATTACAATCTTCGTTTTTACCCTCAACATTAACCAATGAGTCAATAGTTATCAAATTAAAAACTGGATTAGGCACAATCTGTCGTACAAATCCAAGAAGTTCTTCTTCAACATTTTGCTCTACATCACTCTCAGATAAAGAATCACTTTCCGCAATAAGAAGACCTGTATGTAGCCAGCAGTTCCAAAAAACTTTGCATGGTATAGAATTCATCCATATTGTACAAACTTGCCTCATTGCCGTAAGCTGGTCAATTTTGTATACATCATTGACATCAATATCCATTTGATCCAAAGCACGGGAATACAAATACGACCGGTATCTTTTCTTCAAAGCCGTAATAATACCGGCATCCATCGGCTGAATTTGAGACGTTGTGTTTGGCGGTAGGAACAGAACTTCTACATTCGAAAACACGGGTAGGACTTCACTACTGCCATGCACACTTGTGTTGTCAAGCAATAGGAGAACTCTCTTAGTGTTGGAAAGGCATTTTATGTGGTCCGAAAAACGATAGAGCCAATCCAGAAATATTGAACTGGTCATCCAGGCTTTCTTGTTCCAGTGATAATCAAAACCTAGTTCAGCTCCCGTCTTCTTCTTAAAGCAGTGGGGTTTTCGAGCTTTTCCAATCATCAATAGGAGAATACGGTCCGTACCAGTACTGTTAGAACATGCTAAAAACGTCATCCTCGTCTTTTCCTTCTTCCTTTCTGGCAATCTTTCTGCTGCGATTGTTCGGTCAGGAGCCATTTTGTAAAAGAGTCCAAATTCATCTGCGTTATAGCAGTCGCTTGGATCGTATTGCTTCAATTTGTTCATAATAGATAGACGTTTCTCTGCTATTGCCTCATGGTCTGCATCTCCGCTTTCCCCGTGCGATTTGAACGAGCGCAGTCCATGTCGCTTCTGGAAGTTGTACAGCCATCCCTTGCTCAGGGTTAATTTTATTCGGTGTTCATCGTCCAAATTGTTATTCATTAGTTCCATTATGCGGCGGCCGGACTCAATTATCATGCCACTAATCATTGCTCTTCTTTCAGCAAATTGTAGCATCACCCAATCTAGTAAAGCTTTCTCGAATTGAGGGAATAATCCTTGACGTGCTTGATAACGATTACTTTTTGCAGTTTGTTTTGAATATGTGCTGCTCAATATTCGCGATACAGTGGCTTGACCTGGCGTCTTTTTCAGTTTGAATCGGTTTTTTGCCCAAAGTGCAAGAGTGTTCTGGTCGGAGGGGAGGCATTCTTCCTGACGCCGTTGGTATTCGCTACGTAACTCGTTCTTCTGTTCGATGGTTAACGCAATGCGGCTGGTCATTGTGGCGGCAGATGGGCAAGGCAATGTGAGAAAGGAGAGCAGAAATGAGGACCAGAATGCAACGGGTTGCTTCTTTATATGTAGAGTTTAACTATGGTACTGCTTTGATGAATATATTACGTGTTCCTGCTTGGATTGGACTTGTAATCGGCTATTGTTCTAAACATCCTTTTGGTTTCGTGTTTCCTCTTGTATTGCAGCATGGTGTCGTGTACCGCTTTGTATTAGAGCACGGTTTCGTGTCCTGATTTGTATTGGAGCACGCAGAAGATGTACTTCAACTGCATCACGTCATGTTGGGAAGCGTACAAGGTATCCTTGTAGCAAGGGAACCATGTATCATAGAATGAGAAAATATGATACATTTGGTTTTTTTTATTCATGATTTGTATTCTTATATCCTTTATTCGTACGAAGTGCTCTGGAGGGCCTTCCAGGTGGGTTCTCGTTCTCATGGACTGAATTCGCATCCTTGTAACGTAGAAATCCTTATTACGCGGGATCCCTATATCGAGGGTTTACTGTACTCTACGACTACTGCTAGGAAGACAAAGACAGTCTGTCTACGTCTGTGATTCCCGTTGCGGTAATCTCTTGCAAGGTGCCACCCACGCAGTTGGGCTGACGCCTAATATGGCTACATTTTCTCTCTTTCTAAACAAGATTATATTGTAAACCATATATCATTAAATGTTCCAATCTCTAACAACCCACTGCTCCGTCGGATGCTCAACTTTGTTGCAAAGTAATATGTTTTCAAAAACATTATTCTTAGTTAACTTAGTGAATATATCTGACGGATTATATTCCGAGCGAAGAAAACCAACGTCCAAAATTTCATGGCGGTCATAGGATTCTCTCACTGAGCTTATGTCAATGAGCAAACGCTTTTCAGCAGTCTCAGATGACTTGGTTATGACATTGAAAAGACTCATTGAATCCGTGAACATTTTGATCGGTATATCCCTTTCAAGTATACGTGCTAAATCATTTTTCAAAGTAAAACCACTGTCAAATGCATCTGCGAATGCATACACCTCCCCTCCCAATACTGATCTCACAACACGGCGACTCTTGTAGCTTTTGAACTTAACGATATTGCAATTGTTGTACTTATCGGCCAGTAAGATAATATATCCCAGTTGGGATTTGAGATCATCATTATTAGCAAATGAAGAGTCACTATATATCCTAATGTGCAGTGATTCCAAATCCAGTTTTACGAACTTCATGCAAAGCGGATCAGCGTTCTTAATCTGCTTTATCATTTTGTTCATTCTTTTCCCATCTTTTATGGTAAACTTTTCTGCAGTAAGTTGTGCACATTTTTTCACATAAAAGGAAATGTGTGGGTAGGAATAAACGAGCCAAGCTAATTGTGCTCTCTCGGAACGAAACTCTGTGTAGCTTCCTGAGTCATTGAGCGGGAGTAGCCTGTTCAAAAAGTCCTTCTGGTGCATTACATAACTTTCATTTCCAGTTTCCACTTGCGTTCCAGGGAACTTCAAACTATCCATTTCCCTTTCCCGGGATTCAAAACGTTCCAATGTTTTCTCACTAATGTGGAGAAATTCTCTGTCCCCAGTGATGATTGAATCGTCGACGTAGGATCCAAGTAGTCCAATTAAGGCGTCGTGTTTGCGTCTGTAAAACGCGGAAATGTCTCCTTTCATTGGGTTCATTTGGAGATCGTTACGGATGTGATCCATGATGGTTACATTCCAGTAATCACTAGCGTCTGGTAAACCGTAGAGAGGTTTAATTAATTGAAGCATAGTTCCTTCGGATAAATTCATTTCCTGAGGAGGTTTCAAGTATACTTCTCTTGCTAGGTTCTGACTGCTTTGTATGTACGCCTGAGTGACGTCATGACTCCATACCTTCCAACCGAAAATCGCTGCGATCGATAGGATAAGGCGAACCGTACTATGCCTTACTGTGGTGGCATTATGTACTAAATAATTCTGATCCTTGTCAGAAAAACCTTGTGCTACGAGTCGAGCTTTTAATAGTTCATCAGGGGTACCAGGATTCTTAATTGAATAAACGAATCGGGATCCAATGATATTGGCGTCGGTTGGTACTTCAGATTTACTAATTTCTTTCCAAGTTCCTCGTTTCACTAATCCTTCAGTTTCCTTTTTCTTGGCTTTCAAGAATCCAGGATAGTCTTTACGGGGGTCGTTTGGTTTCAGAACTTCGGTTATAAATGTGTTGAGTTGAGAGAAGCAATAATTGAGTAAATGCTCCATGTTATTCGGCACTGATTTGGTCTTCTCTAATTGGTCATTAGAGTTTTCGTTTACGTGTGGCTTAGCTTGATGAACGCTATGTTGTACTTCGCCATTCTCTTTCTGAACGAAAATCTGCTTGCCTTCAATACGGGTGACTTTGAAGGGTCCTGTTCAGTTTGGGGAAACGTTTTCTCGAAAGATGAGTACCATGTCACCCGGAGTGTAGCCATGGTGAACTGCTTCTGGTAAACGTGAGTCCAGGGCAGTTTTCAAACGTAGTTCATTTGAAATGATTTCCATTTCTGAACGAGCGGTTAACAGAGCTTGCATGCGCTCTTCCTGGTCTGGCAGTTGAGTGTGAATGCCTGGAAAACGGGGGAGAACTCCAAATACGAGAAGGGATGGGACGAGGCCTTCAGGGTTCATGGTATCGTTCATAGCTTTGACAGCTGTAGCGAGAATGACATCATCGTTGTCAATATCTGCATCGTATTTAATTTTGTTAAAGATACGACGTAGGGGTGCGTGATAACGTTCACCGGCACCGATTGAGTTATGGCTTTCCACGCCAGAAAGGCGAAAGTCAATTCCAAATTCATCCAGTTTGTCTTTCCACTTCGGGGAAGTGAAAACAGATCCTTGATCACAACGGATCGAGTCCGGGTATCCAGTGTAAACCTGAGCCCAACAGTTGGGGAAAGTATTCCAGATATCATCCAGTGATTGTCCTTTGAGAAATCGAGCGGCACCGAAGTGTGTGTGAATATCAACTCCATGTAACACGGCCTTCTTATTAATTGTAAATAAGTCTATAGCTAGGTCCTGGTTGAAGATTACACCATGTGGAAATGAAACACGAAAGCGCTGTGGTTTTGGAGTGAAACGTTGACATGTCTGACAAGCTTTGCTAATGGAAGTAAGCAGTTCTCTTGTCTTTTTGTTTGCTTCTTCTGGTTTAGCTCGTTTAAGGAGATTGAACAGCTTTTCCACTGATGGATGATAGAAGTGAAGATGCAAACGACGTAATTCATTTTTGCTGAATAACGTTTGGAATTCATTCATCTCGAGATAAATGTGTCCTAATTTACGTGTCAAAGGCATTTCCCATCCATTCTTGCACACCAACAGGTTGTCGACGTTATTGACGTAGATCTTTTCTCGATCAAGGAAGTCTAGGCCAAGTAGAAATGGGATATCACAATCAAAAACGTCGACCGTTAGCTTCATGATGCGTCCTTGCGGTGCGAAAATTCGGATGGGGATCTGGGCAATGCTGTTGAAAATGTTGTCTCCCAAACGGAACAGAATGTTGCTTTTGCGTTTCTTCATTTCGATACCGTACTTGGTGCAATATGCTTTAGCTTGCTTATGACCAATGACAGAGCGTTGTGCGCCAATATCGAGACATCCACCATTAAATTCCTCATTACAAGAGAATTCCAACTCGTCCTTTGATACCAAAAAGCACGTAAATTTGCGTTTCAAATATCTTCGAAGTTTATCTGCTGTACCTTTTGGAACACTGTGAAGTTTGCGTTTCAGTGCGTCTTTGCGAGTTTGGCCAAAGTCCAAAGGTGAGGTGGAGTTGTCGATGTCAAATTGCGTGTAGCAAGTCTTGAAAGGATCGGGCTGTTCGTCAATGATTTTGTCGGAGTCAGAATCTCCTTCGTCATTAGCCTGTAAGGCATCATCGGGCACATCTTTTGTTTCGAAGAATGTGTTCGGGTCTTCAAAATCTGATTCATCCTCACTACCATCCTGGGTTTGGGTGCAAAGCTCGTACAGTACGTGTTTGAGGGCTTTGTTCTTTGAGTTGAATTTACCAGAACGTTGAATATGTTGTACCTTACGGGAGGCGACTGTGGCGAGATCCTGGGGGTTCTTACAATTTCTGATTACGTGACCTTCTTGACCACATCCAAAGCAAATTACATTCTTGCGGAAGCGATTGTTGTTTCGATAGTTTTTTCGATTATGCTTGTATCGACCGTAACGAGCGGGAGGGCCAGAATTGTAATTTGTGTCGAACAGTTTGGACTTGGATGAGGAACCAAATGGGTTGGTTTCTTTTCGAGCTATCTTCTCTTCATTCTCACGTTGGATGGCACATTCCAATTGGGTGTAGAATTCTTGGAAGTTAAGCTGTTCAGTGTCCAAACGTGCAATGGGAAGTGTGGCCCAAGTGTTGCCGACAACGGCCTTACGGAGAAATCCAATACGACAGGCTTCAGACTGACAATGAGCAGGACCTTGCGGTGCAAGTTTAGAAATGTCAGCTTCAAGTGTTTCCAAAGCCTTGGTACTGCTGCCTTCGTTTTTCTCGTAACTTTCAAAACGGATGGCGTTCAATTGGTTTTCAATTCGTTTCTTTCGTGCAGTAGAATTGTATTGGTTTTCCATGAGATCATTTGCCATATCGAGTGAATCAACACGATCGAATATCTTTTCCAAGAAGAATCTCTTAGCCTTGTCACGAAGGATATGGTGCATAAAGGAAATTTGCCTGTCCGAGGGAACATCGTAGTCAGCCAGGGCTAGTTTGTATTCCCTAAAGAATTCTTCCCAAGATTCACCAATTGCTCCAGAAAATTTAGAGGACTTATCTTTGAAGCGCATTGCCACACTGTGTGCTAATTTAGAATAATTAGGCTTCGACTCATTCCGATTAGGAGGGTGGTCTTGAGAATTTTGACGATGAGTTCGAATGTGTATGGTGTTGACATGCGCCGGTTCTTCAGGAGGGGAATTGGCGGTGGGAGGGATTGTACCAGTAGAAGGGGGGTCAACAAGGCGGAAAAAAATAGGATTCTCAACAGGTGGTTGTGCCTGTGGCGAATGAATGCCTTGTGAGTCGTCAAGTAATTTCATAGCTGTATTAATATCTTCATGGTTGATATAAATTGTATGAGCAAGACGAGGGAGTGTACGGTTTGAATTACAGGACAAATTTCCACCAAGACGATTAATCAGCCTAGCCAAAGAGCTGAATAGACTCAGATTTTGAGTTAATTCGTTCTGAAATAACTGTTCGGGTGTGAAATCATTGCGGAGTTCTCGAACAATTTGATTTCCGGTGAGGTTTGGAATATCCAGTTGATAGGATCGAATAGCTTCCCAAAGATTACGCTGCGGTTCATTGTGTATGATCAAATGTTCTCCAAAGAGGTTCGTGTGAATATTTGATGGCCCATATTGGGAGATGGGGGGAATTGATGATCCCGGGGGAGGAAAGGGTGAACGAAGCGGAGGATTGGGGGTAGTACCCGGAGGGAGAGTGGAATGGCGACGAATGGAAACGTTATTCGTAGGCATCGGAGAACTAGACGAGTCCGTGTTACGATTGATAGGAGTCCTTGCGGAAGCTTCTGGATTGGAAGGCCCCGGGTTTGAAGGTCCGGCGGTTGATCCTGATTGGAGGTGAGATCCGGTTGGGTTCCGTTCTCCTGCCTGCGGTGAGTTCCTCGTAGGGGCACTTGGGGTCTTTGAGCGAAGCACAGGAAAGGTTTGACTGTCAAAAACCATATTTAAAATCTCCAAGTTTTTTTGTAATGGAAAATCAAAACTTCAAAAAAAATGATCAAAAAATAAATTATTATACTATGAAATTTTCAAAATATTGGCTAATATTAAAATAATAAGCTATAATTTATTGTTTTAATTTTTTATGTATTTCTTGTTAATTTTTGATAAGTTTTATGTTTTTTACTTGGGTTTTTGTGGTTTTGAAGAAGTTTATATTGATAAAACTAGAATAGATAAAGAAAGTATTGCTAGATGTGTAAAATACTAGTTTACTTTACCTTATTGACAACACTTCGGTGGCGGCGGCCTGAGCGGTGGCGGTACAGATCAATCTGCGTGTTGAATGTTTGCCTACAAGGTCTACACGACCTCTGGTCCACGGAAACGGTCCGGCGCGTGTAAGCTAGATGCTTACGCTCTTTTAGATGCACCTTGTAAGTAGCCTTAGTGTGGCTGACAGCGCCGCAGTGGAAAGTAAAAATTTTCTTATTTTTCGCTTTTTGCTTTTGCTTTGCGATTGCCACGCGTTCAATTTGTATCGCGGCGCCGGCGTCGAATGGCTTTATGCCACGTGGGGGCGACAGCAAGGCTGCAAAGGTACTGTACGGCGGTGACGGGTGACGTTGCACGGGCAACAATGCCTGGGTGGGACGGGTGTTTCTCGATGCGCCGTGGCACGTGCCTTTGGGGCGTGCCTTTGGGGCGTCGTTTGTGCGGGCGGGGAGATGGTGGCAACGAGGGTGACTTTCGAAATCCGTCGTCGTCGAGAGACGCGGTGGACCATGCGGGGGTCAATCGGCGAGGCGCCGCGTCGGAGGGCCCTGGAGAGGTGGGACCGACGTGCAGTGGTTCGTCAGACGGGGCGGGTGATATCCGAAGTGAGGAGGGTGTAGCAGGGCAGTATCAATTCGCCTGAATGTAGGGATCGACTTCAACGGCCTCCAAATCCAAGACTGCGCGGTACGGGGGGGTCTACGGAACGGAGGAGTACTCCGAAGAGGAAGAAAATGGGTAGGAAAACGTAGATTAGTACGTAGTCGTAGCGAGTGGTTTGAGCAGTAAAACTTACTTTAAACTCTTTGTCTTAAAGACAGCAGGCTCGAACGCAGTAAAAGACACTATAGGTGAACTTGTACTGGGTAGGAGTAGACTGCAGAGTAGGTTCTGTGCGCAGAAATGCGGCTTTATTCGCGACAGTGGCGCAAGATGCGCAATTGAACTGTTGAATAAATGAAACTTGATGTTGATGATGACTGAGTGTATGTGCTCGTCAGAAGAGAGTTGTCTCTCTGTCTTTACTTTTGTACTACTCTACGACTACTGCTAGGAAGACAAAGACAGTCTGTCTACGTCTGTGATTCCCGTTGCCGTAATCTCTTGCAAGGTGCCACCCACGCAGTTGGGCTGACGCCTAATATGGCTACAGTGTATGCCCGGTGCGGCACACAACGCGGTCCCCGTTGACAGAGTGTGACATAGTATCTCATGCTGTACACACTTAGCACGAGACGCGGTCACGCTAACAGGTTGCTTAGCAAACGTCAGCGTCGCTGACGACGAATGTGAAAGAATGAAGGCTACATTAAGTAAAACAGGCGTTAATAATGTGGGTACCTAGCTTCAAAATTTTAATTGAAAATGTACATGACGACAGAGCACTCCCGAAGAAAAACACTATTCTTACTCATACGGAACAAAAAAATTGAAAACCAAATAGCGTTGGCTTTCAATCAGCAAATCAAGTGCTCAGAATCTGGTAAAATTTTATATTAAGATCGCGGAATGTCATCATTTGAAAATATTTTAGGCTTTCAAGCGAGTTGCAAACCTGTTTTAGTGTGGGCCACATTAATTTTGTTACCCCATTATTTTTCCACCCAATTTATTTGCGCTCACTGGGTGTAGCTTTAAACCTCGTACAAATGAAGACGTCGAGCTCTTTTGGTTGCGGTGGGGTATTGACACCAGGTTAGAACAAAAACTTTTCAATCCTTTGCGTTTTTCTCTTTACTGCTGTCAGCCTGTGCTGATGCGGAGACGACAATTATACCCAAAGACCGAGTAATAACTCAACACGAACAGTGTTTTACAAGATTTTCATAATAGATGTGCAAGTACATGCGTAACATTTTAATTAAGTTTTCAACGTGGAAGGGTGGGAAGTGCGGGAAATATCAACTTTAGCAAAATATAACGCTGCCGATGGTGTTGAAGCACGCCTTCTTCGGAGCGCTTTTGTTCTTACAACTTGATTCGACACTCGTCCACGTGGAGTGTTATGGATGGCTTAGATACATGCAATGCTCTACAACTGACGGATGTCTTACGACATCTTGTAACCCATCTCTACGTGTAGTGCGTTTGGAGGCGGGATACGTACGCTTCGCGCCGTGGCCGAGATGCGCGCTTTTGGGAGAAAGGCGTACGAAGGTAGCTCGGCGTTGATTGGCCATGCTGTGTGCTCACCGTGTGTTGCTGCACTGCGATTGGCGCATGCATTGATAGTTTTTGAAACGACATGCATTGCTGCCCGACGACTTGGGATGCTCACCTTTTGCTGCATGCTGCGCACGCAGACCTCATGCTTTCTTCGTCAGCGACACGACAGCACCACGCGGCCGGCTTGCGCACGCCGTATCAACACATGTCATCACCCACATTGTTCGGTCCGCCGAAAGTTGCACACAGCGTCGATTCGACTGCGTATCTCTTGGCGGTCATCGCCCTTCCGTTTGCCAGCGCTGTGTGCTTTTGCGCGTGCTGCTTTTTCGCGACCGCCGACACAACTCACATCTGGGGAGTACGCTGTTGCGCCGTGCAACGCAACCAAGCAATGGCACGCCAACGCCGCTTTCACAACCGCGTACACTGGTGGCGCCCCCATGCACAGCTACATCGCCAACGTCGCCATACTCTGCGCACTCCTCACGTCGCCACCAGGCTACAATAATGATGCCGCGTGCTGCTGTGGACCCCGCGAGCACGAAAACGGCCCCCGCGCAGATTCTGAGCTTTCGCGTCAGTGTGAAGGATCGAGAGTCTGCTTGCCCGGTTTGTCTGGAGGAATTTGGGCACAGTGATGTGAGCGCTGGGTAGTGCTCACATGTGGTTCACACTGAGTGTTTGACGCGATGGCTGGCGAGAGACAGGCGTGGTGCGTGTGCTGTTTGTCGGCTACCGCATCACACACAGCGCCTTTCGTTGAGCACTGCCTACCAAAGGTACCAACGGTACCAACGGTACCAGTAGTACAGATGATGCTGATGCCAGTTTCGAACCATGGCAAGGATTAGTAGTACCCTGTGGGTACGGTTACGATCGCCCGGCGTACTGTAACGGTCAATATCCACCCGGGTGCCGTAACGGCTAAAAGGCAGCCGGGTGACTTTAGCGCTTAAAGGCACCCTTAAGAGTTAATGCAACGAAAATATCATATTTAGAATTCGGGTGTGTATTGTGCATGAGGTACATGGGAACATTGTTCCCACATGGAGCGTTCAACGATCTGATCACGAAGCAGAACGTTAAGGAAGACGCACCAACTCCAGTCGCAAGAAGGCATTGCGTTCTACAAGAGAAAAAACGCAGCGTATCCAAACAAAAACGTAATGGAATATCAGCGCTAGTTAGCGTCGCTGTTGAGTTGAGCAAGTAAGCTAACTCTCCAGTCTGTCGAGGGCTAGACTGGAGTGTAAGAGAATGCTCTTACCAATATCACTTTACTCACACACTTGAGTCTTAGAGGCTTGCTCCTCTTTCTAATGTCGAACTTGCTAATGGTTCGACTTATATACTACTATCGTTGTCAACTAAGTGGGTTTGAATTTGATTCAAACCATCTGTTGACAACCGTATATTTGAATACGAAGTGCAGCGGGTGCAATCAGTAATTCTATTACATGGAGCGTCTTTTAAGTAACTAAATGTATCTCTAACATGAAACGAAGGACAACCTAAGGGGCGAGAACATAGTTACGGGAACCAACAGAGCAAAAACACGGCCACGGACCTAAGCAGCGCACGGCAGCATTACCTATTGCAATCATGCACACTAGAAATGGCAAACGCATGGACACATCAGCCAAAAAGCTGGTGCAAAACTAGAAGCCGTCTGCAAGTTGTGCCGCAAAGTAAGTAAAGGTTTAAAGGTTTATAGCTTTGTAGAAGTTATGATTTAGCTTAAAAAACATATAAAGCTAATGCTCATAGTTAAGATCAAAAAAAGGGTGCCCATGTACCACACGGGCGTCGTACACCACTCACACGATCCGAGCACGGGAAAGGCATAGTAGTGCAAGCTCCTACAGACGTAGAGGATGTAGCACGTTCACGCACGAAACCCCCGTTACGCCATATTGCCTGATCCTCGCTGCCTAATTGTCTCCGTCGTAGCTCCGCATTGGAATCTGCCTGTCGATTCCTTCCACTGTAATCCAAAGGGACTTTGTTGAACCCGAATATCTACATTTCTTCACTCAATTGTTTCAGTGCTGAAAAGGTAGACTAGGGAGAACCACGCGATAAAGGCATTTCACCCAACTCCACTGGCTGCAATACGATCAAAAATGTGCCGTGGTGAGCTGCAGTGTATTTCAGTGCAGCTTCGTACTGAAGTTTTTCTTTGAAGTCCCCGTCAGTGACACGGTGCATTTATTTTGGAAGCCCCTCATCTACCACACTGCACTGAGACAATTATCCCTTGTCGCCGTGGACAGTGCATGTTCAAACCTAAACCATCGAAATCGTGCACATGGGCAATATCCATTTCAAACCTGCCTCTTCCATTCTTGAATACAAAAGTCATTTCGAAACCAAACAAGGGCATCTTTCACGCCGAATCTAGTTCAACTAACGCAGTGGTTCAGTTGTATTTCGACAAAGTCAACTTAACCTCACAGCATCAAGGCCTTTTTCTAAGTCGTGTTGAAGAAATGAAAGTCAAAAACGACTATAGACACAATCCACACGTGCCTGAACAAAGTCCTGATACGAGTGCACCATCTGATCCTCTCCCCTCAGTCAATAGCGAGTCCTCAAATGTTTCCTCTTTGCATACATTCTCAGAGCTGAGCACAATCCGACATGTCAACTTGGGCGCCCCTGAGGACGTATCAGTACCACTTCTCGAAAACATAGGATCCAATCTTCGCTCCCAGGGCTGTGGTGGTCTTTTTTTACCCAAGCACGATCTTCACCATCGAAGTATATTGTTTTACGTTGATATTCCAGCTCATCCCGGACTTTCTCTACCAATGAGTGGTACTATCCTGCTTGCGAATTCTGCGCTTCTGAGAAGACTTTGCGAACTCTACGAGAATATCAGAGACCAAGACGTTACATGGAACTGCCAAGCAAAAGAGAAGGGCAGACTCTGGGCTTCTTGCTCCTCTTCTGGGTACTCAAGGAAAACTAGGGGCAAAGGGCTTAGAACGCGAAATTCGAAAAAAGTTGGATGTAAGGCGTGCGTTAGCACGACTACGGTGCAAAATCTGTACAGCAAGAAGACATGTATGGAATTCATCTCCCATATCAAATCAGCGTTCCCTCAACTTGTCGCTCGACTTGGAGGCACGGGAGAAGTGGATTCCTCTGACTTTTGTGTCATTCGGCAAGTAAACTTTCGGCACATCAATCACATTCCAGGAAATGTCCGACCAGGAAGCATATCATTAGTGCGCTGCAAGGATGTTATGGAAAATGAAGAAGTCATGAAAGCACTTAGAGAATTTCGAGCAGCCGTTCCCGGTGGGAAAGGATCTATACTTAAACTCCACAGATACCTCAGTGAGCGGTTTCCTGTTTATTCTTTTCAACATGAAATGCTGGCAAACGTTATCAAACGTTTCTCGGATAACGAGAAGGATGCAGAGGAGCTTGTAGTATACCTCCAAAGCGCGCAACGACAGGGAGTTATTGAATTCCGGGAGTATGAGGTCGAGAAGTATTCTGGAACACTCAGTTGTATATGTTGGGCAGTTTCAGGAGCTGGCGATGTTGTGTCCAGATGTGGTGACGTATTGTTCTGGGACAGTACCCATAATACGACAAAGTACGAGTACAGGCTTTAATTCATTCCATCGGTGGTATGGTGGAGAAGGAGACGAGCAGATTGAAATGTTGTGATGGAGAGTCAGTAGCATTAGAAGATCTTCCAGTTCTTCAAAAGCTTTCCACGATTATTCCGGAAATCATTGATTCAGAGACTTCCAGAGAAGATGAAGACTTATCGTACACTCAGAACACTCCCGTTGAAATGGTTCCTAAAACTTCAGACCGCGATGATATGGACTGTTTATCAAATCTAAAACCCCATGCTTCCCCTTGTGATATTATTACTGATTCGGCTTATGAAACATTGCACCCACCTACCCCGAACCTGGATTCGAACTGTGAAGAGAGAGAGCCATCTATAATTCGGAACCCACGACGGAGACATGAGAGGTCACTGAGAAACAACAACAGCCTCCTGGCGAATAAGACAAGGACCGGACGTCGATATAGACTAAGGAAGTCTAGAAGCGTCCCAGCCATTTTTCGTGCTGCTAACCGACGCGCTGATATTCCAGCCCGACCAAATATTAAGGGCTTTAAATGTCCTCTTTGCAGCTGTATTGGGTTGCAAACAAATCCCGAGAACTTCAAGCAGCATTTTATTCACAAACATTTGTCAGATACCAATCGCATGCCAACGCTATCCGAGATGATAGAAGTGGTAGAATGTATCCCAACGCATTCTACCCTTGACCAAGATTTTGAGAACAAGAGCCAAACTTCTCATGATACATTGGAGTTTTCACAATTGTCGTTGAACGAAGACGGTGCTCTGTCGCCATCTGTTTTTGAAGCAAGAGAAGGCATTGGCAGCTATTGCTCAAAGACTAAGAGAAACGCAAGATATGCTACACCCAACACTTTTACTCGCTTCACAGTATCTGAAGTGCGAAATGGATCGGCTGTAGAAATGTTTTGGAATTTGGACTTGCGCTGGTATCGTGGTAAAATATGTCTGGAATCTACACAGAACGACCGCGTTTCCATTTTATATGATGATGGGGAAAAGGAATTAGACGTAGATCTGTCAAAATTCAGATGGCGTCTCTTGAAGCTCCGAAAAGCTTTTCCGAGACCTTCATTTGATTTGGAGGACTATATTGAAGACAAGTTTGAAGAGATAATGAGACTGGTTGATGAAGAAGAAATGAAGAAGAAACCTCGAGATCATATTGTTGTGAAAGGAGAGGTTGATGTTCTTCGCCTGGATTTCAAATCTCTTAAAGACAACTATTGGTTGACAGATAGTGTGATTGAGGCATTCATTCTCCAGATGATGAAAATTTCAGTTCATTACCATGACAAGCGGTTTCTGTTTATGACATCATTCAGTTTATCGGTCGTAAATGAAGCAGAAAGCTCAACAGACGCAGAGAAATGGATGAATGGGTTGACGTTACATGATGTTGACGGAATAATATGGCCTATCAATGTCAGACACAGCCATTGGATTTTATGTTACGTAGATATTGGTTCGAGGAGTTATTCTATACTGGACCCTTTTCGTATACGATCAACGTCTCTCTCAAGTGAAGGATATAGAAGCGATGTGAAAAAAGCTCTAACAAAGATAACAACGAGGTACATGGAGAGATATGGAGATCATTTTGAATGGAAGGAAGTTTCACCGCTGGCGATTACGAAAGAGCTTAATCTCCCACAACAGCCAAAGTTTAATGGTAGTGATTGTGGTGTATTGGTTTGCGCGTATAGTTGGGCTCTTTTGGTAGGCAGACCGTTCCCCTCAAACTTGAGAAAAACCAGTCATTGTTTTAAGCAATACATGAAGAACTTGAGGAAAATTATTGGAGGTGTCATTGGACTCAAAAGAATGAAAGAGTAGTATTCAAGTGTAGTGCAATCGTTTTATTGTCTTTTAAAGTTTGTGACTCTCAATATTATTTGTTCCAATCCCTAGAATGGCCTCATTGTACCTTGCTTAGAGCGAACAAGATGTGTCTCGAGGTACACATTACTTCACTATCAAGCTACATTGAAACTATCCAGGTTACGGCCAATAGATGCCACCAGCAGTCCTGTGTGATTTAGAGGAAGGACTAGAACGGCCTGCAGACACATGTTACGCGACAAGTTCAAAAGGCTTCTACGTTACTGGCATGTTTCGTGGTTGCACTGGCGTTAACGGAACGAGACATGTACACCAAAGAATACTTTCGGATGATCTCAAACGTTCAAAAGTGCAGAAGAAATTTAAAGGACGTAATCGTAGCGGTGTACGATAACAGTGGCCCATGTACACTGACGCAACTTGAACGATGGGGCACTGGCGATTTGAATGCTACTGTATTTGCGATTGGACTACACAATCCTGGCCTAGAAGCGTTCCTGGGAATGGCAGCGAACCATTTGTCCAGAACTAGTATCGAATGGTGTTCTGAAGAACCTTCGTCAGAACGCGGCGTGATAAGTAGCTCAGCGGCAGTGACGGCCGGCGGTGAAGCTACCATTCAGCTCAGCGACAGTGACGGCCGGCGGTGAGGCTATCATTTATCTCAGCGGCAGTGACGGCCGGCGGTGAAGCTACCATTCAGCTCAGCGACAGTGACGGCCGGCGGTGAGGCTATCATTTATCTCAGCGGCAGTGACGGCCGGCGGTGAAGCTACCATTCAGCTCAGCGACAGTGACGGCCGGCGGTGAGGCTATCATTTATCTCAGCGGCAGTGACGGCCGGCGGTGAAGCTACCATTCAGCTCAGCGACAGTGACGGCCGGCGGTGAGGCTATCATTTATCTCAGCGGCAGTGACGGCCGGCGGTGAAGCTACCATTCAGCTCAGCGACAGTGACGGCCGGCGGTGAGGCTATCATTTATCTCAGCGGCAGTGACGGCCGGCGGTGAAGCGACCATTCAGCTCAGCGACAGTGACAGCCGGCAGTGATGCTATCATTTAGCTCAGTAACAGGGAGGGCCGACGGTAAAGCTGCCATTTTGCGGTACTTACGAAGAACTACGTGTAGCTGTTCAAACCTGTGCCAAGTAAAATTATCTATTAGTTTCACGCTTATTCTGTCTCGGCGTAATCTACATAGATGACTCCAACGTTTCAATATGCGACCGACTTGCGGAAGGGCTGTTGCTACGACTGATCTTCTAGGCAAAGTGGCGGGCCGTTCGGGGGTTGCATAAAATGCTGACTGACGGCCACGGAGGGAAGCTGCGTGCGCTAGTAGAACGTAGACTACATATGAACATGGATTAGTAGTTTGTTCATGTCTGTAGTAGAACAAATGCGAGAGAGCACAAGGTACTTGCGACTTGCAATCTTCAGCCGGGAGACCCCCGTAAACGGCGCATGTTCAGTGCAGTCCCCTGCATGACACGGAGCATTCTGCAGAGAGTCCCCAGCATAGGAATATCGCCTTCGTAGTAGACAGGTAACGTCTACTAGACGGTTCGAAATGAACAGAGAGAATGATGAAATTATCACTACTCGCAGCCGACGACTCTTAGTACCGAAGAAATGAATCAAAGAAATGGCAATGGATTACAGAAGTGTCTGCGTTGAGAGGCACGTTACGCATCGTGCAGTGCGCACACCATGGGGCCAGTGCGTGAACGACTGTGACAGAAGTATTTGCAGTGCCCGACGTGCGGCACGCTTCTATAAACGTCACGCTTCCGGCTTCCGTCCTTTCCATTTTTGAATTCAGACACACAAAAAAGCAAGGTCGAGACCCATCTGCACCCCGAACCAAGCCTTTCGCGTATCTTTCACTCTTCCCTTCCACTCAAGTTCATAGGCTTTGTTTACAAGACACTTGCTCTAGACCTCTTTACCGACGCTAGCTTTGACGACACTGCTGTAGGCATTGAAATGCAACGATTTATAGTGGCGACCGGTAACGTGAAAGACGACTACAAGAAAATGCGCCGTTAAAGATTGTCAGATTTGATGTGATAGCTCAAAAGAATGTCGTGGTAAGCGCAGTGAGATGTTGCGCTTCGACTATATCACGTTAAAAGTAATCAAAGTTAAGCGTATCACGGCAAACATTTGCTGCTTGATTGCGAACTAGACCATCCTGGACGAATTCTAAATGCCTTGTGGCGAGAATTCAAGAGCTGGTTTTATCGTACAATATTTTTTATACGAAACGGGTCTCTCGCTACGACAGGGTCTCTGGTGTTTGTGGGGAGTTAATGCACTGACGTCCATTGGACTGTGTTGCGATGAATTTTTGTCGCAGCAGTGTTGAGCCGAGATTCAACAAAAGATAAACAACACATGCAATCTTAGCCTCTATTTGGTACACCCAGCGCGTGCAAGGGTGCTCAATAGAGCACATTCTCACTTCTATTTGGTTATCTTAGTAGCGGCCATACCCAGGGCCACCATGCGCACGAGTAGAACTACAGTTTAATTGGCTTTGATGGCTGGAGAATTTATACCACTTGCATTTTAGACCGGCAACGACACTCTGGCACTGCAAAAAACCATGGTTTCTGCGTAGGGCCTCATGTCAAATGAACAAGATTTTGCTCAGACCAACTTGGCAAGAAGAACATACAGCTGCACTCTAGTGCCCAATCTGCCTTTTGTAGTAGTTGGACAATATAATTGCGTTTAGTACAAGCCAATAGACATATCGGACGCCATAAATGCCCTTTGGATAGTTCAGCATATAGATTTATAACAAGCAGCCACAGTGGTCACAGTAGTTTTAAGCTCAGCAGAATTCTATCAGGGCGGACTGGACTGCTGCAGAAACCGGTTTATTATATATGCACAGCGCTTGACGGTCGCAATATGTTGGACTCACAGAAAGAAACTGAAAAAGTTCGTTCTCATTCTCACGGGTGGATCTAGCTGTTACAACCACCCGGGCAACGGTCATCTTTAGCACTGGATTTCCGCCCGGGGTATTGTATCGGCAATATCCACCAGGGGTGAAATAACCCTTACGTTACCACGGGCTACCTAAACCGTACCCGTTGTACCCTGTATGCCTCATAGGCTGGCTGAACAGAACGAGACACAGGAATTAGCTTCGCCGGAAGCATCCAATCAACGGCATTGAAATGGATTAGCGAATCACACCAGCACGTGTCTAATTGACCTACATCACCATTATTAATATATGTAACATCCTTGAAGAGAATATTTACATATGTAGTAAATGACGTTTGGGGGGAGCGGTTTCATCATCTGAGTCACGAAGATCTCCACCGTTGCCATTCGCCTCATGTTCTTGTTCCCTACGAATGCCAACACGGCCAATGATTCTGCCGTTAGAACATGAGCTACATCCAGGGACCGGAACCCAAGCGGGATAAATTAATTTCTTATCTCCACGGGAGATGAGGAGGAATGCAGCGTAAAAGCTGCACTCCTCCCCCAACTCCACCCCCCCCCCCCCCCCCCCCCCACGCAGCGCCACCGCGCCGAAGCAAAACCAAAAGGAAGGACTTGGTGCGGTGCGCGTTGCAGGCCGCCAAAGCGGCCTCACAGGAGGGACTTGGCAATAGCAAGAGGAAATGGTGGCGGAGTTAGCGCCGCCATCGAGGCGGCGCGAAAGCAGAGTGGTGGTGGCACGTGTTACGCGCCACCGCTGCAGCGCCATCTGGACACCTGATGCTCTCGTCCGCGTTGTCAGTAAGGGGCGTTCTATGAGTTTAGGAAATTGGAAACGCGAAACTGTAAGGACAGAACGAACCAATGAAATATATCCACGCGCACCTGCTGTATTTTCCGCGTTAGTTTCCGTCTGTTGTTTCCTGTGTTTCCCAGTCACCGAAACTCACTCTTCAACTTACACTACGCTCCCTTACAATGCAAATAAAATTTCGCTTCTCGCTTTTTCTAAGAGAAGAACATAGCCTAAATACTTCTCTATAACTCTTGTAATAATCAGAGAAAATCTTTGAATAAATTGAATTGCAGAATTAAACAGTTGTGAATGCGCAACAGACAAAAACTGACAAAAAATGGATACTCTGCAAGGATATAATAACAAAACAAAGTTTTTTTCGGGTAGAGACTATTTGCAAAAAGTAAAACAAACAGCAAACCCAGTTTTGTACACAAGTTATTTGCTTATGATCCAAAGCAGCCTTTTAAGAGGCCTAAATAAACTACAAGCATTCAGAAGTTAGCAACTATCAAAAACTGTATACTTTGAATTATGTACACTGACCATCATCATCTGTGCCGTTCCGATTAACCTTTGGGCGTTAACACTTTACCAATTTTTCATTATCGAAAATACAAGCATCAAAATCATGTTTCTCACATATAATAAAAACGATTAATAGCACAATCTAATTGAAAATATTTGAACCCTATTAACCATTGGGCTTTAACACTTTACCGGGTTTTCATTATCGAAAGTACAAGCATCAAAATCATGTTTCTCACATATAATAAAAATTATTGGTTGCACAATCTAATTTGAAATATGTAAACCCTTGAAGCAAATAGACTTATATACTTTACTTCAAAAGAATTAAAGTTCTTTGGGACGATCAGTATTACTGAATTTAAAGACGAAATTCTAGGCTTGTAGGAGTGAAAGCTACGCTGGCAGAAGTAAAAAATACTTTCGGAAAACTAGCATTACGAAATCGTTCGATGCTCATAATACTCACAAGACGTTTTTCAAAAAATATAAAATCTACTGCTTTTACTAATTTTAACCATCTGATACCCGAATCTTCCAGTTTCTTACTGGCCCGAGAACGTTTGCATAGACATGCAAGTACTAAGCTCCAATAGGAATCAGTCTTTAGTAAAGAAACCTTAATAATTCACTTAAGATTATTTTTTTACAAAAACGAACCGAATTCTAAACTACATCATAAATCTCAAATTAATAATTGAAAACGCCTGTTAGTGCTGATCTTACTTGATAAGTAGAACAGGCTTTAGATACACTTTGTGGCAGGTTTTTGTTTTAATATTGTATTTGATTTCTTTTGTGACATCTTTCCTAAATGAAAATTACACACATATTAAAAAGCATCGTATTTCTTTTTTTGGTTACAGTAGCAAATAAAGCTTTTGATTAGTTGAAAAAAAGTTTCAATCACCTATTTCTATCGAACGCAACAAACCAAAGACATTTAAGAGCAAAAAGCGAACACAGGAATACAATTAAAGTCTTGTAGTACGAAATACTGGTTAACACATGTGCCTATATTGTGTCAATATGTTTAGCAAATCTAGTTGAGAAGATGGAGTTGCATTTAGTTGTATTAGTCCATTAAACATTAATTGTACACAGAGATGTTGATGTAGACTTTTTGGTTCTTTTCTATTGGAAACAAGTTATTGTGAGATAATATGGATACGTGAGCAATTCTAATTAGTGGGGTCAACGATTGTTTCCAGTATAGTAATTTTGCTATTGCAATTTTGTGTAGGGAAAGCCAGTAGAGAATTTGAGTCACTGAGACGGATTGGTAAAATTTGTTTTCGAAATTCTCCTAAAATAAATTTGACAAAAGTTGGCGATGAGCAGAGATACGACTGGGAATGCGATAATGATAAATTTTTTTGTCTATTTGTTGATATTTTCGAACCATGGTAACTGTTAAAATATCTGCCTCTGATCTAATAGTTTATGTCTGTATGTTTTTAGTTTCATACAGATAGTACTCATGTGAACAGGGGCATTATAAAATAATAAGCATAGAGAGTGGTTCAAATTGTTTTCTCTTGTTTCTTCCTATTGCGTGCATTACAAAATTTTGAAACAGGATAGTAGTGTTCTTTTCTTATCAAGTACTCATGCAAAGAATTGCAGAGGCAAAGAGTTTTCTTTTGTTTAATTTATAAGAACTACAAAACCTAATCTGCATAAAAGGTTAGAGGTGGGGCATAGTTGGAATAAACTCCAAAAGCACATATTTTAAGTGTTCTTCTTTGACTCGTAGAACAGCAAGGCATGTGGAAACTGTAAGTTTACGAGACTCGAAATTGCCAATTTCGAGTTTCGTCAACTCGTAGAACGCCCCTAAGATACCGACGGTAGACGCTACTGATGATATATCTGGCGCCCTGAAAACTGGTTTAGTTACCACATTATTATTTTTGCAATACACAGAATCATAATTTTCTAGCACACCTTCCAACATGATTCAATCAAGAAACACAAGAAATATCCTTTTGGTTATTTTCCTTTTGTGTTTTCAGGTTACGCCCACTGGGCGTATTCCTGTCGCGACGCTGACCTTCGTGATTTCCAATGGACGACAATTTGTCAGGAATATTGGGAGTACCTGAAATTAGGGGTCAACCCGGACAAATATTATTTACAAAACTTCAAAAACAAATGTCGTACCAACAATTACAAATGGGTAACATTTGTTTTCAATAATCTTCAAACAAATATGAGTGGCAGCAAAAGCTTTGCGAACAGAAACGGTTATGTGTTTCTACGAGTAAAACAAAATAAAGCAAAACAATTGTTAACGGATTGCTAAACAAACAGTTTCAAACAAAAAGGAGAGCCAAAAGAACCAAGCCAATATATACAGTTCGTCGCCTCTTCTCCTGTTCGTCTTATCTAATGCCTTGCCTAAGTTCTGTGCGCAATCAAAGGTTGTCCTCGTATCGGCTTCCAACGGTCGCTGACAGAGCTGTCAGATTCGGTTCAATTTAATTCGAAGTCTTCTGACTTCTCACAACAGTACAGTAATACAGAGTTTGAGGAAAGATATACAGTGCAGCTCAGATTGCACGTCGTTCACAGCAGAGCTACAGTGCTTTTGTGTATCTGATTGAGTGAATGCAGAAATTACCAAAACGCCACCACGCCAAATATAAAGCTCCTTTCAGGAATTCCATCCCCCGCCAGAGCGCCACGCTAAGCGCCAGATATTGGCGCGAAATCAGTACCCAAAACCCCCGTGCACCCCAGTTGAGAACACATTAGCAAGTCCATCTCTCGCCTTTGTCTCTCTTTCCCTCCAACCATCCCACAGACCACGAGGCAATGAATTCTTCCGCATCCGCTCTGGCTCCTACTTCGCCCTCTACCGCCAACCCAGTTTCCTCCGATGCGTCACAGACCGCCTCTCCCTCACCAACCGCAAAAAACACGACTCCAAAACAACCAAAGAAAGCAAAAAAGGCCAATACGGATAAAAAAGACCGTGCCGGAGCCCTAAACTACAGCAAGAAAGATGTCGACGCTCTTTTTGATATTGAAGAAGAGGTAAAACTAACTGGTGCAGATTTGTGGGCACTTGTAGCAAACAAGTTCGAACTGTGGAGCACCGCAAACAAGCGCCCTGCACGCGATAGAACTTCCGTTAAAAACAAGTTTGACAAGCTCTGCAACGCTCAAAAGAAAACTAGAGATCCATCATGCCCACCGAATGTACCGCGAGCTAAACATATCGCCAGGGATATACAGGGATAAATTGCGCCGGCAGTTTTCAGTGTTGAAGAGGATTCGGAAGATGGAAATGAAGACAATGATGAAGACGAACACATTCAGGGGACAAAGAGCAGTACAATTGGTACAAAGGAGAGAAAGCGTGATATAGGAATGGGAGGTCTTTCATCGAAGAAAGCACGAACAGAAAATGCCATTGTGGAGAAAATGGACACGATGATTACGTTTATTGGAATGATTGCAAAGTCAATGGAGTCGGCAAACGATCCTGGTGTAGTGGCTGCAAGTCAGGAGCATATGATAACGAAGGCCGTGAAGCAAGTGGTTAAGGAGTTCAAAGATGAGGTCAATCAGAGCATGGGGGATACGAAGGCGATGCTTGCGGGAATGAACGAGATTCTCCAGCAGCTGGTGTGCAAACTGTCCGGCGACGACCTCAAGCACAGATCTCAGTAACAAATTCGCTCAGAGTTCACTTTCAATGGCCTGGTTTTCCTCTCGCGCGGGCCCAAGTCCGCGTAATGCTCGCAAGCTCACATTCGCGGACTTTACTCCTCGGGCTTGGTCCCGCGCTCACAAACTCGGACTCGTTGGGTTATATGTAGAGGCAATGTGGTTGCGTTCCATCAGCTTTGTTCTCCCGTTTAATAAACGAATAGCGAGTTCTATAAGAACACCACGTTTCCCACAATCAGTTGGTAGTTCACTCATGAGGCGTTGGAATGGGCCTTTTATCGCACGGATGCCCCCACTCGGCACTCTGTCTCTCACTCGGCAGTACGCGTTGCATTGCCAAGTCGATAGCCACCAGTTCTGCAGACGTTGGGATGCTTGAAGTCTCGTTGGATTTACTGGCTCGCAGTATCTTCCCGTTTGTGCACGAGGGGTTGTTAACAAACGCAGAGTCTCCCAAAATGGCCAGTCCAGGTGGTGTCACTAAATCGGAGAGCTTGGGGTAGTAAAGACCAGACACGCCGGCAAGCTTTGTGTCATGCCAGCTGCCTGATTAGTTAACAGCAGCGTGTATAATTTCTCCGAAGAAGTTAAAAACAAAAAGGTTAGTGACTTCCTTCTGTTGGGTGTAACCTTCGTAGTAGGCATTCTGCAGCTCGGTGTTACCGTAGTTCTGACAACGAAAACGTCCACCGTCCGTGATTCAAAACACTCCCCTGAGCAACGGGCCTGATTGTCTGTTCTTCTGTAGAAGGGTTGCTGATGTCTTCATCTCTGAAACAGTTGGCCAACGGACTTCAAAAGAAACGGCGTCTTTCTTACGCACCCCGCAAAGAAGAACATACAGAGAATAGTCTAACCAGACGCTTAGAGACGATGGAACTATTCCAAAGAAGAAACACAGTTGGTACATGTTGCAATTTGCTTTCATGTAATAAAGAGCAAGACCCAGTAGGTCTTTGGACTGCAAAAAAGGCTTACGTCCTCGCTTTGACGTGCTTCTTCGATAAAGGGTTCCATTGTTACAGGTTAAACGTGATGTTTTGAAGATAGGCAACAATGTTGTAAGAAATATGTTTCTTGAAAAGTTAGTGACTACAATAAAGTCGCCTTCTCTTCCGGTCTGTAGCAGGCGTTGCCACGGGGTTTCATCCTGGTCATGTAGCGGATGTAAAAGGCCTTGACGTTTGTGCTGGGCTACCCGATGGGAGAGGTTCAGACGTGTTCTACGCTTCTTTATCAGGAGTAGAACGCACAAACTCGTCGTTCCACCCGCCGAAACGGCCGCAATGGCAGCTGCTTGGGTACGCATTGGGAACATGTTGTCGCATGAGGCGTTTGGCGGAGGATTGGAGTTCTAAATGGACCATTCGAGGGTCCGTTCAGATGGCGGGATTTGGTTCCGCGCCGGTCAAAAATGGGGCTTTTCATTGGCTAAAATTTGACCAGAAAATTGCGGGAAATTCGCCAATTTTAGATTGTTATTGATAGAGTGATTGTCATGAGTTTTGTGCATGCTTTGATCCTGTGGTGTAAATATTTTCAGACTATTATTCTCAGCTCGTGTGGCTTACCGTGCTCCTTTTGTGTCAATAGTTGCACACTTCTACGCACACTTTCAACATCTCTGCACGGTAAAAGAACGTTCTTCTGAGCTACTCGGAAAACAGAACTCCTTTTTCTCCTCCAGATTTCTCTAAATGTTTGATACTTTTGCGTACTTTGTAAGATAAGTAGTGATACAACTGGAGTACGAAATCGTTTTAGCTTCAAAATTTTCTCAATTCCAGAAATAAGCACTAAAAAAGGCGTAAAAAGGCGGTTTTGGCTACTTGTTTTGCGTATGTATGCGTCGTAATTTTTTCATTTACAGCTTTCAATTTATGGGAAAACAGGGTACTCTAGTATTAATTTTTTTGTGGTACTAAAGTATGCAAGGGAATATTAAACTTGGGAAGATTCGATAAAGTTAGAGGCGTTCCAATTTTTAGTGTAACGGGAAAAGGAACATGTTGCACTGTTTGAAAGTCTTTTGAAGAAGTGCATTCTGCATGCACTACAGATATTGACGCTGCAAGACTGACATATACAATTTCTAACGCTTACAGTGGCGTAGTGCAGCAACTGCTACAAGAAACATGTGACATTCAACTTTCCGTTTTTATTTAGAATTTCAAAGAATGCGAATTTCCCGCATCTCCCAGGCGGCTATCTGGTAATTCCTGCATGCACTCATTAATCCTCCATATTTCTACCTTGGAGCTCTTCGTCACAGATTTTATCAGCACAGCTTTCGACACGCAAATGAACGGGCCTGCTAGGCCCCTGGCATTGCTTGTGCCCGCTAGCCATACAGTAAATGTCTTCTTATAATATCGACAAGCCGCCGCCACCGGCCAAGCAGCGCCATCGAGTGTAACCTTTTAGCCTGCTCTTCGCTCGGGCGCAATGCCGTGACGTTTGCAACTTAAAACCCGCTGTTGAGCTCATTCTTTGAAACCTTCGTCACCCTAGATCCTCTTTTTCTCCTCGACGCCCAGCACAACAGTTATAAAGTCTTTATCATACGAAGGTGTGTGGTAGTCAAAGAAAGTAACTTTCTTTCTTTGACTAGATACCACACACCTTCGTATGATAAAGACTTTATAAAGACAACTTAGTTAGCCTCTCTACCTTTCCATCATCCATTAATAAGGCCTATGTTTACAGAGATAAACTGCCGCCGCCCAGCTCCCCAGTTCCACTGGAGCACCACCATTGTCTCCTGGCTAATCAGCTCTTCGTCCTTGCCTCCCATCGCACATCTTTTGCTTCTCACCCTCCTATACTTCCCTGAGTTGTCACTCACCACCATGGTGGTCATCCCGTTGAAGTCTCAGTTCGTAAGCTTAATCGTTACCTCGATCTCCGGCGCTTCCGAATTGGCTTTGTTGTCTGCCGCCCAAGGTTGGAACACGTTCCTGGAATGCAGAACTCTTGCGAGAGGAGAAACTATCAATGTCCGTCGCCACCGTTTTCACACAAGGCTTCTAGTGATATTTGCTACAATCGTGTTCTTGTTTCTCGAACTTTTTAACTCCTTCTTCAGTGACCCAGCAATCGTCACCAGGAGTGAGTCCCGTCCTTGTATCTCCCTGCGGCCCATCAGCGAACAGAGAGCGACATCCAACATATCCTCACCGTCCAATATCATCTTTCTCGAATGTCTTGGTACGAATATAACCACTACGTGGCAGAGTGGTGGTAATCTGTTTGAAATGGAAGATGACGACTTCATAGTCCAATGTGAAGAGCGACTCTATGAGTTTGATCGCTTAGTTCCAGAGGACGAGCCGCTGCCCGAAAGCGGATATGTACAAGGATGTGCCGACGCACCAAGCAATGAAACATTTTGTGTGTTCGTTTACCGGGACGGAAACAGAGTTACGTTCACCGAACATGTGCATCAGCAAAATATACCGGCTGCCACAGAGCCGAATGTGAATTTGGGCGTGTGGCACACTGTTGTGCACTACAACGTCACTGGATTGGAAGAGGAATTTGCAGAGAGAGCAGCTCAAGCGTTTGTGGCCTCTAACGTCCAAGAGGTCGCAATTCGTAGACAAGTATTCAGCGGAGATGGGCAAGGTGACTGTCAGTTTAGAGTTGACATTGACGCCACTGATATGAGTTTGGTACTTGTCTGCGCACTTGGAGCCGTTTGGGTAGTCTCGGTCGCTCTGTTTGGCGCAAGCTTGTTCTTCAGGCGGCAAAATTTCTTCGACATGAATGATCCTTTGCATTGGGCACAATTGACCGGGGCTGATGATGATATGTTGGGAGCGAACAACCCTTTGGTTGCAACAAGCGATTTGAGCGGCAGGAGAAGAATCGTCATATCCATGTCTCAAAAGACGGAGGACATGAGATTTAGGCTCTTCAGCAAACTACGGAAAGGAAATGAGAGGAATGCAACGAATACGGGTTAAAGGGGCCAACGGGATTTGCTTGGGAGCCCATCCACATTCCCCGTGGGTGCAGAGCGCTCGTATTTGGGCGGGGTGGACCTATTGCCTCTGTGTAAGGGTCTCGGAAGCGAAGTACTCCTCGATTCGAGAAATACCACGTTCAGCGTGGCTGGCATTCAGCAACATAATATGTATATTATAATGTTACCTTTGTACCTGAAATTAACTGCAGATAGGACGCCTTTTAGGGCATCCCCACCGGTTGGACTACGACAAAAGCCTAAAACAGTACACGCAGCCGATATGTTTTTGGACCACGTACGATGACGTGTATACGCTGTCAAAACCCAGTGTAAACGCCGTCCTAAAACAATCGTTTTGATTGATTTTTCAGGGAAATCGGACTAAACCACAACCCTTTTGGGGTGGATCGCTAAGGTTTGGGCAGATTTCGCACGAGTTTCATACCGGTGGAGATGCGCTTAGAGCAGATTCTGTGTATAAGTGTAAGTTAAAATGGAGCAAATGTATTGAGATATTTCTCGCAGAACTCCTCGGATTTGTTCCCTAAATCCCCAATTAAAGGGCTTGGTTTAGAAATGGAATTCTCTGTTACTGTCTTCTCCTATAATTGTATAACCTCTCATTAGCTGTTGTGAAGGAGGCCATGCACTTCCGTATGCATACTGTCGCAACGATTGCGTGCAACTTGTATCTATATTCAGCACACGCAATAGCGCTGAATTTGTTGCGTGCAGCAGTTAGCTGCATGAATGCTCTGTCAGACCCGCGTAACGTTTCAGTAATATTATTATGCAAGTATGCCGTACGGTTAAAGCTGGAGGGAGAACACAACATTCATGTCTCCCTCTAGGTAGGGTTAAACTTTAACCCTCAAGGCGCTTCATGGAAGCTGTATAAATACGTAGCTACAAAAGCGCGGCTCATGACCGTCGCACTGCATCTGAATATCATTTTCCGGCTCTACAACTTCCGAAGCTGTACATCCATTGTACGCATACACTTTCATTTGGCGCCTCTTGCGCGCTATGTACAGCATTCTCTCTCTTTTTGTCGCGTTGGCAGCACTGCTCTCGGTGGCCAACACCGTTCTGATCACATGCGAGCCCAATACAATCGATTTCTGCCTTGATGCCGATGGCGGGTGCTACGACTGCAGAGAAGGCACGTTCACGGAATTGCCGTCCGTTTCATCATCTCTAATTCTTTTGGAAGCGCAGGCGGTGTCATCTATCAACTTCATGGCAAGCACTTGCACCGCGATAGTTCCCGAAAGCGGGAAGAGGAGCTCGGCCGCAGCGCCTTTCCAAGAATCCTCTTCGGAGACGGAACAACTGTGCTCTGCCATTTTCGACTTTGGCTCGGCGGGCTCTTCGGTAATGTGCCGGTTGTTTGCCGAGTTTAGTGGACAACCGAAACCTGGTTCCATTTGCTCCCCGAGGGGTGGCTTTGGTGATCCAGGCACGAGACGTAATTCTGGCGGAGGATTCTCTTGTGGAAGAGATCTCAGGCCAACTGCGCCACAGTTTGGTCGCAATCGCCGCTGACGAGGAGCCTGCCCTGCCGCTAGTACACACCACCATCAGCAACTCTTTGCGTTGAACTGTTGTATATGTTCTGTTTGTTTCTTCCTTTTTCGTAGGATTGTCTCTCTGGACTCCAACCCATCGTTACTATTAACCCTTGTTAGGCACCAGGGAGAGATATCTTCCTGGTGCCTAAATTTGTGGAATAGGTACCGTTGGTACCAGGACCTTGGACTCACTTCATGCTTCATTTCATTTTTCCACCTCGTTCTCAGTACGAACCTCTCTACTTATAGTATTGCCTCCCTTCAGGGGGTTTGCATTGTGGTACTATAATTTCTTATTTTGCACCCTTGCACCGTAATGAACAAATCGGTAATATAAGCCTTCTATTACCTTTTCAAAATTTACGAAAAAACACGCATTTGTGCCTGTTTCTCCTCACAGAAGCCTGAAGTTTGTGATAAGCTTTTAGCAGACAAGGCTGGGCGCTGCCCCTAAAGGCTTCTCTTGAAACATCCGAATATCACAATAATTCATGCTACATTCGCTCTCAGTTTTGAGCATTGTGTATAGAAACGCATTAAATTCCTTCTCCCTACTTTTCTCAACACTTGAAGATGACAAAAAGCGAGAGCTTGAATTAAAAGTGTAAAACCAATATCTTGCACCTGCAGCATCATTATTAAGACTTCTTTTTAAATACCGCGGTGTTCTCTGGAGTCTTTTGCAGAGATCCGGCTTACTTGAGTGTCTACTTTGATTAATTTCAACGATGGACTATAATAGTGCAGATAGCCTTCTGCTGACACGTTTAAATAAAACTTGTTGAGACGAGGTCTCAAAATGCCACATAAAACTGTTTACAGAGCAAATTTAATTTTCTAGTAGTGCTAACGAGTGCGTGGGTCCCATTCGGCATTGTTTATCTCGCCCATACCATGCACATTTGCTTTCGATGTATGGCTGAATCTACGATTACGGTAACGAGCGACGACAATGGCTGTTAAAGTAAATGTACTATAGTTCATATTTAGAACAATACTTGCTAATTTTTTCTGTCATTAAATCTCGAACCAACAAAATTGAGAAAACACCTTCAATACCGTCCAGTTTAATAATCCGAGTATTACATGACGTCTTGGGAAAGCCAGATAATGTTGTCAGCAGTGCAGAGTACTGTCAGTTCTAGACCACTTTGCCTAGGGTCCTATTAGTGATTCAAAGAGGCCTTAGTGGCACAGAATAGCCCATTTTAACTTAGCGAAAATGGAGCTTGTTTTTAAAATAAGCCAGGCTCAGCAAGAGATCGTTGTTTAATTACACAAAACCGTTGCGCTACAAAGAGGGCTTATTTCGAAATAGAGGGAAAACTAAGGGCTTCCCGCAACCCGGCTTCACTACACCTTAGCTTGTTGTTGCCGTGACGCACAAGATTACCACTCGTTTCTGTTTACAATGACATCTATTCCCATCGATCCAACCGATAAAACAACAGACCCAGAATCGCCTCCGTCTCACGATGATTATAAAACATGAGTTACACGTGCAGGAAACCAGCGCAGAGAGCGCCGGAGTTGCTCAGCTGTTTTTACAGGTTATGGGCCCAGATACAGGGGTTGTGGGTTCAAGTCCCGCCTGCTTCTTGAAAATACACCTGTACGCTACCGCTGTAAGCGCGATGCACTGTAAGAGGTACTCCGCCCAAGCTGTTTCGGGAAGCTAGAAATGGGTCGCCGTCCTCAAGAAAAGAGGAGGAGTATAAAACATGAGTGACACGTGCAGGAAACCAGCGCAGAGAGCGCCGGAGTTGCTCAGCTGTTTTTATGATGATCTCCCCGTCCTCCCTCCGCTCACAAGTTTTCTTCCTCCTCCAAACGGGGAACAAAATGTATAACAATCTGTACCAGCGACCAGGCCTAAACTAGCCTCAGTAGTTCCAATCCTCTGCATTCAACGCTTTGTAATGAACGAAGTTGAGAGGATATGGGTAATACAGCGACTTAACGCGGAAAGAACACCGCTCTAAAAGATGAAAACTTTGGACGCTACGTTCGTTCGGGTGGCAACTAAAGCAAGCTAACGGCACTTCGCAGATGCCGTTTGTATCAAAGAGCTCAAGCAGTACGGAATCAGCTGGATACGTGAGTATATGGCTCGAGTCACTTCCGAATATGGGCGCCATGTCCCAAACACAGTCCGAGAGATGGCAAAGAAAGAAAAAGTAGCGCACGAACAAACTCAACTAAGTGGCCCAGTGGCGGCACCTCAACGAATTGAAAATGATGCACAGCACTGTCTAGATCAGGCGATTCTAGACTACAAGCACGAAGCGTCTAAAGGGACGCTAACTACAGATGATGACGAGAGGCGGGCGATGTCTCGAACGCCAGTCCCGTGCAGAAAAAGAAAAGCAAAACGGTGAACGAAAAGAACAGGTTGATCAAAACAAACGCCATTGTCAAGAAAAGCAGAAGGCCCGAGAACGAAGCCAGATTGCCGCGGAGTTCCAGAACCTGCGTGCGCAGACTCGAATTGCGAACGTGGCTTGTACGAGCGCTGCTCTTCAACTTCTGGAAGCTGGACAGTTCTACATCTTGTTAGAGCTATGCATTGTTAGACGCCTGCATATGCCTCTCGTGCTTCCTGCTCATATTCTTATCTTGCTCTCTCTCGTGTTCCTTTTCGTATTTGTATTTTTGTATTTGTTTACGAGAGCACATATGTGCTCTTCTCACGTGAGCACATATGTGACTCTCTCGATAGTTATGTTCGTCTCTAAGTTGTTATAAGCGCTCTCAACTCCTGTGGAGAGTTGAGATGTGCAGACCAACTCGTAAAACCTTTTTCCCTCTTTGTTAGGTTATGGGCCCAGAATCGTAACCTCTGTGTGCTGTCTACAATTTTTTTTCCTTTTCATTGACGATTATCATTATGGAGTCTGACAAAATCAAAATCAAACCCTTTGAAGAGTCTCACGACTATAAGCTTTGGAGGTTGAGAATTGAAGCTGCCTGTGATGCTTAGGGTATTGGTGCTGTCCTGAAGAACGCTCGAAATCCTTACACTTCCGATGACGTCAAAAAGAAAGAATTCGAGTTCAACCAGAAGAAGGCCGGTGGCCTTATAGTCTCAGCTCTGTCAGATGCAGCGTTGAGAGTTGTTCAAAGTGAGATTGGAAATCCTCACAAAATGCTGAAGCGTCTTGATGATCGTTACGCTTCTACATCAACCGCTTCCCGAATTACACGAATGTGCGAGTTGGTGACTTTGCGCTACACTGATGTCTCACAGAATCTTGGACGTCATGTTGATAAAATGGCGAGCATTGTGCAGCAGTTGGCTGCCATGGATACACAACTTCCGGAGGAATTGACCGTTGCTTTGTTGGTGTCATCCATTTCCGCTCCTCAGTTCAGCGCCGTATGTGCGGCGATCAAGACACTGTCGCCGGAGAACACTACTTGGGACAGTGTCACTGCCAGACTTTTGGATGAGCAGAAGTCTGTTAAACAATTTGCCACAGAGCGCGTGTATGCGGCACGGCGAAAGTGTGGTATATGTAAGAAAGATAATCATTCGACTGATATCTGTTTCTTAAACCCTCTTTACTCTCGCAATAAATTGGGTATCAAGGTGAAAGATGATCCCAACTCTAGTGGATCCACAGAAAAGAAGCCAGACAGTATGGGTCGCAAGAAGGCGACACAGAACCGGGCCGCCATCGCTCGGGCAATGACCGTTCGGCCGAGCTCTGGGTCACTGATCATGCTGGACTCTGGCACAACTACTCATCTGACACCTACGGCTGGCCACCTCTCTGAATCACGTTCCTGCCATATTCCCATCTCATTGGGTGATGACTCGCAAATAGTGGCTACACAGAAGGGTTCTCGATCGGTGACGTGGCAGTACGATGGTACTGATACATCTGTATCGTTGAGCAACACTCTTGTCTCTCCAGAACTTGCAATGAGTCTACTGTCAATTCCTGCATTGACGGCAAAGGGGCTTTCAGTTCTCTTCATGCCAGAGCATGCCTTCATCATTGATCTTCAAGATGACCTTCGCATTATTGGGGTTGCGGCTCGACATGAAGACGGCCTCTACTACATCCCCGAGGACTGTTCGAACACATCCGTTGCCTCTTTGCCACCGAGTAAGGATGGTCTATCCGCCATGATGGCTCGCGTTGTTGCACTTTCGTTCGATCATGGCACTAGTATTGATGACGAGGATGACTGTGATTCTATTGCTGTCACGCTGGACTCTGACTCTGACCGAGAGGGTCCCCTGATTGCCCTTGATGAGGTGATTAATGTCAGTGCTCCTCCCTATTCCGGTGAGGAACCTACGGTGACTGCTACACGTAATCATGTGTCTGGAAGAGAGGTGCAGCTATGGCACGACCGTCTCGCGCATACTGTATCAGTTAAGGAAGTGCGTCGATTGTTAGTCAACAATTTAATTCCTTCTCCGTCTAATTCCGACATTGACTGTGTGCCGTGTGTTTCTGGGAAGTTTAAGAAGTCATTCCGCGGGTCTCTGACATCAGCTTCTCGGCCAGGTCACCTTCACGCGGACATCACATCGGCTGGTTCGGACTCTCATGACAATTTCAAGTACTACATTGTCATAGTCGATGAGTTGACTAGGTTCTTGTACACACAAACTCTTCGATTGAAGAGTGATGCTTCTGATGCCGTGCTTTACTACTCGACCTGGTTTGAGCGGCAATCTAATACTGCTGTGCTTTCCCTACACACAGACGGGGGTTCTGAGTTCTTCCGCGCACAGAAACGTCTTTCACGAAAAGGAGTCATCATCTCCCAGACTTCACCGTACACACCGTCGTCTAACGGATTGGCGGAACGGAATATTTCTCTACCAATGGGACCTATTCGGGCTTGCCTCCAGAAAGCCAATTTGCCTATCTCTTTCTGGTCTGATGCCCTGGCGCAGTTCACCGCTGCTAAGAATGCTGTGTTGCATCATAGTACCGGAGAGATACCTTTTGCGGCGCTTTTTAAGGAGCCTCCCCGCTACATCAAACACTTTCGTGTATTTGGCTGCCGTGCCCTTGTTATGGTTCGGGAAAACCAACTCTGTAAGTTCACATCCCGTTTGGTAGAAGGTATCAACCTGGGGCATACACAGGGTGGAATGCATCGTGTGTTGACCAGTTCTGGTATCGCTACGACGAAACACGTTCGTTTTATAAAAGACGAGTTCCCAGGCCTATCACATATTCATGCTGGTATGTCTCTGTTACCACCCATTGCACCTTTGGATTCATCTCAATCACCCGACACGGCTGGTGCATTTGATACCTATATCTTTGTTCCTGGTCCTAGCGGTGATGCCACTGCAAGGCCTGATATCTCCCATGGTGCTACCCCTGAAGTGCTTGATCTCTCAAGTGGTGATAACTCTGTAACGCCTGCTGTATCTCCCAGTGATGCTGCATTGCACTCACCACACTCATCGGATGATGGTTTCTATGTGCATTACCCAGCCAAACCGTCCACATATGGCATTGATGCGGATGGATATGCATCTGATAATGCCGTCTCACAGGATTTCACGGGACTTTCTATTGTTCAGGCACACACAGCTCTTCCTGAATCAACTAGTACTTCGGATACACCGACTTTGAAGCAAGCCCTCTTTTCTCCGGAGTCTTCTTTCTGGATGGAATCTATACGAAAAGAATTTGACACGGTATGCAAACTTGGTACCTACGCCGAGGTTGATGGTAACCATGGCTCTCCCATCCCGTCTGCGATCATTCTACTTCTCAAGCGTGACCATGAAGGTGCTCCGGCACGCTTCAAAGCCCGTCTTGTGGCTCGTGGCAATTTTCAGTCATCTTCTGATCGCGATGACCTCTATGCACCCGTCCTTAACTTCGAGGTCTTTCGACTCATGTTGGCTATCGCCGCCTATCATGGGTGGGACAGACAGCATGTAGATGTCAAAGGAGCGTTTTTGCATGCTTACATGCCAGAGGACCACCCGGTGTGGATTGTTCTCCCGAAAATACCTGGTGTTCCGGAAGCCAACGGGCGCGTTGTGAAGCTGATCAAATCTTTGTACGGTACACGCGAAGCTCCCAGGCTTTGGTACGAACTTCTCTCTGGCTTCCTTGGGTCTTTGGGATTTGTGAAGTTTCAATCTGCTCCGTGTGTTCACCTCTATCGCGACAACAAGGACATGTTAGTCATCTTGGCTTATGTTGATGATCTCAGTTTCTTTGGTCCTTCATATCTCATTGAATGGGCCAAACGAAAGCTTCAAGAAGAGTACGACATTTCTGACCTTGGTCGTACTGATCTCTATCTTAGTTTATCAATTCGGGAGACTGCGGATTCAATAGTTCTTTATCAGCAGCCTCTGATCCAAAGCATTATCAACATGACCAACATGCAGGAGGCCATTCCGGCCTTACACCCCCTCCCTTTCGATCATTGTCTGTATGACGTTCGTCGCGTACAAACTGAAGAGGAGTCCTTCGCGATGCAGTCAGTCCCCTACCGTCAGGTTCTTGGATCTCTTTTGTACTTGAGTACACGTACTAGACCTGACATCTGCACTGCAGTGTCCATGCTTGGGAAGTTTACTGCCTCACCACTGCCGTCCCACTGGCGCTGCATGAAACACTTAATCCGCTATCTCAAAGGTACTTTAGATTGTGGCTTGATAATGCCAAGCCGTTGCGATTGGATTGTCGAAGCTTGGTGTGATGCCGATTGGGGAAGGGACCTCGACGCACGCCGTTCTAGGGGGGGTTTCTACGTGACGTTTGGTTCTGTACCCATTACTTGGCGGTCTAAGCTCCAAAGGTCGACGGCCCTCTCTACTGCTGAGGCAGAGTTTTATGCCCTTTCTGAATGTATTAAGGATGTCATGTGGCTTCGTAACTTCCTTCAGGATCTTGGCAATCCCCTACAGAAACCAGTCGTCGTCTTTCAGGACAACATGGGGGCCATGTCTTGGTCGCAGGATTCTCTTGGACTTCGTCGAGTGAAACACATTGACTTAAGATATCATCTTGTCCTAGACGCTGTGAAAGCTGGCGTTGTATCGCTGTCTCATGTTGCATCTGCAGATAATCACGATGATATCTTTACTAAGTCCTTGATTGGGGGCTCTTTTGTCAGACATCGAGAGGCTCTCTTGGTTGCTCCTTGGCAGTTCGAGGGGGGGTGTTAGAGCTATGCATTGTTAGACGCCTGCATATGCCTCTCGTGCTTCCTGCTCATATTCTTATCTTGCTCTCTCTCGTGTTCCTTTTCGTATTTGTATTTTTGTATTTGTTTACGAGAGCACATATGTGCTCTTCTCACGTGAGCACATATGTGACTCTCTCGATAGTTATATTCGTCTCTATGTTGTTATAAGCGCTCTCAACTCCTGTTGAGAGTTGAGATGTGCAGACCAACTCGTAAAACCTTTTTCCCTCTTTGTTACATCTGGGTTGAACTTTTCGCGAAGAGTAACGAGCTCCATGCTACTCAACCATCAACGCCGCTTCCTCCTCCGCTTCCTGATGCACCTCTTCTCATCGACCCTGCGCTGGTCTCAATCTCTGAGCAAGGGATGTCGATATCGACTTGTCGAATATGTGATCTGATTGTCGTCCGCTTTCCTTGGTTTTGACTAAGCGCATTTTGCTCAGCGCTTCGCGTGCGCACGTTTTGCCCCCGCATCTCTCCGCCGTGCCTGGTCACCTGCTTATTACCCGCGCACATCTCCACCCCGCCTAGTCACCGCTCTTGGTCACCGCTTCCTACCGCCGCACCTCCCCGCCGCGCCGGGCTGCGCCTATTATCGCCACGCCTTGCAACCACAAACGCGCGCCGCGCCTTGCGTCCGCATTTCACCCTCATGCCTCACCGCGTGCCCCCACTGCGCAGTTCTGCTCTTGGTTCTCCAACCTTCAACCCGTGTGCTAGGTTGCCCTAACGCCTATCCAAAGGGCTCCACCCCTTTCACATCAGGACCCCATTCACCCCTCATCACACAGTGCAACCGCCTTCGCCGTGTGCAGAACCTCCCGCGGGAATCTACGTTCTTGACCGAATTACTGCTACCTCCGCACTGCATTCGCACCGTACTGTGGTAGCCGTCCATTCCTTAAGTCGGCAGAAATCCTAAAATCGACAAGGCACTTCTTGTCCCATTTTCGCAGATCTGCCTTTCACGCAGAACAACGGTAGAAGCATTTGCCATCTCATCTCCGATAGCGAACCAACTAGTTTAAGGTTAGCAAATGTAAAGCCATATTCAAAAAGCGCGCGCTTTTCTTGTTCGAACGATACATATTCCAACCCGACAGCTCAGCGGAGCGGACGCGCACAATGGAAACTGTTCCAACTATCCACAATGGACTCTCGATATGCAATTTTGCAGACCGCCGTGTTTGAGCGCTTTGACAAGAATGCATCATGGCAAGCGTTATCCGAACAGCACTCCATGAGTGTGGAAATGCTTCGGCGGGCCTATACGTCTTGGGCACGAACGTTTCCAGCCTCGCAACCAATCCATCCTGGGGATATTCATCTGAAGCGGACTTCAATGGGCAGACCGACACTGTTGACTCCTGATGAAGAGAACACGATTGCTGAACTAGTCCTTTATTATGCAGAGAACAACACACCTCTTACGAGACAGGAAATACGTGACCTAGTTGAAGATTACGTCTCACTTCTCCCACAAGAAAGGCAAGCAAAGATCACTTTCTTCCACAACCGTCCGTCCAACAACTGGGTTACCTCGTTTCTAAAACGGAACGACCTTCACGTACAACATGTACAAATGATGGAAGACAAAAGAGTGAACGCTGTAACGCCGGAAAACATGACCGAACACATCTCGAGAGTGCAGGCCGCAATCAAACGCTATCACATAACACATCCTCGCTATATATTCAATACTGATCAATCAGGGGCCTCGTTTGACAAAATGAAAGGCCGAAGCCTTCGGAAGGGTATTGGCGTGGCAGGTGCTCGTTTAGACCAAAAGGCACTCTCTACAAAAGGGAACTTGGACAGAGTAACACTCATGTCAGTTGTTTCTGCCAGCGGTTTGGCTTACAAACCTGTTATTGTATTCCCAGGAAAGTTAGCCCAATACCGCCGCGTTCGCGGTGAGATCCAGTCTTTGCATTCCGTACTACCTCCATGTTATTTGTTCCAACGTAACCCACCTGACACGGAAACCGTATTTGGATGGGCTAAAGGTTTTCTCGAAGAAACGAAAGAACTTCGAAGCAGAAACCAGAAACTACTCTTGCTGCTTGACGGCTATGGTGCACACGTTCAGTACAAGACTTTGAAATTGTTGAAGGAAACCAATTTCATTGTTATTGCGCTTCCTGCTCATACCTCTCACATCTGCCAGCCGCTGGATAAGAGTGTTTTCAGTTCATATAAATCTTATTTGCAGCATGAGTTGCACAAGGCAGCCCGACAGAAGCAAAAGCTGAACGCATTCGACGTAGGACAATGCATAAGTAATGCGTACTCTAGCTCACACACTGCGCCAAATATTCGCTCCGGTTTTCATAAGACTGGGGTATGGGATATGGAACTGATGCAGCCGAATTTTGCTCCACTGGAAAAGTATATGATCGAATCCAACGGTAAGAGAGTTGACCCCGTTACTGTCCAGTAATTGCTTCAGAAATTTGAGAAGAGGCACCGTACTTTGTTGCGAGATGCAGCGGTGGAGGAAGAAGGCCATGTTCGGATCAACACAACTGCTGGCGCGCATTTGACATCGAAGGTTGTTTTAGAGGCGCTAGCGCAACGAGAAGCAGCTCGTCGAGCCAAGAGGAGAGAGGCAGCAATCCGTGAAATCGCTTTAGCGTATAAGGAACCAAAGGCTGACATTAACCGCCTTGTTCAGTTAGCGCCAGAGAGGAGCATCAGACGTGAGCGTCTTGCCCAAACTCGTAGGGCGCGTAGGGACCTGCGTCGAGCTAGGGCGAGTGGTGTTGTGATTGATGGAACGCTGTGAAGAACCGTTCAAGCCCAGGTTCATTCAAGTGTTTGAACGCATTGAACGGACATGTGCGCTGCAACGCGCATATTTCTTGTTTGTTTTAGGGTATCTCGCTTTTTGAGCCGTTTGAAGCAGTCGCTTGGTTTATATATAGCGTACGACGTAGACAACAACTTGTTTATTCTTTGGTACCAATGATTATAGAGCGTGTGTTCTACACCCTTGAGGAGTTAGGAGCCAGTTGGCCAAAGAGTTTCAGAGATAGAGCCAGTTTATTGAATCGCGTCCCGCAGATTTTGGTAACTTGCCGACTTATGGTTTGGACATATATAGTACGTTGCGACGGCGCGAGCAGCCCTGTACGACGTACCCGATCGGTACTTCACGTACGAAGGGTGTGTGCACAGCATGGCGGCTTAGCCACGTGTACGGATAGCGAGCGAGTGCCGCACGGACGGATGGAAGGCACAAGTGGGACACGTGGGCGATTAGGCTCGTGCCAGGCTGTGGCACTGTAAGGGAACCAGTCGTACGGTAGATAGTTAGGGGCTCAGACCCGATATTTAGTTGTAGCTCGGATCTCGCCGGTCCCCTGCAGTAAACCTCAAGCATCCTTTGCCGTACGTCTTCTTCGCCAAGTAGCGCGACCGACCGACCGACCGGCACTGAACGTATAGGTTTATTAGACCGTCTGTACCCTTGCTACGTGTACCTGAGCACGTTTGGTGATACCGACCGTCCACTCTCCCTCCGACCGCCCGGTGCTTCCTCCCTTACTCCTCCGTTCGGACACATTACAGTCACTCACTCGAGTGCTACGGAGACTCCCGCTCTCAAGACCGCTTCGGGTTTTCTCCCGATACGTACTATATCACACTGGTCTCCCGACCTAGAAGTAAAATTCGAGACCGTACGGAGTTTCAGACACGACTTGGAACCTATACACTCGATATGAGTTCGCACGGTCCGCACGGAGAGCAAGGAGAAGGGTTGATAGTGGGAAAAGATAACGCCGAGCCCGCTTTGGTCGCCCCTGGCGCCGCTTCGGACCACGCTTCGGTAGGCCGCCGAAGTACCCGTAGCAACGTCACGGCCTACGCGACTCTCTCAGAAGAACCCGAGCGGATTATACGCAAGGGTAACTTGCAGACCGATCCGAAAGGAAGGAAGAAACGGACGGACAGGAATCTTGGTGCCGCAGTTGGCACGGAGGCACAGCCGGCGCAGAGTACAGCTGGACCCCCACCGCCGCAAACCGAACGTATTCCTGCCCACCAACTGTGGACAGAGATTGCCCCGTACGCTCTGGAAGGACTCCGAACGGAAATCGAAGTTCATGTCCCCATTGCGGTCGAGTTATATCTCAAGAAACGCGTTCCGGAACTGATGCGCCGTGCCGTTCCACCGATCGTGCGTCACCTTTTGCACGAGGTGATGAAGGCCGACCGTACGGATATGAGACTGCAAGCTAATCTGAGCAGTACATTGGCCGCCTTGGTAGCAAAGCTACCGACCAACCCGCCAAAGCTCGATACTGACCGAGCGGACAAAGCACCTCATCGCGGCGCGAGAGGCGAACGATCGGACATGAAGAAGGGCCCGCAGAGGGACCCGACCGATGTTTACCTCCCGCCTGTTATACAACAGGACGAACCGGATGGAAGCTCGGACGATTCCTCCGAAAAAGATAGGGATCGCCGCAAACGAGGCGAAAAACCGAGCGGACGTTCCGATTCGGACCACTTGAAACGCAGACGGAGGAAGCGTCGCCATCGCAGAGGACGGCGACACTCCCACACGGACTCTGAGTCCTCCCGCTCGTCATCAGAGGACGAACGGACGGACACAGGAGATGACGGGTACTCGCGGAGCCCCCGTAGGAACAGGAGGTCTGGACGGCGTCGTTCCCGTTCGGACAAGTCCGCGCTGAAGCGCATTCGGCCCCTGAATGAGAAGTTCACGAAGGTCGTGGACTACCGGACGTACAGGCTGCTGCGACGTAGCCAGAAGTACGACTCAAGGGTGGCGCGCAAAATTGCGCGCTACCAAAAAAAATTGAATGTCCAAATGAAAGGCAATTCTTTTTCTGGAACGGATCCCATCTCCGTCCTTAACTTCCTGCAGCGGTTCAAGACTGCCTGCAATCATAACGGACTGACGGAAGGGGCAGCATTTTGGTGCTTCCAGTTCTACCTCACCGGAGCAGCACACGCTTTGGTACAGTCCCGACTGGTCGGCGAGTCGAGTGCCGTCGACTCGCCTCGCGACGAGGCACTCCATACGTACGATGAAGTCGTGAACTTTCTACTCACGACGTACGCCACGGATGAGATCATCGCCGACGCATGCTCGGAGGTGACGCTTTACCGCCGATCCTCCAGCATGTCCGAAACGGAGTTCGCCCAGAAACTCTGGACGAAGGCCTTACGATGCGGTGATGTATTTACCGATCGGAACCTAAAAGGTATTTTCGTCGAAGGACTACTGCCCGCCATTCTTTCAAAGGTGAGAAATCACCTCACGTCACAACCGAACATCGGATACGAAGCGCTCGCACGTTATGCCGAGTCGTATGGCGACACCCATCGCGCTTCGCGACGACAGTCCGTACGTGTGAATACCCAGAGTGCCTCCGCACGCCCTCAAGCCTCACGTACGATTCGGAAGATCAATAGCGTCGAGTCCCCCTCGGCCTCGACCTATTCCCTGTCGGACGACGGGGGTGATGAGGTCCTCGTGGTCTCTCGTGGTTCCACCATGCCCTCACCACCCACCACCCCCACCACCTCGACACCCGCACAATCCGTTCGGTCTTACCCGAGCCAAACGAGCTGTAGGGCTCAGAACCTTCACGATCGGAATCTGAGGGACAGACCGTATCGGATCTGCCTGTCACGGGATCCTAACTGTTGTCAAATGCTGCCTCCGGACGTTAAGGAGAAGCTGCTGGCCATCAGGGAGGCGAACTATCAGCAACGACGAGAAGAGGGCTACTACAGTGGTCCCATGTCCGCACGGAAAGTTCAGCCCCAGAATCCCAATATGGGCTTCCGCCAAGTCGTACAGCATCTAACAGCATACTCGCCTCAGCAGCAGGCGGCAATGCTAGTCGATGAGTCCGTTCCGGAACAGGGAAACGAACCGGAGGACACGTAGGGGCACCGTCTCCTCCGAGGAAACGCAGCCGCACATGGTCAGTTTCTGTCGCACCCGACCCCAGAATGGAATCGGAAGTACTGACCTGTCCCCTGGACGCCCCTGAGCGACTGAAGGATACGGGTCTACTGGCCAGCGCCAATTACAAAGTACATTTGTCTGTCCGTCTGACATCGGCAGTCATGTATCCGTTAACGGGCGTACTGGACAGAGGAGCCGGTCCGTGTCTCATCCACGAGCGCCACTTGCCGCCTCGATGGCAATCTCGCCTCCGCACGGACTTAAAACCACGCATCACCGATGCGTCCCGGAATCGAATGGACTTTATCGGTGTCTTGCCGCTAACGGTCCGTATCGGCGATATACACGTGAAGGTTCAATTCCTTGTCGTATCGAACCTCTCCACTTGTGTCATTCTCGGCACGTCTTTCATTGACCGATACGTACTTGGAATACTACCACCAAAACAGAACATTCTGTTGCAACACTCTCGTCCGATATCGATATTGTCCCACGCCTATGGGCCTCAAACACCCACGAACGTACGGCAATATCCGATACCATCCGAACGTGCTACCTCATCCAACAAGATCCACGTCGCGCGCCCACTCACGTTGCCACCTATGTCGGAAACGCAGGTTCAGGTCACAACCAAAGCGTCCGGTTTGGTCTTTTTACAGTCTCATCACCGAACGGGTTCGACTCTGGAGCTCACATTACTTGCAAATGAACTTATGGATCTCCATCCGGGCGTCCCCTTCTTCGTGCGAGTAGCCAACCTATCTGACCGCACGGTTCGTTTGCACAAACGAACCGTTATCGGACTCGCTCTACCGTCCCCCATTGCACTCATCACTCCCCAGTTGGACTGGCCGCAGAGCGACGACTCTAAGAAGGGGGGGAGTGGTACGGAAGGGGGAAGTGTAACCCCGAACGGACTCTCTAGCAAAGAAGATTGGGCCAAGAGTGTGCAAATCAGTCCTGAATACGAATCCGAGCGGAAGGCAGTTATTGAACTTCTCCGACCGTTTCAGGACATGTGGGACGGCCACTTGGGCAAAATCTCGGCCGCCAAGCATCGTATACATCTGGAACCAGGGACAAAACCCATATTCCAAATGCCATACAGAGCAGGACCCGCACGGAGAGAGTTAGAACGCACGGAAGTGACGAAGCAACTGGCGGCGGGAGTGATCGAGCCTTCGGCAGCAGAATGGGCCAGTCCGGTCGTATTCGCTCAGAAGAAGGACGGGAGCCTCCGCTTCTGTGTCGACTACCGACGCCTGAACGCTACGATCGCACGGGATAAGTACGCGTTGCCACGCATGGACGAGTGCATTGACTCACTCGGAGAAGCACGGATATTCTCCACACTGGACGCCAACAGTGGGTATTGGCAAACTGAAGTAGACGAGTCCGACCGGGATAAGACTACATTCACGTCCCACATGGGCCTTTACCGATACGTACGAATGCCATTCGGACTCAAGAACGCACCGGCTACGTTCCAACGCGCTCTTGATATCATTCTATCAAGAGTCAAATGGCAGTACGCTCTGGTATACTTGGACGATGTGATTATCTACTTCCGAACGGTCGAGGAACACTACGAGCACGTACGGACTATACTACAAATGCTCCGGACGGCTGGAATTACTCTACGACTGGACAAATGACACTTCTTCTGCGGCACCGTAGACTACCTGGGACATGTTATCCGCCCGGGAAAGCTGCAGGTGTCTACCAACACTCAGGACGCTATCAAGCAGGCCAAGCCGCCAAGGAACCAGACGGAGCTCCGATCGTTCTTGGGACTTTGCAACGTCTTTCGACGGTTCGTTCCCAATTTCGCACGAATAGCGGCACCGCTGAATGCCAAGCTGGAAAACGGCCAGCCCACGAGCTTCGAAACGCTGTCCGATACGGAATATGAGGCATTTGACGAACTCCGACACCGTCTCATTCGTACCCCAATACTGGCCATCCCTAAACAAGGATGTCCGTACGTACTGGATACTGACGCGTGTGATCGTCAGGTGGGTTGCCCGCTGCTTCAGAGGCAGCCAGACGGTGAGCTTCTTCCAATCGGATACTGGAGTCGCTCCTTAACCAAGGCAGAGCGAAGCTACTCTACGACCGAGCGTGAATGCTTGGCGGTCGTATGGGCCATCCTACACCTCCGACCGTACCTAGAGGGTCAGAGATTTACAGTCCGAACGGATCACCACTGTCTGAGGTGGTTGCTCAACCTAGCAGACGCCTCTGGACGATTGGCACGCTGGCGACTTCGCCTAATGTAGTACGACTTCGACGTCATCCACCGCCCGGGAATAAAACACCAGGCCGCGGACGCCCTTTCCCGAATACTTATGCACGGCGAAGACAATACTCCGCTGGACGACGAGGTCCCCTGCTTGTTCGTTGAGGACCATACGGAAAATGGCTGTTTAATCGCCAACATCTCCGTTGACGGAATAGAGTACACTGAGGTGTGCGTCGACTGGCCTAGGTCCGGACGGTCAGCCCCAGGACTTCCCGAAGTCCTCACAGTTCCGGCAGAGGACACCAATGCCGTACCAATTACCATCGAGGAACTGGTCCGCGAGCAAGCAACGGACGCTTTCTGTGAGTCCGTACGGAAGGACGTCGGTAACGGTGTCACCCTCTTCGACGTCGACCGACACGGGCTCATTGTACGGAAGGCTCCATTAGACGGTGCCGTCCAGAAGGTCGTACCTACGTCGCTGCAGCCACGCGTCCTCTATTTGGCACATTACCCCGGCACGGTCGGACACCCAGGCGCCACCCGAATGTATGAGAGCCTTCGCCGGGATTTCTATTGGCCCAACATGGCCAACGACGTATTCCAGACCGTACGGGATTGCCGCACGTGCCCGGCTACGCGAGGAACCCGCTTCCGATCGCAGAAGCTGCTGAAGCTGTTCCCTGCCGGCGGTCCCCTGGAATTAATCGCCATGGACATTGTAGGCCCATTTACGAAGTCCTTAAACGGATACCAGTACATACTGGTAATGACCGATCGGTTCAGCAAACTGGCTCGCGCAATACCAATGCGGTCTACCACAGCACCAGCTGCAGCCAAAGCGTTCCTCGAACACTGGGTTTATCCGTACGGAATACCGAACTACATGCTGACCGATAACGGACCGCAGTTTGTGTCAAAGTTCTTCGAGGCAGTGTGTTCCGCTTTGGGTACCAAACACGTACTCACCACGGCGTATCACCCGCAGACAAACGGGCAGGCCGAACGGTTCAATAAGACACTCGTGGAGCGCCTATGCCATTACCTTGCGGACCACCAGAGGACGTAGCACGCGTACGTACAACCTTTAACGTATGGTACAACCTGCAGGTGTACCGGTCGTTAGGAACTTCTCCGTTCCGAGTCCTTCTCATGCGTACACCTCCGAGCGTACTTTTGGATGAACCCAGTACGGCATTGGATCCGGCGACTCCGACACAGCCTACAGCAGCTCAGCTTAAGCGCTATACGCTAAGGCTGCTGCAGGCTACGTTACAGACCGCACGGACGAAGCTCACACGCGCGCAACAGCGCTATAAACAGGACTTCGATAGAACCGTACGGTACACACCCAGCTTTGCTGCTGGCGACGAAGTTTTCGTCGACCGACCGAACTACCAGACTAGCACGGACGAAGACCTCACGGACCAAGAACGTACGTATCGGAAGCTCTTGCCGAAGACGACTGGCCCGTTCACGGTTATCTCCGCATCGGACACAACCGTCACTATCGACCAGGACGGCAACCATAACACGATCAGTATCGACCGTGTTACGAGGGCTCAGTCCGTACGGCAAAGCACCGCACCGGTTACATCCGAACGTACGCGTGGCCCGGTCGTCGCCGATCCGCACGGACCCACCGCGGACGACAAAGTGAGCGACGCAGCGCCCACAGCGCCGTCCAGAACGTTTCCGAGCGTAGTCGAGCGCGTTGTCGCACATCGCGACACTCCGAACGGAAGAGAATACCGTGTACGTTGGCACGGTTACACTGCCGCCGAGGATACGTACGAACCCCCGGAACATCTCCCCCCACACTTCATTGCCCGATATTGGCGCCGCAGAAACCGCTCGGGTTCTGCGACACTTCAGGGAGGGGGAGGAGAGTAGACTTGATCTACCGCACGGAACAACCGCACGCGCGCTGGTAGAAACCAGTGCACGGCATCGCGAGACGGCGCCGCACACGCGCCGTTACACACGCGCGGCACGGTCTGGACAATACCGAACGGACTTGCATGGCCTCCTGGAGCGCATCACCACGGTGCGACCACTAGCACGCCACGGTTACTTGCAAGGCGAATCAAAAAAATCGCCACGGAAATTGCCTGCCCGTACGGTATCAAAAACACCGATTCAGTGTTTGGCCGATAACTCCGAAACGGTGGCGTTTCAGGCCCTCGCAATGGCCGATTTGGACTGCGCGCAAGGCCAAAATACTTAACGAATTTTTGACTTGCACGCACGGCCTCTACGTGCATTACTGGATACCGAATGGGATACCGACAACCGTATGGCGCGCATACGCTTCGAGCAATAATATTTGCCAACTTTTCTGGAGCACCTACTGCGCAGCACTCGCTGCGCGAGCTCCCATGACGTACACGGACCCGCCAAGGCGCGAGCCTCATTCCGCCACCTTCGCTGTACGTTTGTGGAAGCTCGACCACATTTTTCGACATCGAAGAAGGTCATCTTTTCGAGAACGACCAAGGCAACTAGGATTGCCTCCTATCTACTTGTACGCAACAGGAACCTGAAGTACAATCACGAAAGGCTCAGGGCTGTTTATTGAGAACGTTCTGGGTACTACCCGCTCGGTCCTAACCGCGCCTAACTACACGCTTAGTGGCTGGTATGGTATTCGTCGCTCCTCGACCACGACCACGGCCACGGCCACGCCCGCGGGAGGTGGGAAATCCCGAACGGAACCCATGACCGGAAACAGAAGCGCCACGCGTTACGTTCTTGGTAATACCGGCCGGCTTTGACGGCTGGAACGGAGCTGAGGTACCCGGCCAGGTCGCATTGGGGACCACAGTCCTTCGTCCGCTCGGTTCGCCAGTCGATGACGGCGCAGCACCCGGAAGGATTTCATCCTCATCGGTAGCTACGGCCCCGGAAGCCACAGCAGCGTCTGCAGGACCGCCCGGAGATGTCATCGCGACATCTGCAGCTTCTGTCGGCTCAGCGGCATCAGTTGTCCCCGCCGCACCGCTAGCGGCGGGAACAGCCGCTGCATCGCCGGCTTCAACAAGCTCCACTTCTCCCGCCACGTCGTCCGCTACGGCTGCTTCCGCAAGTTCCGGAACGGGCTCTGGCGTCCCAGGTGGGGTGGGTGCACGCAACGCGGTGCCGCGAAACATGGAACGGTTCACCTTCCTAATGTTCGCTACGATCTGTTGAACCTGGCGTTCAGCGTCGACCTGCTCCTGTATCCCTTCGTACATACGGTCCAGTAGCTCCTCGACCTCAGGAGCCTCAGTTGTTCGTAAACCACCGCCCGGATGTGAAGCGGGGCCGATCCCTGCCACCGTCGCCGCTTCGTACTTCTGGAGCACAGCCAAGCTGTGGTCGCGGAGGTAACGCAAAATGTCAATCTGGGCCTGCGCCTGCTCACGCAGCGCAGCCTCGGCATTGACCGCACGGCGTAACCATCCACGAGCGGCCAACAGAGCTGACGTTATGCGTGGCGGCTCCTCTTCCCCGGCCGGAACACAGACCGCACGCACGGCTGCGAAAGCTGTCGCCGTGTCGGGCACGGACAGGTCGAAGCCATCTCGTCCAAAGGTTTACCGGCAATGCCGACCTGCTCGCCAGCTTCCGTCCGTACCGGTACCTCGACAACCTCCGGTTCTGCCGGCGGAGTCGGTTCGACGGCGTCCGTCTGCACTCCCATTTCGTGCTTCGGCGCTGGCGGAGCCGCCGGCACCGCTGGAACGGCTTCGAACTCTGCCTCCATGTATCCGTGCGGGAAATAGTTGGCCTTCTGCGAGAACGGCCACGGGGGCAAACGACCGGACGGTAGGACAGCGCGAACGATTGGCGCTGCCCCAGTACCTCAGAGGGGCATCTCCGGAAACGTATCGGCACGGTAGTCATACCACAAGAAGCACGGAGTCTGATCCCAGTCGGTCTCCAACACGTACTGAAGGAGCTTCTCCCCCACGTCGGCCGAGTATATCGTACCGCGGAGAATGTTCTGCAACCCCATCTCGGCCAGAATGCAGACCAAATTGTACGGTAACGGAAACAACCTTCCGTACTGGGGCTCCCCATCCTTGTGGTACAATCTCTCATCCGCCGCACGTGTGAACACCTCAATGCCGTCCGAAGCAGCCTGCACGAAAGCCATGAAGGCGAATACCGCCAATTCGGCGTACAACACCTGCAGTACGACACGGCTCATTTCCCCGGGAGCCATCAACTCCCCGGAGTGGTACGCCACAACCGGTGGCGTCGGAACGGAAAGGTTGCAAGCGACGTCGACGGAAGACCACGACTCGGTCATCCTATAGTACACGGACGGACGTCGATTCGCTGGCACGTCGAAGAACTCAACGTTGTGCCAAGCGTAGAAGTACTTCTGGGACGCACGGATGCGCGCTTCCGTTGCAGCGTTGCTGCCCCAGCGCGGACGATTCAGTCAGTACAACTCGTCGTACGGAGGTTCGAACATCACCAACGCGAGTGGGTTACCGTCCGCAGGTGGAAAGCTCCGATCGGAGTCGAAGCGATGCATAAGGCGGTGAAGCCTCGTCTGGTACTCCTTCTCCTCCAGACATCGGAGAAATGGCATGTCTGTTCGGCCGAACGTACGCTCATCAGAACGACCGGTGATACCAGGCAGATGATTCCAGCGTGCCTGCCACGCTTCCATGTTCGTACGCTTCGGGTTACGACTTGCGACATCCCGTAGTGGCAAGGACGTCGGGATCTCAGCGAAACTGAGGGCATCAAAGTACTTCGCACTGGCTCGGGTGTATTCCGTCACTGACATCGGAACCTGTTTCGTACGACGCGGGGCTTGGAACCCACGACGGTGGCGGTGATCATACTGCTGACCCGGTAACGGTACCGGACGAACGGCATCGGCATTTGCGACCCTTGCGGCTTCTCCGCTCGGCTCATTCGTGTTATTCGACCCGCCCGGATTGCTCGCCATACTGCTCGAACCTCTGGCGGAATGACTGGGTGATGGCTCCGACATGGAGAACGGAGAGGGAGCGCGCGCTCTTGTACGGGCTTGACCCACGACGATGCCACTCCCGCGGGGGAATGGCGACCGTTTCGGACATATACGTAATGCGCGCCCGCGTCGCAATGCCACGTGCACTTATCAAGGCCACGGCCGCATTAATTTATTCCGAACGGGCCCTGATAATGAGGAACTGTCATCCTCTTCCTTCGAATGGGTCTAGTACCGCTCGTATGATGCGCGGTGTTCGCGCTTTGCCCGACGCGAACCACCCTCCAACGACACCCGGTCCTCTCCCCTATCGCTTACTACCTCGTTTGTCCACCACGATGACCCGTCGACCCACTTCGGTCGATTCGCTACCCACTCCGCGTCGCTGCGTGCCGAGTCGACAGTACTACGTGTCCGTTCTGGTGCCGAGCTCAGTCCCCAACCCCGACTCCTACGTTCGGTTGTCCAGCGAACGCCAAAACTCCCGTCAACGCACCGACAATTGGCCTTCTTCGTACACTCTGGAGACTCTTCTGAGCGCTCGAACGTTCCCTTACGTACGAAAACCGCAGCCCCTGGCTCCGCGCGGAACTTACACGCACCGGAATCACCCAGACACCTCGGCACGGCTGAACGTTTTGGCGCCAACATTGCCGCTGCCCTTTCCAACCACTCGTTCACTAGAGCTCTGCGCATGTCCGCCGTTCTTTTGCCCACGCCAGCACGGCTCTAGCCAGTCGCCCGTCCGGTTGTGTCGGTCGTAACATTCCATACACGGACCCCTGGACCGCACCGCCTTTTCCCGTAATCGAGTTGTGCTCGTTTCGCACCGTAGGTTCCTAAGATTTTGGCATGGCTTGGCCTCGGCACTGGCGGGTCATTTTCATAAAGAAGGCGAACGGTGGCCTTCTCTAACCGTACGGACGATGGGTTGCGATATCCACACCCATTCGGACACTTCGAGGACGAAGTGTACTAGGTTTATTAGACCGTCCGTACCCTTTCTACGTGTACCTGAGCACGTTTGGTGATACCGACCGTCTACTCTCCCTCCGACCGCCCGGTGCTTCCTCCCTTACTCCTCCGTTCGGACACATTACAGTCACTCACTCGAGTGCTACGGAGACACCCGCTCTCAAGACCGCTTCGGGTTTTCTCCCGATACGTACTATATCACACGTACTGGGGACCACCTACCGCGGGCGCGCACATCTCTTCTACTGAACTGGATTGACTCCCTGGTCCTACAACACAGGTAGAGATTATCAGTCTCGCTGTCCCACAGGAAGCTGTGTGGTGACCTGTGTTCGACCTGCGGGAAGCTGTGCCTGTTGATTAAGAGCCTCTGATGCCTCCCTGATTCAGGAAGCTGGCACTTTGTTGGCAAGGACTACCGCAAGCTGAGCACCGGCAGAGAATCGACAGGGGACTTGTACCAAACCGTTGGATCTGATATCACTCCGTATAACTGGCTCTGCTGGGGAGTGCTCTGTCTCTCGAAAGTGACGGGGTGTCTCGTCGTTCAGCCCGAGTTGTCCGTGCCATCGAAGCATAACGGAGAAGATCTCCCCGCTCGTACGACGCAAGAAACTAGAGAGGGTATACTGGTGAGAACATATCTCTCTGTTAGTAACCTCCTCTGGACGTCTCGTAGCCGTAAAAAGCACCACGTTCTGAAGCACGCAGAACTTGGGAGGCCTAAGCAAAGCGTGTCTCACCGAGAGAAAGCTATCCCGGAGCCAGAGGTCTAACCTTTAGGAGTACGGGGCTAGCACCCCCCGCCAGTGACTCTGAACAAGAAGAGACCCTCACCCAGTATGGGACTGGTGAAGACTACAACCTACAACAGCCCATCCGCTCCCGCGTCGAGATAACTCCGCGGTGCAAGCGGAAAGAGAACATGGGTCGAAGCGCATCCCACGACTGAAGAGCACCGCCGACTATTACACTTGGCGCATATACGTACGAGACATTATGCACTCGGGTTAAGTATTGTTCGTCCTGTCCGACGCTCGACCTGATGAAGGAACAGAAGAATCTCGAATTCATTGGGACGACGCCGATCGTAAGGCCCGATCTGCCATCGTGCAGAATTTAGGAACTCAGCCAATAATTGCCCTGTCCGAACTCCTCGAACGAGACCACTGCACTGCGCTGGAGGTATGGACCAAACTGGGGTCCACCTACAAGACGGACAACATCCAGTCCAAAATGAACCTACGACGGAAGTTAAGCACATTTACATTCAAAGACGGCGAGGATATACAACAACATCTCCTACAAATGGAAACCACATTCCTAGAACTGGCCCGTCTCGGCGACCCTCTATCCGACCGTGAGCGAACTGCTACACTACTTCGGACACTTCCAGACTCCTTGATGGCGATCACGTTACTGGCCGAAGCAAACAATATGGACTACGACCAAATCTTTTTACTCGTACGTTCTGAAGTGGATCGCCGGAACCATCGCTCATCCTCGAGCACAGCTAAAGTGACGGACACAAAGAAAGACGGCAAACATCCTTACCTTACGGCACATAAGTCGAACACTGCCTTCAAACACCAGCGAAAGAGTACGAAGGACATCGAATGCTGGAACTGTGGACGAATCGGCCACATACGATCCGAATGTTGGTCCCGCAAAGGCACGAACAATGACACACCCAGCCGAAAGGGTGGTCGCCACAGAAGACGAGGTCGAAATCGGACCTATCACATCAATACAAACAGTCCTAGCAAGGACTGGGACACCACCAACGCCCCGAACAAGGGAAATAGTAACCGTCGACAAGGTAACAACCGCAACAATAACCACCACGAAGACGGAACACCTCGTGGTTTTGTCGCTATCGCGCAAGCAAGTGCCTCTCCTAGCGGAATCGTTCACACATGGTTAGACTCGGGCGCCACTCACGTCTTCATCAAGGACAGGAACTCCTTCTGGGAGTACAATATAACACGACGCCAAACCGTACGCACATGCGATACATCTTCAGATATCATCGGCCATGGCACCATCAAACTGCCGATCGGAGAAGGTCTTATACTACCCGCGAAACACACTCCGTCTTTCGATTCTAACCTAGTTTCACTATCAGTTCTCTCACAACAAGTCCGCGTCGAGTTATCAAACGAGCAAGGAATAATGGGATTCGCTCTCAAAGATATATCCTCTGGGCAAACATTGTATAGGTCTTTCCCCAGGGGCGGCCTATACCCTCTACCAAATCCGGTACCTCCCCCTCAAGCACAAGGCGCCATGCTATCCCCAGGAAACACAGCCAAAGACTGGCATGAGAAACTAGGACATTCCGGAAGAGAAAGGCTCCGGGCATGCGTGGTTCGATGCGACGGAGTTCCACCATTTTCCTCATCGGAAATCGCTAACGTGCACTGCACACCTTGCATACACGACGGAAACAAACGTGCATCACTACAACACTGCACATCGGTTGTCTCTAACCCATTGGAACTCACTCATACCGATATCATCGGCCCCATCAGCCCTCCATCACTACAACGGTCAACGTACATCCAGGTACTCATCGACGACAACACAAGAGCTTGCTCAGTTTACTTCTTAGAAAAAAGTCTCAGTTTTTCCTGTCGATCCGATGGTACAAGGCTCGCGCGGAGAACGAACTCTCTCCCAACAGAGTGTAACGCGTTCGCCTTGAGGGGGCGGGTGAGAACAGATCGGACGACTTCGTCACGTACGCAATGGAAAGCGGCATGATCCTCGAATACGCACCACCGTACGCGCATCAATCAAATGGCGTAGCCGAAAAAATCATTCAGGACTTGTGGAAGATGGCAAGGACCTTTGTGCAAGCTTCGCAGCTTCCCCTACAACTCTGGGAAGAAGCCATATCTCACGCCAACTATCTGAGGAACCGCCTGCCGAACTCTCGCGTAGATATAAAGATACCGTACACTCTCTGGTTTGGAAAGAAGCCAGACTTCACGAATATCCTGAAGTTTGGGCAACCAGGACACGCATTCATCTAGAGACCGGACACAGTCGCAAACAAGAAGTTACTTCCTCGCGCCCTCCCTGGTCACTTCGTAGGCATGCAAAGCCCTCGCACCTTACTAAGAATATATATTCCTTCAATCCGGAAAGTAATCAAGTGCTGAGACAGGGATTTTAAGGTGGCGAAGGAATTTCTACCTTCATTAAGCGAACTCATCGACTTCTCCTCCCTCCGACGGATCGAGGCCGAGAATGAGATGGAGGAAGAGGATGAAGAACATATGGACGCATCCCTGGCTCACTGCATGGTCGCTCAGTCGCGTTCCCAAGACCTCGGAGAGGCGGGCAAAGCACACATAAGATTCGGAGAAGCTAGATTTCTCTCCGAATGGGCTGAAGCGATTGACAGAGAGTTCAACGCAATCGTTAGCAGGAACACATGGGAGCTGGTGGACAGGGAGCCTGGAATGAAACCACTCCCATTCTTATGGACCTTCAAAGTCAAACACGTAAGCGCTGATGCTCCTAAGGTTCTTGCCAATGCACGTTGCGTAGTCCGGGGCGACAAGCAACGTCCTTACTTGTACTTCGACCCGGACAATCTGTACGCGCCAGTGGCACGGCTTGAAACTATTCGCCTCGCCATCGCCAAGGCAGCGGCTCAGGGCCTCATAATGGAAACCATGGACATCAGTAACGCCTACTTATACGGAGACCTCGAGGAGCCTCTCTTAATGGAACAACCATAGAACTCCTCCGGATCCTTCTTTGTCCCGGGCAAGGTCTGTCTACTTAAGAAATCAATCTACGGGGCAAATTTGGGGCTCCCTACTTCACAACGAGCTAATACGCCACGGTTTCAATCAATCAAGTACGGATAGCCGCCTATATTTGTACAAATCTACGAGTGGGACACTGAACCTCGTCGTTTTCGTTGATGACATCCTTATGCTATCAAATTCTTACTCCCTCCTCAAATAATTTAAGGTCGAGATGCAGAAACTCTTCCAGGTGAAGTTTCTTGGTGAAGCAAAGTCCTTCATTGGAATGGACCTAGAACGGGATAGGAATGGAATCAAGGTCCGCCAAACAAGATAGATCGATAAGATGTTAAGAGAATATGGGCTGTGGAACTCCAACCCTGCGCGGACGCCGTTGCCTTCCCATGCGAGCTTACGAGCCGAGGTGATGAAGAGCAACAGCTCTCATCGGCGCTCCACAGTCGCTACCGTAAGATGGTAGGACATTTGATGTACCTCGCCGTATCCTCTAGACCGGATACAATTTTTGCAGCTTCAATGCTGGAAAGGCAAGTACATGATCCATGCATGAGGCACATGGGACTTGCAAAGAGAGTACTAAGATATTTGAATGGTACGAAGGGACTTGGACTATTCTTCCCTTCAAACAACTCAGCACCAATGGAAGCATACTGTGATTCGGACTGGCCTGGATGCCGTGACACCAGAAAATCGACAACGGCATTGTTGATCAAAGTGAATGAAGCGCCGGTTATGTGGAAGACGAAGAAACACACGCTTATTGCGTTGTCGTCTGGCGAGGCAGAATATATCGCACTGTCACATGGCGGGAAGGCCTTGACATGGATGCGTAGGCTCTTTTGGGAACTTTGCAATGATGAGATTCTCACAGATGAAGAACCTAGTATGTACCATATCAATATCTTCACGGACAGTTCAACGGCACTGTCCATAGCCGAGAATGCTAAAACGTCCGAAAGAAACAAGCATATTGGTTTGAAGTACCACCATGTTAAAGAACTTGTGAAAGATGAGATTGTGAGATTGGAGGGGATTCCCACTGAGGTACAACCTGCCGACATACTCACGAAGACTTTGAGGCATGATGCCCTAGAACGTCTTAGGCTGCTTTGCGGTCTGTTTGCGTAACGCTTGAAATTTGTTTGATCACTAACCTATATAAGTTCTGTGCCCTTATTTTTTCTTTCGTACTGGTGACCATAGATATCCTTTGAGTGGAAATTTGTATGGTGCTATACCTTTTCCTTAGACACGCAGGTTTTTTTCTACTGGTTTTTACTACGGCAAAGGGTTTTAACGGCATCCACCTTGTTGTATACTCTAGAACAGTTTATGCGCAATTCATCGCTCTACAAACATGTTTGCGAGGGACGGTGTGAGTGACGTATTCCTGGCCACACAGTGGAACGTGCCATAATTTCCACACGTTCCACTCTGCGTGCAAAATAAAGGACGGCCGGCGACGGCGAGCGCTCAACTCTTCTCGGGGGTCAAGCGTCAACCCTTTCAGCTCCGGGGTGAATCTCATATACTGGAACAAAAAACGCCGTGGCACGTGCTATTCACGCTTTTGAGTCTCCGTGATGCCACTTTGTGGCTCAAGCTCACTGACGGAGCCGAAACAGCTCTTTTCTGCCTGCAAAATGGTCACTTGAGTTCGCGCGTGACGTGATGGTAGTTCAGAGAAGTTGGCTGCCAATTCTAGACGCATGGCGACTTCTCTGCGGTAGGAAAAGCACTCAGTACTTCGAGGCGGGCCAGCGCTCGACAATACCACCATCAAGTGACGCCAAACTGCGTCCATGGCGATATGTAGGGCTATCAATCTCTCAGTGCGTGAGTGTGACGGAAAGAAGAAAATCGATGAAGGCTCCAGCTTTCCATCTTGCTCGTGAACATCTCAGTGACACTGGCTGAAACGAATGGGTCGCACTGGCAAGTTTTCACAATGACCCGCTCCCATGATGCCATGATATGGCAGAGGGTTGGAGCGGCGTGCAGCGACGGTATGCCAGGAGTGGAGGAGGGAAGAAACTGTAGTAGTTGAAACTCAACCCCGTTTTTAGAGCAGAGGTATCTGCACTGGTCGCGTTGCAAAAAGCCCCGCGATCTGTGTGATAATTTGGCATGCTCGCAGTGACCGTTCAGTAATTCGTCAAAGGTATATACATGAAAGCATTCAAGGAAAGAACCGGTAGGAAACACCGCACATCGGATTCACTTGGGACTTTAGTAGAATATCGCAGACAAAGTTACATTTCCGAAGTTTAAAAACGACCAAGTTAAATATGCCAGGATGTTTATACATCCGCACATGCTAACCAATCCTCCCCTATATGGCCAGAATTCCTCCAATTACTTTTCTTGCGTTCTTCATATAATTTCTAAAAGTGTGTTTATCGGCGGAGTTTCTAATTGATGACGGAAAAGGTTCTCCAAGTAGAAGCGACCATGCATAAAGGCAAACCAGGACCCCACAATCTGTGACGTTGTAAACCGGTTGCCGCAAGAAGTTTAACTTACGACCCAAGTCTTCCGAAGGTACCTCCACATGTGATATAGTACGCATCGGAAGAGAACCCGAAACGGTCTTGAGAGCGGAAGTTCCTGTAGCACTCGAGTGAAGGAGTGTAATGAGTCCGAGCGGAGGAGTAAAGCAGGAAGCCCCGGCCGGTCCGAAAGTGAGTGGACGGCTCATATCACTAGGCGTGCTCAGGTGCACGCGAAAGGATACGGACGGTGTAATCAACCTGTGCGTTCAGTACTGTTAGTTATGTCGGTCGCGCCACTTGGGGAGAAAGACGTACGGCAAAGGATGCTTAAGGTTTACGGCCGGGGGTGCCGAGATACGATCCACAACTAAATGTCGGCCCCGCATCCCTACTATCTACTGTAAGCTTGGTTCCCTTACAGTGCCACAGCCCGGAACGGGTCTAATCACCCACGTGTCGTACTTGTGCCTTCCAGCCATCCGTGCAGCGCTCAGTCCCTATGGGTACACGTGGCTCAGCCATCTCGCCGTGGACATCCCCTTTGTACGTAAACGTACAATCGGATACGCTATACAGCGTGCCGCCGTCGCCACAACGTATCTTTCCAACCCTCAATTGGGCAAAAACCCCAAAAACGACAATGCCATCCCTGTCTTAATTCCCCGTTTTCAGGTCAAACCCTGTAGTGCAAAACCCATTGATGGGAGACGCACTCAATGCGTTCGAGTCCTTGCCCTCTGTTGAGGTGAACTCAGTGAAAGAGCCCTCCGTCACACGGATAATTCGGGTGTAAGACCGCCAGGTGTTCGGTATGTACCTACGGAGGTGAAAGAGAACGGGAGCGTCTGATTCGTTGAACGGAGACTGCTAGCGATGAGATCGTGGAACGATGAAAACACTAGAATGAAAAGGGGAAAAACGAAAGGGAAAAACAAGGGAGGAAACCCTCGGTGGGGCGTGCGACATGCGGCAACAGACCAGGCGGCGGGTGACGATAGTGTGTATTAACCCCACGTGGCAAGAGTCTCTATACAGAGTCGGACGTCCACCTGTTATAGGTAAGCAGATAGCTGCACAAAATACATATACGTATGATCCGATAACGGAGTTAATCCCGAGGGCAAAGAAAATAACAAGTCAGATATGCCTAAAGGATCCCGACGGATAGAGCAAATCCGTACCGTACGCGGTGACCCTCCTTGCAGAGTTGTACACTTCGCGAAGGCGAAAAAGTCCAGAGCCGAACTCGGTTACCCTTTACTCAAGATGGAGGTGACCGCGAGGTCACTTCTTATATCGTACCCGATAATTAAACTATGGATTGACTAGATTAATTAATCTAGTGGACGCCTATGCAGGCATCTACACGTGGTGTACGTGAGTGCCAGGCGGCAGCTGCCACACTAAATTCGACAAACGAAATAATTATCTGTGTGAACAGACCCAAAATTCCCCACGTGTACACACGACCAACTAGTCCAAGGGCCACACCTTGGCCAACCCGTTCTGGTACCACTTACCATTTCTGTCCGAATCTTCCCATGATTGGGCCAATATTCATAGCATTCCTGACACAGATAAACTCGTAACGCCAGTATATGGATGTCATCATTGACAGAACTCGCGCACACGCGTTGTCCTACAAAACCTTGGCAATGAGAGCGCCACCGAGCATTGTATCGCCTTTTGACAGTGAACCAAGCCAGCAATCTCTAGAGTAGAGGCATATTTGAAAATCGCGCGCTTTCTGCCTTCAAATGATATATGTCGACTGCCATTCCATCTGACACCAAGCACCATAATCGATGGAATCCATTCCAACGCCGCAAAACTGGCGCACGACTACGTGATACTACAAACAGCGGTATTTGAACGATTCCAGTGCACAGGCTCATGACAAACGCTATCCGAAAAGCATGCTGTGATTGTAGAAACACGACGCCGCGTCTACGCCCGTTGGGCAAATAATTGCCCAGAGTCCCAACCATTGGGTCTACATGGTATTCATCTACCGCTGCGTGTTAAGGGTTGGCCTACCGCACTAACATCAAAAGAAGAGGAACTTGTCTCAGAATCGATCCTTTATTACGCTGACAATAAAACTCCGTTCACTCGGCAGGGTATTCAGGACCTTGTTGAAGAATATTTCTCTATCTTACCGGAGACAAGAAGGGCCAAAATTGAACTTCGAGGAAACCGACCGTCCAGCAACTGGGTGACCTCGTTTCTCAAGCGAAATGGCTTGAAAGCTCAACATGTGGAATTAATGGAAGATAAACGCGTCAATGCCGTAACGGCTGAGAACCTAACGGAGCACATTTCACGTGTCATTGCAGCCATGCAACGCTACAATATAAATGAACCACGATTCATTTTCAACACTGACAAGTCCGGGTCTTCCTTTGACAGGATGAATGGAAGATCGCTTTGTAAGGGTATAGGTTTAGCAGGAGCACGCCTCGTCCAAAAATCTGTCTCGACTAAAAGCAATCTTGACAGAGTGACACTGATGTCTGTAGTGTCGGCTAATGGTGTCGCCTATAAACCGGCCGTTGTGTTCCCCGGAACATTGGCTCATTACCGAAAGGTCCGAGGCACGACCAAGACTCTGCACTCCGTCCTACCTCCGTGCTATTTGTTTCACCGGAATCCTCCCGGAGTGGACAGCGCAATCTTGTTCCAGTGGGCGAATGAATTCCTGAAGGAGACGAAGCATTTACGTCACAATGGTTAGCGGCTGCTGCTCCTACTTGACGGTTATGGAGCCCCTGTACAGTACAGAACACTTAAGCCGTTCAGAGACAAAGGCGTCATTGTGATTGACCTCTCTTCGCACACCTCTCATCGGAATCAACCTGTGGATGTAGGCGTGTTTTCAACTTATAAGTCTTTTCTGCAAAATGAGTGGCATAAAGCAGCGAGGCAGAAGACGAAATTGAACGCCTTCGATGTCACCCAATGAATATCGAACGCCTCCTACAGCTCTCACACAGCTCCAAACATACGTTCTGGGTTCCATAAAACCGGAATATGGGATTTAGAGTTGCTGAGGCCAAACATTGCTCCGTTGCAACAGTATCTGCTACAAGAAAATGGAAACCAGGTTAGCGCAGTGATGGTGGAAAATCTTTTTGACGTGTTCGAAAGGCCTCACCGTACGTTGCTTCGTGACGCAGTTGTGGAGAGCGAAGGGCGCATAAGAGTTTGTATCACGTCTGGCTCACACCTGACGTCCAATGCGGTGGTTGAGACCCTTGCCCAACAGCTTGACGCACAAAGAGCGAAACAGAAACGTCATGAGGCTGTCGCGTTGGCCGCGGCTTACAAAGAGCCTAAGGCTGACATTCTTTGTTTGATTCAGTTAGCACCGCAGCGCAGCATTCAGCGTATGCGGCTTGAAGCGACTCGTAAGGTTCGAAGGGAACTTCGCCGATCGAAAGCGCGCACGGTTTGCTTGTTCAGTGAGTAGTGGAACGCGTTTTGTCTGGGGTTGTTCAAAGGTTCAAAATTGCTGAACGGTCAGGACCTTCAGAACGCGCATATTTATTGCCAGTTTTAGGGAAACTGGATTTCTGACTAAGATAAAGGGGTTACTGGTGAGTCCTACCGTGCGTTTCAGATTCCAGAAGTAGTAGCGTCTTTTAGAATTATGAATAAGAGAGGTCTCCTCTCCGTACTGGAGCTAGTTGGGAGCTATTCTGTTACTCCGTTGCAGAGATAGAGCCATTTTTGTCACGCTCACCTTGAAAACTTTGGCTCCTTGTCGATTTATGGTTTGGACATATACTATACCACAAAATCCCCTTCTTAAAGTACAGTTCGTGCTCCAAGTGTCCGAGTGGGTGTGGGTATCGCACCCTATCGTCTGCAGGGTCAGAGAAGGCCACCGTTCGCCTTCTTTTTAAAAATGGCCCGCCAGGGCCGGGGCGAAGCCATGCCAAAATTTCTGGAATGTATGATGCGAAACGGAGCAACTGGCGAGTGGCCTGGGCTGCGCTGGTGGGCACATGAGAACGAACAGGCGCGCGCGTGGCTGTAACGAACGAGTGGGTGCGATGGTTGGTGTCGACATTGACGCCAAAACGTTCAGCTACAGGGAGGCGCACAAACGACTCCGGTGTGTGTCAGTTCCGCACGGAGCCAGGGGCTGTGGTTTCCGTACGTATCGGAACGCTCGCGCACCCAAAAGGGTCGCTGAAGCATGCAGGGCGTGCCGATCGTCTGCACGTTGCCGAGCGTGGTGGCATCCGAATGGATGACCACACGTAGCAGTTGGAGCTGGAGACCGTTTTTGTAGCCAGAACCGACACAGAGTAGTCCGAATGGGACGGGCGGCGAAAGAGGGCAGGATTGGATATTGGTGGAGAGCCGTCCGCGTCGGGCGAAGTGCGAACACCGCGCGTCGTAAAAACGGTGCTGTACTCACTTGAACAAGGAGTAGGACAGTTCCACGTTGTCAGCGCCCGTTCGTAGTAAATTAATGCGGCTGCAATTCCTCGTTAAGTGCACGTGGCATTGCAGTGCGGGCGCGCATTGCGTATAAGTCCGGAACAGTCGCCATCCCCCTCGGGAGGTGCAACGACGTGGGTCAAGCCCGTATAAGAGACAGCATTCCCTCTTCGTTTACAATGTCAGAGCCATCGCTTAGTCATTCCGCCAGGGGTTCGAACAGTATGACGAGCAATCCAAGCGGGTCGAACAACCGGAATCAGCCGAGCGGAGGTGCCGCGTGGTCGCAGATGCCAATGCCATTTCGTTCCTTACCGTTACCGGGTCATCAGTATGATCACCGTCACCATCGTGGGTTCCAAGCTCCGAGTCGTATGAAACAGGTCCCGATGTCCGTGACGGAATACACTCGAACCAGTGCGGAATACTTTGACGCCCTCAAGTTCGCCGAGATACCGACATCCTTGCGGCTACGAGATTTCGCGAGCCGCAACCCGAAATGCAGGAACATGAAGGCGTGGCAGGCACGCTGGAACCTTCTGCCTGGTATCACCGGTCGTTCCGATCAGAGTACGTTCGGCCAAGCAGATATGCCATTCCTTCGATGTCCTGAGGAGAAGGAGTACCAGACGAGGCTCCAACGCCTCATGCATCGCTTCGACTCCGATCGGAGCTTTCCGCCTACGGATGGTAATCCACTGGCACTGGTGATGTTCGAACTCCAGTACGAAGAGTTGTACTGGTTGAACCGCCCGCGCTGGGACAGCAACGCTGCAACGGAAGCGCGCATCCGTGCGTCCCAGAAGTACTTCTACGCTTGGCATAACGTCGAGATCTTCGACGTGCCAGCGAATCGACATCCGTTCGTGTACTATAGGGTGACCGAGTCGTGCTCTTCCGTCGACGTCGCTCGCAACGTTTTCGTTCCCACACCGCCGGTGGTGGCGTACCACTATGGGGAGTTGATGGCTCCCGGGGAAATGAGCCGTGTCGTACTGCAGGTGGTATACGCCGAGTGGGCGGTGTTCGCCCTCATGGATTTCCTGCGGGCCGCTTCGGACGGTATCGAGGTGTTCACCCGTGCGGCAGATGAGAATCTGTATCACAAGGATGGGGAGCCTCAGTACGGAAGGTTGTTTCCATTACCGTACAAATTGGTCTGTATCTTGGCCGAGATGGGGTTGCAGAACATACTCGCGGTACGATATACCCAACTGAAGTGGGGTAGAAGCTCTTTCAGTACGCTTGGAGACCGACTGGGACCAGACTCCGGGCTTCTTGTCGTATGATTAACGTGTCAATTCGTTCCTGGAGATGCCCTCTTCGAGTACTGGGGCGGCCCCAATCGTTCGCGTCGTCCTACCGTCTGGTCGTTTGCCTCCGTGGCCGTTCTCGCAGAAGCCGAACTACTTCCCGCACGGATGCATGACTCACGAATTCGAGGCCGTTCCGGCGGTGCCGGTGGCACCGGCGGCTCCGCCAGCACCGAAGCACGAGATAGGAATACAGAATGACGCCGTCGAACTTACTCCGCGACCGAACCGGAAGTTGTCGAAGTACGTCGGTGTTATCGGAATGCTATTTTAGCTGTCAAGAATGACCCATACGAAACGACCGGAAAACCGGTGAGTTTATCCAAATTTGGAAGAATCAATTTCCTGAAAATATTTCCATACATTCAGAAGTGCTAGTTTTTTTGGAAGAATTATTCCAATTTATTTTTCATCATTGCTAGTTTGAAAGAAAGGCAAACTGGGTCTGTACATCGGTTTTGGCTAGTTTCGGATGTCAATGTAAACGTAAGTGTGGTACAAATGTACGTAGAACATGTGTGCGAGTGTAGCGCTGTAAATAGGAATATATCCATAACCAAAATACATCTACGAAATGATGCTTAATAGCAATTTGGTTTACGAATTAGACCTCTCACCGTTCAAAACTATCTGCATGGCGTGCTCCTCACCTCCGCGCCACTGCCAGTGGCAGAGTCTCTGCGCCATATCAGCTCCCCGCAGCGTATCCTTTCTCTCCTCCAACGGCCCCCCACCGCTCCACATGATTCCCAGTTACTGCTTTCAAGGCTGTCCTTCTTCGCGGGCTCTATCCCTGCCATCCAAAGGCAGCAGAGGAGATGCCCTCATCGCTTCACTGCTAGCATTCGTTTCCTCTCCGCCGGCGTTGATGCCGACCACTTTCCCCCACGCACAAAGCGTCACAAGTCCACCCCTCAACTCCGTCCACCACCCCCACCCCCGCCATCCAATCGGCCTTCCGACAACGTCCCCATCGACGACTACGACTCATATTATCACGAACAGAACTCCCTCTCACTCCAAACCCAGGACGCTTACCACATCGCCGCCTCCCCTTATGCTCCCTCTCCTTCTCCCCACCTCCCTCAAAACCCCCCTCCTCCCCTCCCCTCCACACTTCCCACCTCGAATGCATGGTTCGCTTCATCTCTTCCATAGCCTCCAACCTCGGCTCTCGCAAGTCAGACTAGCTCCTCTCCCTCCTCAACTACCCCGCCTTCTCCAAATCCACCTTCCAGAGCACGGTCTCCTCCGCCGCTCAGTGCCTCCAGCTTCAGGCAAACCTATTCCAGCAGAGAGTACGAACCATCTGTTTCGCTCCCACCACCATCTTCGACCAGCAGCAACTCTTCTCAGCCACCATCTTCCGGAAAGATGCTATCCAAGGTCTCAAGAACAGCTCGCATTCGCACACTTCAACAAAACCTTCTTCCCCCCAGTCTCTCACAAATCCGCTTCCAGCTCTCCCGCATTTCCACACCCGATGTCCTCCTCTCTCGAGAAGCAAGATGTTTCCGCGCTGAAAAATGCAATCATGCAGTCCACCAACGAGTCCTGCGTCTGGTACACCCCTCCCACCACCGGCATCGACTTGTTCATCTCCTTCGTCCAAATATACTCCAATAAGTCTTCTACTTCCCTCAAAACGTCTTCCATTACATCCTACCCGCTTCATATCCCACTTCTCAACTTCTCCGACGCCTTTCGCCGTAAGTGCATCACCAAGAATCTCACCATTCTCGGCCATTTGCCCACCTCCTTCCATCCAATTGCCCCTTTTCATGATACAGACAGCATTTCTCAAACCCCTTCCAACATCCCGCGCCAAACCAAAGTGGAACTCATTCAGCTCGGCATCTCGAAGCTCCTCCTCCCTCTTCTCACCTCCGGTCTCGTGGGCTTCCCCTTCCGTAATGCTCATGGCGTCCTCAGTCGCTGCCACCCAATCATCGCCAGCTACTGCGCCGACATCCCCGAAGCAAAGGATATCCTCCCCATCTCCCACGGCACCCGTCCCCAGCACCCCTGCCACAGATGTACGGTCTCTCGCTCCGAACTTCACGTACACTTTCCCTCCCATTCTCCTCGGACTTAGCAGCAGAATTTCACCGCGCGCAAATCACCTTACACTCTCCTCCACGAATGAATCTGAAACCGCTCTTCTTGCCCGCAAACCGAGAGTCTCTCGCAACACCAAGGGACAGGCTTTCGAAGCCCTCCACACCCTCTCCCTTCGCTATCAAGTCGTATACCAGCATCGAAAACAGTTTGTCACGCGCTGGCCGCTTCTGAACCCCAACTACATCGCTTGGCGTCGGCCTCATCCGTTGCTTCAGACATCTGTCCGCGCTCACATTCTCCACGCACTCCTCTTTCCTCCCGACATCTCTTATCATCTCCTACTTCTCTCCCATTGTTTTGGTCTCGACCACGTGCTTCAAGAACACATCGCTCCCCCCCTTTGTCGCCGGTGTATATGGCCTCATCTCATATGGTTTCTCAGACGGGCATCTAGGCTCCATCTTCTTATCTCCAACGACGTACCAACTCTCCTCCTTACTTTCCTCCACCGTCTCACTTCGGGTCTTCCAGCTCCTTCCCACATTCTTCGTATCAAAGCAAAGTTCAGATGCCTCCAACTTCCCATAATACAGAATCTTATCATACATGGCCCTTTTAAACCCATAAAAACATTCTTGCACCCCAATATCATATTCTCGATGTCGCTTGAAGTCCTTCTTATCCTGTCTCACGCCTCGCCCACTCCCCTATACCGCCTCCCTTAAATTTTCAATTAGCACATCGTCTTCCTTCATCTTTTCCCTCACCGGCTCCAACTCTTTCTACGTGAGCTTCAAACTCACCATCAGGCTATAGTTATCTTCCTTCATATTCACTAACTGTGCCTTCAGTGAATTCATCTTCTCGACGAGCGCAGACCTTGGTAACACACTTATATCCTCTTCATTCCCTTCCTGTTTTCGAGTACATCGCATATTTTTTGCACGAAGCCTTCCTACGCCTTCTCCAGGACCGATCACAGATTCTTCATCCACTTCTCGCCGTAACGTATCGTTGTTCCACCTTACACGCATACCCTGAGGCGTGCGTGGCACTGTGTTCATCACGTCTCCTTCACTCCCACGACTTCTTCGAACCACTGGATCGACTTCAAGGTTTTCTTCTACATCATCATCTCCAACTGATCTTCTTTCCGCATAAACTTCCATACCGGTTCCGATACTTGTACGTCAGAAAAGACTCCCTTCTACTCCGGGTTATGCCCGTTTGCTTCTGACATCTACGTTGTTTCCCCTCGTTACATGCCCCCTTTGTCTCCCGCTCGCCTCTGCTATATCTATTTCCCTACTTTTCCGAACCCTTCCAATGTTACGCTGGTCGCGGATCTCAGTTTCTCGTCCACCACCCATTCTTTCCTACTCACGTTCCCTTTGTTGTCTAACAAAAATCAATGTATGTAATGCCCGAGTTTTCGCAGATCGGCCGCCACCTGTGTTCTCTATTTCTCGGCCCCTGCTTCGACGAACATCAACCACAGACCTCCTCCCCACTCTCTGTCTTCCCGTAATCGTTTCCCGACTACCCCTCCGACGATCTCGGTACTACTCTGCGTCATGATCATTCCCTTCCCACTTCTTCCATGTTCCCCTTCGTTTCCTATCACTTCTTGCATTCACCCTCCTGTACTACTTCCGTCGGCCTTGTCTCTCTTACTTCCCTTCTCGGAACACCTCCCGTTCCTTTCATACCCTTTCCAGTAGTAGTATCCCGTTTATCGGAGTCTCTATTAGGTCCAGTCACCGCCTCACTTACAGTTCGCTCAATTTGCCCCGTTGGTTCCGAGCTCACGCCTTTATCGTTCCGCCCCCCTTTTCGTCGCAACCCACTTCGAGGCGCACGCGTAGTACGCACCATGCTCCCCTCCCGACTTACCGGTTCTCCACACCGAGTTCCCGGTTCTCCACGCCTTCTGCGTTTCGCGCCGTGTACACTCACATCGTCAACATTCGTTGATCTCGTCTTTTGCTTGGCCATACTGCATCCAACGCCCTTCTCCGGTTCGAACCTGCGCTAGCGACGTCTTCGCAACTTGTCGCAGTGGGAGCTCGATCTGATGGTAGGCGTATGACTCGATACTTTCAGCACCGTCGTGACATTCACGCCACCCGTTTTAACACGATGTTCCAATTTCCGAAATAGTGTATTCCGTTCGAAACTTTCCAATACCTTTTGCATTTTCATCATTCTTTGGTATTTGTTCTGGAAATATGAAATATTTCGAAGTCTCCAAAACACGATGTTCGCTCCATTCTGAGCATGTTTACTCATAAGCTTGCTTTAACATTTCATCCTAGTTCATTACTTCTTCTTCTTCTTCACCGCAAATAGCCGCCCCAGTTTCTCAATTGATGCGACCGGTCAGTTCTCTATTCTATTTAAAGATAGTTATCCCATCCCAGTTTTACCACGGCGAAACCAGTGAGGCCCCCTATTACCTCATTTGTATCAAATACTTACACTCCGCTCCTTTCACCGCTGGTAACTCTTCGGGTAGTTTTGCGTTTATTAACAGACTTCGATGCAAGACGTGTTGAAAATCTTTCATGGCAGCTGTGCCACAGTTGCAGTGCAATACCTATTCATTCAGGTACGTAAACAAATCGTAACGTATTGCTTTAACTTGAAGTTCTACCTCACATACTATAGTCAATTACTATGACAGGATTCGTTGCCCTTGGCCAGCTATAGTTCGAATCGTAGTCCGCGAACAACTCTTCGCCCACCTCTATATCCCGAAGTGCTCGCACTGCTAGAAAACGATATTCTGCGAGTTGCGAAGGCGTGCGTAATACGTGTTATGTTCCGGTCCCACCAGAATATGAAATTATTCCGCTGCTTTCCGCAGTATGTTCCGATTCTTGACAACATAGTCGACGAAAGCGGTATGCCCCATTTTCCTCGGCTCATCTTTCTCTTGCATCGCCGACGCGTAGTGATCGCGGAGTGCAAGACATACTGTGAGAAGTTCATCCCCAGTACCGTGCATTTTGATGAGTGGATCAAAAGAATTCAGGGGTGAGGGGGGGTGAACGGAGCCATTTTATGACGAGAGAGAATGCTAGAAGTACGCGAGACCACGCAAGACCAGGAAATTGAGGAGACGGAAATGTTCGGGAGCGGGCGGAATACGGCAGCAGACGGGAGACGGGCGCGAGAGAACGGCGAAGAGGAGAAAGCAACACACGCCACGGCAGCGAACAGCAGACTAAATACCCTTTTGGGCTCGCGTGAGTGAAAATATGGTACTGAACGGTTGTAAACAACTGCTTGTATCTTGGAAAAGAAGAAGTAAGCGCAATGAAGAGGAGTAGATCGGAACGAGCGATTCGAAAATGGTAACTTCGTAAATTTTGGTCACGTTGAGGACCGACGCAGTTGGACACTCTTGTCTTTTGTACCTTGGTAAATGTCCGTTTGGGGGTTTCGCGTCATTCAAAGCAAGTGTTCCGCATCGCCGGAATTGGTGAACCACATTGGAACGACGAATAGCGATGTAAGTGTTCGCAAGCGATCACTTCACCTTTCGTACAACCCCTCCCCTCTCAACCGGCTGTGGACAGCGATCTGGGGTGTAGTGGCGCTTCATCGGTGCACCAATAAAGCGCCAAAACAGCCCGAACCGCTGTCCAGCCGCGCCGACCGTCACATGCATTACAAGATATAATTTTTAAATTCAGGGTTCGCGCCATTTCGACTATGGCTGGCCCACCCAGACTTGTAACTACCTAGTACTACCCTATTAGCCCTGTGATACACTTACTGGGCTACGATGAGAAAATATTCGATATCTTAGGTGTTTCCGACCGCGGGCGTTTTGCTACCAACGTTTTATCGCCTCCTTCCTCCCTTTGATATCTTAGATCTTCCTCGGCAGAGGGGCACACCACGAGATGGCGTTCCGCATGTACCACGTTGACCACTCAAGAAACAGTGAGCGACATTCTCTCCACCCAATCGTCATCCCATCGGCGAAACCAGTTGCAAGAACCAGTCCGTAGCCTTCCAGCGTCACCGAAGCCTAGTGTAGTCCGTCGTCCAAACCTCTGGTAAAAATCTTCGCCCAGTGCTCCGTTGGAGCTCTTCCTTCACAGGAACCAATTCAGGGAAATGGCAGTAGGCTCTTCCTTCCATGACCTGCTCCTGACCTACTGCTTACGTGAACTTAGACGGCGACAATTTAGTACCACCATGGTCCAAGAGGAGGTGAGCAGCGACCAGTTCACCGCCGAGGGGCACGCGCACGAAGAGCGCCAGGTATGGTGGGGTTGCCACCTCAGTGGGGGCACGGCGCGGGGTGGGGGGCACGGCGGGGGTGGAGTGGAGCAGGGAAGCCGGTCTCAGTTTGGCAGTGCGGCTCATACAACCGTCAACGGGCTGTGGACAGCGGTCTGGGGTGTCGTGGCGCTTCATCGATGCACCGATGAAGCGCCACGACACCCCGGACCGATGTCCAGGCGCCACGTTGCTGACCAGCCGTCGGGAAATTTTGAATAATTTTGGTGGCGTGGCGTTTCATAGGTGCACCGATGAAGCGCCACGCCACCCCGAACCGCTATCCATTAGCCGCGCCGTTCGCCGAAATTGTAAATTTTTTTCACTTGAGAAGGGCCCCCTATACTTAGCGTCTACCGCGGGGACGTCCCTGGACATCTACGGAGGTTTGAGAACCTCTGTACAAGCGTTCCTGCGGCGCCTGCCGCAATGGTATAGCCTTGCAAGAGGCTCTGACCCTCCCAGGGAGTATATCGCACTCGCGCTGACGCTTAGAAAAGTGGTTCTACGATGCACTGCTGTGTCTGTATACCGTCGACGCCTGGATCTCCTGTGAGAGTCAACCGCCTTCCAGCTCTAAGACCCCCCTATGCATAGTAAAATTTATTGAGTTGGTTCTTTCGCAAACAATATCGAGATGACTCCGCTGGGCTTCAACATTACGGTGGAGCCGGACCCAGCGCGAAAGCGTTTGTACGAGGGGTCGCCCGGATGCTTAGCGAGATGCGCCGCTCGCACCCCTCGTACCGCTCAATGGAATACAATAAATTGTGTTCGTTCGTTCGTACGTCCCTTCCAGCTGTGACTAAGGAACCAGAATGTGTGAATGTATGTTCGTGTCTGAACTGCAGGTAATCGTTGCCATGGTGGAATAGGTAGTACAGTGTAGATAGTGACATGAAGTACTGCTCTTCTGCGCGCCGAAACGACATACCATCCTTGACGACGGCAATTGCTTGAGTGTAATTTGGCCGTTTCTGCCGTGGATATAAAACAATGGGCTGTCTTTGAATACAATGTACGTCTAAGTGTTCAGCATATAAGGAGCATGGACTGTAGTGCTGTGTTTGACCGCAGACAGCGGTCTAGGGTGTCGGACAGCGGTCCGGGGTGGCGTGGCGCTTCATCGGTGCACCGATGTAGCGCCATGACACCCCGGACCGCCGTCCAGCCGGGCATGCCGCGAGAATTCCAAATTGTTTATTTATCACTTTGAAAGGGCCTCGTATATATCGCGTCTACGGCGAAGACGTCAAAGACGTCGACGCAGAGCAGTGGTACACGCCCCTCGCGAATGGTGCTGCACGCGCAGCGCACGGTACTAGTACCCCGCGCGCCCCGGGTTCAGTGCTCTAGGACCGCCTGGACCTGCAAGGCAAAAAAAAATTCTAATTTTTTGGACAGCGGTCCGGGGTGGCGTTGCGCTTCATCGGTGCACCGATGAAGCGCCACGCCGCGCCATGGCCCTGCAGAAGTGCAATTGTCCCCCTATCGGTCCTTTATTAGTTGCGAGAGATATCACGATACCCCGAACCGCTGTCTAGCCGCGCCGCCCGTCACATGCATTACAAGATAAATATTTTAAATTCAGGTGTTCGCGCCCTTTCAACTGTGGCTGGCCCTTCCCAGCCACACTTTTAACTACCTAATACTACCCTATTAACCCAGTGGTACACTTACTGGGCTACGATGAGAAAGTATTCGATATCTGAGGTGTTTCCGACCGAGGGCGTTTTGCTACCGACGTTTATTGCCTCCTTCCTCCTATTGCCAATCTGCTCCAGCTCCTTTCATACGCTCCACTTCTTCGGCAAGACGCGCAAAGTCTGACGAAAGAAGGGAAGGAGCTGCAATTAGAGAATGATCCATGACTCTCCTACCCACACCCACTTCCAATGCTGCAAAGTCGATTCTCTAGGCAAGTAGGAGACGTTCTTATATAAAAAACCCATACCGTAAGAGGCGTTTATATTCTAAACGGGTAGACATATGTATGAACCACATAATGACGAAGAGCCATACATCACTATTATATGCAAAAAAGTTCATTTCACAAGAGTTTCTATTCCAGGGGGCTATAGAACTATATGAAGCGCATTAATACCATATATATTATATCGCTTAGTCCTTCATCGTACTGTTTACGAGACATTCATTAATATTCTTCACTCGTTGAAGGGAACAGCTACTAATAAAACCAATCAGTTGTCCTTCATAAAACCTTCTTGATCTCTTAAACCACAAGTAGTACATTTTCACATCCTTCCGTTTCCTGCTTTTATGAAATTTCAATTCAAACCACGAATTAAGACCTGTAATTGCTTCAGCAATAGTTGCGAAGAGAACAGCTCCAGCATTCTTCAAGCCATCGAACATCAATATCGACACTGTCGATGTTCAACGATCCAACACAGCAGCAGTCGTGATCGGCAGGGGTCGTATCTGCTACATGCTTCAGAGCATAGGACCTCAGAAGATATCATGCTCTCTACGAAGCAATTTTTTCGTTCTGCAGAAATTCTTATCTGCTCCATAGTGTTTTGCAGGAGAACGTCGTAGTTGGAGGACTTCATCCGGGCATGTCCCCCCTCACAGAGCCTTGTTTTTGTCCAAAACGGGGACATCCTTCCCCTGTTATCCAAGTGCGGGTTGAAGAACAGTACAAATATCGCACTATATCTTGGAATTGGTTCGAGGGCGGCACCTCCAGTTGATGGTGTTACTCTCGGAAGCCCCTTCGGTCTCAATAGCGCCACGGGGAAATGGGGGGCCATGATAGCGGAAAGGTTGCTCTCTGCAAGTCTCTCGTGCCACGTCTTAACTGAAGACGCCTTCCGTAGAAGCTACTACGAGAAACTGGTATTGTCTTCGGCGTTCAATCTCGTGAGGGTCTGTCATGGTTCTATCTCGATGCATGAGGTTGCCATTCTATGCACCGGAGTGGTGTCAAGCATATTGAAGGAGCTCATCTGCATAGTTGGGTTAAAAACTGGTATCAGATGCGACCCCAAGCAAGTGGTTAACAGGCTTCCCGTGTACAGCAGATGTCTCTCTGACTTTCCTACGTCATTTTCGGACCTCCTTATCAGGAAGGCCTACTTTACCGACTTTAGCATCAAGGAGAGAATCGCTGGAAACCGGGACCCTGCTCCCTCTCATACAGAATTCCTCAATCAATGTCGGTCCTATATAATTAATTTATCACCAGGGGCTTTATTTGGATTGAACATGATACCGAGAAGAAAAATGGGGTGGTGGAAATTTCTGGAAAGAATCATTCTTTGATGGAAATGGAGCGCGATGCCGCCAAAATGATGGGGAGAAAATTGTGGGATAAATAACCGTGCGCGGTAGGGGGATGTGCGGCCAACGGAGTCAAGGTTGCGAGCGGTGTCAAAAACGCTGTCCTTGTCTGGAGTGGCTTCAACGACCGGGATGTCGAACGAGTACATTCAAGACCAAGAGCTCATGGATCTGTTGCGCCGGACGGAAGTTCTGGGGACGCCGGAGACGCCGGCACCGCAGAAGGAAGATTGCATCGCGAAGGTTGACACTGTCGAGAAGGAATCGAGTGGAGGTGGAGAAGGGGATGGAGACGGTGATGATGGAGGAGGAGGGTCGGAGGGGGCTTTCGGGGGAAATTGAAGAGCTGGTGAGAAGGCTTGGTGGTGATTTGAAGGGGCATGTGGACAAGTGCATTTCGGAAGTGGTGTTTCAGATGGGAAGGGTGGTGCTGAGTGTGTCGGAGGCAGAGCTGCCATTGGATGTGATATCGAACATACGGAGGCGTATGAAATTGGCAATTACTGAGGCTGGAGAGCACGCTAGTGTGATGGTGGAGTGTGTGGCGAGAAGGATGGGGACGCTGAGCAAGGAGAATATGTAATTGAGGGAGAGGGTTGAGGTGTTAGAGAAGCAAGTGGGGCAGGTGGAGAAGGCTTGCAATCTCTTGGTGGAGTTGAAGGAATTGGTGCGTAAAGGAAGTAGAGGGAGTGGAGGTGGACGAGAGAAACGATGGCCGGTGACGCCTGGTTCTGGGGGTGGACGTCGACGAAAAGGTGAGAGGACTGCCGCGCTGACGAGCAATGAGACGGAAGAAGACGTTGGGGAGAGTCGCGTGAAGAAGAGGCGGAAGGGTGCGGTGATGGTACAGAAGAAGGGGGAGGTTTTCGTACCGCCACACCTGCCGTGTGGGGTGCCACTAGTGGGGTTCCGGAGTTCGAAAGATGCGGCACCGACAGCGGAGCGCATACTGGAGGAGCAGAGGGTGAAAAAGATGGGGGGCATAGGCAGCCACCTTGGGGCGAGAAGGGTGTACGATCATGTCGATAGCTGCCCGATGGACTTCTTCGACCTGAAATTCGAGGAAACCGAAAATGACGATCCGAATGCAGAGTAATATGCGAGCATGACTAAAGTGTCCGTGCATTTTCAGAGCGTTTTCGAACGCTGAGTGGAATTTGAAAGTGCCAATAATGGCGTAAGAACTACAACAAGCCCCGAACTTTAAAAGATGGAGCGTAAACTGCATCACTCGAAAACGAAATTTCCTTGCAAATGTTTTTTTTGCCGCGGCCAACTAGCGCAAACTCCAAAATTGCTAGATTTTTTGGATTTTTATTTTCACAACTAGCTATCTAGCATACTAAACGAGCATTCCGAGAACACCGGTAGTACCGGTTCGAACGAAAGTTGATGGGCAAGTACTCATTTCCGGGAAGCGTAGACCTATCCGTACCCCACACGGCGACGGCCTTCGCAGACTTGTGTGCGGTCTGTGTTCCGGGCGGGGAGGAAGAAACGCCTCACATAACGTCGGCTCTGTTGGGTGCTCGTGGGCGGTTGCGCCGTGCGGTCAATGCCGAGGCTGCGTTGCGTGAGCAGGCGCAAGCTCAGATTGACCTCCTGCGTGACCTCCGTGACCACAGCAGGGCTGTAAGAGGCGTCGATTGCTGCGATAGGCCTCGCTTCACATCCGGGCGGGGAGTTACGAACGACTGAGGCTCCAGAGATCGAGGAGCTACTTGACCGTTCGTACGAAGGGATACAGGAGCAAGTCGACGCCGAACGCAAGGTGCACCAGATCGTGGAGAACTTAAGGAATGTGAATCGGTCCATGTTTCGCGGCACCACGTTGCGTGCACCGACGCCATCTGGATCGCCAGAGCCTGATCTGGAGCTTCCGGAACCAGCTGCAGCGGACGACGTGGCCAGAGAAGTGGAGCTTGCCGAAGCTGGTGATGGAGCGGGAGCTTCCGATGCGGGCCGCGTGGTGGGGTCAGCTGATGCTGCTGAGCCAACCGAAGTCGCGGATATCGCGATGACGTCTCCGAGCGGTCCTGCAGAAGCTGCCGCAGCCACCGATACTATGGCTGCCGATGAGGATGGAATCCTCCCAAGCCCTGCGCCATCTCCGATTGACAGGCCAAACGTACGAAGAACAGTGGTCCCCAGCGCTCCTTGGCCGGGTACCTCGGCTCAGTTCCAGTCATCAAAGCCGGCCGATATTTTCAAGAACGTGACGCGTGGCGCGTCTGTGTCCGGTCGTGGTTTCCGTTCGGGCTTTCCCACGCCCCGTGGGCTTGTTTATGGGCGTGAACGTGGTCGCGGGGCGACGAATACCGTACTGGCCATGAGGCGAGTAGTTAGTCGCGGTTAGGCCGAAACGGATAGTACCTTGAACGTTCCTAATAAACGGCCCTGAGCCTTTTCGTGATTGTCCATCAGGTTCCTTTTGCGTACTAGTAGATAGGAGGCAATCCTAGTTGCCTTGGTCGTTTTCAAAAGACGACATTGTTCGATACCGAACAGTGTGGTAAAGCTCCTACAAACGTACAACGAGGGTGGCGGAAATGGACTCGTGCCGTGGCTGTTCCGTGTACGTCATGGGGGCTCGCGCAGCGAGTGCTGCGAGGTGGGTGCTCCAGAAATGTTTGCAATTATTGTTGCGCGGAGCGTATGCGCCTCGCGCGGACGTCGGTAACCGATTCGTTAGACAGTATTGCAAGTAGCGGCGCGCGCGTGGAAGCCAAAACCTCGTAAGTATTTTGACCGGGCGGATAGTACAAATCAGGCATTCTGAGTACCTGAAGCGCCAACGTTTCAGAGCTGGAGGCCAAACACTGAATCAGCCGTTTTTCATACCGTACGGGCAGGCAATTTTCGTGACGAATGTTTTGATTCGCCTTGCAAGTAGCCGTGGCGTGCTGGTGGTCGCGCCGTGGTGATCCGCTCCAGGAGGGTATGGAAGTCCGTTCGGTATTGCTTGCACCGTGCCGCGTGTGTGCAACGGCGCGTGCGCGGCGGCGTGTCGCAATGCCTCGCACTGGCTTCTACCAGTGCGCACGCGCGGTTATTCCGTACGGTATATAAGTACTCTCCTCCCCCTCCCTGAAGTGTCGCAGAAGTCGAACGGTTTCTGCGGCGCCAGTATCGGGCAATGAAGTGTTGGGGGAGGTTTTTCGGGGGTCCGTAGGTATCCTTGGCGGCAGTGTAGCCTTACCAACGTACACGGTATTCTTGTCCGTTCGAAGTGTCGCGATGTGCGACAAAGTTCTCTACTACGCTCGGAACTGTTCCGGACGGTGCTATGGGCACTGCGTCGCTCACTATGTCTCCTGCGACAGGTACGTGTGGATCGGTGACGACCGTACCACGCGTATGTTCGGATGTAACCGGTGCAGTGCTCTTCCGCACGGACGTAGCTCTCGTAACAAGGTCGATACTGATCGTGCTATGGATGCCGTCCTGGTCGATAGTGACGTTTTTGTCCGTTGCAGAGATAACTGTGAACGTTCCAGTCGTCTTCGGTAAGAGCATCCGATATGTACGTTCTTGGTCCGTGAGGTCTTGGTCCGTGCTTTTATATTCCGGTCGGTCGACGAAAACTTCTTCGCCAGCAGCAAAGCTGGGTGTGTACCGTACGGTACTGTCGAACTCCTGTTTGTAGCGCTGTTGCGCGCGCGTCAGCTTTTTCCGTGCGGTCTGTAACGTAGCCTGCAGCAGCTTTAGCGTATAACGCTTACGCTGAGCTGCTGTAGGCTGCGTTGTAGTCGCCGGGTCCAATGCTGTACTCGGTTCATCCAAAAGTACGCCCGAAGGTGTACGCGTGAGGACGAATCGGAACGGAGAAGTTCCTAACGACCAGTCCACCTGCCGATTGTAGCCATACGTTAGAAGTTGTACGTACGCGTGCCACGTTCTCTGGTGTTCCGCGACGTAGTGGCGCAGAATCTCCACGAGTGTCATATTGAACCGTTCGGCCTGACCGTTTGTTTGCGGGTGATACGCCTTGGTGAGAACGTGTTTGGTACCCAGAGCGGAACATACCGTCTTGAAGAACTTCGACACAAACCGCGGTGCGTTATCGGTCAACATGTAGTTCGGCATTCCGTACGAATAAACCCAGAGTTCGAGGAACACCTTGGCTACAGCTGGTGCTGTTGTAGACCGCATTGGTATGGCGCGAGCCAGTTTGCTGAACCGATCGGTCATTACCAGTATGTATTGGTACCCGTTTAGAGGTTTCGTAAATGGGCCTACGATGTCCATGGCGATCAAGTTTAGAGGACCGGCGGCGGGGAACAGCTTCAGCAGCTTCTGTGAGCGGAAACGCGTTCCTCTCGTAGCCGGGCACGTGCGGCAATCCCGTACGGTCTGAAATACGTCGTTGGCCATGTTGGGCCAATAGAAATCTCGGAGAAGACTTTCGTACATCCGAGTGGAGCCTGGGTGTCCGACCGTGCCGGAGTAGTGCGTCAAATAGAGAACGCGTGGCTGCAGAGACGCGGGCACGACCTTCTGAACCGCACCGTCCAATGAAGCCTTCTGTACGATGAGTCCGTGTCGGTCGACGTCGAAGAGAGTGACACCATTGCCGATATATTTCCGTAAGGACTCGTGGAAAACGTCCGTCGCTTGCTCGCGGACCAGTTCCTCGATGTTGAGTGGTACGGCATTGGTGTTCTCTCTTCGAACTGTTAGTACTTCGGGAAGTCTTGGAGCTGACCGTTCGGACCTAGGCCAGTAGACGCACACCTCAGTGTACTCTGTCCAAATAACGGAGATGTTGGCGATTAAATAGCCATCTTCCGTAGGGTCATCAACGAACAAGCAGGGGATCTCGTCGCCCAGCGTAGTATTGTCTTCGCCATCCGAACGTACTCGGGAAAGGGCGTCCGCGGCCTGGTTTTTTAATTCCCGGGCCGTGAATGACGTCGAAGTCGTACTCCATTAGGCGAAGTCGCCAGCGTGCCAATCGTCCAGAGGCGTCTGCTAGGTTGAGCAACTACCTCAGAGAGCGGTGATCCGTTCGGACTGTAAATCTCTGACTCTCTAGGTACGGTCGGGGGTGTAGGATGGCCCATACGGCCTCCAGGCATTCACGCTCGGTCGTAGAGTAGCTTCGCTCCGCCTTGGTTAGCGGGCGACTCCAGTATCCGACCGGAAGAAGCTCACCGTCTGGCTGCCTCTGAAGCAGTGCACATCCCTCCTGACGATCACACGCGTCAGTATTCAGTACGTACGGACATCCTTGCTTCGGGATGGCCAGTATTGGGGGACGAATGAGACGTTGTCGGAGTTCGTCAAATGCATCCTATTTCGTATCGGACAGCGTTCCGAAGCTCGTGGGCTGGCCTATTTTCCAGCTTGGCATTCAGCGGTGCCGCTACGTCTGTGTTCTGCAAAGTGGAATACTGGGTGCAATGTGTGGAATAGTTGCTAGTTTTAGGCCTTATCTGGGCGCGCGCGGGGGTGGCAGAGGCTGGCACTCAAAAAATTAACAAATTTTGGAATACTGTATTCCATCTCGCGCAGTTTAATCCTAGGGTCTCCTAGTATTTCGAGAGGTTCGCCTCGCAACCCACCCCAACTACACTCTTTTCGACGACCCTCTCCAAATTTTCCATTTGTGCTAGTTCCAATTTCCATCTCGCCCGAAAATGCGAAACAATTGGCAACCCAGCCAGCTTAAAACATCTGCTCATTCCTTCCCATCTCCACCTCCACTCAACACCGCCACCCCCTTACCATACTATAGTCAATTTCCGCACCTCACGCGTTCGGATCCTGCGTCTCCGTCTCCTCAAACGTCATCTCGTAGAAGTTCCGCGGGCAGCTCTCCCCATTCTCGTACACCCTCTTCGCCCCAGAACGGCTCCCCATACAACCCATCCTTCTCTTCCTCTGGTCTTCCAGTATGCGCTCCGCCGCCTGCACCGCGTGCGCCGCGCTCCGAAACCCAGTCAACGTCGCAGCCTCCATCCCCGGCCGCACCGCCTCTCCCGCCACCTTCTGTCCCTCCTTGCCTCTCTTCTTCAAGCGACTACCCACTTCCTTAGTCTTTGGCGTCACTGGCGACCCTTTCTCGACCTTGATTTCCCCCTTGGCACAACTTCCTCCCACCTCCCCCCCTGTCCCCGTCAGCATCCCCTTCATTTCCACCAACAACAACCAGGGCTTTTGCCACCTCTCCAATCTGCATCTCTAGCATCTCTAACCTCCCCTTCAGCATCACAATCTCCTCCCTCAGCTTCCCAATCTCCTTCCCCACGCAGTCCACCATCCCCTCCGCATGATGACCTATCTCCATTCCCAGCACCTTCAAACCATTCCGCAAATTCGATATAGATTCCAATGACACCCCATTCTCCTCCCCACTCAACACCACCCCTCCCATATTCCCCATACTCTCTGCAATACAATCATTTATTCGCTCCTTCATCACAACTCCCAACAACCTCACCCGCTCTTTCATTTCCGCCGTAAACCGCTCTTCCCCACCCCCTGCTCCACCTCCACCCTCCATGTGCTCCCCAATCCCCAACTGGCTCAGGTTCACCGCCCCTTTCCTCCATACCCCATCCTTCTCCCCCTTCTTCTCCACCACCTTCGAGCCCACATCCGCAGCCCCTGCCTTCCCCACAGCCACAACCTCCTCCTCTCGTGACCCTCCATCCACCCGCGCAATCTCGGCCACTTCACGCTTTGGAGACGGCGTCCTTCCGATCTCCTTCCCTTCCAAGAAGGCAAGAAGCTCCTCGTCCTTCACGTATCCGCTCGACATCTTAGAGAATCTAAAAGCCTCACTGAAAACAAGAATTCGGTGCGATACGGTGCAATCGACGCCGTCCTCGTTGTCCGTGCATCGGCCCGTGCGCACGGCCTTATCTGCCACCTTGATTTTCCCCTTTCTGTTTCCACCGATTTCGCGCCGAAACATCTACTGTACGCCTCGTCACCACTGCACTACCTAAGACCCACCCCGTCTACTCTGACCCTCCCACATCCTCTCCAGTTACCTCGTGTCTACCGGCGGCATGTTCTTCTTCCGCCATACCCTCACTTGGTTCTGAGAAAAGCAAAAAACGTCGCCAGTGGAGACCAGGTGGGTCCGTAGTCCCGACAGTGTGTACAATAGCTTGGCCCTCCAGCCACCTCGTCTCGACTGGGGACTTGTTGTTTTTCTGCCACAAACTCACTTGGTTGTGGCAGAAGAACAGATAGTCCCAGTGGAGACCAAGTGGCTAACTTTGTCGCGATAGTTTGTACAATAGTTCGGGCCTCCAGCTACCTCGTCTCGACTGTGCACTTGCTTCCTTTCTGGCACAACCTCACGTGGTTGTGGCAGAAAAAGAATACGTCCCCAATCCAGGCGAATGCTTACCTCTAGATATATAATGTGCAAACGAGACTTTAGCACTCCTGCTTGTTTAATGGTTTCAGTACCGATACCGCATTTCGAAAACAAGCTATGGAATTGGCTAGATCAGAAGAGCTGAATATAGCAGTTCCCGCAAGCAAAGTATTGGAAACGGCTTCGACTACTCCCCTCACATTACTTAGCCCAATACCTCCAACCACTTGTATTCCTATCCTTGGATACTTCTCTCGCGCATGGCACACCTTATCAATAACACTTTCCATAAACATTTTTCCCCAAATCCTGGCTCTACCGCCATCAGCAATAACATGTCGACAATCCCTTCCTCTGTAATTATTTCCACGACCTTTAGAGAAGTGTTGGGACGGAGTGCAACCCCAACCTGCATCCTTCTATATTTGATTCCTCTACAAACCTCCTTCGCTACCGCAATATCCTCCTCAGAAGGTCCGTTGTACGGTTCCAACGCCTTACATACACTTTCGATATGAAAGGTGACTCCATCTGCGCCGGCTTCAGCAAGGTCTTCTATCCATCGACCAGGGTCCGACACCATCAAATGGCAGTCCAGAAACAGATTGGTGTGCCTCCGAAGGGCTTTCACTACAGGCGGTCCAATAGTAAGGTTCGGCACAAAATATGCATCCATTACATCTATATGTAGCCAGTCCGCTCCAGCTCTTTTCATCTCACCCGCCTTCTCCGAGAGTCGAGCAAAGTCGGATGCCAGAATAGACGGAGCTACAATCAAACGAGATTCTGTACTAGATTCCATACTAGATAACTTGCGTAACCCCCTAAACGGCCGCAACAGCATTGCTTCGTCACAGAAGCTGCGCTTCTTTTATAGAAAAAACACCTAAAGCAGGTAACCTCATTCTGAATACTCTGTGGTATTTATGAAGCAGTATACGGATATATATATACCCCGCAGTCGAGTTCTATGTACTCCTTACACTTCAACAGTCTTAAAAATTTTCACACATATTATATCCGCTCTTCTCTCTTCATAAAACACTCATGAGCAATCGGGAGTCTAGAACTTATACCCCTCATTCTCCAGTATGACATTTCATACATTGCATTTAAGGTTTCGAAATGCCCTATGTCCACATTCTCTGCTTACCTCTCTTTTCTATTAAAGAGCTTTTACTTCTTCCAACAGACTCTCGCATCGGTTCGTATAAGAACTTCAACTTCAAAATGGAACACAACCATCATGTTCCCCCGACTCCACCTCCGAGTCCAAATACTGCAGCCATCATCGTCGGCAGGGGTCGCATTGGTACAATGCTCTTCAGCTATGGAGACTATTGTTTCTCTACGGAATACTTCCGTAACATGGCTGTTGTTCCCAATGGTTCCATACTGCTCTGTGGGAAAGCAAAATCATTATAGAGTACAATTGAGGCCTGTCCCCCCTCGCGGAGAGAGGATCTCGTATTCTTTCAGAATGGAGATGAACTCCCCGTCCTTTCTAAGAACGGCCTACAGTCCTGTACAAAGGTCGTTCTATACGTTGGTCTACAGTCCTGTACAATGGTTGTTCTATACGTTGGTGTTCCATCACGAAGCGCAGCCCCGCAGGATGGTTTTACGCTTCAAAGTCCTCACGGTCTCACTGTCGCAACTGGTAAGTGGTCCCAGTTCCTTGCAGAGAAATTATGGTCTGCAGAGCTCACTTGCACCGTTGTCGATGACGACACCTTCCTCAGAAGCTATTACGAGAAACTCGTGTGGATATCGACCTTCAACCTCGTCGGCGCCTCACATGGTTTCGTTCCCATGCATGTAGTGGCCACGGATTACAAAGCAGTTGTGTCCACGATTATGAAAGAGCTGTTTAGAATCGTTTCTCTCAAAACCGGCATTGTATTCCAACTTAGAGAGGTCATCGACAGGCTTCTTGCTTACAGAAGAACACTTGCCTGGTTCCCTACTTCCTTCTCCGAGTTTCAGTTTAGAAGCGCCTACTTCTCGGAGTTTTCTCGCCAGGAGAGATGTGCCGGGTCCCGTGACCGCGCTCCTTTCCATACGAACTACGTCAATGTCCTTCTTCACGACATACTTTTCCCATTAAATTGACTGAAGCATATCTGAAAGGAGAACTTTGAGATTGTTTGTATGGCAGGTCGTGAGCCTACAGGAATTAAAAAGAGGCAAGATGTGTAGATTATATGACATCAAGTAGAGTCCGCTTAGGTTTAATTGGTGTTCATTGTGTCATTTCAATGTACTTTTTAAGTAAAGAAACGCAATCACTGTTTTAGAAACTGAACACGTTGCATCACCTTCACGCATATGCACCAAGACTGCAAAGCAGTGCCTATTACATAGCCATCACTGTAGTTCATCATTTCCATACAGCTCAGCCACCTTCCTAATTGTCACATGTAGCGCATGCACATCCTCAAGAATAAAACGTGCATATAGTGGGACCTTCTCACCCCTCACATGGACACCGAATACAGCCATTTCATACATAGGTTCGTCATTCGAATCATTTCCGAAAGCCACGACCTCTTCCGTTTCTAAAAAAGTGGGTTCCGAATCCACAAGATGCGTCGCTCCACTTCTTTTCGTATATTGCTTATCCGCTATGTCAACATTTTCTGGTTGCGGATAATGTACGAGATTCGGAAAGCTATTCAAAAGACTTGCAATTCCGGAATCAATTTCCTCCTTCCACTTTAACAGTCCACCGTACATAAAGTTCGGAAGTCCACTGTCTTTCATAGTCTTCACAAATGCCTTAGTCTCCTCGTCTCCAATCCGATAAATTCCATTCTGCTCCGTCCCAAGTGACTCCAGTTTTTCACAGCATCGTTCAATTGCATACGTATCCAAGTCCTGTTCAAGGTCGATTCCATCCGACAATCGCACACTAGCACCTTGGTTAGCCGAAATTTCAAACTTATACCCTTCGAGCCCCTCCATGAAACCTTCCGCACTATCCACATCTCTCCCAGTCGCGATACCAAAACCTACTTTCTCATTAATAATCTTCATACACTCCACAACGCTCCGAAGTATATTCTCCGCACTGTTCTACAGCGTCCCATCAATTTCGCTTATGATTCCATATCCATTCGAATGTATTATGCCTGCTAATTCATCGGGGGAAACTATCTTTAGGTCGTACTGACTCCCAGCCATGTAGAACGCTACTGTTATCAACAATACTGTGAACAGTGTACTGCAGCAAGAGAAGACAAAACTCCTCATCCTCTCCTTTACACACAATTCGAAACCCCAAACGCAACCCTTCGTCGACCGCCGCCACCCCTTCCTCCCCGCAATTAATTAATAGGATGCGTAAAACGTCCTGTAACCATCATCACAACCTCTCATTGAAAGGACGTAACATCCTTCATCGTAATTGAAACGACCTCATTACTCCATGTACTCTTCCTCCCCTAGTAAGTATAACATGAACACCATTGCTCTGTGCCCATCTATTCGTATCAGTGGACTCAACAATGTAAAAAACTAACTTTTATCCCCCGGACCACCCCAAAATGAATCGTGCATTTGCTTCTATCCGACCAAATCAAACTATCGCCGTAGCTCTCGCCTATTCGGAAACAGCTGTGCTGGCCGGCGAAACTAGATCAATGGAGCAGAGGGGGATTAAGTGCTTCTATATGGATATCATGGACGGCCATTTCGTCCCAGATATAACTTGGGGTCCGCACCCTGTTCGATCATTGGCCAAGTATACAGACGATTTCATACATTTTCAGCTGATGGGTTTGAATCCTGAAAAATGGATTCACTTCATAGCTGACGCCGGCGCAAGCGCCTGTAGCTTCCACTTCGAAAGCCTCTACGTTGCACCTTACATATGTGAACAAGCTGGCATCCATACAACAGCTTGCAAAGTACCTGAGAAAACGGATTTGGAGCGTGCAACGACATTGGCTGATTCTATAAGGGAAGCTGATATGGAGTGTGACGTTGCGCTGCTTCCCGGAACACCGCTGTCTCCCGTAAAGCAATTGATTGATGATGGTATCGTTGACCACGTGATGTTCATGACAGCAGAAACCGCAATTCGCCCCCCACTCCAATTTGAAACCAACGTTTTATCCAAAATCAAACAAGCAAGATATCTTTATCCGCAACTACGAATACATACTCATGGAGGCATCACTATGCATGACGCTCGAGCACTGTTCGATGGCGGCGCCAACGTCGTTGTAATAGACTCTGGTATTTTCAAATAGTCTACGACATAAAAGAACTATAGCTTTCTATCCGCTATGAGCATTGATATTCAGTTCACATTATAATACACAACATCCTCTGTTCTCAAAGTCTAAATTTAAACACTCACAAGTGATACCATTCACTCAGTTAGACGCAATCCATTCATTGTCAAAAGAATTTTTATTTAATCACAAGTTGATCTAATGTCACATATCGTTTTCGTTTCGTGGATCATCCCTACGTTTCCTTAAGATTAACAACGGGACATCATCATCACTGCTACTAGAGAGATGCTCTACTACGTTTTCGTCATCTTCGTCACCACTCTCTATGATTACCTCATTTTGAACATTCTCCTTCATATCGTCTGACTCTTCCTCATCTTCATCCTGTCCTTCGTCCTCCTCCCCCAGAAACGGCGGTTTGAAGTCTCTCACCCTGTGAACTGCATCCGGTAAGCTGTAACCCTCTGGTACCATGTACATGTTATACCTGACCAACAGTTCCATGGTTTCCGGTCGATCACATTTATCCTTTCTACTCGCTCCAGCGTGGGTCACATCGCTCCTACCGATGAATATGGAGAACGGTGGGATTATGACCTTCTTCGCAGGGTAGACACCGGAGATCAGCCGCAACTGCTGATTGTTGAAACCCATCACCTTGTGACTCCCAGCAGTTATCCAGAGGGGGAAGCCGTGTCTTCCAGAAGCCATTAAGAAGTACCATGGATTTCCAGTGAACAACGATTCCATCGTCACCAGACCACTAAAGTCTGTATGTAACGTCTGTCTCCCACATTTCCATGTCGTTCCAAGAAAACGACCTCTAGCCTTGGGTGTGAACATCTTCTTCACACCTTCCTTCCCATTGTCCTAAATTCCCAACGCAGCCGCTATCGTTCCCATTCGAACATCAAGTAAAGGTTTTCTTACCACCCACTACAATTCCTGATTCTCTTCCATCTTGTCCAACGTTCCCCGGCGAGTGGACATCACTCAGCCTTCAAACGGACCTTTCCTTCCTTCCAGCGGAACATCGTCTTCGTTGATGATCGAGACGTAAGACCGTTTTCCCTCGCCTTTTCGCATATCTGGAATCGCGGCAAATTCGCTCTGAAAGAAGTCCATGAGCCTTTCGGACACATCACCAGACCGTTCCTTTTCGTACAAACCATCCCACACCGGGACATTCTCGTCCTTCGCAAAACAATCCAGGATACAGTATCCTTCATGACGGAGGTTGCTCTCCATGCGAGTGAAGAACATATGGCTAAACTCATCATGCTCCTTGGCCGCAACCCATAGAGCTTCTTCGTCATTCATGTTCTGCGGTTGGTTTTCTGGGTATTTCAACCCATACTTTACCCCCTGCATCTGATGCTCCGCCCTTGCTGCGTGCCAGAATACAAGATGATGCACATCGCGAAAGTCAGATACACTGAGCAACTCAGCCCTGTGTGTCTCCGGGAGATAGATGCTCCTAAGCCACGGCTCCTTGTGCTCAATGACTTTCCTGCCCTTCCATTCACTTGGACGAAGCATGACGAATGAGCACCACGATGGAAACCCTTCTCCAGTATATGCATCTCCTCGATTGAGACCCAGCTCTTCAGATTGAGGTGCAACTTCAGGCACCTTATCATCAAAGCCGCCTTCCCCACCAACATCTGCACCCGGTCCATCTCCTTCTATGACACGATTCGCTGGCATCGTGACAGCCAGTAGTTCGGCGTCGTCCACGAATGCTGAATTTCCTCCGACCTCATTGTCCATGGATACAGTATCATCACAGTTTCGGGTGGAGCGACCGGCGACTCGTTTCGAGGCTTTTCTCTTTATGTCCATGCTAGGACATATCATGAATGAGAAGGAAGAAAGGAGAATAGCTGCAAGATCAGATGTCCTTTCGAGAGAAGGCCATTGAAAAGGAGACGTGCTTTGGAGGGAATCAAAGGCTCTCCGTACATACAAAGCTTGACGTCCTTCGAGAAGAGCAATTGTGATCGACTCGTGTTCGCAGTTTGTGAGGTTGTTTATGCCTGGGATATCTTCGCGAGGTTCATCGGGTATCCTAATACTGACGATATGCTCCGTCCTTATATATTTATGGACTTGCAGTCGTTAACGTACCGGGTTCTTAAATCTCGAGAAGATGGATACGCTCCTCCATCGCAAAGTACACGTATAGAGAGCGGTGTAGTTCCACAACCAGACATCGGAGGGTTTCCACAATCTCTAGATAATGAACTGGATGGAAATCTCCGACTTTTAGCTGCAGAGTTTCTGAATGATATAGAAACTATATGCACGCACAATTGTCTGTATGAGATGGAGCCGAAGCGTATCGGGGAGTGGATCATGTTTGACCAGATGAGACCAGATATGCACAGTAGGGCTGAGAATCCCAACCACAAAAGAGATGAGAAACTACCGGAAAGATTCGATAAGCTCTCGGATACTTTATGGGAACCCATACAGCGCAAGAGACAGTCCGTGGGTTATGAGGTGTGTGTGCTCTAGGGCCCTGGGGAGAGCTCGTTACGGAAACCTACTAGCAGTACTGACGAAATTGTCAACCTCCTAAGCTCTGATGATGATGATTTCGAGTCTCCGAGACCATCGGGAACACAGGCTGTTGGATATAGTGTAAGTGACACAGGAACCGAACCACCTATAAAAGGGATGCCTAATGTGCTGAAGAGCTTAATGAACACGGTGTGGGAAGGATTCAAAAAGTCGTACATCGCAGCATATAATTGCGAAATGAAAAGCCTTGGTGTGACACACCAGACTCTGGGTGTGAAGAGCGCTATTGAATGGGGAGAAGCGCAACTGGTGCTTACGGACCCCCCTTCAATACACGGAGAAAGAGGGCTAAGCAAAACAGTGGACATGATGTGTTGACTGAAGAGGATATGATCGATGCTGCAGAAGCCACTGATTCGGTGCTTCGTCCGGGCGGTCATTTCATCATATTCTGCAGCATGGAGCAGTTCCCCCAATGGTTCAAGATTCTACTTGAGACACCGTGTCACCAGAATCAGAACAAACCAGCGTTCCGGGTTGACGCTCATCCGATGGTATTCATTCGTGATGCCGCTAACTTCAACTGGTATCCGTCGAAGAAGGTGGGATTAAAACCACTGACGGAGTATGCCATACATGGAGTCAAACTTGGGCTCTCGAGCCAAGAACAGGCCAGTATGACTCCGTTGGCCCCTGCTGGAATAGTACCGAGCAGTTTCCCAGTCACGAAGATTGTCCTCGATAATGTCCCTAAACCTGGAAGAGAGGAAGGGTTGGTATGGAGAGTGAAGGAAAAAGGCAGTTCCACATTCACGAGCCAGTTAATTCGACCGGAGCAGAAGGCAAGAACATTCATGGGCGAGTTGATTGCTCGTTTTACGAAGCCCGCCGACCTCGTTGTGGACTTCTTTTCCGGAATCTTCTCGACTGGAGTGGCCTGTGTTTTACTCCCTGAAAGCAGAAAGTTCCTGGGCTGTGAGAAGGACGAAGCATGCTTTACTCATGCGAAAGCCTCCGCGACCCTGGCTTTCTGCCAGATTCTTCACGATGGCGCCACAGACGTCGTCCTGGATCAAAAAGTGGTGGATGCGGCATCCAAAGTCTACGACCGTGTCCTAACAGCTTATAAAAGGACACGGGCGGAATGGACTGCCCCACCGGGGTATCCACCTTATCAGACGCTCCCTCGTCACATCCTAAAATTCGTGGAGGGTTTTTGTGTGGCACCCGGACTCGTACACGAATGTGTGGATAAGAATATGGATGAATGGAGCTCTTCGTATCGAGGTGCACTGCATATTATGTCTCCGTATACCCTTCTGGTTGTTGATGCAAGGAGATACCGTCTACGAATTGGTCCATCTCACATCAAGCTCTCTAAGGTTGGCAGAGGTGTGTTCACTACGGGCATGATATCCGAAGGTGAGACCTTTTGCTACTTCTGCGGGACTCTGGTGTATTCAGATCTCTCTGGTAGAACCGAGAGGCACACGAAGTACGGATCGGGAATTCTTGGGACTACCCCTTGGAGATACAAGTTATTCTCCATGATGGTGACTGTAGGAGGCCGAGAGTTTCTAAGCTTGAAGAACCGGCCTGGTGAAGAGCGAGGTTCGAAAGAGAGAGAGGTATATATTGTCCCCGCTCCTTTTTGTATAGCAGGCTATATTAACGATGCTGGATACCATGCTGGAGATGAGGACCTAGCACTGCCCAGGTCCGAAAGGAAGCGAAGCCCAAATGTGATAATTCGTGAGACCAAACCCGTCATACAGTCGAAGTCCGAACTTATGAAGTATATACTTCTTCGAGTTACGGCTAAGAGACATATAGAAGTTGGTGAGGAGCTCTATTTCAGTTATGGTGCGGAGTACAATTGGGACTGGGCTCTCACTCGTGATCCCGCTGAGGACGATGGGTGGTTGCGAGGTCAATAGGCAACTTCCTTTGTGTAGCTGCACGATTTTTAGTGTCCAATGATTTACACAGGTTCTGTAAACTGACCGTTATTGATTCCGCTATTCCAATCATCATACTCCCTTCCGTGTCCAACCCTCCTCGCACTCTCACACCGTTCTCCGAATCCCCTTTAATCTCCAATCTCTTTGTCTTCCGTGTTCCCTTTCCTCAACTTGGGCATTGGTACCAATTAACAACATGGTGGAGAAGGCAAGAACGCGGGGCATACAGCCACGCAAGAAGCCTGTAGGAAAGAAGAAGAAACTTGGTGAGGATAACAGAGGTTCAACACGAGTGGCTGCTAAAACAACGCCACGTCACTCACCTGCAGCGAAGGCCAACCATGGGCCTAATCCCACCGTTGGTCACCGCTATTTTCGCCGCAAAGATACCTCTGCGAACACGAGCGATGTACGTCAAAGCAGGCCATTGCCGAGCTCCCCAACGCAATCCAGTGGCAACGTTGAGCGAAATCCCAACTTCGAAGGTATTGTACCCGTTCCGAAAGCTCGAGAACTGGCAGCTTCGTTGACAAGGGATATTGTGAAAAAGGTTCGAGTTTCAGAAGAGGAGCAAGAGCATGTCCGTGTGTCTGAACTGGAAAGTAGTCCCACTGCAAGAGACCTACAACGGAGTGTGGGCGATCCCACAACCATTCCACAGCCATCACCATTTTCGACGCGAAGGGCATCTACAGCTGCATTGAAGCCCCGAAGGGTCGGCACACAGGGTGTGAGAAGGGGAAACCCTCGGAACTCGAACTTGTCGGGGCGAAAAAGGCTCAGAGAGGAGAACTCTGGGCGGCGTGTGGCTGACACTTTGGACAATGCGGATAGTGCAGGGGATGAAATAACTCCAGTATATCGGGCAGTAAAGAGGACTTTAACCTCTACTGGAGTACACGGAACAAGGGAGGTACATGAAGTGAAGGAGGAGGAGGAAGAACACAGGGGAACTGTCGAGAAAGAAATCACGTCTTCTGGACACCATAAAGATTTGCTGAAAGAAATCAATAGCTTAAAAGCAAAGGTGAAGAAATTGGAGGAGGATTTGATGATACGGGGAATCCTTGTGAAGGTTGCGCAAGAGCAGAGCACAGCCTTGAAGCCTAAGCTTGACGAGAAAGAACTGGTGATTGAATGTTTACGTGGAGCATTGAAGCAGGAGGGCAGTAACACTTCCCGTACCGGTGAACCCGGACGAATCGGACGAAAGAAGCATCGAATCGCTGTTAGCGATGCGGTTCAAGGAGTTTCACGAGGATTGTATCACAATATGTTGACGTGGGCGACGAGAGAGATCAGTGAACTGTGTTTTGAAGGTGAGAAACCTTCAAGGAATTGGATCAATCGAGCTGAGAAATTGGAGGTAGCGACGGAGAATGGAGAAGGGATAATTGGGAACGATGGGGATGGTGTCGCGATGGTTCCCAAGAATTCTGTGGAGCTCCTCGCCAGTTTCGGTATGTTCACACCATCTGTTGAAGGGGGTGCGGATGCGCTGCTGACGATTATGGTACAGAGTGAGTTGAAAGAAGTGAGTTGGGAAGGAATTAGACAGACCTCTCTCACAGAAAGATGCACATTAGGAATGTGTGCGGATATGTGTCTAAGGCAGAGAATGAAGCAGACATTGAGTGATGTTGTGGGGGTGCGAAAGAGAAATACAAGGGATAAATTGTTTTTGTTGTTGGGTTATGATCTAATATGGAGAAGAACGAAAGTGGTGGAAGAAAATGCCGGTGAAGTTGAACAGCAGCTGAGGGAAGCACAAGAGAACATCTTGCGACTTGGTGCGAATGGAACCCCCACCACGTCATGGTGGAGGAAAGCTCCACTTGATCGTGTGAAGTACTCGAAGGCTGAGAATGACGGGGATGAAATGGATACGAACGACCAGGACTGGTTCTTCAGAAACACCGTAGGCGTAGAAGTGTTGAAGGAGTTCATTGGATATGATGTTGAGGATAAAGAGGAAGGGACATTAGTGGATGGCAAGATACTCACACTTGCACGTTTAGACGTCTGGATTCTGACGGTTGTCACTCTTGTTACTGCTCAATCTCCGAGAGGTGGGAAAAGGCAGAAACAGTTCGCGAAGAAGTATGCGGAGTTATTACCTCTCTGTTTGAAAGAGTTGTTGGAAGATGTGCGGCAACATGTACAGAGAGGTCATTCCAACGAGTTCCATCACTATGGGAGTGCAGCACATGAATGGACTGGAGTGTTGGGGAATGATATGAGGGGGGCTACGATAGCGTTTCGAATGCCATCGAGCGGCCAGATATACCTAACGTTGCGTGAACGTTTCTTCGTTGAGAATGTGAGCAGGAGATTGGGGTCTGTTACAGATTGTTTTGTCGGAGAGTGTGAGGAAAGGGACATGGATTTCAAAGAGATCGATTTTGGAAGTAGCACACCAGTGGGGAGAGGATTGCAACGTGGTGACAATAAAGAAGAAGAATGATTGGAAATCGTTTACTGTTCTACTTCTATACGGGGTTCTTCAGGTTTAGTTGGGTTTTGAACAGCCTCATGATAAAATCTATTGATGTAGAATCGATTTTGAAACCATTGGAGTGTAGGAGAAAATGGCTGGGCTGGATAATTAGAACGAACTATATGTACTGTTCCCTGTATTGCTGAGCCCGGAACCATCCCATACCAAGGGGTGAGGTGTTCTGAGCTCTTTAGTTTTAATGGGCAGGGAAGGGCACAGTGTGATTCTCTTCATCACTTGTAGCCCAACGTAAAGATATGCATTGCAAAACATTGTAAAAGGCTGTTGCGGGAGGCAATACCTCAAAATACCGACAAATGCCACTTCTGGAACAGGGCCCGAGTATTCGAGAACAGACACACGAACAAGAGCGACTACTTGAGCAACCCATGTTGCACCTTGTTCTCCTTTGACCAAGATGGTCGAGAATTTGGCTTCCTGATCGGTTCGAAAGCTGGAGAGGAAAACACCCTTTGGTTGACAGGGTACTTGTTTCTACCTAGGACGATAGAATTGGACGAGGCCTCAAAATGTCGTAGAACGGGAACCATACCACCTCTTACCACTGCTAAGTTCACGAGTGTTATCCTGATCTTCTCCGGAAAGTGGGATATGGATTTATCTTCGAGCGTCTCCTCAACCAGGCTGAGGAACGGTGGAGGTGCTTGTTCCCCAATTTGGTCTAGAATGGAGATTGTATCATTATCCTGGACGTCCTTTTTAATATCAGATAGCGTCAGTGAAGATGTGGAGAGCCGCCTCACGTAGTGTCGAAGTTGTCCCATGGTTATCGAATGACCCCTCTTCGTAAATCGAGGAAGTTGAATAGAAGGAATTTGGTAAGCGTATGGGGCGCGTGACCTGCCTTCTCCGAGATTATCACCAATCCATTTCTTTTTCACATTTTCATGATCAATAGAGCGAATGGTTTCCTCTACAGCCGTGGCCGTTCTCCTCCACGTTCGCCGATAATGCCTTTTAAATAAGAGGTGGGCATGCTCATATATCCCTGCATCATAGTATTGGATACCTCCGAGACGTCTGATATCCTCGACGAGATGGTCAAGAAGATGAAACTTCAACGTTCCAAGTCTAAAGGGGTGGAAGTCGGCTAATGTTCTGGTCTTACATCGTTTGAAGGCTTTAATCTGGGCCTGGAGAGCTGAAAGAGAGCTTTCCTTCCAGTGTGGTTCTCGATTGTACCTCAAATGGCGCCGACCAAGTCTGAGTATTGTGTGAAGATGGTTGTGATAGGTGCTGTTTCATGTTTTCCAAAACATGTATCAAAGAAAGCGCCTATGAATGGGAAAACCATGTCCAGTTCTTTGTAGTGTTTTGCCTCCAGCATTTCGCGTAGACCTTTGTTGTTGAGTATACCGTTGAGAGACTTGCCTTTTTCTTGCGTAGAAAAGTCTATGTGCAGGCCTCTAGCGGGGAAGTCCCTTTCCATGGCGGCGAGGATGGCGTTTGCATGGTTTAGAAGTTGCGTTCGAATTGTTCGGAACGAGCGCGGTACAGATGCTCCTATGGTGGTTGACAGCGTGTGTGACTGAAGTCGCTCAATGGTGGCTGTTCTAATGAGTTTCGATATGCCAAGATGAAGGTTGTGCAACGGTTCGGAGGAAAAGAGGCTGTAAGGAGATAATCCTGGGATCAGACGAAGGATGAACGGGCTTTCTAGAAAAGATGGGGTAAGAGATACGGAGTTGGAGCGCATCAGAGAATCTGCCTGAGCTCTTCTATCTCTTGATCGACGGGGAGGTCGTCCAAGGTCTTCTTGCTCTGCATTTTTCAAGACTGCGGAATATGTTTCCCTTAGTCGTTTCGTATGGTCTTGTGTGCGCAACGAGAAAGAGGTAGGCACATCACTGGATAGAGAGGAGCGTGGCACTTGGCATCTGTGACAGGTGCGGCGTCCCGTTTTTGTGCCATGAATAATATACAGAATATCCTTTGCTTCAGGTATGTCTTCGCAGTAACTTGCCAACAGTGGATGGCATACCCGACGAACCTTGTCTTTCCCGGTGAACTCAATTCCTTTAAATGCAAGGTTTAGAATAGGCTCTAGAATACGACGAAGGGAGGGATGGAGAATCTGCATCCTCGCATCGCGGAGAGATTTGTTGGAGACGAAGAGCATGGCATCTGCATGCGACGAAGAAACTTCCTCCAGAGCTGTAGGGAAGTACGCAACTACTGTGAGGTCCTCGCGGATACATTTGCAGCGTAGATCGACGGAGAAATTGAGGAAAACGAGGTGAGGGGGATAGGCGGTGACGGAAGTTTTCTTTAGAGTTGTTGACGACTTATCGGTATATACCTGCAGAAGACCTACGAAAGATTCACTGAAACTTATTTCTTGAGTATGCCAAACTATTTTAGTATCCAGGGAGCCCATGACCACTTCCTTATGCTTGGAGGTGGCGTCTCTTGCGAGAGTTCCGGACATGGGATGAGAAATTTTCGTGGAGTGGGTCTGGGGGATAGGATGGAAGAAGGTGTTTTCGCTGTTAGCCAACTGGAGCTGCTTGAGTAGGGTCTCAATTGGGTCTCTCGTGTAGAGGGTGGCGCTGAACTTACATCCTTGTAGGGAGATAAAGGTTCGCTTGAATCCATCATCGGAAGCATATCGTTCGAAAATAGTATTCTTGAGTTCGGTACAGCGCTTGGAACTGGTGATGGTTTCGTTGAAGCGCTTCTACGAGAAGCGGGGGTTCCGAAGAAGACCATGGAGCTCGTCTGCTTCACGTTGACCAAGGTTGGAGGCCACAGAAGCCAGACAGACGGTAAGATAATCTATGTGAAGAGCGCCGAGCGACTCTTTGGAAGGTGGAGGAGTAGAGCCCTTCCCAATTGAGGTTTCAAAGGGTGGGGGAGAGGGTGACGGAGGTTTTGAACTCTACTCAACTCGGTCTGGTTCAGGAGGTTGCAGTGGAACGGAGACCTCCATTTCTTTGGGAGAGAAAGACTCGGCAATACGGCAGGGAGCTGTAACGATTTCCGAAGAAGAAGCGTTTGGAGGTGGGGGAGATAACTTGAAACGTTTGCTACGTCGAATGCTGTGCTGACCGTCTGATACGGCTTTCTGACGGTGAGGACACTGACTGACGTTTCTCTGAAGCGACAACACACCTCGTGCCATGAACGGACAACCGCGTTGCTTGTGACTGCAGTAGTAAACCATAATGGAGAGAAAGGGGTGAGAGAAGAGGAAGGGAACAAGGACGGAAGGGAAGCGGAAGACGGAAAGGCGGTGGAGAGGGTGCTGAGGACAGGGGAAGGAGTGGAGAACATATTTGATTTCAAATCACGTGCTTTCGTTCAAAAGGGGAACAAATGGACACGTCGACCTTGACTCCTGGGTTCAACCGTGGTTATCCACCACTGAAAATAATTCTATGGATTGACAATGATACATCTGTACACCTGTCCGATCTCGGCCGACGACGGGTAAAATTCTCTCTTGCCTCGCCTCCTCCATGAACTGGGATCTTCGTCCGGGCCAGCTTCCCAGTTGATACTGATGTAGATCACTGGCTTCTGGTACGTTTAAAAGTGACTTTCTCTCCATTTTGCATCCGAAGCTGACTACGATTTGCCATTGCGCTTCAACGAAGGCGATATTTGCTCCGTTTAGTTGGGGGTCTCGTGCGCGCAAACCATGATTTTTGCCTTCCGAAACGATTCGTCATGCGATTCGGAAGTTGAACGAACCGTTTCGGAGAGTCTCCTTTTGGTGGGGTGCCGACGTTTGGGTTCTTCTTATGATGCCCGTTTTGCGACTATGCGAAGAGGCGGATGGTCAACGGTGCCTCAATCTCTTGAATGCGTTCATGTTCTTGGTCCGTCACATTTATCTACTCTGCTGGGAAACGCTAATTATTCTAATATTGTTGTTTTATCTTCTTCGCTGTTGAACACAGGTACTGCCGTTGGAGAGCGCGTCGAATGTGCCACGATGCGGAATGGCTTCTTACTGAAGAATTCGTAATGATAAGTTTAAACTTTGGGAAAGCGAGGTTAGTCACGTTCTGTTCTGTTTCTGACATTTTAAGCGGCATTGTGTTGGTTCACAAGTAAAAGTTTCTTTATGTGCATCTGCGCATAGTCTAATGGTCAGCGAGTGCGTTACGGATACGTGGCCGAACGAGTATTTCTCAATGGTAAGTTCGATATGTTTTCATTGGGGGATGGTTTCTCTTTGGCCTGATTCTGACATGCTCTTCATCATTTCATTGCTAAACAGGTAAAGGATTGTTTCTTATGAAGCCGGTTTTGCGATGCGACTATACGATTATGTGGATGGTCAACGGTGGCACCGTTATGGTGGCACCGTTGACCATCCGCATACTCCTGTAGTCGCAGTGCCTCAATCTCTGGAATGCGTTCATGTTCTTGGTGCGTCATATTGATCTACTCTGCTGGGAAACGCTACGTATTCTAACTTGTTATTCTATCTTCTTCGCCGTTGAACACAGGTACTGTTGTTGGAGAGCGCGAGGAATGTGGCACGATGCAGAATGGTTTCGTACAGAAGACTGCGTCATGGTAAGTTTAAACTTTGGGAAAGCTACTTTAGGATTTGCATTAACTGAAGCTGTAGCATTATTTGCATTGATGATGGCTTGTTTAAAACAGTTTTTTGTATTTTTCAGTCAGTAGATTTTTTTATTATTTTTCCATTATCGCCATTATTTAGAAATTACAGTTAAATGTTTGTTATGCCCATAGCATTAAATATGTATAATGATATCAAACTTAATAGCGTGCGTTAAGTTTAAGCTTGATTATAAAGTTGCGAGATTTGTCACTTTCTGCTTTGTTTCTGACATTTGAAGCGGCATTTTATTGATTCACAGGTAAGCGATTTCGATGCGATTGCATACGACGTTGGTCTAATAGTGGGCACTTGCGTTACGCCTACGCGGCAGAATGAATTATTCTTAATGGGAAGTTGGCTGTGTTTTCATGGCGTGATGGTTTCTTCTTGGTTTGATTCTGACATGTTTTCAATCATTTCATTTCTTAACAGGTAAAGGACTGTTTCTTATGGTGCCCGTGTGGCGACTAGAAGAATATGGGGATGACCAGTGGTCAACGGTGCCTCAATCTCTTGAATGCGTTCATGTTCTTGGTGCGTCTTGTTGATCTACTCTGTCTGGAACTGCGTTTTTCAGTAATTTAACTTGCTGTTTCATTTTCTTAGCCGTTGAAGACAGGGAGCTCATGGTGGTACTACTGACTTCTTTTCTGACACACAGAAAGCACTCTGATATGCGGTACGTTTCTCACAAGAGTAATACACTACACTCCAGATTCGGAATACTGACAACTCGCTTCCTTTCCCTTTCCAAAACAGGTAAAACTAATTTGGAACGTTTTCGAGGCGGTGAGCGCTCCGTGCGATGAACGAACTGACAGGCGGCGCACGAAACGAGTTGTACAGTATCGACATGAGGCGCTTCGCCTCATGGCGGTAGTGCAGTTCGCAAGTGGGCTCGCATGCTCTGCGAAAATGCTCGCGCAGAGCGCCGTTCCATGGTGCTGGCGAGCATGAACCTGGCGAAGTTGACGCTCGCCGATGCCATTGAATAGAGATCTGCCAATGTAGTGAATAAGGATTAGAATAGCGATTGCGATAGGCAGCAGATAGATGAATAGATAAAAATAGAGGAAACTCTGGTTGAATAGGAAGCATCGGAACTAGCGCTACTATTCCATACGGTGGATGCGAGTATTCCACTTATTGACACGTTTAATGTGCACCCAATGTGGAAACTGGAACTGCACTTGGTGGAAAACTGCGCAGTTAATCCTGGCAGAGCAAACTAGCGCGACCGGAATACCACGGAGTAGTTCCTGCGGACCAATACTGGGCGACCCAAGCAATTTTCTGCAAAATTTGGAAAAGCAGAACAAGGAAATTTTCCAAAACATTTACTGGACGGCCCTTGCCAAATTCTGCGCGACCCTCGCCAGAAACCAGCATTTGCAGAACACAGACGTATTTCGTTAGAAATTGGGGACGAAATTTCCGAAGACGTTGCAAAGTCCCAAGAACGGCCGGAGCTCCGTCTGGTTTCTTGGGGGCTTGGCCTGCTTAATAGCGTCCTGTGTTCTAGTAGACACTTTCAGTTTCCCCGGGGGGATGATGTGTCCCAAGTAGTTTACTGTGCCGCTGAAAAAGTGGCACTTGTCCAGTCGTAGAGTAATTCCAGCCGTGCGGAGCATTTGTAGTATAGTCCATACGTGCTCGTAGTGTTACTTGACCGTTCGGGAATAGATGATCACATCGTCCAAGTATATCAGATCGTACTGCCACTTGACTCGGGATAGAATGATGTCAAGAGCGCGCTGGAACGTAGACGGTGCGTTCTTGAGTCCGAATGGCATGCGTACGTATCGGTAAAGGCCCATGTGAGACGTGAATGTAGTCTCGTCCCGGTAGGACTCGTCTCCTTCAGTTTGCCAGTACGCACTGTTGGCGTCCAGTGCGGAGAATATTCGTGCGTCTCCGAGTGAGTCAATGCACTCGTCCATGCGTGGCAACGGGTAGGTATCCTGTGCGGTCACAGCGTTCAGGCGTCGTTAGTCGACACAGTAGCGGAGGCTTCCGTCCTTCTTCTGGGCGAATACCACCGGGCTGGCTCATTCTGCCGACGAGGGTTCAATAACTCCCGCTGCCAGTTGCTTTGTCACGTCCGTGCGTTCTAAGTCTCTCCGTGCGGGTCCTGCTCTGTATGACATTTGGAGTATGGGCTTTGTGCCCTGTTTCAAATGTGTACGGTGCTTGGCGGCAGAGCTTTTGCCCAAGTGGCCGTCCCACATGTCCTGAAACGGTTGGAGACGTTCAATGACTTCCTTCCGTTCGGATTCGTATTCAGAACTGATTTGGGCGCGCTGGGCCAATCTTCTTCATACGAGGATCCGTCCGGACTCACGCTTCCTAATTTCGTACCACCTCCCCATTTTTAGAGTCTTCGCTCCGCGGTGGGTCTGGCTGGGGTGTAATGAGTGCAATGAGGAACGGTAGAGCGAGTCCGATAACGGTTCTTTTGTGCAAATGAACCGTACGGTCAGATAGATTGGCTACTCGCACGAAGAAGGGGACATCCGGGCGGAGATCCATAACTCCATTTTCAAGCAACGTGAGCTCCAGAGTCCAACCCGTTCGGTGATGAGACTGTAAAAAGACCAGACCGGACGCTTTGGTTGTGACTTGAACCTGTGTTTCCGACATAGGCGGCAATGTGACTGGCCGCGCGACGAGGACCTTTTTGGATTAGGGTAGCACGTTCGGATGGTACCATATACTGCCGTACGTTCGTGGGTGTTTGAGGCCCATAGGCATGAGAAAATGTCGATATCGGACCGGAGTGTTGCAGCAGAATGGTCCGTTTCGGTGGTAATATTCCAACCACGTATCGATCTATGAAAGACGTGCCAAGAATGACACTAGTGGAGAGGTTTGATACGACAAGGAAGTGAACCTTAACGTTTAGATCACCGATAAGGACCGTTAGCGGCAAGAAACCGATGACTTCCATTCGATTTCGGGACAAAACGGTGATGCGTGGTTTTAAGCCCGTGCTGAGACGAGATTTCCACCGAGGCGGCAAGTGACCCTCGTGGATGAGACACGGACCGGCTCCTGTGCCCAGTACGCCCGTTAGCGGGTACATAATCGCTGCCGTTAGACCAACAGATAAGTGTGCTTTGCAGTTGGCGCTTGACCGTAGACCCGTATCGTCTAGTCGTTCAGGAGCGTCAAGGGGACAAGTCAGTACTGTCGATTCCGATCTGGTGTGGGGATCGATCGAAGCCGAACGTTTGGGGCCACGTTTTTCTGGAGGAAACGTTGCCCCTACACGTCCTCCGGGTCGTTTCCATACTCCGGAACGGACTCACCAACGAACATTGCCGCCTGCTGTTGAGTTGGATATGGCTTTCGATGTTGTACAACTTGGCGGAGACCCACATTGGGACTCTGGGGCTGGACTTTCCGTGCGGAGGTGGAGCCGATGTAGTAACCCTCTTCGCGTCGTTGTTGGTAGTTCGCCTCCCAGCAGCGTCTCCTTTACGTCCGGAGGTAGTAGTTGGTAACAGTTAAGGTCCCGTGACAGGCAAATCTGGCACGGTCTGTCCCTGAAGTTCCGATCGGAAGCATTGTGAGCCCTTGAGCCCGTTGGGCTCGGGTAAGACAGAACGGATTGTGCCGGTGTTGAGGCGCTGGGGGTGGTGGGTGGTGAGGGCATTGTGGAACCACGGGAGACCACGAGGACCACGTCACCTTCTTCGTCCGAACGAGAATAGGTCGAGGCTGAGGGAGACTTGACGCTATTAATCTTCCGATTCGTACGTGAGGCTTGAGGGCGTACGTAGGCGTTCTGAGTATCCACAAGTACGGATTATCATCGCGAAGCGCGATGGGTATCGCCATACGACTTGGCATACCGTGCGAGCGCGTCGTACCCAATGCTCGGGTGCAACGCGAGGTGATTTCTCACCCTTTTACGGATGGCGGGCAGTAGTCCTTCGACTGAAATGCCTTTTAAGTTCCGATCGGTAAATACGTTACCGCAAAGTAAGGCCTTCGTCCAGAGTTTCTGGGCGAACTCCGTTTTGGACATGCCGGAGGATTGACGATAAAGCGTCACCTCCGAGCACGCGTCGGCGATGATCTCATCTGTATCGTACGTAGTGAGCAGGAAGTTCACGACTTCCTCGTACGTATGCACTGCCTCGTCGCCGGGCGAGTCGACGGCGCCCGACTCGCCGACTAGGCGTCACTGTACCAAAGCGTGCGCTGCTCCAGTGAAGTAGAACTGGAAGCACTAGAGTGCTGCTCCTTCCGTCAGTCCGTTGTTGTTGCAGGCGGTCTTGAACCGCTGCACGAAGATAGGAACGGAAATGGGATCCGTTCCGGAAAAAAATTGACTTTTTTTTGGACATTCAATTTCGTTTGGTAGCGCGTAGTTCTGCGCGCCACCCTGGAGTCGTACTTCTGACCGCGTCGCAGCGGCTTGTACGTACAATAGTCCACAACCTTCGCGAACTTTTCGCTCAGGGGTCAAATGCACTTCAGTGCGCACTTGTTCGAACGGGAACGACGCCGTCCGGACCTGCTCTTCCTACGGGGGCTCCGCGAGTCCCCGTCATCTTCTGTGTCCGTCCGTTCGTCCTCTGATGATGAGCGGGAGGACTCAGAGTCCTTGCGGGAGCGTCGCCGTCCTCTGCGATGGCGACGTTTCCCCCGTCTCCGTGTCGAGCGGTCCGAATCAGAATGTCCGCTCGGTTTACCGCTTCGTTTGCGGCGATCCTTGCTCTCTTCCGAGAAATCATCTGAGCTTCCGTCCGGTCCATCCTGTTGTATAACGGACGGGAGGTAAACATCGGTCGGGTACCTGTGCGCGCCCTTCTTCATGTCTGATCGTTCGCCTCTCGCGCCGTGATGAGGTGCTTTGTCCGCTCGGTCCATATCGAGCTTTGGGGGGTTGGTCGGTAGCTTTGCTACCAATGTGGCCAATGTACTGCTCAGATTAGTCTGCAGTCCCATATCCGTACGGTCGGCCTTCATCACCTCGTGCACAAGGTGACGCACGATCGGTGGAACGTCACGGCGCATCAGTTCCGGAACGCGTTCCTTGAGATATAACTCGACCGCAATGGGGACATGAACTTTGATTTCCGTTCGGAGTCCTTCAAGAGCGTACGGGGCAATCTCCGTCCACAGTTGGTGGGCAGGAATACGTTCGGTTCGCGGCGGTGGAGGCCCAGCCGTACTCTGCGCCAGTTGTGCGTCCGGGCCAACTGCAGTACCAGGGTTCCTGTCCGTCCGCCTCTTCCATTCTTTTGGGTCGGTCTGCAAGCTACCCTTGCGGATACTCCGCTCGGGTTCTTCTGAGGGAGTCACGTGGGCCGTGGCGTTCCTACCGGTACTTCGGCGGCCTACCAAAGCGTGGGTCGAAGCGGCGCCAGGGGCGACCAAAGCGGACTCAGCATTGTCTTTTCCGACCATCAACCCTTCTCCTTGCTCTCCGTGCGGACCGTGCGAACTCATATTGAGTGTATCGGTTCCATGTCGTGTCTGAAACTCCGTACGGTGTCGAATTTCACTTCTAGGTCGGGAGACCAGTGTGATATAGTACGCCTCGGGAGAGAACCCGAAGTGGTCTTGAGAGCGGGAGTTCCCGTAGCACTCGAGTGAGTGACTATAATGTGTCTGAGCGGAGGAGTAAGGGAAAAAGCACTGGGCGGGTTGAGGGAAAGTGGACCGTCAGTATCACTAGGCGTGCTCAGGTGCACGCGATAGGATACGGACGGTCTAATAAACCTGTACGTTCGTTACCATTTGGTCTGTCGGTCGCACTACTTTGCAAAGGATGCTTGAGGTTTACTGCCAGGGGGTGCCGAGATACGATCTACAACTAAATATCGGCCTCGCACCCTTACTATCTACTGTAAGCTTGGTTCCCTAACAGTGCCACATCTCGGCACGGGTCTAATCACCCACGTGTCCTACTTGTGCCTTCCAGTCATCCGTGCAGCGCTCGCTCGCCATACGTACAAGCGGCTGGGCCACCTCGCCGTGCGCACCCCCTTCGTACGTAAATGTACGATCGGATACGCCAGACAGCGCTGCCGCCGTCGCCACAACGTGCTATACCACAGGTGAAACTCTTACCAAACCTCTTTCTGTACTTTTCCGTCATCGCAAGCAAAGCCCTTTGAAGGTTTGCCAGTATATCTGGATCACTTGGAAGTGAAGAAACAATGCGCCTCGGATCCATTATATGAAACAACTCTGAGGTTACGTCGACTTAGATTAGAACCCAATGTGAGTCGTTCACATGGTACGTCCATAGCAGGAAATCAATTTAGTGGACTTGATATCCAATTAGCCAGCGCTCTGCTCCGTTAGTGCTGCTCATACTCATTATATGAGGAATAGCATGTGATGACACATGTAGAAATCGTTTTTCTTCTCTATGGCTGCTTATTCGCATCACATTCAAGATAAACGCTTCGATGATTGCATCTGTTAGCCATCGGTTCTCTTTCAAAGACTCAAAATTCATTCTCAAAACCTCAATCTTGGAGTTTGCGGACATAACCGATAAACTTTTGCGAACCATATTCTGTCGTACGGCTTGCGATTGAATTTCTTCTTGTCAAAGATCCGCTTTCAAAACATATAGAGTCCAGGAAAGCTAGCAGCTAAAGCGCATCAACAAATCCCAGGGGCCTTAGGGACAGTGCAGCTGGAGGGAGAACCGCCGTTAGGGCCAGCTTTGCTATACAAAGCGGCGCAGTGTTTGATAAAGACTGATGAGTATGGCGCAACAGGGGCTTTTTCATGCACAGAAAGAAACTAAAGATGAGATCTTGGGGATCACTGAAACGGCTATATCTTGCCACGCGTTGAATACCGTAGTCTTCAATCGCTTTCTACGGCGCAGGTCGTTCTGATAAGCATTCCATCTTTCCCACGGCGGGTCCACGCGACAGAGAATACAGAGAAATTACCCGTTGCAAGCGCGTTCTTTTATCTTCCCCACGGCACGCACCCGCCACATGTAATGCAGGTAGCCTATCACTTTCAAGCGCACCGCAACACGTTCATTCAAAGTACGTGCGAGAATTGGTCGTTATGTTGCTCTTTACCCTAATTGAATGCGACGTCGACGCGTTTTTTGGTACGTCTGATGCGAACAGTGTTGGAAACTTGCTTTGCCGTATCTGCAGAACGTTTCCCTAGTCTCCACGGCACAAATTATTAACGAAAGCAGAGCCAACAAACCTAACTAGTAGACATTAGGTTAGAAGCGTTCACACATAAAATTGAGTACTATGAGGAGAACTGACATTAGAGCTGTTTTGCTCATGGTCATTTGCCCTTATAACATGGGTCTGTTAGGTTTGTGCACAGGAATGTATTGAACTGAACGTTTCACACAGACCGGGACCGTTAGTGAACAGTACGACATTTTGAACAATGTAGTGGGTTCTCTAATCCGTGAGCGACTCTATGGGTCTATAAGTGTGAATACGCCAGGCAATCTCATGTTTTCTATAGTTTTGACGTTCTCTTCTACAATATCGTTTCAATTATTTGGTCTAAAATATGATATGACATCCTTGTGACAGTAGACGGGTATGTTTTAAGTCACCGTTCTCGAACGACTGAATATCCCGGCAGGAAATAGCCGGTATATCCTCCACTGTTTCCCAATCCATGCACGACGGCCAGGGATGATTTGGCGATGCGCAGTTGACGGTAGCGCATAGGTACACCGTGTGCAGTGTATGTGTAGCCTTTGCAGGCATTTGCAGAATACGCAATAGGCGTATGCCTTGCTGTTATGACCTCAAACGGTCTACCGTCAATTCAGAGTGGTGTAGCTGAATTGTAGGAGCACGCTACGCAGTTAGAACCCAGCTGTGGAGGTAGTTCTTCTGAATCAAAAGACTACTTAAGAAAGACTCACAGCGCCACTAATAAACTGAGTGGCATCGAACCTCTTTCTCCCAAGTCTACTTACTTGGTCTGGTTACAGTGATCACTTTTCATCTACTTTGTCTCCTAGACTAGAAGAATTTCAGTGCGCTTGTTCACCATTCGATCACAGAATGTCTGACGAGGCATCCAACCAAAATGAAACGTCAAGCCAAACCTTGGTTTTGAAAAGGCTCTGTCAGAGCCCCGTTTTGTTGCAACTTCGGTGAATCAACCGGATTTAGTGCGCTACGACGCAGCCTCCATCAGGACATTCCTGTTTGCTTACGACCAGTACGTAAAAGAAGTCACGCAAAGAGCCCTGCGGCTTGCAGTTGTCGATGCAGCAACAGTGGAACCAGTCCGCCCAGTGACCTCACCTTCCGTGTGGATCCGGAATGGCTTGCATCTACCCTAGATCTTGGTTTCATTCCCTAAATCAGTGACGTCGAGATTCTCACCGGTGCACAGTTACGGGAATATTTGGAATCCAAATCCTCGCCCCGAAAGGCTCGCTGAGCCTTACCGCGCTTAAAAATCTGGTTGAGAAAGAACTTAAAATGGAAATGCGCGACACATCCGCGACATCGCGGATGACTCTCTTGCTCACTTCGTACAACGCCTTGCTACGACCCCATAGTTTGAAATGGATTCTTCAATCACGTCCAAAGACAGCGATTTCTCACATCCTCTCGGCAAGCAGGCCAAAATCCTTGCGCCAAAGGCTCGAGCAAGACCTATAATTTGCACACTCGGAGAAGCGGAAGGACTTCAAAGCCTTCATGAATCACGTGCCCAAGGTTTCTGAATCTTTTGAAGATGTTGACATGGGTTATTCCCGGCAAGGTTCTTCGTCGAAGCCAAAGAGGAAAGAAAGACCTCGCTCTTCTGCAAAATATGACCAGAACCCAGAGTCACCAGCGCCTTCTGACAAATCCAACGAGCCACGTAGTGAACAAAACCCTTTTGCTTGCTCCCAGTATGCAAAGAGAAGGGTGCCCGACACTGGATTGAGGAATGTCCGAAGGCTTCTGAGGAGCATAAGCAAGAGATGCGAGAGGAGTTCGCAGCAATGAAGGCCAGGAAAGGTCCTGCTTGCTCCACCCGCGCGCAGAAGCGAAATAAATTTGGCCAAGGACGCAGTGGAAATGGCCAGGTGTCGTGGATAAGAAATGATACAGCCGCTAGCACTGCAGTGCTGACTCCGAATCTTGCACCGTTTCGTTGGTCGATTGCGAGTCGAACCAGGCTTGCATACCGCGACTTGATTGCGGAAGCGACCACAGTATTGTCGCACCATCGAATCAGCACTGAAAGGAATTGGAAAGATCTGATCCATCGAACCAATTTCTTTACAAGTTGCACTGAGGAAGGGAGAAAAGCCACAGACTTTCTCCTTCTACCGCTCCTGGGAAACACCTCGTACTATACTGATGATCCCTTCAGGAGAATTCGCACTCCGCAACGTCTCGTACCTTATCGCCGACGATGATCTGGCATATGAGAAGTAACTCATCGGGACTCCAGTCCTGAAGCGTCTTCGAGCCAACCCCAGCACTATACTGGACGGACGACGGAAGGAACTCTATGGCATCGACTGCGCTGGGGTAGAGAATGTTGACGGAAGCGGTGGTGGATATGTCCAACGACTCATGATCTCGCGCTTGAACCAAAAAGAGCCACGAACGCCTCCTCTGAAGAAGGACGGCCTCGGGTGGACATTGTCGCAGCCAGAGCCGAAGAAGATCCAATCCCTGACCAATCCGTACTGGACCCCATTGACTCCACGTAGCATGAAGAAGTTGTAGACGCTACGATGTCTATGATAGAAGACGCGAGAAGCAATGGCATGCCTGACGAGCACCTTCAGAGGTTGAGTAACTTGGTTCAATCACAGATCAATATCTTCCGCTTTTGTGTCACACGCAACATGTAATAGAACGTACAGATACCTTCTGCGGAACGTTAGCGCTGACGCCACAATTAGAAATTGAGAGGTTAGCTCCTGCCTAGTGATCGTACTGATGTTAGACTAGAACGGTAGCTTTTATTGAGAAACTATTCTACTACGTAAACAATGGTGGCAGTGGATCCGTCAGAACAGCCCGATCCACGACGACGACCACGAAACCCTGACAATACGTCACTATCGTATTACATTTGGTAGCTTCTTTATCAGTTCCCTCCGCTAGGAACTGGCCCAACAACCGCAACCCACACGATGCTGCTCGCTTCAGAAGCACTATTGGGAACGCGCTCACGACCAAACAAAGCCATCGACACTCGTCCAAGGTCCTCTGAAAGTATACGAGACAAATCTCATGGGTCCACAAAGCCAGAGGCCGCGCCCTCGGCTGCACGATATACTGTCGTCCCACTGGAGTACAACTCGCATGTTTCTTCGCAGATTGACACAATCACCCGCAATGATTCGTGCCCTGCCGCTCATGCGGAACCAGCCAACGCCCGACTGCTAGACCTTTTGCGAAGTGAACAGACGTCACTAAGAGCGCAACAGGAATCGATCAACGCTATCACCGAACAACTCTCTTCGCTTTAAGCCCATTTCGCGCCGCAATCACATTGCACTGCCCCTGCGGCACTCGGAATGGAAACACAACCCGACCTTGGCCGCGCAGAAATCGAAGAAGATGTTGACCTACCTTCACAACGGAAACCATCGCACAACCCGCCCCAAGTGCTGAAGTCGTCAAACTTCATCCCTTACCATGGCCGAGAACATGAACGACCATCAACGAAGGTTCGTTCATTTATCTCCAGCATTGGCAAAGTGGCGAACCTGTGTCCCAGACTCGCCGCACGGGAAGAAGTTGACATCGCCATATGTCTGCTCCGCGATAACGCAGACATTTGTTACACCCGCATTACGCTCGCGGGTCAGTACTTCTACTCGCTGAAGCAGGTTCAATCTTCAATGCTTGAAGAGTTCGTCCCGGCCAATGAGCAAGCCAACGCTCGCCTTTCACTGATCAAATTGCGCATGACGAGTTCGCTGGAAAGCGATATAACAAAATTCAGAGACCTTACCGACATATGAGCGACGCCAATCAGTGAAACGTTCACCTTCTTCCAGATCAGTCTTCAGACATTGTTCAAGAAGAAACTTTCAGAGAGGTATACCGCTGGCCAGCCCGCATCGATCGCAGAAGTGTTCAACTTCGTACGCACGGTAAACATCTCCGAGCGTTGGGAAGCATCTTCAAAGCACTCCCAACCGTCGAAGAAGGGCACAAATGGCAGTAACGAGGGCAATCGCACTCACCGCTTCTATCGGAAGCATTCGAAGCCGCTGAAAGAAAGTTCTATCAGCAAGGACCAAGACGCCGACACCTGTGGACCGGTCGCTTACCAAAACCGTTTGGAACTTGACACCTAACGAAGCCATGAAAAATGCATGAAGTGCGGGAAGAATCCATGAAGTGATCCTAAACACCCGTGTCGAGCAACAGTGGCATCTGCCTCGGAGAAGCGGCCACTGAAGAACAACGCAAAAACCTAACGCCGCCCCACGCCTGTGCGGCTCGTGCCACCCGCGCTGTCCCTACTCCATGTCTCTCGGCGCTCAACGCGGACCGCACGGATGACATGATCTAGAAGTGCAGTATTAATGGCACAACGCTTGCCTTCCACTTGGACCCTGGTGCTTCACATGCGTTCATTTCACCAACCACAGCTGAACGATGTAGACTATTTCTTCGGAACTCTAACCACACTTCTGCACAACTTGATGACCACAGCCTGGTTCCGATACTGCACGAGACCAGTGCTACGGTTTGCCTCCACGACACGTCCACCGACTTGTCGGTCTTCGTCATCGCCATGAACGACGACCACTATGGACTTCCACAGGTTACCGTAGGACGAGAGTGGCTTGGTGTGCTGAATCTAAAGGCTAACTGGAAAACTCACGAGATGACCACCAAGCGCGCAGATGGCTCGAGAGTTACAGTCTATTCACGCCAGCGAACTCTAGCTTCTATACGACAGAAGCCTGCAGTACTGAAGATCATCTCCTTCAAGAGCCTGCGCAAGATCGTGAAGCAACGCGCTTGCGAGCTCTTTGCTGGGCGCTTGCAGCCTTCATTCACGGCTGTGGACTGCCATACTGAATTGGCACCAATCTTCGACGAATACTAGGATTTATTCAAAGAAGAACTTCCGTACGGACTCCCGCCGCGTCGGGAACATGATTTCGAAATAAATCTCAAAGAGGACCAACCCCCCCAGTTCGACCTGTCATTCGCTTGTCCAACGATGAGCTTCAATTTCTTCGCAACACGCTCGATGAGCTCCTACGAAAAGGACTCATACAGTCTTCTTCTTCGCCATACGGAGCACCTGTCTTCTTTATAAGGAAGAAATCGGGTCAGTTACGCATGGTCTGCGATTACCGGGCTTTGAACAGAATCACCATACCTGACTCAACACCGCTCCCGCTAATCGATGAAGCGCTAGACCAGGTGTCGGGAGCCCAAATCTTCTCGCAGATCGATCTCGTCGGAGCGTATCACCAGATGCGTATTCGTGACGAGGATTGCCACAAGACCGCCATACGAACGAGCTTTCGCTCTTTTGAATAGAAAGTTCTGTGCTTTGGTCTTACCAATGCCCCAGCAGCATTCTCACGATTGATCTCTTCCGTGTTGAAGGATTTAAAGGGTGAATGTCTGGTGCTGTATATCGACGATGTCTTGGTGTACAGCAAATCAATTGAAGAACACCAGAAACACCTGCGCAGGTTGTTCGACGCACTCCGTAAGCACCAGCTCTACGCAAAGCTGAGCAAATGTCGCTTTGGTTTCAAGGAAGTCGACTTCTTATGGTTTCACGTCTCTGATCAAGGCGTTTCTACCCAGGATTGGTTGACTCCATCCATCAACGACTGGCAGATACCTACGAATATTCGCCAAATACAGCATTTTGTGGGCCCAACTAATTTCTACCGACGTTTCATCCATGGATATGCAAACATCCGCCGCCCATTCACTGATCTACTTCAGATGCGACAGTTCCAATGGACTGAGTCGCAAGAATCTGCCTTCCGCCGAATCAAAACCGCCCTAACTTCTGCTCCGGTGTTGGCCCATGCCGACTTACAGAAAACCTTCGTCCTGACAACGGACGCTTCCAAGCATGCAGTTAAGGCCACGTTGCCCCAGGACGGTCAGCCGATCGCCTACCTCTCCCACCGCCTGCCGGAGAGAGAATCACGGTGGGATTCTGTCGACCAAGAACTACTGGCTGTCATGATCGCTCTACGGAGATGGGTCCCGTATTGGCGTGGACGCCATTTCATCCTGCGCATCAATCACGAACCAATTCGATATCTCAACACGAAGCCTAAATTGACTGGAAGTCAATGTCGTTGGCTCGATGAGACCCAGGAGTGCAGCTTCGAAGTCGGACACGTACCTGGGCGCAGTAACAAGGTACCCGACGCCCTAAGTCGCATACCGGATCACGCTCGCCCACAGCATCAGTCCCTCGCAATACGTATCCTTAATATAAAGGATGCGGTATGTAAGACATACGCGACTGATACCTTCGCGACGGCAATGCGCGATGCCCTTCAATCTCCTGATTCCGATCCCCCCACCCAGATAAAGAAGAAAATGCGCAACTACAGTGTCTCTGATGGCTTGTTGTACTGGATTGGAACTGGCTCTCTTCGCTTGTACGTCCCTTCCAAAGAATTGAGACAGATTGTTATGGAATAATTCCATGGATCAGGCCATATTGGCGCTGACAAGTCATACCACTCCGCTCACCGTTACGTATACGGGCCACGAATATATCCGGACTTCCTTCAGTACGTGCGCTCGTACCAAAAGTGTCAGTCCAATAAGTCACTACACCGTCCACCGCAGGGATTACTTCAGCCAATCCCTACCCCTAACCGTTGTTGGGAAGTCGTGACCTTCGACTTCCTCACAGAGGTTCCTCGAACCACTACTGGCTTTGATGCCATTTTGATTATGGTTGATAAGCTCTCAAAGCAAGGAATATTCATCCCTAAGACCAAGGAGGGCACGGCGAAGTACACGCTCTACCTTTTTGAAGCACACTTTTTCTCGAAGCATGGCGTCCTTCATACACTCGTAAGTGATCGCGACCCGAAGGTCCCATCGAAGTTCTGGAAGTCTCTGATCCAGCTACTCAACATCCGCAGTAATGTTTCAACCGCAGCCCACCCGCACACCGATGGCCAATCGGAGACAATGATTCGCAAGTGGACATTATCCTGATCCGGGTTCACGGAATTCCCATGGACAAGGGAGAGAGACGGTGACTGCTCGTCAACGAGTGAGGCCTTCGAGCGGCGAGGTTTTTCTGGACGTCAAGCATGAAGAACTTCACCCTCTGCCTGGGCGTATTGGACTAATTCTAGATAGGTACTTATTCTCTTCTCTTCGCGGTAACGCGCCACCAAGGCCTTGATTGAAGGATCCAAACCTTCCACGAACATCGTATATTTCTCCTGAGTGGAATACACATTTCCACAGCGATGAAACGCTTTATTCAAACGAGTTGAGTAAGCCGTTTCGGTTTCTTCAGGCTTTTGCTTCGTATCTCGTAGAGCGAGCGTCGCGTTATGAATCGCGTTCCCGGTTGCGTAGGACCTGAGTAGGTTCTGTACCGCTTCAGGCCAACACGTCAAACCTCCCTCTGCTGCCCGGGATGAACCTCGAACCGAGTTAAACTGATCTTCAGGCATCCCCGACAAAAAACAGGGTAAAGCGAGAAACGCTTGAGCTTCACTCATACCAAGTATATCGGACTCCTGCACAATGCGGGCGAGAAAGTCTAGGACCATGATTGGATCTCCGCCATCGAATTTCTTCGTGAATACGATGTTCAGTCTCCTGATATGATCTTTCACCTTCCCGGTGCTCCGTGAAGTACGGTCTGATAACGAATCGTCTAACCCAGAGAGGAAAAGTGATGTACCTTGGATGTCCCATGGACTCAAAAAGCGTACATCTGAAGGACATCCTTGGCATACTTTCTGCTCATCCAGGACGTCCGAAAGACCTACACAAGACGAACGTATGATGAGCGTAAATGATAACATTAGTCCATCCAGATGACGCCCTCAGTCTACGATAAAGTTATCCCAGTGATGCACGAAGATATATCCCAATGATGTACCAAAATCTTTGGGGCGTCTGGCGGACATCACGGCATCCGACGGATATCACTTTGGGCATCATGGGTATATCATTTGTACATCAGCAGCATTTCATTTGAGCATCTCATGAACATCATTTACGAGCATCCTTCGGACATCCACCGGATATCAGAGGTACATCTTTATATCTCAGGATTTTCACATCGGACTTCTTATTTTCATCGTTGGGGTATCATCTCACCTCGATTAGCTAATCGATAATACCGATACGATAACAATTTGCTGTATAAAACATTCGTTGGTTTCAAGTCCTTGAGCCAAGATGACGTCTACCTCTCTCACGAGAGCGAAGTACTTCCTGAGTAGCAAACGTCGCCTTCGAACTCGTTTCACGAGACCGACCCCGATGTCGAGCGCGGTGGTTATTGCTATCCGACGAACCGGAAGACGATGATTTCGCAGAGCGAACACTAGAGTCTGAACTAGACGATTCCGAGTCGTAATGTAGTTCCTTCTTGGACTTGTGGCTCCCGTGGACCGGGGAGCGGTGATTCAACCGTCTCGAAACTACTTCGTTCCCAACTTTTCTCACGTCGTTCGCGTTATCCATCCGGATGATCTCTTCCCGAGTAGATATACGAGCATTCAAACCGGTGATTTCCGTACGATGCTCCTGAATGGAGGAATGATAGGCTTCAAAAAAGGAGCTGGGGTCCAGACTTTCCAATATGAAATTCACGTCTTGACGTAAGACACGAATGTCATTCGTGACATCACGCACCATGGCTTCCTCAAGCTGGCGCCTGATTGTCTGCAGGTCCTCTAATAACGAGTTTTGCACGAGCTGACTGAGACGCAGTTGAGCCTCGAGATAGAATAACCAGGGGATTCAACCACAACTGTTGGCCTCTCGGCACCAAAAATACCTGCAATAGGAGGAGCTCCTGCTGAGGAGGCGACCATTGGTTCTGATATGACTGAACCGGGTCTTCGGTGTACCGAGACCTGCTCATTATCAGGAGATCCGTCTGGAGCAGAGGCACGGGAACGCGAAGGCTTAGGTGGAGGCACTCCATCGTTCTGAGCGGAACCATTCAGAGAATTCGGAGCAGGTGGAGACATTCCGTAACCACGGCGCGGCGAATTAAGGCGGACTCAGATAAACGAGAGATCTCGAGACTTCCAAAGAGAAAACAATCAACCAACAAAAACAACTCCCAGAGAGTCCAATGTTCACCAGTATCTTTTCGAAAGAACCACGAAAACACACTTCTCAATCAAGTACTCTCCTTCGAAAGAACGAATTACAAGAAACACAGCCCGTTCTATGTCGGGAGACCACTTGTAGTGCAAAACCTAGTGATGGGAGACGCACTCAAGGCGTTCGAGTCCTTGCTCCCTATGGAGGCAGACTCAGTGGGTGAGCCCACCGTCACAGGGAAGATGCGGGTGTAAGACCGCCAGGTGTACTGGATATACCTATGGAGGTAAGAAAGAACGGGTGCTCTGTATCCGAATGCAAAACCGACAGCGATGAGATCGTGGAACGATCAAAACCCTAGGAGGGAAAAGAGGAAAAGAAAAGCGGAAATAAAGAGACCAAAGAAGGAAACCCCCGGCGGGGCGTGTGACAAGCGGCAACAGTCCCGGTGGCGGTTGACGATAGTGTGCATTAAACCCACGCGGAAGAAACTTCTATACAGAGTCGGAGCAACTACTTGTTATAGGTAAGCAGATATATGCAGAAAAAAAGAATCCGAATACGGAAGTAAGCCCGAGGGCAACAAATATAACAATTCAGATGTACCTGAACGATCTCGAGGGATGAAGCTGAATCGTACCGTACGCGGTGATACTCCTGGCGGAGTTGTGCACTTCGCGAACGCGAAGCAGTTCAGAGCCGAACTCTGTTACTCTTTACTGAAGGTGGAAGTGACCGCGAGGTCACCTCTTATATCGTAACCGATAATTAAACTATAGATTAACTAATATAGTGCACGCCTAGACAGGCCTCTACACGTGGTGTACGTGAGCGCCATGCGGCAGCTGCCACACTAAATTCGACAAACGAAATAATTATCTGTGTGAACAGACCCAAATTCCCCACGTGTAGACACGACCAACTAGTCCAAATGCCACACCTTGGCCAGCCCCTTCGGGTACCACTTACCATTTCTGTCAGAACCTTCCCATGATAGGGCCGAAATTCATATAACTCCTGGCACGGATCAACCTCGTACCGCCAGTATATGATTGTCATCATTGACAAAACTCGCGCAAACGCGTTGTCCTACACAGGTGACTGCCTCAAGAATGACGCGAATGGGACTAAGTATTATGACTTCACCGCACATTACTTCAAGTTTGGAAAGCCTCATGTTCTAACAAAAACCAGAGAGTTTGAGCTTGTCTCAAGGAATATATTCCTTATAGAAGATAAAGGTTCTCCGTCTGTCTCGGCATTGAGAGATTCTTTGACCATGCGCTTCTTACAAGATTCGGATGCGAGCTGGACGATTTCATGAGAAACTTCACCTTTGTAACTGACTGTGCATCGACCATGCCATGTATGGTGGGAGCGTCAGCTTCCAGTCAACGACTTCCATTTACCGAGAAGTGGAGAAAACCTCACAGGAAGTGTACAATGCATTTAATACTCGCGATGGTGGAACAGATCGAGACACAACTCAAGCAGATAGCGGGGGGCATGGCTAGGGGGAACGACTATCAAGTCCCTCACATTCGAAGCCAGCAGTTTGCGAATGTAATGTTGAAGACCTTCTCAAAGATAGAAGTACATAGTTTGTGGATTGCAGGAAGTTTATTGCATCCTCGTATGCGGTCGTTGGGTTTTGTGAAGGATTCCGCTAGGCGCAATATGTACAAAGGCAAGGGAAGCCTTTTAATCAAGCGCCTTCTACGCAAATGTGATGCAACTAAAAGCAGTAACGAAGTATGTGTTGTGAACGATTCTATAGCACCAAAAGAATTGGGGGCGGAGACGTTTTGCTTATCAGATATGTTCGATATTGCGGATCACAGCGCTAGCGATCTGGATTCATTCAAGAAATATATGGCAAGGAGGGTTCCTCCAGCTGCTTTTCAGCAGCTTAAAGCAATTAGTAAGGAAGAAGACCATGAAAAAAATCTTGTAAGATTTTGGGTCAGTCAGGAGACATTGTACCCAGATTTATCAAAAGTTGCACGGCGCATATATGCCACGCCAGTCCCTTCTTCAAGTAGGGAACGAAACTTCAGCGTTGTGGATAGGATCGTAACTTCTGAGAGGTCTAAGCTCAAGATCGATATAGTAGAAGATATGTTGTATTTACGTTCGATAGTACAGCATTAAACATTGCTCTACTTGTTGGTATAGAACAACTGTAGTCTTCGTCATGTGTTCCTGGTGCAAAAGGGGAATGAAGGTATCACAGACTGGGTGGGAAAAGAGCGAAGTGCAATGTAAAGTTATTGCATATCCAAGTACTGGTTGTATGGCGAAGAGTAATACAAGTATGGTGAGGGGTTCGCTTTTGACAGTATCATCGGTATTACAAGAAACTATCGAGATTGCGTCATTCATTCTAGAGAGATAGACTGTTACGGTTAAGCCAAAGCCGTGTGTTTAACGTTATTGTCGTCGCCACTCCGCCCGACATGGGCTGCAAGAAGATCCGCATCGAGCGCATCGCCGACCTTCGCAACCGTCATCTTCACCAAACCCACAAATGGTCCGCTCAAGAAGGCCATGGAGTTCAATGGCCAAGACAGACCGATTGTACGAGTACTGTAGTCATGATTTAGCAAACACCCTCAGTCGACTCGCTTCTGTTGACGACGATGCCGATTCGTGCGATACTCATACCTATAGGTCTAGCGTTAACACTCATCGTAACACGCCGTCTGCAGCGCATCCGGCGCGCCACAACGTCGCTCATTCTGCCGCTCGTGCCGCCGTCTTCCAGCTCACGCTCACCCTCTTCCATAGCTGCAGTGTCAACACCTAAAGTACCGCCGCCACCATCGCCGCGCTCCGACACCAGCATACATCCAACGCCGCCGCAGTGTCAACAGCGAAATTATCGTCGCCACCATCGCCGTGCTCCGACACCGACTCCAGCATACATCCAACGTCACCTTCATCTAGTCGACATCAATCGCCGCCTTCATTCAGTGGCCATCCACCGCCGCACAAACACCCTGAGCAGCAGTCATCGTTGGCGCAATGGCAAATGTCGTCACCAGCACCGCCCACCTCCGTTACCGCCGAGAGTTCTTTCACAGCATCCACCACGTCGACCGCCGCCCCATTTTGCCCATTCCTTAATACTCGCCCATCGTTAAGTCCAAACCGAAGACGAGGCACTAAGCCAACACCCGCCGCAACCTATCCATGGGCTTTTTGGCGCCCACCTTCTCGACCAGTCTCGCGTTCTTTCATTGCCACGCACGGAAAGAGAGCGCAGCTGCGCCTATATGGACGATTCGCTCGGCGTTCATTTTTATGGCGTATGGCAGCCTGCAAAACTTGTGCGTTAGTGTTCATTTGTATGTGCCGCCGTTTTACTCGTGCAACGTCTTTTCCGACGAAGTGGGGCCAACGTTCGGTCGGCGCACATCGAGCTGCGGCAAGTACAGTACTTTGTTCTCGTGTAGCGATGGATCAAATGGGAATGATTGTGTCAATTAGTTTGATACAAATATTTCTTATATGAAGAGGAAAATGGTCGTTAAAAAATTGAAGCAAAATCGGGCTTGAACCTGGGCGAAGGGCGGGAGGGCCTGCCAAACTCCCGTTCTCCCCTACCCCACCCGACCATTAGGCCACACGCCAACGGGGAGGTTCATCGACGAAGTGCCGCTCAGAACTGGGGTTATATAAGTGAATGATCCCGAAATATCCGGTGTAAACGTGGCTGGTGTCCGGCAAAATCCGGTTTTGCTTTATTCACTGCTACTTTTGTTTGAATTCGTTTTTCTCGAATTTGTTTTAGATTTATTTTGTCTATATTTACTTTAAATGGAAAAAGATTTCCCGGGATTTTCCAGTATCGTAATAGATCATAAATTAGTTTGTATTTCTCTGCTCGATAGGAAGGACACAATCTTTTCTGGAATCTTATTTTGTTTCTGGAGCTGTTCTTTCGTGCTTCTTACCGATTGCCGCTGGTACTACACTATTTGGTATTTGTCTATGGCCGTCTAGTCTCTGGGGCAGTGCGGTGCTAATGTACATAATATTCGTCCGGTTGGGGATGGTGAATTAAGGGGGGTGTCCCAGGACATTCCCGGGACAACCCCGGGATATTGTCTCTTACATCTCCGAGCACATCTCTCTAGGGAGATGTGTTCGGAGATATATGTTGAAGCAGACGACGCTGCGCGCTGCCAAGCCACCCGCAACGGAGAAGAAGGCTGGGTGGTATTGCGCGCCGTCACGCGTGCGCTGCTACTCGCTGCCGGTGGTTGGACTGGATGCTGTTGCGAGCCGCCGTGCGTGCGCTTCTTTTCACTGCTGCTGGTTGTGATGGGCATTATTGCGCACCGCCATGAGCACGCCGCTGCTCACTTTTGTTGTTACGGGGCGCTTTTGCTCGATGCCGCTGCCCGCCGCTTCTCGACTCTACTGCTATTGGTACTCTGTTATGTTAGATTGTGCTGGTACTGTATGATGCTAACAGATTTGAGAAGGGAGAAGAGGAAAGGACTGGTAATCATGATGCAGTTTACTTAGGCAAGGGGAAGCAGTACTAGGGAGCAACAAGAAAGCAATTTCAATGGGAGAAAAACATTGCCTTGGCGACATTGTGAACCAAGCGCAGCGCACGTGCGCGGGACGGGGAGCGGAGCGCCATCATTGATCAATGAAGCAGGGTGATATGCGTAAGATGCGCATTAGCTATATCCTTTGATTATGTTTATGAGAGATCACGCGTGGTATCCAGCGGTGTAGCAGTGGCCCATCAGAGGTACGTCAGCTGTATATCCTCGATTTCTCTGGATGTCCGAAAGATATCCAAAAATTAAGGAAATTGCTTGCAACGTAATTTTCTTGATTTTTGGATATCTTTCGGACATCCGCGGAAGTTGCCGATATACATCTGACGTACAACTGATAAGCCTCTACTACAGCGCTGGATACCACGTGTGATGTCTGATGAACATAATCAAACGATATAGCTACTGCGCATCCTATGCACATCACCCTGCTTCTCTGGGTGAGAGCGCTAAGCCGACTCCGATCACGCGTACGAAATGCTCGGGCAATTCATTGAAATTCTCTCTTACTTCGTCCATGCTGATACCGCGCTTGCACAAGAAGTCGTTAAAGGCGTTCTCACACGCTAACAACTGCGCATTAACACGCTAACAACTGCGCATTAACACGCTAACAACTGCGCATTAACAGGCTCTTCGGCGGAGGCTTCATCTTCTTCGGCAAGCACCGCAAGCTCTTCTTGCACCATGTCGTCAACGGTTACTTCTTTCGCCTCGCTTTCAATTATACCAGCTGTATTTGCACGAAGAACGTTGGAACGGTCAGTATATGTAAGAAAACGCGTGTGCGCGAGTTTTGTCAATGATGACATTCATATACTCGCAGTACGAGGTTGATCCGTGTCAGGAATGCCATGAATGTTGGCCCAATCATGGGAAGATTCTGACGGAAATGGTAAGTGGTACCCGAAATGGTTGGCCAAGGTGTGGCATTTGGACTAGTTGGTCGTGTGTACACGTAGGGAATTTTGGGTCTGTTCACACAGATAATTATTTCGTTTGTCGAATTTAGTGTGGCAGCTGCCGCATGTCACTCACGTACACCACGTGTAGAGGCCTGCCTAGGCGTGCACTAGATTAATTAATCTAGTTAATCTATAGTTTAATTTTCGGTTACGATATAAGAGGTGACCTCGCGGTCACCTCTACCTTGAGAAAAGCGTAACCGAGTTCGGCTCTGGGCTTTTTCGCCTTCGCGAAGTGTACAACTCCGCAAGGAGGATCACCGCGTACGGTACGGAATTGTTCTATCCTTCGGGATCCTTTGGGCATATCTGACTTGTTATATCTCCTGCCCTAAGGCTTAACTCCGTTATTGGACCGTTGGTATATGTATTTTGTGCAGCTATCTGCGCACCTATAACAAGTGGACGTTCCAACTCTGTATAGAGACTCTTGACTCGTGGGCTTAATACAAATTATCGTCAGGCGCCGCCGGGTCTGTTGCCGCTTGTCGCACGCCCCGCGGGGGGTTTCCTCCCTTGTTGTTCCCTTTCGTTTTCCCCCTGTTTATTCTAGGGCTTTCATCGTTCACTGATCTCATCGATGGCATTCTCCGTTCAACGGACCCGACCTTCCTGTTCTCTTTCACATTGCAAGCTATTCGTTATTCTACTTCGAACATAAGGTTGAAGAATTCTTACTTTTCTTCCAATCTAGCATACAATTGTCATACAAACGCGTTCGGATCTTAAGATATAGGAGTACAAACTTTATGGGTAAAATGTATATCATGCTAGCTGGGTACATATTGAATGTGCGGAGCACATTCTGGCCATATGCCATATTTTCAGGCTATTTGGCCTGAATTTGCGCTACCTGTCTCTCTACAATGAAGGTACATTGTCACGCAAGAGGGAACAAGGAAGTATCTTTAGGGTTATGCGGTGAATGTTAGACGGGTGGCTATTAGCTCATGTGCTACCCCTCCCATCAGTGAAATACCAAGACACAAGCCTTCCCTCGTAGCGGGGTTTGCAGATGGCAGCGGTCATTTGCCGGGTGGGATTCAGGTCTGGATGATGGTTACCTTTGACTGGCAATACCGGATTACCGTTCCAACGCAAGCGCTTGTCCACCGGCGTGGTGAGTCGCACAATGCCGCTTGTGCGTAGATGGTATGGGTCGCGCATCTACGGCTTGCCCGAACATACTCGGAACAACCGATACCCACGGAATTCCGGTTTGACGTTGCTTTCTACCGAACCCTCGGCAAGGTGCACTACGGCGAGAACTTGGCCCGGCTTGCCGGTTTAGTGGAGCGTTATTCGAACGTCACGATTCAGCAGGATGTCCTGTGCTGGACCCGTCCGCTGTTGCATGCTGAGTTCCGATATCTGCCCCGCATCCCGCGGTCGAACTTTCTCCAGAATATGTTCCGTCCCGAACGACGTGCCCGCTCCCGTTGGGGATATCTGATCCCTTACCAAAACAAGGAGTCACACCGGATTAGGCCTCTCCACATGCGTGGAAGATACGTGCCACTTCCCTTTGTATGGGCCTCTTACGAGGTGTGCCGGGGGTGCTACGTTGAGCTTCCCCCGTGCCTGACCTACATTGGTATTCGGTTGGCAACGAACCCGTTCACGGGGTGGTGGACCGTGGTCATGACGGAATTGGCAGCCCGCATGGCGGTGTACGTCCTCCATGAGGTGTACGACCAGTACTGACTGTGGTTTATCCCTCCGCGTTTGCGGCAAGCCATTCGAAGCCTGGATCTTACGCTTCTGCTGGGCGACAACGGAAACCTCTCCGAGTTGATGAGCCTCTTGCGAATGATTGACACAGTGGACTGGAGTCAGGTACCGCGCGCTCAGAGTAGGCGCGATGACGGAGATCTCCAGGTTGACCGGTCTCCTGGGCGCAGGTCACCGCTAGCGGGCGACTTTGTCTTCTACGACCCGTGTTCACGGACACTGATCACTCCACTGGAGGCACATATCCTGCTTCATGCAGAGCTAGTCATCCCTCCGGGGCATCCACCAGGATTCATCATGACGGATGAGTTCTTCCACCCTGTCGGGGACAACAACATCATGGTGGATGACGCTCCTGATGAGGAAGATGCCTTTGGAGAAGACGACATCTTCGTCGTGGAGCCAGCACCTGCTGTTGCAGCAGCATATTCCCCTGCGGGTGGTCATATTGCCACAGCTTCGCCGGTTGTGCCAGTCCCAGTTCCTGTGTCCTCTCCAACTCCTTTGAAGGCTGCTTTGGCGCCTGCGACGGCGGCGTCGGCTACGCCGAACGAAGCCGCGAACGCGGGTGTATCCGAAGAAGCACGGGCTGCCATGGTTGCTCAGTTCCTCAGCTCAGATGGTGCCTCCGACGCAGCGCCGGGCGATGTCGCAGCGATGCGCGACGCCTTGATAGCGCAGCTGGCGAACGCTGGTGCTCAGAAAGGACCGAGTGGCTCGGGCGGCCCCTCCGCGTAGGAGCTCGTCACAGTAGATTCCCAATAACTTGGCAGTTGTAGTCCCGAATAGCGGGATACAGCTTAGTTGAGACTTCCAGTAAAACTGTGTTCTTCCCTTGAGCATCAAGGTTATCTTCCTTATTCAAGTGTAATCTTCAATAGTCTTCTCCCTTCCGGGGTCTTCAAATCTTCCTCATGATTGAATGCACTTTCCTCTTTCCTAGAGTTCTCCTTCCTCTTCATAGAGTGGTTCATTCCTCATCTTGAGTGCTTCAAATTCTCTTCTGAGCTTCAATTCCTCTTCATAGAGTCTTCTTACCTCTTCTCCTCTTCCTGAGGGTATTAATTCTTCTTCACGTTCCTCTTCTGAGTGTCCTTTCCTCTTCATAGAGTTTTCATAAACCTTCTCCTCTTCCTGAGAGCAGCTTAGCTTATTCTTCAACTCTCCTCGTTTAGAGGGTGCCTTTACAATGTGAACTTCGGTACTGCACTCCACTGGAGGTCGTTGTGTTTCATCGAGTGAGGTTCTTTGTCGTCGACACGGCTTCGCCGGACACGGGAGAACATTACGTCATGGATGGGGGCGTCTACCCCACTAAAGCGCGATGTAGGTTAGCCGGAACATCCGTGTTAGTACGGCGGTGGTACTGCACAAATTTAGATCGTGGTAGGTGCTCAACCGGTTCATCCGTTTCAGCTGATGGCGGATAGCTATACCAGCGTACATGGTACTGCCTATACCCCTTCGGGTGCCAACTGTGTCCCACAATGTGGTCGACAACGAGCTCTTTCGAATAAACTTCGCGTTCTTCGCCACCTTTAGAAGGGTCGTCCACGCTTCGTAGCGGTACTGTAACGGGAATACCAGCTGCTTTTCTGTGTTCTTTTGACTCCTTCGGCGGTTCTGTGGTCATCTGCTGAGTCTTTCTTACCGGATTCCGGGATTTCCTAAGCAGTTCCTCCGTGGCGACGGGCCCGTGATCGTCTCGATTACGAGTAGTTTCCCGTGTTAACGGTGGTTTCGGACGGGGAGGTGGATTGTCGTCCACGACACGTGCCGGTTCACGTGACTAGAGACGACGGTTCGTGGCTACGGCGCTGCCGGTCGACAGTGTAGGCCCACTGTGTGGTGCACGGCGTGTGCCACGCGACGTGTGGCGCACGCGCACTCCTGCACTGGCAGCGTGTATTTTCCCTAAATCACAGGGCTGTATTCCGTATCTCCAACGGTGCGTGCACTGTCATTGCGGTTCAAAACGTCATGACGAGCGCTTAACGACTTCCCAACGGATGGGTGCGATGGTACGTCCTCCATACCCGTTCCCGGGTGCTCCAACTTTGCTTCTGCGAGCGTCTTCTCTTCCTGATCATCAGGACTTGCGGTACCGGGATCAAACGTGACTTCTTTACTCCGCGCCTGCGTAAGCGGTGCGCGACGAACATCAGGGACGGTTTGCGACTTGTACGCGTCCGGAATACTCCGTGTAGCAGTATCCAGCGGTGCTGTAGCCGTGCTCTTCCGAGAAATCGGGTGATCAGCTTCGACTTCCGGCGGTGCCGAGGAACTTTCGCGAGCGCGATCAGATGGTCCCTCCTGTGTCTTCTCGACAACAAGGGGTCGATCAGGCGGCGATTCCCAGTGCGGGTGAGCAATTCCAGTATCCTGGACAGTCCGGGAGTCCGTAGATTGCGTGTGTCCCTTGCTGATAAGGCTGCGATCCGCTGTAGAGCGTTGCGTGCCCTTCGCAATATCAGCACGCTGTAGCGAGTTTGCCTGCCCACCAACAGTGGTATCCTTAGCAATCACGTTCTCGACGGTGTCCTGAGACAACGCAGTCTCCAATTCTTCTCTCCATGAATCACGGGATGTCTGCGACGGTAGCGAAACCAGTGATTCCTGTTCTTCCGCAACAACGCGTGAATTCCCCTCCCCCTCCTGCGATGGAGCGTTACGGGGAGCAGTCATCACGTCAATTGACGGTAATATAGACGCTGTGAAGCGCAACTTCACAAGCGGTGTAGAATCCGAGATTCGGTTCGCGACGATAACATCGGTAACTCCGACAATCCCCCTGATGCGTGACGGAGTCCCACAGATGGTGTGGCTTGTCTAGACTGAAGCAATCGGTTCTCCTACTGTCAAGCATCCTGCTGAGTGTCCAAAACAACTTCCGTGTGACGGGTAGGTCCTTGTACAACTCGATCTCGAGAAAAACGCTCATGAGCGCCGCCAAATTCCAGTACAACTCTGTCCTTATCTACGCTAATAACGCGGTACGGACCATCAGCGATGGGAGAAAGCTTGTGTCGCCTCTCCTTTTCAGGATTGTAATATTCTTTCCCTACAAAGGCGGTTTGTCCCGGTTCCAGCGGTGGTATTGGTCTCCGGATACGGGCATCAAAGTTCCGCTTATAAGCGTGTTGTGCTTTTTGCCATTGCCGACCTGGCAACCGGTATCGTAAACGAAATCCACTGCTTCCAACGCAGGTAGTGATCAACCGTTGACGGGAACCTATCCAGCTTTGGCTGAGGTTCAACCGCAACTGGCGGGGGCGTTCGCGACAGCACAAGCTCAAAAGGAGATAAACCAGTAACTCTGTGAACTTGTGTGTTGTACGCGTACGTCACGGTATCCGTGTAGAGATCCCAAGTCTTTGGATGTTCAACAGTATAAGCCCGCAATGTGGAGAGCAACGTTCGATTAAGTCGCTCGACTTGCCCATCACATTGGGGATGATACGTCGTCGTGAAGAGATTCTTCACGTCGAGTATCCGACAGACGTCCTGGAAGAACCGCGCAGTAAATTGCGGACCATTATCCGAAAGGAGATTAACCGGGGGACCGTAGATTAGGACCCAATGCTTAACAAAAGCTTCCGCAACAGTGCGTGATGTAATCTTCCTCAACGGAATTGCCCGGACTAACTTCGAGAATCTGTCCGTAATGACGAGTAGAAACCGATTACCTCGGGATGTCCTTAAAAACTCACCGAGTATATCGATGGCAACAAACTCAAGAGGCGCCCGTGCGGGGAACAGAGTTAGCTTCTTCGCATGGCGACGTAATTTAACTCGTTCACGAGCACAGTGCGTACACGCCTTGACGGTGGTATAACAATCCAACGCTAACGCGGGGCAATAGAAATCCCGACGTAATGTCGTGTACAGCCTTCTAGCACCAGGATGGGAAGCGACCTTAGAAAAGTGAGATAGATGGAGAACCCTTGACTGCAAGGAGTGAGGAACCACAATCTATGGGGATGAACGAACCACTCTAACGAGGTAACCTTGAGTGTTAACCCCAGAAGGGATGTTCGCACCGCCATTAATCTGGGCGCGTATCCTCGTACAGAACGGGTCTGCTTGCTGTCCTCTGATCATCTCCTCAGGAGTGATGGGTACGAACGCACCTGGTTCCGGGTCTTCACCGTCTGCGACGAGTAAGTCATCACAGATGTCGTCCGAAATCAGTTCGTAGTCTTCTTCACCCTCATCAATGAGGAAACAGGGGATATCTTCATCATCGTCATCGACGCTTAACGCTTCGCTTTCCGTTCCCAAACGTGAAAGAGCACCCGCTTGCGCGTTGAGACTTCCCTTTTTATAGGTGACTTCATAATCAAACTCGGCGAGCCGAAGACGCCAGCGCATTAAACGCCCGGAAGGTTCCGTGATTGACATTAACCAGCGTAACGCGGAATGATCCGTGTTAACGGTAAAGTGCACACCCATAAGATATGGTCTTAACGTCTGTAGAGCCCATACTATGGCCAGACACTCCTTTTCGGATACCGAATAGTTCCGTTCATGAACGTTGAGCGTGCGAGACCAAAATCCAATTGATCTGCGTTCCCCATCGGGTGTAGTCTGAAACAGGGCACAGCCGATCTGGTAGTCGCTCTCATCCGTGTCCACGGTAAATGGCAACCTGGTCTTCGGTAATGACAGCACGGGTGCTGTAGTAACTGCCTCTATAAGAGAGCTGAATGCTTCCACTTGCGTGGGAGCAAGGGGGCCCAGTTTTGGTGGTTGTCCCTTCTTCAGGAGCTCTTTGAGCGGTCCCGCGATCTTCGCGAAACGAAGAATAAACCGTCGATAGACGTTGCATAATACTAAGAAGGAACGCAGCTCAGTCTGAGTCGTAGGTAGTTTAGCCTCCTTTAGTGACTTCATGCGAGCCTGCTCGATCAGTAGCCGTTACGGACGGATGACGTGCCCAAGATACTTGACCGAGTCAGTAAAGAATTCACATTTCCTCAGCTTGAGTGTTACTCTCGCGTCACGCAGTGTTGCGATTATCTCACGAACGTGATCCAAATGGTCATCCAAATTATTGGAGAAGACGATGATATCGTCAACATAGAAGAGACAACTCCGCCATTTGAAACGGGCAAGGAGGATATCCAAAGCACGCTGGAAAGTAGCGGGGGCGTTCGTAAGTCCAAACGGCATACGCTTAAAGCGGTACAGCCCTGAATGACAGGTAGACGCAGTCTTATCACGGTCTTCCGGTCGCACGGGCACTTGCCAGTACCCCCAATTCGCATCCGAAGTGGAGAACACGGTTGCATCGCCACGCGAGTAAATGTACTCGTCCATACGAGGTATGGGATACATGTCTTTGACGGTGACATCGTTGAGGCGACGATAGTCGATACAAAAACACCAGGACCCATCGGGTTTCGCAGCCAGTACAACTGGAGGTGCCCACGGCGATTCTGCCGGTTCTATAACTCCGGCTCGGAGCATCTTGTTGATCTGAAACTGTTCTTCCTCCCGAGCTTTCGGACCTGCCCTGTAAGGGTGTTGAGCAATCTGCTTAACATCTGGCAACAGATCAATCCGGTGTTCCGTAGCTGTAACGTCTCCGAAGGAACCATCCCACATTAGCGTAAATTCGCGGAACATATCACGCAACTTCTCGCCGTGTGAATCCGGTACATGACGGAGATTCAATTCTTCTAACTCCTTAATAGGGTCAATCCTGTCATAACTCGTAGGTATGGTCTTCTTTTCCGGGTCTCCCGTGTTGCTAACCGTCTGAGACGGGTTCGACGCTTGCGCACGCGACGAACACCCCTCTCGCTCCTGAGAGTGAGACGCATCAACTTTTTCTTCGACAATCCCGAGCATCTTGGCGGCAGTCACCTAAGTAGGGATAAGCGCCGTAGGGTGCGGTAAGACAGTACCAATAACTTGGTTCTCCACCAGAAACTGGGACTTCTTGCCAAAGTTGGCTAGCAAAACCCGAAAGGGGTGACCATTCGAGATCTGCACAACGCGATTCGCTAACGCGAGCTGATACTTCTCGTACAACGAGGTAGATGGTTGAACAACCCGCAAACCACGCGGAGCAGCAGTAACGTCAACCCATAACTGGGATTCCGGGGGAATAGAAATAGCACGTGCAACATGGAGTTTCGGAGACTCCTTCGGAGCGTTAGAATCCTGTAAAGGAGTAGGTAGCGGTACCAGCTTAGCTGAAGTTCTCCTCAAAGAACGACGAAAAATCGGTACAACCGAGCCATCTTCCATTTCCACTTCACGCGTACGCGGCCTGATTGACTCGACATATCTGTCACAGAAGTCACGCCCTAAGATGACAGGGGCAGCAAGCGTCTTGCAGACGATGAATTCAATCTGCTCAATGCAGTTGCCAATCCTGACCATCAGAGAAACCATTCCAGCCGTACTCAACGGGTTATTATTTGCATCTGCCACGTCCATGAAGGGTCCTTGACGAACTCGACAACGGATATCCGGCGGTAAGAGCGACTCCACAATAAAATTGTGACCAGCGTCTGTATCCAGGATAGACAAATGACGCACTATATACTGGGTAGAAAGGCCAAGGTCAGCGAATATCTTGTAGTTTCGCTTCGCCATGACCATGACTCGATCTGGGATCCGGTTCTTCCTGAACCGTATCCACGGGCGACGCATCACACCAACGGTGGTAGAGTCCATGTCTAAGACGGTCGGCTTCCTCGAGAGGATTTTCACCTGGGAGCGAGGCGGTGACGCCTCGGGCGCCGTAGACCTCGACAGGGGCACCTCTCCATTGGAGACTCCCGCAATCAGTTTAACTGAGCATCATTTGTTCTAACGGGAACGGCGTTCTGCGCGGCAGGGATCTTCATAGACTCCTGTGGAACAGGGCTAGAATTCCCCGCAGCAGCGGTTGCCGCTACGGCTTGAGCCGGTGAAGCATTGACCTGGGAAGAACCAGAGTGTCGCAACGCAGCGATATCTGCGGGAGAAATCCGTTTCGGAAAGTCTGTCTTCGCACGCAAATACGCGGTTACCGGCACTGACACATGTTCTTCTGGGGTCAGAGCTTTGAAATTCACCACGACCGTGGGCAACTCTCTCATGGTGAGGTGGCAATCCGGTGCCACGTGCCCGTGTTCGTAGCATAGAAAACAAATCAACCCGGGTCTTCCGGTACTTCGTGGGTCCTTTGCTCTCACCGTTCGCGGGTCTACCCAACCAGGTCGCTGGTAACGACTCCCTGAATAGGGCACTTGCGGTCCGCGAACGCAGGGGCGATCTGCGTAAAGCAGCGGATCATCCGTCATCGACGAGGCTTCAGTAGTTGAAGGCAACTCCTTAGTCGGAATAGAATCCAGGTTCACCTGTGCGAGATGCAAATTATCCACTTCGTGACAAGAAAAGTCCTGCGGTAGCAGTGAGATCGACGAGGGCGCCCCTTCGAGGTGAATCGCCCTGGATGAAACCCGGTGTCCGGAACGTGCACGCAGTGCGTCTCCTTCCGATTTAGCGTATTGAACCAACTCAAGATAAGTGGTCTTCTGCTTGTCTTCCGGTCGCTGGGAGAATAGCGTTCGAATAGCCGGATTCAATCCGTTGATGAACAGTGTGCAACGCTCGTTAGCGGAATAAACATTGCCACAACGGTGGAAAGCTTTCTTCAGTCGAACTGAAAACTCCGTTTCCGATTCCTTCGGGCGTTGGTTCGTTTCCCGCAACGCGGTGATTGCTTCCTCAATAGAGGTAACAGTCGCACACGAGCGAAGTAGATTCTGCACGGCCTCAGGCCAGCAGGTAACCCCTCCTTCGGAGGCTCGAGATGAACCTCTTACAAAGTTGAATTGATCTTCGGCGAGTCCACGTAGAAAATACGGTAGTGCGACATAAGCCTGCCCTTCACTCATGCCGAGGATGTCAGCCTCCGCTACAAAGCGTGAAAGAAAATCCAACACCAAAATGGGATCCTCCCCAGTAAAGAACTGGTTACGAAACGTCAAGGACATGCGTTTGATGCAGTCCTTGATCTTTCCCGTCCCACGGGGCGTACGGTCCAGACTGGAAACTTCCAAACGGTAGTACCGGTAAGATAACAACCTTTTGTACAAGGGATTAGTAGGCTTCAGCTCCCTCAAACCTGAGTGCTTTCTCCCCTTCTCACGGGTGCGAACAACACCAGAGGTGGAACTAGAATGACGAGAGCGCGCAGCGCGACCACGACGTTCACCATCATTTGATGAGTTCGACGAAGAAGAACCCGCAGAGCGGTTAGAGATACCAGAAGATCTGGATCAATCCGAATCATACTCGTCAGCAGTTCTCTTGTTAGGGCGATGCTTCCCGGATTTCCAGTTTCTGGCTCGATGAGAGTCCACCGCGGGTGTGTCCAGAGCGCCGTTATCAGCACGGATGGTAGCTTCCACCGTCTCAAGACGGCCCAGAATCCGAAATATCTTCGTGTTGACATCCTCGGTAAAACCGGAGTAACCTTTAAAAACCTCTAGAAGAGTGTTGAAATCTTTCCGTAATATACGTAGATCATCAGATACACCTCCGATGAGGGCAGCGTCAACCTTCATACGAAGTGTATCGACCTCAGTCGCGAGGGCAGCATGAGAGCTTCTCACGACTGCCGTCTGGGCCTCAAGTGTGCGCACTTGAGTCTCCAGCTCGACGACGAGCGCGTCCTTCGCCGCAGCAACCGGAGTAGAACCCTTCAAGGAGCAGATGAGGGCCCAGCCACTGGGGCGTATGACGACTTTGTAGATTGCTTCCGGCTTCCGGGTTTCCTTCCATCTCCCGTAGGGGGTTCGGGAACTGACCGCGGACGCGGAGGTAACTATGAGCCAACTGAGAGAGCCTTCGAGGGGCTCGCTCGCTTGCCAAAAACCATCGTCCACGACGAGCGGAGACCAGAGAACTGGGAGCAACCAAGCGAACAACAAATTAACCTCGAATGAGTGACAGCGCCTCACACGAGTGACAAAAACCGATAACGTGGCGAACATACCGTACCAACGGAAACTGCCGTATGCGGAAATAGGTGGTTCGACCAGATTGCTGGGACAGGCTCCAAACCCAAAAGGGGTGGCAACAACCGTACCGACGGGAATCACACACTACGGAAATAGACAGTGCCACCGGTATGAACCGTGTCCAAACAACAACCTAAACGGGGAAAACGAAACCGACACGACGTCAAGTCGGTAGCGAATTCCAGTGAAACTGTGAATGTTCTTCACGACCACGAAACGAACCGGCAAACCGGAATATGGACCAGACCAGCTTGCTGGATACAACACGACTTCTAAGTCGGGAGACCAATTGTCGTGCAATTCCTGCAAAGGGAGAAGACACGCAAAGGGTGTTCAGACCTTCCTTCTTAGAGGTGAGCACAGCAGTAGAGCGCCCTCACGGGATGATACGGCGGAGCCGGGTGTAAGCCCGAAGTCAACCTTTCCCGACAACAGAGAGATCACGGAGCAAAGAAGACGTGTACAGCGGTAGAGAACACACGAAACAGGTCTCACAGTAGTGAGAAACAGATACACAAGATTTTGGGGCGGGACGCAGTGAGGGGCACGAACCACGTGAGTGGGCGAGAGCGAAAACGGTAAACACCGGTACGCTGTGTAGCGATACCTGTATAACAGTGACGACAGAAATAAAGGGAACACACAAAGTAACACGCGGAATGCGGTAAAAGTGCTGTAGATGCCGCGAGGCGGATGATGATCCCTACGCAGTAGTGGCAACTCTTCGGGAGGAGGATATTACTCACCAAGGGTGAAACATCAGAGCCGAACACTCGGTTGGGTCGTTTACTTTCCCAGAGTTGGGTTGAGCTCAGCCTACTAAGTAGTGTAGCCGCCCACTGTCAGTGGCAACTAGATATTCAATATTATTTTTTAGAATCCCAAACAATCGGTGCAAACTTCCCACACTTGTGTGACTGACCAGCAATGCTGTGCACATCACAACTATTCTATATGTTGTACGAATCTACCCAAGAAAGGGGTGTGCCACGCACGGCATTCATCATCACCTCACCAGAGAGTATCGCCCATCTATGAATCGCAATAGCGAAGCTTCATCCACAATAGCGTTGCACTACATCTCTCCCTCCTGAGGCGCGACGACGACCCGCGAGCGCGTAGATCTTCCTCCCCCGAAGTGAAAGATTACTCAAACCTACTGCCTCTACATCATATAAAGAAACCACACTTCAGCAAACCCAACCACTTCTTAGAGCAACATAGATATAACGAAAGTAAATTAGAACCGCGAAATATTATAAACGCCAACAAACTTCTTTACTCATTTTTGCTTACTCAATACGAGATTGTAGCACCTTTTGCTTCAATCACAGACACAAGACGACGGGGAATCGAATGATACAATTGACGAAGGTAGTTAACGCTAATATCAGACCACGCGTTAACTACTGCCTTTTCAAGATTTTCAACGCACTCATAGTGCTTTCCTTCTTTGTAAACCTCCAGTGCCAGTGACCCCATAAGTTGTCTATGATGTTAAGGTCTAGAGACTTTGCTGGCCAGTCTAAAACATCAACATCCTTATCACTGAACCATTCTTTAGTGTAATTAGAACAGTGAATAGATGCCCTATCGTGCTGCAATGTCCAACGCTCACCCAGAGTTTCTGCCGCAAACGATAGCAAAGAACGCTCTAGAGTCTAACAACACTTCTCGCAATTCTGCGAACCTATCAAATGGTCAAGATCTGACAGACCGTAGTACGAAATTGCTCTCCATATCATCAGAGAGCCAACATCTTGCTGCCGCTTGGAGCATATTTCTCGTCGTCCATAAATCGTGCCCAAAGAATGCCTATACGTCCGGTCCATCCAGAGTAAACTGTAGAGCAAAACCCAAGGATGGGTGATGATCCACAAGATGTCCGAGTCCTGCTCTCTGTGAGGGCAGACTCAGCGGGAGAGCCCTCTGTCCGTACTCGGAGCAGGGTGTAAGACCGGAGACGGTGACTGGATATACCTACAGAGGTGAAAGCAAAGAAAGGATCAAGACCAGATATGGGACACTTGGACAGACAAGATGATGGGGCGATCGGGGGAAAAGGGGGAGCGTAAAGACGGTATAGCGCTTTAGAGAGAACAACCCAGAGCGGAGCCGAGGGTCATGCTAACCGGCGGCAACAGACCCAAACGGCGGAGCGACACAAACCACGGTGTCGTATATAACCCTATACAGGGGCGGAAGCAACGCCTGAACCAAGGAACAATCACAGAATAACACCAACCACTGGTGCAGTACACAGAACAGAAGTACACAATAATACACAGAAAAACCAGACAGAATTGGTAAGATATAGCTTCCTTAGTGACCCTGAGGGGTGGGAGTGCCGAAACCAATCGTGATTACTCTCCTAGTAGAGTGGTGAACCTACGTAGGCAGCTACTACCATAGCCCGGTCCTTGAGAGAAGGACACCACTCAGTTGAGGTTTACTTGGTGGCTCCAGGGCGAGATCACCCGAGCATATATACTATCTACAGTAGGTACCATGGTGTACACCTCTAGAGGTTCATACACGTGGCCAGCTCACTGTCAGGGTACTAGATACTAACCCGACGGGTGTGCCACTGCCATCGCTTCACAGCAATGCCACTTGGCAGCGTGTCTACCTGCAGAAAGGTTCCTATACGATGTCCACCTACTAAGGTACTGGCCAAAGGGCTTTCCACAGTAACCCAAACTTGGGGTGCAATTCATAAACTGCAACACGTCACCCGGCGGGGGATACACCATTTATGAATGGGATCAACCTCTCCGACACGGATGGCCATTGCTCCACACCTCCCCTTCCTTAGCCAAGGAGTCACGCCTCAAAGTTGCGGGAAGACGCCGGCGGTCGGATGATAAATATTCTCCTGCCACCATGGCAATCACCGACTCTTCGGTTTCCACAGCGCAGCAACCTTCGCCAGCTTCTGGACTCGAACAACCTTCTTCTCCGACACAGCGGCATCAGCAATCTTCTGCGTCTTCTCTTTCTACAGGCATGAACAACCATCCTTTCCAAACGAACCCTCTTCCGGGTGGTGCCTCGTCGTCGGCCGCTCCGCAAGGCGCGGCGTCGAGCAACCCCTCGGGGGACGTTCCTAACCAAGGTCAGCCGGGTCCAGCGCCAGCCGGCTACTTTGGCGGATTCCAATCGGCCCCTCTCCCTCAAGGGCATGAACCACAGTATGGCCATGGGTATGGATACAACCAGGCTGGTTATCAACCTCACCAACCTATCCCTCAAGCGGGTTACTATCAAGCCTACCCACCGCAGGGTTATCCTCCGTACGCGCCTCCTCAGGCTCCAGATCTCAACGCCGTGGCGTGGAATATGGAACAGGCTGTACCTTTAACGGTAAACTCCAGGGGGTGGATCAGTCGCGAGTCACTGGTGACGAGAAATCCTCGGGATGCAGGTCTCGCCTACTCTCCAGCGCCTTGGTTTCACCCGACTGCGGTAGCTGACGATGCTCTGATCGATTCGTATGCCGTGGACGGAATGCTCCCTGGCGGGATTCGTCGAGACGATGTTCGTTCCCGCCACTGGCGAAACCGTGTTGCGGTGCATCCTCATTTGATATACCGCAAACGCTGGGAGTCCATGGACATAGCTCGCGCGGCGATGGCTAGTCTCGCTTAGGAGAGGGTTACCCGCGTGCGCGGTGAGCATCCGATTCCTCCGGCGTACGACTTTGATGTGTCGCATTACCGAACCTTCGGCGAAGTATCGTACGGCGATGCTCTGGCAGAGTTTCCGGAAGCGGAGTATCGCGGGGCTAATCCACGGTTGGATCCGAACATGCTCCTTTGGAGTCGTCCCTTGTTGCGGTCAGAGTTCCGTTTCCTCCGGCGCTCGACGTCCGACGACCTGTACGCCTTTGAACGCCGGGTTCGGTTCGAACGCAGCATGCGCTCCCGTCGGGGATATCTCGTTCCATATCCAAACTTGGAGAGTGAGCGTTTTAGCTACTGTGGGATCCCGGCTCGGTACGTCGGTCTCCCTCGTTGGTGGTCTCAGGTCGAAGTACCCCGCGGGTGTTTTGCCGAGCTTCCTCCGGTGGTGTACTACCTCGGATTCCGATTGATTGACGATCCCCATTCTGGGTACTGGTCCCTCGCGTTGGCGGAATGGGCTGCTCGCGTAGCGGTGCATATCTTTTGGGATGTCTACGACCACTATCGATTGTGGTACTTACCCCCGTTCTTGCGGTTTGTCATCCGAAACATGGATTTGACTATACCCTTGGGGTCGCAAGCCAATCAGGACGAGCTCCATACTCTCCTTAACGCGATAGAGTCTGTCAATTGGGACCGGGTTCCGGTGAGCTACCAACCAGAGGGTCCTCGTCGTGTCAACGAACGATCTCTGGGAAGGATTGCTACCCGTTCTGGGGTTTGGGTGTACTATGATCCGTGGGAGCGGCAGCCCATCTTGGAATACCAAGCTGGTGTCATGGCAAGCAACCGGCGAGCCAGGCCAGTCGGTCACCCTACAGGGTTCGTATTTCCTGAGGATTACGCCCCTGCCATTAGCTGGAGCGATCCAACCTTGGATCACGGCGATGGAACCGGTGACGGTGCTCCTGCTCCCCTTGTGAGCGTTCCGAGTACGGATGCAAGCGCTGCTGCCGTTCCAGCAGAAGGCGAGCAGGCTCCCGTGGGATGGAACTTGGGTGCACCGGGTCCCGGGAACATGGTGGGGAGCGCGGCTGCACTGCGCGCCAACCTCGAATCCCTTGGGGTGCAGATCCCTCCGGGCGTCACAAGTGCGGCCGAGCTCTCGGCGTTGGCTAATCAGCACTTCAACGCGAACCCAAACGCAGGTGGTGGTTGAGATTAGCCTCAGGCGAGTGCGTACCGGGCTCCGGGTCCATCATAGCTTCGGATAGAACACAATAAAACCCATCTAGTGGTATCTTCTCTTCTTAATCCTTCCCTAGGATTCTTCTCGACTTCGAGCTTCTTCTTCGTTCTTCTTTTTCCCATTCCTACTGTAGGCCATACTCTTCCTTCCATCCGTGGACCATTTCCAGGGGTGGCTTCCATAGTACCTTCTTTGAACCGTCATACGGTGATAAACCGACAGTTCGGTATGTCTACTCCTCGTCCTATATACATAAGGCTTCACTTGCTTCACTCTTCGGAGGTCTACTTCTCCTATCCGCACGGCGGCGCAATTGTAGAAACGTCGCCGTCAGCGGATTATCCCACCTGGGCCTTGTCCAGGGTTGGAGGGAGATCTGTCGGGGTACGGCGGTGGTAAGAGATAACCTTTGACCTCGGAAGGTGTTCAATGGGTTCCCATGTATCCTCTTCAGGCGGATAGCCATACCATCGCACTCGATACAGTAGCTTCCCACTCTGGGATACATCGTGTCTCACAATGCGATCAACCACAAACTCCTGTGGGTAAACACCGGTTTCTTCGGGTTCCTCAATCTTTCCCGAAATAGGGCAACCCTCACAAGTAGCACCCACGAGGGTTTAGCTCACAATCGTAGTTACCTTCCGCTTCGACGGCTTTCTTGAAATGGCCGAGGCGGATATAACGTAACTTCCGTTTTCGGCTTTCAAACTCCACGAGAGTGGTCTCTACGGAAAGCTTTCCGCTTCCGTCGTTTGGAGAGTCACTTCCTATCCCATACGGGCGCTAAACCAAAGAACTGTGGCTCCAGACGTTCTGGCTAGCTTGCGTCTTCTCTGAGCAAGAGCCGTTGCGACGGAGATGTGGTTTCAACAATCCCTGTGCAGGGCGGCGGTTCCGTTGGGCCACGGCGCAGCATACACCAGGTCATCGGTTGAGCGAACTCCGGCGGCGGCCACACAACCAGTGCGCGGCATGGCCCGGTGCACAGTACCGTTGAACGGTCGAAAATGGCGCGCACGCGGCCAGACAGCAATGGCGCACGATTACTGTGCGTAATTTCAAATCTCCCGCCGTGGGGCGACGCTCGCGAAGCACTTGCAGCAATTTTTACTGCGATTTCAGAGTCGGTGCTTTCCGGTGTACACGGCGTACCAATCCAGCCCACGGGGCTTGTTTCTCCACTTCCTGACTCAGGCTTTCCAGTTCTTTCACCAGGGTTCCTGGGTCTTTCCATATCCCTATTGATGGGAACTCCCTACGGGATTTGCGTCGTTTCTTTCCGTGAACGGATCAGCAGACACCGTCTTCTCGGGTACTCGAGAGCTCTTCGAGCTACTCGAATGGGCTTCAGAGCGTGCCCGTGACTAGGATTGCCTCCCGAGAGGGCGCTTAACGTCTTTTCCAGCGGATTTCCCTTCAGGGGTCTCTTCTTCATTACTGACGCCCATCCTCGTTGAGGCTGCCACTCGCGCACGCTTTGTAGCGTCGACAGTAGCATTCCCAATTTGGGCTTCCGTCTCACTATGAGATTCGCCACTTCGGCTAGGTCCAGCGGGTGCAGGAGCTACCGGAGTGCGGTTCCCACGATTTCCATTCTCCTCCCCCTCCTTAGGGTGCAGCACGGCATCCGAAAGTACCGTTGGCGGGGGTTAATTCGTTCCGATTGCGGCGGTAGTACTCAAGAGAGTGTCGAGGTCTCCTTGAGTGACTCGGATACCTCAGGTAGCTCAGACAAACCACGTTCTGGGTGCGATAGAACCGAGGGGCGGGGTGATCCAGATTCCGTTACTTCGGTTCCTTCCCGTGATGTGGGCTCATTGTTTCCGGGAACCGGCACTGATACCACTTCCTGTAAAGGGCTTGGAGCCTGATAAACGCGATCGCGTGATATCCGCTCGTGCTGATTATTGATATCCGGCACGACGGTATCCTTATTAACAACGACTACCCGATAGGGTCCATCCGCGATCGGAGAAAGTTTATGCCGACGTTCCTTCTCAGAATTGTAGTACTTCTTTCGTAGGAACACATAGTCTCCAACCCGAATTGTGGGTAGCGGTCTGCGAAGTCGGCTGTCGAAATTGGGCTTATACATAAGCTGGGCCCTCTCCATTGAGGTACGAGCAACAGGAACCAGTTTGGTGAGCCATTTTTTCCACGCATCGCGGTATAAACCCGGAGATGGGTACGTATCCAGAGTTGGCTGCGCCTTGATTGCGAGAGGGGGCGGCCTCCTTGACAAAACCATTTCAAATGGTGAAAGGGACGTGACTCGATGGACCTGGGTGTTGTACGCGTATGTTATTGCGTCCGTGTAAAGATCCCAAGTCTTGTGGTGATCCGCCACGTAGGATCGTAATGCCCCGAGTATTGTTCGGTTAAACCTTTCCACTTGACCATTAGTTTGGGGATGATACTTTGTCTTAAACAAGTTCCTCATATCCAGGATTCGGCACACATCTTGAAAGAACTTCGAGGTGAACTGTGATCCGTTATCGGAGAGTAACTGTACCGGTGGGCCATAGAAAAACACCCAGTGGGTCACGAATGCTTGTGCCACGGTGGCAGCGGTAATCCGTTTAAGCGGCACCGTCCTTACCAATTTGGAGAACCTATCGGTGATAACCAATAAATACTGATTGCCTCGTGAGGTTCTGATGAGTTCGCCCAATATGTCGATGGCGACGAATTACAAAGGCGCCCCCGCAGGGAACAACGTTAACTCTATCGAGTGCTTCCTTAGCCTAATGTCATTCTTAGCACAATCCTTACAGAAGTGACGAACTGCGTAACAGTCAAACGCCATAGCGGGCCAGTAAAAGTCCCTTCGCAAGGTGAGATACAGTTTCCTTCCTCCCGGGTGGGCTCCTAACTTTACATAGTGTGACAAATGAAGTACGCGACTCTGTAACGAGTGAGGCACCACCATTTGTGGGTTAAATTCCACCATTCTGACCAGATATCCTTGGTCATTCACCTCGAAAGGTATCCTGTAACCGCCGTTCAGGCGGGCTCTCACCTGCGTACAGAAGGGGTCCGTCTGCTGTTCTCGAATCATCTCCTCCGGAGTGATAGTTATAAACGACCCGGTGGTCGCTTCCACCACTTGTGTGGCAAGTATGTCGTCATACACATCATCCGAGAGGATTTCCTTTCTTCCGTCAAGGGCTCCTACCATGAAGCATGGGATTTCCGTATCTTCAGTAGGCTCCGCTTCGGGCAAGGTGCCCAGACGTGATAAGGCATCCGCCTGAAGGTTGAGAGAGCCTTTCTTATACACTACTTCAAAGTCGAATTCCGAGAGTCGGAGTCTCCATCGCATCAGACGTCCCGACGGTTCGGTGATCTCCATGAGCCACCTCAGGCACGAGTGGTCTGTATGCACCCTAAAGTGGGTTCCCATCAGATATGGTCTGAGGGACGACAGCGCCCATACCACAGCAAGGCACTCTTTCTCGGAAACCGAGTAATTCCGTTCGTGCACGTTCAGTGATCTCGACCAGTACCCAATAGGGTGTCGTTCCCCGGTCTCATCGGTCTGAAACAGCGCACAGCCTACCTGATTCGCAATAGCATCAGTGTCGACCTCGTAAGGTAAACCAGGTTTGGGCAAAGCCAAAATTGGCGGGGTTGTCACGGCGTCAACCAATGCCGCGAAGGCGGATGCTTCCGCATCGCCAAATTGTTCCAGTTCAACTGGCTTTCCTTTCGTCAGAAGCTTATTCAAAGGTGAAGCGATATCCGCAAAGTTCTTCACAAAGCGGCGATACACGTTACACAATCCTAGAAAGGAGCGGAGCTCTGTCTGAGTTCTCGGGTGTTTAGCCTCTTTCAAGGATTTGACCGTGACTTCATCGAATGACAACTTCCCTGGGCGGATTATGTGCCCTAGGTATTTGACCGATTCGGTGAAGAACTCGCACTTCTTGAGCTTCAGAGTGATCCCTGCATCACGCAGTACCTGCATTACTTCCCGTACATGGGTGAGATGATCATCCAGGTTGTTGGAGAACACGACGATGTCGTCTAAGTACACCAGACATGTGGTGCACTTGAACCTGGCTAGGAGGATATGAACCGCTCGTTGGAAGGTTGCGGGGGCGTTAGTCAGCCCAAAGGGCATTCGCCGGAAACGGTATAAGCCCTGGTGGCACACAAACGCTGTCTTATCCTTATCTTCTTCCCTGATGGGCACTTGCCAATATCCCCAATTAGCATCTAGGGTGGTGAACACATTTGCGCTCCCTAGAGAATCGATATACTCATCCATCCGTGGTATCGGATATACATCTTTCACTGTAACCGCAGTCAACTTTCGGTAATCGATACAAAATCTCCAAGATCCATCCGGTTTCGGAACTAATACCACTGGCGGAGCCCAGGAGGACTGAGCTGCCTCAATGACACCAGCGAGTAACATTTTCTCCACTTGAGATCGTTCTTCTTCCCGAGCTTTCGGTCCTGCTTTGTAAGGGTGTTGCGCAATGGGCCGAGTATTCGGAAGCAAATCTATACAGTGTGCAGTGACTCCAATTGTTCCAAGAGTTCCATCCCACATGGGAGTAAATTCTCGCAACATCTCTCGTAACCTCTCCCGATGGAATTCCGGTACGTGCTCAAGATTGAGCTTCATTTACTCCTCGACAGGATCCGTCTTATCACTGCCAGGGGGCACGGGCTTATTCTCCGAAGATGCCGGATTGTCTGAACCCGATTTCCTTAGGGTGTCTTTCGTAGCGGGCTTATGATGCGATTCAACGTGCTCCTCCCCCTCCTTAGGGTCAGCAAATCCAAGAACCTTGGCGATAGGTATCTTAGTTGGAACCACTGCGGTGGGATGCAATAGCACCGACCCCACTATTTGGTTCTTCACTAGCCACTGTTTGGTTTTGCCAAAGTTGGCGATCATTACCTTAAAGGGTTCGTTTGGTTGAATCATAACCACTCCATTCGCAAGAGCGATCTGGCGTTGTTCATATAGTGCCGGTAACGGTTGGACAGTGTGGAGACCATACTGTTTGGTGGCGACATCGACCCATACCTGGGATTCAGGTGAGAGCTGTACAGACTTAGCTATGTGCAGCTTCGTAGATTCCATGTCGTTGTTGGATGCTTGCTGAGAGACCGGTAACGGCACGTGCTTCCGCGTGGCGGCTCGTAGAGGCTTCCGGACTATCGGAATTGTGGATCCATCTTCTATTTCCACTTCTCGTTTCCGAGGACGGATTGCTTCCACAAAACGGTCGCAGAAATCACAACCGAGAATGATCGGGGCAGCAAGTGAATTGCATACTACAAAATCCAAACGCACCAAGCAGGTTCCCAATCTCACATGGAGAGAAATATAACCAGCCATCTTAATCGGACTATTGTTCGCATCCGCGATATTCAAAGCTGGACCAAAACGAATACTTTACTGAAGAGCAGGCGGAATCAGCTTCTTGTGGATTAAGTTGGGAGCTGCTCCTGTTTCCAGGACAGATAATTGTCGAACCATGAACTGGGTGGACAGGCCGAGGTCGGCGTAAACCTTGTAATTCCTCTTGGCCATTACCAGGATTTTATCCGGAATACGGAAATTGCGGGACCGTATCCACGGGCGACGTAGAACACTACAGTGTTCTGAATCCACGGCTGTGGCAGCCATTTCCCTTGAAAGGATTCTAATAGCTGAGGAGCGAAGCGGAGGCGCCTCGGACGTCTTCTACTTCGGCTCAGAAGACGCCCCTTCTACAGGGGAGACTCCCGAGATTAGTCTTTCGGATTAGGCACCGCCTGTTGCGGGCGATTCCGATCCTGGGCGCCATCTTGGTACCCGTTTGTCGGTTCGTTGCTTCCCTCCATCTTCTGGGCTGGCACAGCCGCTACCTGACCAGAATTGGTTCCATTGCTCGCCTGGAAGGCCACTGCATACTTGGCTCCTTCGTAGGACGTTCTCGGAACTCGAGCTTGATTCTCTGGTGAGAGTGACTCGAACTGAGCGATGATCCTCAACCTGTCCCGCAGTGGGAACGTACACTGCGTTGAAATATGATTGAATTGGTAACATTCATAGCAGATGACAGGGGTCAAGCTATCACGTGCGCGCATATCCACCCGATTATGTCGGGCAGTATCCCTCCATCCTGGGCGTTAAAACCTCATTCCTCTGCCCGAAAAGGGGATAGGTGCTGCCGGTACCCGGTTACTTTGAGCGTAAAGTGCCGGTTCACTATCCGTCGACGGCTCCGTTGTTGACGGAAGCTCGGAGGTACCTATTGATTCCAGGTTACTGCCTATCAGGTTGATATTATTGTTTCCAAGACTGGAGTCATTCCCATACATCAAGGACTGAGAAGAGTCAGATCCCTCTGCAAAGAGTACCTTTCGTGCCTTCGGATTCGCGGGTCGTCGAGCTCGGAGCGTATCTCCCTCAGCCTGGGCGTATTGTACGATCTCCAGACAGGTGGCTCTTCTTTTCTCTTCCCGTTAGTTGGCGACCAGTGCCCGGATTGCGGGATCCAATCCATCAACAAACAATGCACATCTCTGCTGAGAAGGGTGAACATTACCGCATCGGTGAAACGCTTTATTCAAGCGGGTTGAATAAGCCGTTTCAGTTTGCCCAGGACGTTGCTTGGTGTCCCTCAGGGCTGAAGTAGCCTGCTGTATGGCATGGCCTGTAGCGTATGACCTGAGAAGGTAATGTACCGCTTCGGGCCAGCAAGTCACACCTCCTTCCGAGGCTCTTGACGATCCGCGGACGGAGTTGAACTGATCTTCGGCCAAACCTTTGAGGTAATACGAGAGGGCAACATAAGCTTGTCCTTCGCTCATACCGAAAATATCCGCCTCCTGGACATACCTTGCGAGGAAGTCAAGTACCAGAATGGGGTCATCTCCAGCAAATTCCCTCTTACTGAATGTAACTCCAAGGCGTCGGATATAATCCTTGACCTTTCCAGTACCTCTTGAGGTTCGTTCAGCAGCAGTGTTCTGCAACCGATAGTAACGGTATGAAACCAACTTCCTATAAAATGGATTCGTCGGCTTCAACTCCTTCAGACCAGGATACTTATCCCCCCTCTTACGGGTGCGAATTGCGCCCTGCGTGGTGAATGTACCCTTTGACCGTGACGACCGGGACTGCCTACGATGGCGACCATCCGATGAGTGGGAAGAAGACGATGACGTCGAACTATCCGAACTGCTGTCCGAGTCGGAGCTTGATGAATCCGAATAATGGCGAGACTCCTTTATAGACTTGCGACGGCTCCGCTTATCGGATTTATGAGCAGAACCCTCCGATTCGGACTTATTCCGCTCGGCGGCTTCCGCTTCTGTATCGATCCGAATTGTGGCTTCCAACCTGTCCAACCGAGCATGTATACGTGTTGTGGCAACGCGTATTTCGTCCACCGTCTGTCGGTACTCGTCAAAAAAAGCCCTTGGGGAACCAAAGCTCTCCATAACAGAGTTCATTTCCTGTCGCAGGAGTCTAATGTCCCCTGAAACATCCCTAACCTGGGAGGTATCCACTTTCCGTCTAAGGTTTTCAACGCCTTTAAGGAGATCGACATGAGCCACAGCGGCTATGTTCATGCGAGACTCCAAAATGGTGTACTCAGCTGAGTCCAATTTCTCTTGAGGTGCCGTCGACGGAGTCTCTACCACTGGCGGGCGTGCCGGTGCCGTCGAAGGTACAACCTCTTGAGGTGAGTGGCTAGCTGGGGGTGCATTCCGGTTGTCGGCGACTTCTCTGGTCGATCCCACCTCGGGAGCGGATACTTGTGATCGAGAGGCTGCCGAAGGAGCGGAGCCAACCGAATTAGCGGAGCGGGCCCGAGAAAGGTGAGCAGGCAGCGGCATACTGCAGATAACCAACCGATACTCGGTACAATCGATATAAAGCCGTTACCAACTTCCGATATGCGGATAGCACATGGGGGAATGCCTTCAGTACTCTTTCCAAGTGTGTAATACCAAATACAATCTCCCGAAAAGGGGAATCTAATCTTCCAAATGTCAAACTCACAAGAGTATCCAAATGATCTTGAGCCTTTCTAGGTCGGGAGACCAAAATGTAGAGCAAAACCCAAGGATGGGTGATGCTCCACAGGATGTCCGAGTCCTGCTCTCTGTAAGGGCAGATTCAGCGGGAGAGCCATCTGTCCGTACTCGGAGCCGGGTGTAAGACCGGAGACGGGGACTGGATATACCTACAGAGGTGAAAGCAAAGAAAGGATCAAGACCAGATATGGGACACTTGGACAGACAAGATGATGGGGCGATCGGGGGAAAAGGGGGAGCGTAAAGACGGTATAGCGCTTTAGAGAGAAACAACCCAGAGCGGAGCCGAGGGTCATGCTAACCGGCGGCAACAGACCCAAACGGCGGAGCGACACAAACCACGGTGTCGTATATAACCCTATACAGGGGCGGAAGCAACGCCTGAACCAAGGAACAATCACAGAATAACACCAACCACTGGTGCAGTACACAGAACAGAAGTACACAATAATACACAGAAAAACCAGACAGAATTGGTAAGATATAGTTTCCTTAGTGACCCTGAGGGGTGGGAGTGCCGAAACCAATCGTGATTACTCTCCTAGTGGAGTGGTGAACCTACGTAGGCAGCAACTACCATAGCCCGGTCCTTGGGAGAAGGACACCACTCAGTTGAGGTTTACTTGGTGGCTCCAGGGCGAGATCACCCGAGCATATATACTATCTACAGTAGGTACCATGGTGCACACCTCTAGAGGTTCATACACGTGGCCAGCTCACTGTCAGGGTACTAGTTACTAACCCGACGGGTGTGCCACTGCCATCGCTTCACAGCAATGCCACTTGGCAGCGTGTCTGTAGTGCAACGCCCTTGGAAGGGGATGTGGTGGTACTTGGTTCATAATTCCCGTTGCACGGGAGGACTATTATATGAATAGTAATAACCATTGAGATGGGTTGGACACGTGGGACACGGTGTGAGCTGGAGAGGTTGGCCACCACACGTGGGTAATTACCACTGTTCGTGGACTGATTTAGTTACTTTATTCCTAATTATTAGGCAGTGAGCTGCACTACTTAGTGCGCCGGCGATCTCGCCGTCGCACCAGTAAAGCTCCCGCAACCAGGGTTGGCTCTAGACTTTCACGACTTCGGCGGTCATCAACTGCTCCAAGGAGGGATACCCCGTAGCATACGGATCGCCTATCCACCCTGCGTCCTCTAAAGGAACCCAATACTGGGAATATTACCAACTATTGTCGTGTTCGACCTTGTATAAGGAGAACCCCGGCTTGTGCCGTATATCTTGCCCCTTTTCCACTACATCTTGTGGATTCCCTTTCGCCTCTTACGAGTGCGTGGATATTCCACCACTTGGTGGGTGTGCACCACTACTTGGTACGCTCCCCACACTGTGGACTCGCTCCCTCTCTAGAGGACCCCCAACAACCCTCGTAGAGGTGTACCAATTCTTGTCTTGCTCTCTACGCTCCGTCGTGACGGTCTGGCCTCGGTCTTACACCCGACTTTGTCGTGCCTTTCCAGAGAGTGATCTGTTCGCTGACTACCCTCCAAGGAGGAAGATCCCGAACGTCTTCGTGGCTGCTTTCCCTCACGGGCATTGCACTACAAAGTGGTCTTCCGACCTAGAATCGGTACACGTATTTCGTGGTTGTTCCTTCATTGAGGTTCGTTTCTACGATCTTTGGAAGTTCCCGTGTGAACGGTTTGTTGGACATCGATGTCTCGGAAACCCTCGGATGCGGAGCGTGCGGTCACCCGCAGTCGCTCCCACGATGGTGGTAATGATCCCGATAATCGGTTACCTTCGAGTATACCGGTCCGTCCCGGCTCCACGCTTCGTGCTAGGCCATCCTCGAGGACGTCTAGTCAACCGGCACGCCGGACACTTCCGTTTTCCCCGTTGATACCTCCCACTGATGGGAATGTTCTGGCTACGGCCGTTGCTAATGCAGTTCCTGCTGCGCAGGCGACAGCCGCTATCGCGGTACAACCATCCCGTCGGGAGAATGTCGACATCCCCCAGGGGGTAACCCTGGAAGAGCAGGTTCGCGCTTTGCGCGCTGCTCATAATTCCCTCATGGGAGAGGTTCAGTCCCTTCGCAATGAAGTGAGTGAAGCTCCTGTGAAGGATGTTGCTGAGGATCTCCGTTTTTTACGGTCGGACGTCAACAATTTGTTGGAATGCTTAGGTGGACCCGCTGCCTTCGTGGAAGGTGTTGAAGAACGACTCAACCGTGTTCGTGCTCGTCTGGAGACGTTGGAGCAAACCATTGTAATGGGTAGCAACACTCCGGAAGAACCGGTGGCTGCGTCACAGCGCGACCAGCATACTGGTAAGGGTAAGAACCGCCAAAAGCGGAAGTCGAAGCATGACGATCACGATTCTGACTCATCGAATTCGTTGCATTCATCACCGAGTGACTCGTGTAATTCATCTTCCTCGCATTCCGAGTTGGATGGCAGCCGACATGGGCGCTCTTCCCGCTCGAAGCTGTCATCCGCAACCCAAGGTGCGATCCGTGCCCAGAAGAAGGGACGGAAGCATACCGGGTTGAAGGAGTTGAAGCCCACGAACCCGATATATCGGAAGTTGTTGTCGTACCGATATTATCGGTTGGAGGATTCCTCATTGGATCGCACGGCCCGTAGCACGGGTAGGGTGAAAGACTGCATCAAACGCATGCAACTCTCGCTGCGCAACCAGACTTTCTCTGGAGAAGACCCAATCTTGGTGCTAGATTTTCTCGCCTGCTTTGTTGCGGAAGCCGACATCCTCGGAATGAATGAAGGACAGGCGTATATCGCGTTACCGTACTTTCTACGGGGAATGGCAGAAGACCAGTACAACTCTGTAAGAGGTTCTTCTCGGGCCTCTGAAGGAGGGGTGACATGCTGGCCGGAGGCTGTTCAATACCTGTTGGGGTCATACGCAACGAACGATGCCATCCAGTCAGCGATACTCGCTCTGCGAGACACCCGCCAGCGCCCTGGCGAGGTTGAAACCGATTACTCGGTGCGCCTCAATAAGGCTTTCTACCGTTGTGGGAATGTCTACCCCGCTGGGGAACGCTGCACGATGTTCATCGATGGACTGGACCCGGCTATTAAGAAGTTGGTGGCCCGACGACGGGAGGATAAACCAAGGATAACTTACCATGAGTTGGTCCAAACCGCTCGAGCGGAAGGCGACGCATTACGCGCTCGCCGCCCTCAACAGAGGTCTAAGCCCACCAAGGCGTTGATGATGGAGACTCGTTCTCCATCCTTATCGCTGATTGCAAACTACCAGCCCCAGCAGGGGTATGATAATGTGCAGCTCGCGCATGGAGACGTCGCATCCATCCCAACGACGGAACTACCGTCGACAACGGACACAACCTTCGACACGGCACAGGACGACCCAACCCTGTAAGTCGACAGTCGTCGCGTACAGCCGCCGTCGCTCCCGTACTCGAACGGAACTGCCCGTTATCAACGCGCCGCTGAGCGGTACGATTTTCTGATGTTCGGAACAGTAGCCCGCAGACGGGATTGCTGAAGTTGACATGCCATCTGTGCTACACGCACGGTCACACGTCACCGCAATGTCTTCTCTCCCTCAGGGAGTTGGCTAAAGTAGTAGCGAACTACGAAGCCCTTACTCCAGAGGAGAAGCGCGTGGTCCCGATAGCCTCGTACTTACGGGTGAAAATGGACCTTACGCATGCTCTTCCGCCTGAGCGGCATACCCCGATGAGATCGGATAACCCCGTTCGACGACCATTCGTTCCAAACCCCACTGCAGTGGCTAACCCCGTTTCGGGAGGTCAGGCCCTCGTGGTGGAGGAACCTGAGGTACCCCCGAAGGCGGAATGTCCTCAGGAAAACTGAAGATGGGAGTCTCCCCTTCGGGAGAGGGGTCCTCAGAGTTGAGGCTGTTGACGCCCGAGGCGTCGTTGCCTCCCTCCCCCGTGAAAGTCCTCTCTAGGAAAGAAGCCGCAGACGTGGACTCGGAACACCTAGGTGTCCTGCGTCAACCGTGGATACGGGTAGAGAACCACCGGATCCCGGATAGAGTCATGGTGATGTCCAAGCGTAACTACAAGGTTTACGCCGACCTTGGCCTCAACCCCCAGTTTATGGTGAGAATCCTTACTGTCCTGGATACAGGTGCGGGCCCGAACTTCGTCGTTGAATCACTATTACTCCCGAGTGTGCGGTCTCGTATCCGCTCTGTCGCGGTTCCCGAAGTCGCAGACGCGAATAATAACCAGTTGAAGAAGGTGGGAACTGTTGACTTGGTCGTACGGTTGGGTACCTTCATGGCGAAGCTCACCTTTGTTGTTTGCCGGTCTCTGGCTGCGCCAGTTATACTGGGATGCGATTACTGCGACAAGTTTGTCGACGCAATCCGGCCCCGCCTCAGGCGTGTGGAACTGGACGACGGATCATCGATACCAATCGTCCGCCGTCCCCTGAAGAGTGCTTTGAAGAAGCACGTTTCCTTGCCTGCTGCTCAGGAATCGCCACCCGCATCGCGGGAATCCACGAAGATTCGCGTTGCTGCGTCGGTTTCTATTCCGCCGGAAACCCAAGTAATGGTGCAAGTCAATTCCCGTCAACACGGTCTTCGAGTTATTCAACCGCTATCCTCGTTGTACGAGAAGTACCAACTGGCTGTGGCGAATGGTGTAGTGCAGGTGACACCTGATACTCCGTTTCGGATATTGGTAGCCAATCTTGGCACCACTCCCCAGTATCTGGTGAAGAACCAAGTCATTGGGTTAGTCACGCCACACCCGCTAGCCATGCTTCCTACCCGCATGACCGCTGCCGATGTCCTCGGACTGGTTCCCTCTGAAGAGGACAGCGCTCCATCTAAGGAGGCGGAGGAAGGAGCTGTTGCCGTTACTTCCGTCGCCGTTTCAACGGAGAAGTCACCGAATAACTCGGAACCGAAGCCTGTATCAGGAATGGAGAAGCGTGGACCAACGAGCTACGACAAAGTTGACCCCTTGAAGGCGCTCGAGGAACTTGATCTCGATCATGTTCCAGAGTCGCACCGTGAACGTCTGAGAGACATGTTACGGGAGTTTACCACAATGTCGGATGGCTCTCTTGGAGAGATAAATGCTACAGAACACCGTATCGACTTGTTGCCGAACTCGCGTCCGGTAGTACAACCCCCTTACAGGGCAGGACCGAAGGCTCGGGAAGAAGAACAGTTCCAAGTGGACAAAATGCTCCGCGCTAGAGTGATCGAACCGGCTCAATCGCCGTTAGCGTCCCCAGTGGTACTGGCACTTAAAGCCGACGGAACCTGGAGGTTCTGTGTCTACTATCGCCGGCTCAATGCCGTGACGGTCAGGGACACGTACCCAATCCCTCGTATGGACGATTGCATCGATTCGCTCGGTAACGCTACCGTGTTCACGGCATTAGACGCCAATTGGGGATACTGGCAAGTCTCTGTTAGGGAGGAAGACCGCGATAAGACTGCGTTCGTTTGCCACTCGGGCTCCTACCGCTTCAAGCGGATGCCGTTTGGTTTAACCAATGCCCCCGCTACATTTCAGCGTGCCATCGACATTTTGTTGAACCGCTTTAAGTGGCGGACGTGTCTAGTATACCTAGACGACATTATCGTGTTTTCCAGTAACCTGGACGATCATCTCACCCATGTCAGGGACGTGATGACTACTCTGCGCGATGCAAAAATAACCCTCAAGCTGAGGAAGTGTGAGTTTTTCACCGACACCGTCAAGTATCTTGGGCATATAATCCGTCCAGGACGGTTGATTATCGAGGAAGCTCGGGTCAAATCCCTTGCCAAGGCGAAGGAACCGCGAACTCAAACGGAACTCCGCTCCTTCCTAGGGTTAGTCAACGTCTACAGACGCTTCGTACCGAACTTCTCGGACATTGCGGCGCCCCTTAACGCACTCCTGCGGAAGGGACAGCCACCAAAACTGGATCCCTTAACTCCCGCGCAAGCAGAGGCGTTTAACTCCTTAAAGGAGGTAGTCACTACTGCACCGATTCTCTCGTTACCACAACCCGGCTTGCCGTTCTCGGTGGACACGGATTCGAGCGACTACCAAGTTGGTTGTGCTCTTTTCCAAACCACCCCCGAAGGGGGACGGAAACCCATTGGGTACTGGTCGCGTTCGCTCAACGTTCATGAACGGAACTACTCCGTGTCGGAGAAGGAATGTCTCGCCGTTGTGTGCGCCCTTTCCACTCTCCGCCTTTATCTCTTGGGTGTGCACTTTACCGTGTACACGGATCATTCCTCATTGAGGTGGTTGATGAACATTTCAGATCCATCTGGCCGCCTTATGCGGTGGAGGCTCCGCCTAGCGGAATTCGACTTCGAAGTGATCTACAAGAAGGGGACCCTGAACACTCAGGCAGACGCACTGTCGCGCTTACCCACTGATGGGGAAACTGTTACCGTCGAAGACGAGGAGATACCTTGCTTCCTCATTGACGGGAAGGAATCGGAACCCCCAGATTGGCAATTCGACGACTGGCCAGACGACTGGGATGACTCGGACGCAGATATTGACGAACTACTCCCATCTGGCGAGATTGAGGCTGCAAAGCCCCTACCGGGGAATTTTGTACCCGGTATCACCGGAAGAAATGATCCGAGAACAACACGGAGACCCATTCTGCATACGCATCCGTGCCCGACTTAACGGTGGTGACACCCTCCCATTCGAGGTTAATGACATTGGCTATCTCACTCGGACAGTCGAGTCACACCCACAAGTTGTGGTACCACACTCGTTGAAGACGAGGATTCTCCACCTATCGCATTACGCAAGGTTAGGCGGCCACGCAGGTGGAAGGAAACTGTACCTCACATTGAGGAGATACTTCTACTGGCCCGCTATGGCGGTGAATTGTTATGCTACGGTGCGCTTCTGTACAGAGTGCGCGAAAAACCGGGTTAAATTCCGAAAGAATTCGAAGAAAGTGAAACTCTTCCCTGCCAGGGCACCGCTTGAACTTGTGGCAATCGATATTCTCGGACCACTACTTACCGCTCGGAGAGGAAACAAATTCTTACTCGTTATCACGGATCGGTTCTCGAAACTGGTTCGGACAATACCTCTCAAGAGGATCACCGCTTTCACGGTCGCGAAGGCCTTTGCCACGCACTGGATCTTCGTCTACGGCCCTCCGGTGGAGTTATTATCCGATAACGGAAAACAATTTGCGTCAAGGTTCTTCCAAGATGTATGTCGCATCATGGATGTGAAGAACCTCTTCACAACCACTTACCACCCCCAATGTAATGGGCAAGTTGAGCGGTTTAACCGAACCATGCTCGCATCCCTCCGTTCGTACGTTGCTGATCACCCAAAAACATGGGACTTGTACACAGATGCCTTAACCTTCGCATATAATACGCAGGTTCACAGGACTACTGGTGTTTCTCCGTTTGAACTCGTACTATCACGTACACCTCCGCCAGTGGCGTTAGAATCACAGGCCACCCTGGGAAATTTCCCCTCAGTGGGTGACTATCGCCAAAAATGGAAGGCCTCGCTTACTAAGCTCGTTCCAGCTGCTCGTCAATCCATGGCGAGGGCCCAAGCCGCTTATAAGCGTGATTTTGATGCTCGCTTGCGAGGACGTACACCCTCCCCACTCGTAGAGGGTAATCACGTATTTGTACGGAAGGAACACTATAACCCTGAACAGGGAAAACGTCATAAGCTCTCGCCTGTGGCGGATGGACCCTTTAAGGCCATCTTGGTTACACCGGACACAGTGGTGGTGCAAATTCAAGACTCGCAAGAGTGCATTTCCCTCGATCGCGTGGTACTCGCACCCCCACCCTCATCTGAGGTAACCCCACCCTTACCAGGTACCGGTAATACGGTTCATGCAACTACACCGGACAATTCCGTGGAAGCTCGACCTTTGATCTTACCACACCCCGACCGGGGACTCACAGACCTCCCGATCACATCGGCTTCGCCGATTGGATCGGAAAACATTGGCCAGGAAGGCCCACCCATTCCACCCCCATCTACTGGTGTCACACACCGCGATGCGGGTAATCCTACTACTCCCCACACCGCTCCGTCTAAGGAGGGGGAGGAGGTTCATCGCTCTGCTGAGGAATCGACACCGACGTCGCGTCGGGCGAGTAACCGTGACTCACGGACTGTACGGGCATTCCCGGATGTTCCGGTTGACACGCAGGCGTCGCAGTCGCAAAGCGCGCCTACGTCGCCGTCGAAACCCGATAACGGGACCACTACACCGCCCGCAGGAACGGTTCCTCACGCAGAAGCGGAAATGCCGAGGTCACAAGAAGTTCGCGGTAAGAAACCAGCAGCGCTGGGCGACCAGAAGCCGAACGATGACATCGGAACAACACCGACGTCGTCGGGACGAAGCCCCGCTGGGGAAAGCGCAAGGACGCCGAAACCTACCGCGCAAAGCGACGCACTCGAACCAGGAAGCCTGGGAAGGACTGCCGAGCAGCCGCGAGCAGTGAAAAAGATGGACCCGAGTGTCTCGGTACAAACTGACACCGCAGTCGGTGGAATACCGGGCATGCCGGGGGGAGCACACGTCAAGGACGGTTTGAAATCGCCAAGTACTGGACGTACAGCGTCAGCCTCTACTGGAGTGCGTGCGGAGATCGCGAGATCGCCGGCGCGCAGCGCTGCCGTAAGCCCCGGTATCCCGGAAGTAACCGCCGGAGACGGGAGCTCAAAAATTGGAGATTTTGAGGAAATCAGGGCGCAGCCGTTGGAAAACACCTGCAACAGGGAGGCGGATTCCCCTCCGACGCATGAGGGCCAACCGTTGGGACAGTCACGTGCACGCACGGTTGTCAAGCCGCCCAAGGCGGTATCTTCCGCTGCAAGCGGACGAGACGAACCCCAAACCGCAGTGGCACTACACCGTCAAGACGGAAGGGCCCACGCAAGCTTGCGGTAAGGAATCATGTTGGTAACGGCACAACAAGCTCTAGAGCCCCCACACCAGGGGAAGCAACCGCACAAGCGGGGACCAATGCCACGACATCAACACCCGCAACGGGAAGCGCGCCCCTACAGGGGTTATCACGGAACGATGTGACGACGACACGGCAAGGCCGGCAGGTGTACGTGCAAGAGTACATTGTCGACCGAATTGTCGGGCATACCTGGGACCAGGATGGGATTCGACAATACCGCGTTTGTTGGTACGGTTATGACCCACAGTGGGATACACTCGACCCGATCGAACATCTTCCTCGCTCGAAGGTAATTCAGTATCACCGCCGTGCTGGTACCGCTACACCAGCGACGCTGGACCTGGCCCAAGTGGGATAGGGCTACCGTGGATACGGAATGGAAGGCTAGATGAAACACGTCGTTCGACGGGAGTGACATAATACCACCTAGGTGGGAACTTTCGCCGAAGCGACAGTTTGGTCGGCTCGCGCCGCCCGAACAATCGGGTTTTCGAAGAAGACTCATTCCTGAGAGGTTTTCGTCCAGCGAGCTGGTAGTGACAACAGCGTCAGACCGCAAGCACGGTTTTCCCCCTCAGAAGGGTGCGCAATTGTCGCGCGCACCGCACGAAGCATACCGGTTCACACCGGGAATAGAAGGACAATCGCCGTCTAGGACGGTTAAGGAAGAGAAGAAGAGAACACTTGTCTCAAGGTTTATCAACTATCACTAGGTAATCACCCAAGCAATGGGGATGTACAGGCAGAATGGTTACTGCCCGGTACCGTCGCCCTCCTCTGGAGGTGGCATACCGCCGAGGCGTTGGGCGAGTGAATCGCGCATCTCGGCAACGTTGCCGGTAGCCATACGAGCGCCAAGACCCGACTCTCTGAGGAACCTCGCGATGATGGCACCCTCGTCAGTACCCACAGTTGGGGGAGCTGACCCAGTCGCTGGGACTACTGCCACCGGTGGGATTGGAGCTGGTACCGCCTCAGCGGGTTCGTTTTCTGGCGCGCTGCCGCTACCTTCCTCCATCGGAGTGCCGTGGACCTCCTCAACGGCCACCTCGTCACCGCCATCACCCGGCTCATCGGGGTCATTGTCAACCATGAGGTCGTTCTCGAGATAGTCTCGGTGGTACTCATCGGAGTCAACGAACCCAACGGGGTGATCGGCCGGCACGTGCCGGGGAGCATTACGGAGCTCTGCCGATTCGCTAGCGGAGATTTCCTGATACTCCCAGGGGTCGAAGAAGATGAAGTCTCCCGCGAGCGCGGTGTTCCTTCCCAGACCTGGGCCTGACCCACCCGCGCCAGGGGCTTCCGCTCGACCGCTCTGCCTCAGCGGGACCTCACTCCAATCGACATTCTCGATGAAGTCGAGGAGGCTGAGGACTTCATTGTTGTTCGCACGACCCCCAAGGGGGATGGAGAGGTCGAGGCCTCGGATGCCTGCCCGCAAGCGCGGTGGGATGAACCAGAGTCGATACTGGTCATAAGCCTCGGCGAGGATGTACGCCGCTGTGCGGACGGCCCATTCGGTGACCACAACCGACCACAACCCGGATCGGGGATCAGTGATCAGCACAGACCCTAGATAGGTGAACACCGGGGGCAGCTCAACGTAGCACCCCCGGCACACCTCGAGGTGAGCCCACCAGTTGGGTAAGGAAACATACCGACCTTGTCGGAAGGCTGGCGCGATGCGCTCGATCTCCACGTTCTGATACGGAGCAAAGTACCCGTGTCGGGAGCGAGTGCGCCGTTCGAAACGGATGAAGTTCTGGAGGAAGAACGAACGCGAACGCCGCGGAAGATAGCGGAACTCAGCCCGAAGAATCGGTGGCGTCCAACATATGGCTTCTTGCCGCGCGACGGGCATTCCCCTTCAGGCGAAGGTTTCCAATTCCGCAAGGCGGTCGCAGTAACTCATCTCCCCGCGAGTGCGGTACCGTTCGACATCGAAGTTCATCCCCATGGGAATCTGGAACGCGAATGGAGCCCGGCTCTGCCGTTTGTATGCGACTTGCACGAATATCGTGTGTGCTTCATCACGAGACTCCCGGCCTTCTCGCAACACCTGGTGCGCAGGAATCGCCACGCGGCGTCTCCAATCCCACGAGGTGGTGATAATCGCCGGTAGTTCCCCCGGAAGGGTGTTGTTGCCGTCAATGTACTCAGCAATGAGGGATTCGTTGAACACCGCCACGGAATGGAACCGCGGTGCAGACCGGAGGCGACGAGCCTGGCGCCAATTCGTTGGATTAAGCCCTACGAGGGAGTTGTAAGATGGCCATATCACCCCGGCGAGGAACCCACCGATGGGTCCCGCATGCGCGGCGTGATCGGAAGGGCCAGCATTAGCGTTGTGCTGGGATGGAGGTTGTTGACTCCTTGGTGGGAGAGGAACGGATCGGAAGCCGGTGAAGCCCCCACGGGGGAAAGGAGGTTGGTTTGGTGGGATTCCGCTCATTGCGAGGTTCGTTCCTGTTGGCGACGGTGGAGAAGTTTCGGATGCGTTGGCAGGGTTGTCATTCGAAAGAGGTTGTTGCGCTGCATTGGCAGGGGGTTGAGTGCGTGGTGAAGACAGTTGTTGTTCCGGCAGACCGGTGGCGGTTGCACTTTTATGCAGCTTTGTCGGCGTCATTTCCCTCATGCTGAGGTAGTCTTTCCGCCTAGGAAAGGGAGATGTAGTGCAACGCCCTTGGAAGGGGATGTGGTGGTACTTGGTTCATAATTCCCGTTGCACGGAAGGACTATTATATGAATAGTAATAACCATTGAGATGGGTTGGACACGTGGGACACGGTGTGAGCTGGAGAGGTTGGCCACCACACGTGGGTAATTACCACTGTTCGTGGACTGATTTAGTTACTTTATTCCTAATTATTAGGCAGTGAGCTGCACTACTTAGTGCGCCGGCGATCTCGCCGTCGCACCAGTAAAGCCCCCGCAACCAGGGTTGGCTCTAGACTTTCACGACTTCGGCGGTCATCAACTGCTCCAAGGAGGGATACCTCGTAGCATACGGATCGCCTATCCACCCTGCGTCCTCTAAAGGAACCCAATACTGGGAATATTACCAACTATTGTCGTGTTCGACCTTGTATAAGGAGAACCCCGGCTTGTGCCGTATATCTTGCCCCTTTTCCACTACATCTTGTGGATTCCCTTTCGCCTCTTACGAGTGCGTGGATATTCCACCACTTGGTGGGTGTGCACCACTACTTGGTACGCTCCCCACACTGTGGACTCGCTCCCTCTCTAGAGGACCCCCAACAACCCTCGTAGAGGTGTACCAATTCTTGTCTTGCTCTCTACGCTCCGTCGTGACGGTCTGGCCTCGGTCTTACACCCGAATTTGTCGTGTCTTTCCAGAGAGTGCTTCGTTCGCTGACTTCCCTCCAAGGAGGAAGATCCCGAACGTCTTCGTGGCTGCTTTCCCCCACGGGCATTGCACTACAATGTCTACCTGCAAAAAGGATCCCATACGATGTCCACCTACTAAGGTACTGCCCAAAGGGCTTTTCACAGTAATCAAAAATTGGGGTGCAATTCATAAACTGCAACACGTCACCCGGCGCGGGATACACCATTTATGAATGGGATCAACCTCTCCGACACGGATGGCCATTGCTCCACATAAATCTTTTTTCATCAGGAAAAATAACTTTCTTCCACTTTATAGCCCCAAAATCAAGCTTCGACGTCGCCCACTTTGACAGGAAACCTTATAATTTTCGCTGAGAGAGGGAACTTCGGCATTTGCTGATACTTTAAATATGGCACGCTGCTAATCACCTGCTGGATTCCACGGGCAGACAAAGGAAAGTCATACTGCTTCTAAAGAGGAGATTCGCTGAATCTCGTCTTCGCTGCCTACCTCATATCGAGACTGGTTCGCTGTGGGTATGAGCTTCTTGTTGCGTGGATGAAATTGCTTTTGATGAGACGGATGAGGACGGTCTGGAAGGTTTTGGACGCAGCTGCGGCTTCGGTTGACCTCGTGGGCGATGTCCCGTTGAGACATGCCGTGAGCATGATGTGCAAGAATCTTAGCGTTTTCGACGTTAATGAGTTCTGGTCCGCGAGGCAACGTCGATGGTGATGAAAGCGAAGGTTTTTCGGCAGCGAGCAGTGCTGCGTGTTAGTTATATGCCCACCAAGTTTGAATTATGGCGCGCTTTCCGTTTCGTTGTTATGGTGAAAGCGGTGATTTGCTCTTTATAGAAGTTTGCTGCTCTATACGAATTTATTTTTGTATTATCAAGGGTTTTTTTATCTTTGGTTACAGTTTGGTCTTGGAGTTGCTATAGACGGTGTTTACAGTCTACAATGAACTCCTCTGCGTTCGATGCGTAAATTATTCTACAATAAGAGCTATCAATAAGTTGCAAATTGGATCCATTTGAATTTCGGGGACTGTATTCCAAAATTTTGGGCACCAGGAAGAGATCTCTTCCTGGTGCCTGACAAGGGTAGCAGTCGGCGTCAGATTCAAACAACTGTACATCCGAAAGGAACTCTTCTCGTCCATCCACAAATAATTAGAAAAATTCCACATCAGTCCAGCAATGTGTTGACGAGTGGCGAGTGAGGCGATACGACCACTGAGTGTGTTTGGACGTAGGAAGAAGTTGGGACGTGCGAAGGAACGGGCACCACTCATGAGCAGACTGCTATGTTCTGTTCTTCTTTTCTCTGAGTTTTCCTTTTGCGTTCGCCGAAGGCTTTATTTATATCAATGCCCAAGAACAAGCTCACGAGAGCGAGCTTGATCTTAAAAGATCAAAGTGCAAATGCGTCCTTGTTGCGGCACAGACGCAAATGGAGTGCTAGCATTTCTTACGCATATTTCATGTGATACAAATTGTTTGCAATGAATCGTCATCGTCCTGACAAGTTCAGCAACTCTGGCAGATCTTGACCAACAGCGATTCAACATAATGCTTTCTAAAAGTATGTAGAATTTTCTTGAATTAGCAAAACTGGACATTTGAGTTAAGACCGGAGTTTCGGGTGTGGAAAGTGATCATGAAGCGCCTTACAGAAAATCTTGAAATTTGACAAGCGGACAAAGATCTCCTCTCGATGGCAGACTTCAGCAAGGTTCTCAGTAAAATGTCTCGTAAGGTAGTCAATTTTCCTGGCGTTGGAGATGTGGAATAGTCGAACATTTCATTCGCAGAATATCTACAGCTTTCTCTGATGGACATATGAGGCTGAGTTTTGCTGCGGAATAGGCTAAGGCTATACCTACTGAGCTTTCTGAGAGCTTAGCTTTTCTAGAGTTGTTGTAACTAGCTCATCAAGAGAAAAGTGCCAACGAGGTCTGGCCTTGCGTGGAGCGGGTACCTCTTGGGTGGGGCTGTCACTGAGTGTGTGTGCGATTGCGATGTAAGGCAAGAGCGCATGCACATACGTGGTACGCCGTAGTCGTTACGAAGAATAGGCCCGGTAGAAGTGAAGACTTTTGCGTCAGAAATGTACTCTCTTGACAAAACTGAGGTTCTGCAAGGCGTTTTCTTTCCTCCTTTTAGTGACACAAGTTACTAACTTACGTCCCGAGAAGTATGTTTTACCATGAATATTGACGGTTTGCACGTGTTACTATCACTCAAAGCTGACATGTAGACAGCACCAATGAAATCTTATCAGAATAAGCTTGGAAAGCTTCGACATTCATGCCGAAATTGAAATGTGGCAAGCAGATTAGTTGACACAATTGCAAATTGAAGATTCACACTTCTCGATGCAAGTGAGAGCACCCATCGGCGCCGAACAGGATTCGGTCACCTGGCAGGAGAACGAAGAACCATCGGCTGAGCATACGCCGGCAGCTGAACAAACAGAGGATCCAGCTCCGGTGCACACAGTATATGAAGCAAAATTACTGAGCGCAGCACCGCCACTTGCCGCACCACCCTTGCATGTAGCGGCTCCACCCGGGCTGCCAATAAGAGCTGGGCATGTTCCGAAACTCTCTCCCTCAAAGCAAGCTACCGTGCCCACGCACGGCTGATTACACACGGTTTGCCTCGCTCCGGTGGGGCAAATTTCATTCGTGATAATAGAGCAAACGGCTGCATCGTTGGCAGCGCTGCCGGTGTTGACGTAGCATTCTAGGGCCTGCCCACACTTGGCACAGTCGATTTCGAAGCATTGTGAGCCAACGGGGCCATCCGGCTGTGAACATTCCCCAGTGGCAACCAACTCCGGAATGAAGGGTTGCGCCTGCAGAGTATCGGAGCAGACGCAGTCGCAGCTGGCGAAAGCGGATGAGCTGAAGAGAGCCAGAACAGAGAGTAGCAGGAAAGCGGCGTTGAGAGACATGTTGCTGGGGATAATATGACTTCAAGTAGATGAGAGGCGAAGGCGAGAAGTGGAAGTTTGCGTTGGGCAGAGTTTGGGGCATGGAGAGAGAGGGGCGGAGAGGCTTTTAAGTACCGACGGTACAGCCAACGCTTGAAGAGCTTTTGCGTCTTTATCACACAGATCGAGTGAAGATGTCACAACGCCTCGCACAACACGCATTTCAGAGCCTTATCGGACTGGACGGAGTGTGATAACCTGGCGGTCCATGGTTATCACACTGCGGTCCTTGGTTATCACACTGCGGTCCTTGGTTATCACACTGCGGTCCAGGAATCTGGGTCACTTGAATACTCTTTTCCAAATGAAATTTCCAACATCACGTGCGTTTTAATATAGAAAAATAGCCTCACCAGTGTGTCGCTATATCAACTAGCATTAGAACGCTGTTTGCAGTGCATTGTATGACGATATTCTCTAACAACCGTGATATAGCTACCACACTGGGGAGGCGGTTTGCTCTATATCCGAGTCACGAGCAGCGTTCGATAAGCGATTTATATCCACAAACTCGTGGATAACGGGTCACTCGACAGCGAAATTGGTCCCTCGCCTTCGGCTCGGGCCCGAATTTAGCTGTCTCGTGCCCCGTTATCTTCACTCGTTTGTCGATATAACTCATACCTATTTCACTCCTTCGCGGTGCGTTCTCATTGGCTCCGTCTTTTTCTTGCTTCTGATTACTGGCCTCACGCTGCTCCGCATCCGCCGCCGTTGCCGTCGAGCGTCTCTCACGCTGACGCGACTCAGCGCCCCAGTGTTCCGGCGCCATGCCGCCGCAGTGCACTGAAGGCAGGCGGTTACGGCGCTTACGTTTCGCCAAGTCGCTCGAAACGCAAGTTGCGTTTCGAATTGACCTATCAGAGCTGCAATAAACAAGATATGGACACGAACGAGTGCAATGGCGTGACGCTCGACGGCACTCGTGGTCCCTCGCCTACGGCTCGGGATTACTCGTGCTCGTCTCGGTCTACGCCATATCGCACTCGTTCGCGTGGGTTATGAGGGATAACCCTTGTCGGGTACCAGGAAGACATGTTATACATCCATAAAATTTAATCAATAATCCACATTCCTCCAGCAATGTTCTGAAAAAGTAACTCACAAGCGCAGGAAAAAATGGACGAGGGTCTTCCTGGTCTGGAGAGTGAGGAAAAGTGATCAGAAAGCGTTTCATAGAAAATTTGGAATTTTCTTGTCATGAGGAGAGCCAGGAAGACTTTTGCCGCGTGTATTCCTAGTCCGCCCGACGAGGGTATGGTGATGACAAGATGTCACAAGCTTGTCACGTCGTTTCCAACTGCGCGCATCTGCCGTGTGATAATAATAATAATATTATTAAGCACGTTGTATTCCACCGAACACCTACCTACGGAGTGAATTTGCGGCGCGATATTCCACCGAACACATACCTACGGTGTGAATTTGCGGCGCGTGTAATGCGGTCGAATCACTTCCGTCGATCCGCTTACCCACACAGAACTGCGGTGCAGAAAAAAAATTCGAGTTGCGTGTATTGCGTCCGCAAGCCCATTTTCGTGCTTCCAGCAGTATTCCCGCTCATGCGACATGATGCATGTCGTATGAGCGAGCGGTGCTGTATGCAATGCTTCTGATGCGATCTGCCGGCCGCGTGCAGTACACGTGTGCTGCACGCGGCCTCGCGGAGATTGTGGATACTACGTTTACTGGGTGCATCCGAAAATCCCAAGAGTCCCAGACGCCAAGTTGACGAGCAAATCAAAAGCGTGCACGTAGAAGTTCTTGTTACCGAAGACTTGGCGTCTAGACGGGGTCAGCGGCACCCCGTACAGACGCCAAGTTCTGGCAACAAGGAGCTTTCGTGTAAGTAAATCGCATCTTTATTTCCCAAACGCATAACAACATGCAAGCACATGAACAAGCTTTCGCTCCTGCTCTCACAAGACAACTTTCTCTCATGCCACGCTCAAAAAGTAATTCTCTTCTTCTGCTCGAGGCCGCCTGTATTCTCTTTCTTCTTCCTTTCCGTGATCGTCAAAGCAAACGCCGAAAACATACAAGACGTAAACGAAGAAAGACAATAAGCCCAAAGTTCCTGCGCTCTGGCATTATACGCCCGCACTTGCACAAAACACCATGGCGCCGTCTGTTTCTGTGTGGAACAGATGCAGACTATATTGTTGCAACAAATTTCAACAAAGCAGCCTTCTTTGGTGATCTTCTCCCTTGGTTTTCGGCACAACGTTCAATTACAAGATATGGTTCTCCCTTTCGAACATCAACCACCACATGGGAAAGAAAAGCAATACTGAATACTGAAGATTTGTTGGGCCTTGCCCTATCGTAAATGAAAACAGGAGATGCAGAATATTCTCTGTGCTCCATATTTGGAATCATTCCCTCTTCCTTATCCGAGTGGCTAGATTACGGCGTTGAAGTTCTTTGGAATGTGACGCAAGACACTGCACATTCACAATTCAGAATAGAATGGTTGACAGAACCAGAAATGAGAGAATCTTGTGCATTATTGGAGAAGAATAGAATCCATGGATATGCGCTCCGCGGAGTGTTTGGTGTAAGTGACGGCGCTCGACTGGATGTACCAAACTTTGGCGATCCCGACACGCAAAATGCATTCTACAACACAATATCGCAACGGGTTGAGGCAACCAATCTGTTAGTCTGGAACTTCAAAGGTGAAGTCATACATGCAGCTTTGAATTATCCTGGGAGTTACCATGATAGTAAACTGGCATAAATATCTGGATTATACTGGCCCAAGCTAATTCCTGACTGCAACACGCCGGCGGGATATGCGATATTGGGAGACTCGGCGTTCGTGAACGACACTCGAATCAAAGCGGGAAAGGTTGTACGAGCTCGGAAGTTAAACGAACGAAGAAATCTATCCATATCAACGGGATGTGCGGCAATTGACCTGGTACTCCAGCGAATATACCCCAGTGAGCGACAATGCGCGGAGTGGGGTGTTCGTGGGTTTAAAGCTCCGTTCCGGAGGTTGATTAGAGTTCTGCCTTCGAACCATCACAAACGTGGTCGCTTGCTGTATTTGGCTTGTCATCTCGTTAATTACCGCACCCGCACCATGGGTCATAGCCAAATTGCATCTGTGTATAGCGAGAAACAAGACCCAGACCACATGTAAATTGGTCTTGGCACCTCGTGCTTCATTTCGCATACCATTTGTGGGCTGGTGTGGTGCAGGTGGTCCCATGCCACTTGGACGTGGCGGCGGAGGGCAATGTGTGCAGCTCACTCACGGGTGCGGACTTTGCTAAAATCATTTCAATGAGATCAAAGAACGACCTGAAAAATGACCATGTCTCATACATGTCTCGAAGTAAATCGGTGAGGTTCATCACCTTCATCCCAGCCTGAAGCGCAGAGCCAAGTCCCTACCATATAGGCAAGTGCAGTCTCGTCTGAGTCCATGCAGACACCCATGAAATGGCGCGCAACCCTTGAACACCACCCTGCTTACGTTCTTGCGGTCTCCAACCAAGTTTGAGTAGCACAAGCTCTTTTTCAGATGTCGCTGAGCAAAAGTACTGAACGAAACGATCATCGCAGTGAAAAATCTCACGGTACTTGGCGCAAGATATCTGAGACATCATAATCCAGTACATCGCGATACTTCTTCTTCACCGGCACAGGGTCGTTGAGATCGGCCTCCAACATCGCAGTGGTATAAACCTCTAAAGTATCCCAAGCCAACGACGGTAAACCAAAGTCCTGTTCCATCACCTCTCCTTAGATGCTCACCCTCAGATACTTGTTCACCGTGCGCGGCGGCGATGTAACAAAATTATCCAGATGCTGCGGGCGTCCAACTCGCCCAAGAGTACCTCCACGACCGTGGAAGAAACGCAGAGTGATACAATGCTTTTCAGCACATTCAACCATTCGTGACAAAGTCATAGTGCAAAAAGCGTCGAAGACACGCCTTTGAGTTGTAGGGCCACAGACGGATGGTCTTTTCCATGCTAGCCGACAGCAAAAAGTGGTTCTTGCTCCAGCTCAACGCGGTGATATCCGAACTATGTCCCTTGAACACAGCAGCCGGCGCGCTCCTTCTAAAGTACATGTACGCCGAGTGCGTACCATTCACGCCAGTGCCACGCGCATCCTGCAAGTAGCAATCCACATCCCAAAGCTTTATCAACGCATCCTGTCCAGCAGGCGCCAGATACGTACCCAACTTGTTAAACTCAATCATGCGAGTCGCGCCATGGTGCGCCGCAAAGCGCTGCCACAGATACGCAGTACCAAAGCGCCGATCCCTCTTCCTCTTCCGATGCACCTCAACGTGCACATGGTCGTCCTGTTTCAGCGTAATATACATGCGCTGCAGCTCATCTGAGCGCGCGCGCTTCTGCAAAGCTGGCCTTGGTCTGAGCGGCGCGGGCTCGCCCGCCGCTCTGCGCCACGCTGGGCGGCAACGGCTGCATGACGGACGCCGGCTTGGCGGACGCCACCAGCGGCGGCACGGTGCTCTTCTCCACCCAGTCGTGGCCCGTGACGAAGCTGCGCGTGCGCGTGTCCAGGTCTTTGAGCAGGAAGTGCTCGATGCGCTGCGGATTGTGCGTGGACGGCGGCGCGCGCGGTGCGACAACCGGAGAAGAAGGCGCTGAACTGGACGCCATGCGTTGGCTGCGCCAGCTGCGCGGCTGGGCTGCGCGGTTGGGACGCGCGCCGCGTGTCCCAACCGTGCCTTGTTAACTTTTCTTCCCGTTGTTGATGATTCACACCGTCCTTCTTCACGGACACGTCCACACAGCCGCGCCGCGCCAGCGTCCACACGTGTGTACGCGCTTCGTCGTGCGCAATTCGGCGCGGGGCCGAAAAACACCGCCCCGAAGCAAAACATCACCACGCAGCGCGCAACACCCGCGGGCGCAATTCTGCTGCGCATCGACCGGTCGCGCCTCGTCCCCAGTGCAGTCCCATCGTCCGTGTGCGCCGCGCCGTCGCCACACACCCGCGCCCACCGTCGCCGCCCGCCTCGCCGTCACCGCCCGCCCCGCCCCTGCCGTCCGCCACAATTGCCGCCGCGCACTTCGTTGCCGTACGCGCCGCCACCGCCGCCACCCGCCTCGTTGCCACCAGCCGCTGGCGTGGCGGCGTCGCCGCGTCAACCCGCGCCGTCGCGCGCTTTCGCGCCGTTCGCCGCCACTTTTGCCATGTACATGCCCGCGCGCACGCATGTGCAGCTGCAGACGGCGCCTGTGAGTGTGCGTCGCGATCTCGCGCCTGTTGGTGCGTCGGCGCGGCCTTCTGCTGCTGCTCTACAGGAAGTGCCGTCTTTGCCTTCGGCTGTGGCTCAAATGCACATGGCGTCTCAGTCCTCGTCGGCTGTTGCTCCATATCGCCTGGCGTCTCAGTCGTCGGCTGTTGCTCCACAGCGTGTTTCATCTCTGCCCTCCGCTGTTGCTTCACAGCGCATGTCATCTCAGCCGTCGGCGGTGGCTCAACAGCGCGTGTCGTGTCAGCCCTCGGCAGTCGCCGTACAGCCCGCACAGCACGTGGTGCAGCTCGCACAGAACGCCAAGCAGTTCTGTCGCAGTCGCATTGCGCCGCGTGCACGTGAGCCTACGTTGATACACTACTCCTAACGACTGCACAACACCGTTGAAGAGGCTACGCGCTTCTCGTTAAATCTTCGTTACCCGTCTGACGGCATGCCACCCGATGCGACGCAGATCGTGCGTGTCGTTGCTCACGAGCTACAGGGTGTTCTCGGCTCTGAGGTCAACTCGTTGGTAGCAATGCATGCGGCGGACAAGTCATATGTTCCAGCTTTCCGATCCAATGAGGCTGGTCACTTTGTCAAATACGGCGTGTCTGGAACTCATCTGTCGTAAATTTTCGACGCGCTCATGGCCACACTTGAAAGCTCACTGTTTTTGACGCCGCCTCCCACCCCACCGCAGCTGATGAACTCGCACTCCGTCGTAGAACAAGTGCGCGTGCGAGTGTTTGAGGCTGAGATTACTCATCTGCCGTTGGCCTTTGTCGAGCAGCTCGTCAAGACCTGGTGCGCCATGCCACGCTTCAAATCTCGCATCGAGCTGCACGTGCGCGTTATCCTCGCGCTCGAGGGGAAGGGACTTAATGTCAGCGACGCGCAGCTGGATGGCCTCAAACTGCAATTAGAGAAGGCTAACCAACAAGCCGAAAACGATCGCAAGCGCAGGATGACTGCCGAAGCAGCGAGGCTCGAGAAGGAACGGCGTGCAAAAGAGGCCGCCAAACAGAGTGAGACGAATGGACTGAAGGAGAAAGAAATGAAGACGCACCGTGGTTAGGAGAATGCGCAGGCCTCCTTTATGAAGCGCTTTGTGAAACCCAAGATTGAAAAGCGTCAGCGAGACGATGCTCAGCATGTTCACCACCTGTCTCGCGAGCGTTCTGGTCATTATGCGCAAGAGGTTGCGGACGATACGGATGTCATGGGCGCCAACTGGTAGCTGCTATCTGAACTACAGTTCATGTCCATATCGGCACTGGACCAACTACTCAAGGAAGGAGCCGGCGATCTCAAGTCCCATCTAGGGGATTGTGCCATGCGGAGAAAGAAAGCGGAAAAGACTATCAACAGCGTTCTTCAAGACTACCGTGTTCGCCGTCGGGCTCTTTGCGATGATCCCTACCTCCGATTTCCAAGAAAGCACGCTGAAGTGCGAGGGCGAGGGAAGCAGGGCGCGACCGAACTGTTGCACTTCAACGAGAACTAACGGCCTGCGTACTACGGTACTTTTCTCAAGTCAAGAGTCGTTATGGGTCGTCGCCCATTCAGAAAGGATAGTGAGCTGGAATATGATCACGATTGTGACGCTGAATGGGGGCGACCAAACAATTCTCGAAGCGTACTTCGATTGCAAATGTGCATCTTTGCCTCCATTTCCTGTTGCCCTTTTTCAAGTGCAGAAGTGATTAACTGCTTCATATTCTGCTCTCCAAGCTCTTCTCTTATCTCTCTCTGAAGCTGAGCGGTTGCAAGGTCCGACATAGATTTTGTCATAAGCTGAAGGTTCTCGAGCAAGTCAATTTCCATTCTTCTAGCAGAAGGCTCACGCGTTTGTGGTGATGGTCTCTTACGGGATATGTAGTATAGTGGGCCCGGGTTGGGGCTCTGTATATCCGATTGGCCGTTCACGTACGAAGGGGTAGTGCACGGTTGGCCGGTGCAGTGACACCGCCACGTGTACGATTTGGTGATCAAGTGCCGGACGGGTTGGCCGAACGTACAAGTTGGCCACCTGTACGGACTTGGTAGTGATAGTGCAAATTAGACCGATCGTACAGTAGTTAGTAATGGGGCCCAGACCCGATATTTAGTTGTAGCTCGGATCTCCCGAGGCCCCAATCGTAAACGACATGCATCTTCTGCCGAACGTCTTCTTCGCTAGTTTGCACTAACGATAGACCGCACGGCTACTCCTTTATTGGGTTTCTCAGACCGTTTGTACCCTTCCGCACGTTCCTGTACGTGCCTGGTGATACCAATCGTCCACTCTCCCCTCGACCGCCCGGTGCTTCCACCCATTCTCTCCGCTCGGATTCATTACAGTCACAAGACTGTACGCTACCGCCGCTCCCGTCTCAAGACCGCTTCGGACTCTCTCTTTTTGTGCATTATACCACATTGGTCTCCCGACTTAGAAGTGGAATTCGAGACCGTACGGAGCAGCAGAACCGATCGTGGAACCAATACGTACAGTATGAGTCATCGTCCGCACGGAGAAAGGGGTGAAGGGTCTTTGGTCGAAAAAGACAGCGCAAAGTCCGTACCGGTCGCAATTCGCGCCGCTTCGGATGCCGCTTCGGTTGACCGTCGGAGCACCCGAAGTAACGCGACGGCCTACGTCACGCCTTCAGAGGAGCCCGAACGGATTATCCGAGACGGTTCCGCACGTAATAGGTCTAAGTCCGCACGGAATGAGGACGAGGCAACTGCCCTCGCTTCTTTTCCCGGAACGGAGAAGACGCCGCGGGGGCGAAGCTGGCCCCGCGCCGCCACTCCTAACCGAACGGACTACCGCACGGAAACTCTGGGCAGGGATCGCTCCCTACGCCCTGCAGAGTCTCCGAACGGAAATTGAGGTCCACGTCCCCATGGCAGTGGAGACGTACCTCAAGGACCGAATCCCGGCGCTTCTGCACCAGGATATTCCACCGATCGTACACGATATGGTCAGGAATATCCTGAAGACAGACCGTTCGGAACCTGCTACGTCAGCTCTGAACAGTACACTGGCCGCACTGGTAGCTCAGCTACCGACCCACCCACCCAAATCTTTTATTGACCGTACGGATAATGCACCCACTAGCGGCGAGAGGCAACACCGACCGGAACTGAAGAAGGGCCCAACGAGGGGTCCGACTGGAGTGTACCTTCCGCCAGTCAACCCGCAGGACGATCCGAACGGAAGCTCAGGAGATTTTTCCGACGAGAGGAGGAATCGCCGTCGCAGAGGCGGTAGACCGAGCGGAAGTTCCGATTCGGATGACGCGCCCCGTAAATGGAAAGACCGTCGCCGCCAGAGAAGGCGAAGATCAGCCAGAACGGACTCGGACTCTTCGGAGTCATCGTCGGATGACGACCGCACGGATTCGGAAGTCGACCGACACTCCCGCAGCCCTCGACGGAGGGGGAAGTCCGATCGGTATCGTTCCCGTTCGGACAGGTTGATGCTAAAACGCATCAGGCCCTTGAACGAGAAGTTCGCCAAAGTGGTGGACTGCCGTACGTACAGGTTGCTCAGGAGGAGCCAGACGTACAATTCGCGGGTGGCGCGCAAGATTGCGCGCTACCAAAAGAAATTGAATGTCCAGATGAAGGGTCATTCCTTTTCCGGGACGGATCCGATATCGGTGCTCAATTTCTTACAGCGGTTTAAAACCGCTTGCAACCATAACGGACTCACTGAGGGGGCAGCCCTCTGGTGTGTCCAGTTTTACCTGACCGGACCGGCGCACGCTCTGGTTCAGTCTCGGCTCGAAGGTGAGTCTGGCGCTGTCGACCGTACTCGGGATGAGTCTCTCCATACGTACGAAGAGGTAGTCAACTTTCTGTTGACCACGTACGCAACGGATGACATCAATGCCGACGCGGCCGCAGAGGTCACTCTCTACCGCCAAGCGTCAGGCATGTCCGAAACGGAAATCGCCCAGAAGCTCTGGACGAAAGCCCTCCGTTGCGGAAATGTCTTTACCGATCGGAATTTGAAGGGGATCTTCGTCGAAGGTCTCCCTGCCGCCATACGGTCAAAGGTGAGGAATCACCTCACCTCGCATCCCAATATCGGATACGATGCACTTGCCCGTTACGCGGAATCGTACGGAGACACCCATCGTGCCTCACGTAGACAGTCCGTTCGGGTCGATACTCAAAAGCCAATCGTTCGGAAAGAGTCCTCTCGTACCGCCTGGAAGGTTCACAGTATCGATACCCCGTCGGAATCGATCTATTCCGTATCGGATGAAGACGAGGAACATGTTCTCGCGGTATCCCGCGCGTCTTCCATGCCCTCGCCTCCCACTACGCCCTCGGCTTCAACGCCAGCTCAGTCCGTTCGGTCTTATCCCAGTCCTGCCAGCTCCAGGGTACAGCAACCCCAGGGGCAGGCACCAGTTAGACCGTGTCGGATTTGCCTTTCGCGGGAGCCCAACTGCTGTCAGTTGCTCCCCCCGGACCTAAAGGAGAAGCTGCTGGCCATACGGGAGGCTAATTATCAGCAACGCCGCGAGGAAGGCTATTATAGTGCCTACCAGACCGGACGGAAAACTGATACCCCGAAGGACAATGTAGGATATCGCCAGGGCGGACAGCCTCGCCAGACGTACTCACCAAGACCGACACAGGCCGTCATGCTGGTCGAGGAGACTGATCCCTACCAGGAAAACGACCAGGAGGAAGCGTAGAGGCATCGCCTCCTCCACAGAGGCCTAGCCTCGCCCCGTCAGCGACAGACCGAACGCACTCCATCCGAGGGGAGTCCCCTGTCCTGACATGTGACCTGACCGATACGGACATTGAAACCGAAACGGTCCTCTTTTCTAGCGCGAACTACAAGGTGCACGTGTCGGTTGGCCTCAACACGGCACTGATGTATCCGTTAACGGGAGTTCTTGATACCGGGGCCGGACCCTGTCTGGTTCACGAACGCCATCTCCCTCCGAATTGGCGCTCGAAACTCCGACCGGACGTAAGACCCCGAATTACGGACGCGTCGAAGAACCGAATGGACGTTGTGGGAGTTCTTCCCCTTATGGTCCGAATCGGTGACCTCAATGTACGAGTACAGTTCTTGGTGGTTTCTAACCTCTCCACCAGTGTACTACTCGGTACTTCTTTTATTGACAAGTACGTCTTGGCAATACTACCACCGAAACGGACAATACTCTTACGACACTCCAAACCGGTGTCTATACAGTCTTCCGCCTACGGACCAAATGCACCTTCCGCGCCGGAATCAGAACCCGAACGGGAAACTCCATCTAATAAGATACACGTTGCCCGTCCGGTTGTTCTACCCCCAATGTCGGAAACGAACGTCTTGGTAACCACCAAAACGTCCGGCTTGGTCTTTCTACAGTCTCATCACCGAACGGGATCAACGCTTGAACTCACACTTCTTGCGGGTGGAGTTATGGAGCTCCGACCGGACGTACCCTTTCTCGTTCGCGTGACGAACTTTTCTGACCGCTCGGTCCGACTACACAAGAACACCGTTATCGGACTTGCTCTTCCATCTCCTGTAGCGCTCATAACTCCGCAACCATCGTCGCGGAGCGACAAGTCCAAGGAGGGGGAACACATTCCGATTTCGGGTAATAATTCCGAACGGGAATACAAGGATACCGAACAGGAGCAGGAAACCGTACGGAAAGATGAGAACGATTGGACCAGCAAGGTACAGATCAGTCCTGAGTATGTTACCGAACGGGACAAAGTCATTGAGCTACTTCGACCGTTTGCGGACATGTGGGACGGCCATCTCGGAACGATTGCGGCAGCGAAGCACCGCATCCATCTGGAACCAGGCTCGAAGCCCATATTCCAGATGCCATACCGTGCCGGACCCGCTCGGAGAGAACTCGAACGTAAGGAGGTGACGAACCAGCTCGCTGCTGGTGTCATAGAACCGTCATCGGCAGAATGGGCCAGCCCGGTCGTATTCGCGCTCAAGAAAGACGGAAGCCTTCGCTTTTGCGTCGACTACCGCCGTTTGAACGCTATGACCGTACGGGACACATACCCACTACCCCGAATGGACGAGTGCATCGACTCTCTTGGAGATGCACAAATCTTCTCCACTTTGGACGCCAACAGTGGTTATTGGCAGACCGAAATGGATAAAGCCGACCGGGACAAAACGACGTTCACGTCGCATATGGGACTGTACCGTTATCGGAGAATGCCGTTCGGACTCAAGAACGCACCGGCTACTTTCCAGCGTGCTCTCGATATCATCCTTTCACGGGTGAAGTGGCAGTACGCACTGGTGTATCTTGATGACGTAATCATCTATTCCCGGACGGTTGAAGAGCATTATGACCATGTGCGGACCATACTGCATATGCTCCGTTCGGCTGGTGTTACTCTTCGACTGGACAAGTGCTACTTTTTCAGTGGCACGGTGGACTATCTAGGCCAAGTTATCCGACCGGGAAAGCTTCAAGTGTCTCTCAAGACACAGAATGCTATCAAGCAGGCTAAACCGCCTACGACCCAGACGGAGCTCCGATCGTTCTTGGGGCTCTGTAACGTTTTCCGTCGGTTTGTCGCAAACTTCGCTCGAATTGCGGCTCCATTGAACCGCAAGTTGGAGAAAGGGCAACCCACGAAGTTCGAGACATTGACCGATACGGAATACGAAGCCTTTGACGAATTACGTCAGAGACTGATACGCCCGCCCATTTTGGCCATTCCCCGTCAAGGGTACCGGTACGTTCTAGATACAGACGCATGCGACCGACAGGTAGGATGCACTCTGCTACAGAAGCAACCGGACGGAGGCTTATTACCGATCGGTTACTGGAGCCGCTCTCTATCCAAGACCGAACGGCAATACTCGACTACCGAACGGGAATGCCTTGCGGTCGTCTGGGCCATACTGCACCTCCGTCCGTACCTGGAAGGCCAGAGGTTCACTGTCCGAACGAACCACCACTCCTTGAGGTGGATATTGAACCTTGCGGACGCGTCAGGACGATTGGCCAGGTGGCGGTTGCGTCTAATGGAGTATGACTTCGATGTCGTCCACCGTCCGGGTATCAAGCACAAAGCGGCTGATGCCCTTTCTCGGATCCGAACGGACGGCGAGGACGATACCCCATTGGACGAAGAGGTCCCCTGCTTGCTAGTGAATGACCGTACGGACGATGGCCACTTTATCACCAACATTACCGTTAACGATGACGAGTACAGCGACGTCTGCGTCGACTGGCCAACGCCCGAACGGAAATCTGCTGGTATCCCCGAGGTGCTCGCTGTCACCTCGGAGGAAACCAATATCGTTCCGGTCACGGTCGAAGAGCTGGTACGAGCTCAAGCAGATGACCCTTTCTGTGAGTCCGTACGGAAAGACATCGGCAACGGTGTCATTCTGTTCGACATTGACCGAAACGGACTTATCGTGCGCAAAGCCCCACTGGACGGCGCCATCCAGAAGGTCGTACCTGCATCACTGCAGGCACGCGTCCTCTACTTGGCACACTACCCCCGTCTCGTTGGCCATCCGGGCTCCACTCGGATGTATGAAATTCTCCGTCGAGACTTCTACTGGCCACATATGGCCAACGATGTATTCCAGACCGTACGGGACTGTCGCACCTGCCCGGCGACGAAGGGAACACACTTCAAGTCGCAGAAGCTGCTGAAGCTGTTCCCCGCCGCCGGTCCGCTGGAATTCGTCGCGATGGACATCGTCGGCCCATTCACGAAGTCCGTAAACGGTTACCAGTACATACTGGTTATTACCGATCGGCTTAGCAAGATAGCTCGCTCTATACCTCTGCGGTCAACCACAGCTCCTGTAGTGGCGAAGGCCTTCCTGAAGAACTGGGTTTATCCGTACGGAATACCAAACTACTTGCAAACCGATAACGGAACTCAATTCTTCTCTAAGTTCTTTGAGACTGTATGTACCGCTTTGGGAACCAAACACGTACTAACGACGGCGTACCATCCGCAGACAAATGGTCAGGCCGAACGGTTTAACAAAACACTCGTGGAGAGGTTACGCCACTACGTAGCCGACCATCAGAACACTTGGCACGCGTATGTGCAACCTCTTACGTACGGTTACAACCTACAGATCCCTCGATCTCTCGGTACCGCACCGTTCGACGTTGCGCTAACGCGTAAACCCCCAAGCGTTCTGCTCGATGAGCCCAGTACGTCACTGGACCCAACGACGCCTACACAGCCCACTGCCGCTCGGTTAAAACGCTACACGCTCAAGCTTCTACAGGCCACGCTGCAGACCGCTCGGACAAAGTTGACCCGCGCCCAACAGCGCTATAAGGAAAAATTTGATAAATCCGTACGGTACACGCCGAGCTTCACCCCTGGGGAAGAGGTGTTTGTTGACCGACCGGACTATAAGAACGCAGAGGAGGACCTTACGGATCAGGAACGTACGTATCGGAAACTCTTACCGAAGAAGGGTGGCCCGTTTAAGGGCGTATCCGCAACGGACTCCACTGTCATTCTGAACCAAGACGGTATTCACAACACCGTCAGTATTGACAGAGTCAAAAAAGCCCCAACCGCACGGCCAACAACCACACCGGTCACTTCCGAACGGACACGCGGCACAGTAGCTGCTGATCCTGAGGGACCGTATGCGGACGAACCAGTCGACGACCAGCACATTCCACTGCCCGGAACAGTTCCGAGCGTGGTGGAACGAGTCGTCGACCATCGCGACACCCCGAACGGACAGGAATACTGCGTACGATGGCACGGTTACCGTACGGATTGTGGTATAATGCACAAAAAGAGAGAGAGTCCGAAGCGGTCTTGAGACGGGAGCGGCGGTAGCGTACAGTCTTGTGACTGTAATGAATCCGAGCGGAGAGAAGGGGTGGAAGCACCGGGCGGTCGAGGGGAGAGTGGACGATTGGTATCACCAGGCACGTACAGGAACGTGCGGAAGGGTACGAACGGTCTGAGAAACCCAATAAAGGAGTAGCCGTGCGGTCTATCGTTGGTGCAAACTAGCGAAGAAGACGTTCGGCAGAAGATGGTTGTCGTTTACGATTGGGGCCTCGGGAGATGCGAGCTACAACTAAATATCGGGTCTGGGCCCCATTACTAACTACTGTACGATCGGTCTAATTTGCACTATCACTACCAAGTCCGTACACGTGGCCAACTTGTACGCTGTGCCAACCCGTCCGGCACTTGATCACCAAATCGTACACGTGGCGGTGCCACTGCACCGGCCAACCGTGCACTACCCCTTCGTACGTGAACGGCCAATCGGATATACAGAGCCCCAACCCGGGCCCACTATACTACGGACCCCCCTCCTAGACTTGCGCTCCGCCCTCGGAGCGCTGCGTAGCGTCGCTAAGTCGATACGCCTATGTCCGTATGGTTGAGAGGGCGCTATAGTGTACGTTCGGAAATTTTGCCCGGAAAGGGCGGGGCGAAGCCATGCCCGATTTCCTTAAGTGGAGGAGACACCATATGGACGGAACCGGTGGGGACACTTGCCGTGTTACGTACGAGCGGGCGTGAAGAAGGGTACTGGCATCAGCGCAGGCGTGCGTGTATCCGTGTCTTTCCGTGCGGTTCGTCTCGAAGGAGAGCGCCCGATGGGGATCCACTCGGTACACCCGGCACGTCTCGATGGAGGGCGTCTGGCGGGTACGCGTATTGGCGCGCGCCGCACGTCTCGACGGAGAGCGTACGGCGGATGATCCCTTAGCGGTCGAATGTGTGTCCGTACGGGTACGCCGTGTCCGAAGCGGTGGTCCTCTCTCGTAAATGGGGTGGCGATCGAAGGACAGTCAGTGCTCATTGTGACCATACGGGCGAGCGACCGTACGAATTGGACACGATGCGACGCAGCGACGAAGCGAGCGTATAGTGTATCTCGTGTGCATGGGGTGGCGGAACGTCAGCTTCTGATCCTCCAATAAAAATAAATTGGTCAGCACTGACATTTCGTCCGCGCGGTGCCTGTACGATGACATAGTCGTCGTGGCGATTCCAAACGGCCGGTAATACCTCAAGTACCACGTTGTCGCGTTCACCTCCCCCTATAAGAGCGCCAGCCAAGCGTTGATATGCCCGAGTCGGTTCACTCCGTATCCAACCCTACGCACGCAATGGCGCCGACTCCGAGCGGCTCTGGTACACCGTCGACACCTTTCCGTTCGGTCCCGTTACCGGGTCAGAAGTATGACCATCGCTTCCGTCGCGGTCTTACCGCTCCTCGCCGGAGGAAGCAGGTCCCGCTATCCGTCACGGAATACGTCCAGAAGGGGTTCTTCGAAGGCGAGCGCTTTGCGTCGATTCCGACGGCGCTACCGATGCGGGATATAGCGATTCGCAATCCGAAACGGACAAGCATTGAAGCTTGGCAAGCCCGCTGGAACCACCTGCCTGGTGTGACCGGACGGAAGAGTGAAGAGACCTACGGGCGGAGTGACATGTTATACCTGCGCTGTCCGGAGGAGAAGACCTATCAGGAGGCGTTGCAGCGTTTGTTCCACCGCTGCTCATCCGATTCGGGCTTCCCCGAGAAGGACATGAATCCGCTTGGGTTGGTGATGTTCGAACCGCCGTACGACAAGCTGTACTGGCTGGACCGTCAACGGTGGGGAAGTAATACCGCAACCGAGGCGAGAATCCGAGCGTCCCATGGGTTCCTGTACAGTTGGCACAACGTCGAGTTCTTTGACGTCCCTGTTCATCGCCGATCGGACTTGTATTGCTCCACAAACGAAGTGTGGACCAGCCTCGATGTGTCCCGCAACCTATCCGTACCGACTCCGTCCGTGTTGGCTTACCATTCGGAAGAGCTCTTCAAAGGTTCACCCATTCAGGGTGTTGTCCGTCAGGTCGTATATGCCGAGTGGGCGGTGTTTGCCTTTATGGCGTTCCTCCAGGCGGCCCACGAAGGTATCGAGGTCTTCACCCGTGCGGGGGACGAGCGTCTGTACCACAAGGACGGCCACACCAAATACGGGCGGTTGTTTCCGATGCCGTACAAACTGGTATGTATCCTGGCCGAGATGGGACTCCCGAACGTTCTCCGCGGCACCTTGTTTCCATCGCAGGTCGGTGAGAAACTGTTACAGTACTCGTTGGAGACCGATTGGGACAACACTCCGGGGTTCCTGTGGTACGACTACTACTCCGATACGTTCCCGGCGATGCCCTCGACCGGATCGGTCGCGACGCCGATCACTCGTGTCCTGAAGGGTCCGGAGAGTCTCCCCCCCTGGCCCTTCAAAACCGTTCCGGACTTCTTCCCACATGGGTTCATGGCGCAGGACTTCGAGGAAGTGGCGCCGCTGCCGACTCCAATGGTGACACCCGTTGAGGCGAAGACCGTTGTGGAGGCAGGAGTACAGGCAGGATCCGGTCGGAAGTCTTGGGACAAATCCGGGTTCGCCATTGAGGACAGCGCCAGCCCGCATTCGGACGGTGATACGCACAAGGCCTTCATGGCTCTCCGTGCGGCTTTTATTCCGTTCGGCGAAGAGGAACCTGCGACGCTTGACGACCCCCTGTTAGCGGCCCGAGCATGGATGCGCCGTGCGGTCAACGCCGAGATTGCTCTCCGTGAGCAGGCTCAGGCGCAGCTTAACCTGCTCGGTTACCTCCGGGCCCACTCCTTATTGGTCCTCGCGTCTTACGAGAAGTCCGTGACGGCTGGTCTGGGTATGGCGCCCGGTGTGGATGGGACGCCGATGTCGACGTTCGCGCCGCCGTTAGAGGAGCTGGTGACCAAATCCTATGAGGGCATTGCGCAACAGGTCGATGCGAAGCGTATCGTCGACCATATCGTGAAGAACATGCGCCAGGCGGCGGAGTCCTTTTTCAAGGGTGTCGAGCTGGTTGCGCCCTATCTTCCGCCCGGAGAAGAGCCTGAAGGTGAAGGCCAGTCCGGTGACGGTGCAGGGACGAGCGGTACGAACGCGGCTCCCGAAGGGGAGACTCCGCAAGAGGAGGTAACCCCTGCGGTCCAGGATGTTCCCATGCCGTCTCCGAGTGGAGATCAGGAGGGAACGGAGACCGTTACGGTTGAGGAGGACCTCATAGAGCCGACGCCTGTACCCGCAAGCCAATCGGGCAATAAGTCGGGTGGGAAGAAGAAGGTCGTGGCCACTTCGCTGTGGCCTGGGGCCGCCTTGGCGTTCCAGCCGACAAAGACCGGTTCAAGTTCGCGTGGTGGTTCCGCTGCGGGCCGTGGTACCTCTCCGTGGGGTACCCGTGGGCGTGGTATTACGAAGCCCGGTTGGAAGAAGACTACTTAGTTGACCGTGCGTACTCGTAGCTTTCTTTTCTCCTAAGTAAACTTGTGATTGTTTGTGATGACCTGTGGGCCAATAGCGTGTCGTTCTGCGTGTGCCGTTGTCGAAAAAGGCGGCGTTTTGTAAAAAAAGTAATTGACCAATAGGCGTACGTTGGTGGCGGTTTGCCGCCCAATGATAACGTAGTGGCGGCGCCTTTTGGTGTCCCGTGACGGTTCACCGCTTGCGAGCCAGTACGTACGATCTCGGATCTCGGATCCGCCCCTTGCCCCCTCCTTGAGAGGTCGCCGTTACCGAAGGGTTTCGGCGACGCCAATAGCCGGCGATAAAGTGCTGGGGGATGTGTTCTGGCGGTTCGAAGGTATCCTGATCGGTGCGGTACCCGTGCCATCGTACGCGGTATTCCTGTCCGTTCGGGGTGTCGCGATGGTCGACGACTCGTTCCACCACGCTCGGAACTGTTCCGGGCGGTGAGGTAGGCTCGTCGTCGACAGGTTCGTCCGCATACGGTCCTTCAGGATCGGCACCTACTGTGCTGCGTGTCCGTTCGAAAGTAACCGGTGCGGTTGTTGGCCGTGCAGTTGGGGCTTTTGTCACTCTGTCAATACTGACGGTGTTGTGTATACCGTCTTGGTTCAGAGTGACAGTGGCGTCCGTTGCGGATACGACCTTAAACGGGCCAACCGTCTTCGGTAAGAGTTTCCGATACGTACGTTCCTGATCCGTAAGGTCCTCCTCTGCGTTCTTATAGTCCGGTCGGTCAACAAACACCTCTTCCCCAGGGGTGAAGCTCGGCGTGTACCGTACGGATTTATCAAATTTTTCCTTATAGCGCTGTTGGGCGCGGGTCAACTTTGTCCGAGCGGTCTGCAGCGTGGCCTGTAGAAGCTTGAGCGTGTAGCGTTTTAACCGAGCGGCAGTGGGCTGTGTAGGCGTCGTTGGGTCCAGTGACGTACTGGGCTCATCGAGCAGAACGCTTGGGGGTTTACGCGTTAGCGCAACGTCGAACGGTGCGGTACCGAGAGATCGAGGGATCTGTAGGTTGTAACCGTACGTAAGAGGTTGCACATACGCGTGCCAAGTGTTCTGATGGTCCGCTACGTAGTGGCGTAACCTCTCCACGAGTGTTTTGTTAAACCGTTCGGCCTGACCATTTGTCTGCGGATGGTACGCCGTCGTTAGTACGTGTTTGGTTCCCAAAGCGGTACATACAGTCTCAAAGAACTTAGAGAAGAATTGAGTTCCGTTATCGGTTAGCAAGTAGTTTGGTATTCCGTACCGATAAACCCAGTTCTCCAGGAAGGCCTTCGCCACTACAGGAGCTGTGGTTGACCGCAGAGGTATAGAGCGAGCTATCTTGCTAAACCGATCGGTAATAACCAGTATGTACTGGTAACCGTTTACGGACTTCGTGAATGGGCCGACGATGTCCATCGCGACGAATTCCAGCGGACCGGCAGCGGGGAACAGCTTCAGCAGCTTCTGCGACTTGAAGTGTGTTCCCTTCGTCGCCGGGCAGGTGCGACAGTCCCGTACGGTCTGGAATACATCGTTGGCCATATGTGGCCAGTAGAAGTCTCGACGGAGAATTTCATACATCCGAGTGGAGCCCGGATGGCCAACGAGACGGGGGTAGTGTGCCAAGTAGAGGACGCGTGCCTGCAGTGATGCAGGTACGACCTTCTGGATGGCGCCGTCCAGTGGGGCTTTGCGCACGATAAGTCCGTTTCGGTCAATGTCGAACAGAATGACACCGTTGCCGATGTCTTTCCGTACGGACTCACAGAAAGGGTCATCTGCTTGAGCTCGTACCAGCTCTTCGACCGTGACCGGAACGATATTGGTTTCCTCCGAGGTGACAGCGAGCACCTCGGGGATACCAGCAGATTTCCGTTCGGGCGTTGGCCAGTCGACGCAGACGTCGCTGTACTCGTCATCGTTAACGGTAATGTTGGTGATAAAGTGGCCATCGTCCGTACGGTCATTCACTAGCAAGCAGGGGACCTCTTCGTCCAATGGGGCATCGTCTTCGCCATCCGTCCGGATCCGAGAAAGGGCATCAGCCGCTTGGTGCTTGATACCCGGACGGTGAACGACATCGAAGTCATACTCCATTAGACGCAACCGCCACCTGGCCAATCGTCCTGACGCGTCCGCAAGGTTCAATATCCACCTCAAGGAGTGGTGGTCCGTTCGGACAGTGAACCTCTGACCTTCCAGGTACGGACGAAGGTGCAGTATGGCCCAGACGACCGCAAGGCATTCCCGTTCGGTAGTCGAGTATTGCCGTTCGGTCTTGGATAGAGAGCGGCTCCAGTAACCGATCGGTAATAAGCCTCCGTCCGGTTGCTTCTGTAGCAGAGTGCATCCTACCTGTCGGTCGCATGCGTCTGTATCTAGAACGTACCGGTACCCTTGACGGGGAATGGCCAAAATGGGCGGGCGTATCAGTCTCTGACGTAATTCGTCAAAGGCTTCGTATTCCGTATCGGTCAATGTCTCGAACTTCGTGGGTTGCCCTTTCTCCAACTTGCGGTTCAATGGAGCCGCAATTCGAGCGAAGTTTGCGACAAACCGACGGAAAACGTTACAGAGCCCCAAGAACGATCGGAGCTCCGTCTGGATCGTAGGCGGTTTAGCCTCTGCTTGATAGCATTCTGTGTCTTGAGAGACACTTGAAGCTTTCCCCGGTCGGATAACTTGGCCTAGATAGTCCACCGTGCCACTGAAAAAGTAGCACTTGTCCAGTCGGAGAGTAACACCAGCCGAACGGAGCATATGCAGTATGGTCCGCACATGGTCATAATGCTCTTCAACCGTCCGGGAATAGATGATTACGTCATCAAGATACACCAGTGCGTACTGCCACTTCACCCGTGAAAGGATGATATCGAGAGCACGCTGGAAAGTAGCCGGTGCGTTCTTGAGTCCGAACGGCATTCTCCGATAACGGTACAGTCCCATATGCGACGTGAACGTCGTTTTGTCCCGGTCGGCTTTATCCATTTCGGTCTGCCAATAACCACTGTTGGCGTCCAAAGTGGAGAAGATTTGTGCATCTCCAAGAGAGTCGATGCACTCGTCCATTCGGGGTAGTGGGTATGTGTCCCGTACGGTCGTAGCGTTCAAACGGCGGTAGTCGACGCAAAATCGAAGGCTTCCGTCTTTCTTGAGCGCGAATACGACCGGGCTGGCCCATTCTGCCGATGACGGTTCTATGACACCAGCAGCGAGCTGGTTCGTCACCTCCTTACGTTCGAGTTCTCTCCGAGCGGGTCCGGCACGGTATGGCATCTGGAATATGGGCTTCGAGCCTGGTTCCAGATGGATGCGGTGCTTCGCTGCCGCAAATCGTTCCGAGATGGCCGTCCCACATGTCCGCAAACGGTCGAAGTAGCTCATTGACTTTGTCCCCGTTCGGTAACATACTCAGGACTGATCTGTACCTTGCTGGTCCAATCGTTCTCATCTTTCCGTACGGTTTCCCTGCTCCTGTTCGGTATCCTTGTATTCCCGTTCGGAATTATTACCCGAAATCGGAATGTGTTCCCCCTCCTTGGACTTGTCGCTCCGCGACGATGGGTTGCGGAGTTATGAGCGCTACAGGAGATGGAAGAGCAAGTCCGATAACGGTGTTCTTGTGTAGTCGGACCGAGCGGTCAGAAAAGTTCGTCACGCGAACGAGAAAGGGTACGTCCGGTCGGAGCTCCATAACTCCACCCGCAAGAAGTGTGAGTTCAAGCGTTGATCCCGTTCGGTGATGAGACTGTAGAAAGACCAAGCCGGACGTTTTGGTGGTTACCAAGACGTTCGTTTCCGACATTGGGGGTAGAACAACCGGACGGGCAACGTGTATCTTATTAGATGGAGTTTCCCGTTCGGGTTCTGATTCCGGCGCGGAAGGTGCATTTGGTCCGTAGGCGGAAGACTGTATAGACACCGGTTTGGAGTGTCGTAAGAGTATTGTCCGTTTCGGTGGTAGTATTGCCAAGACGTACTTGTCAATAAAAGAAGTACCGAGTAGTACACTGGTGGAGAGGTTAGAAACCACCAAGAACTGTACTCGTACATTGAGGTCACCGATTCGGACCATAAGGGGAAGAACTCCCACAACGTCCATTCGGTTCTTCGACGCGTCCGTACTTCGGGGTCTTACGTCCGGTCGGAGTTTCGAGCGCCAATTCGGAGGGAGATGGCGTTCGTGAACCAGACAGGGTCCGGCCCCGGTATCAAGAACTCCCGTTAACGGATACATCAGTGCCGTGTTGAGGCCAACCGACACGTGCACCTTGTAGTTCGCGCTAGAAAAGAGGACCGTTTCGGTTTCAATGTCCGTATCGGTCAGGTCACATGTCAGGACAGGGGGACTCCCCTCGGATGGAGTGCGTTCGGTCTGTCGCTGACGGGGCGAGGCTAGGCCTCTGTGGAGGAGGCGATGCCTCTACGCTTCCTCCTGGTCGTTTTCCTGGTAGGGATCAGTCTCCTCGACCAGCATGACGGCCTGTGTCGGTCTTGGTGAGTACGTCTGGCGAGGCTGTCCGCCCTGGCGATATCCTACATTGTCCTTCGGGGTATCAGTTTTCCGTCCGGTCTGGTAGGCACTATAATAGCCTTCCTCGCGGCGTTGCTGATAATTAGCCTCCCGTATGGCCAGCAGCTTCTCCTTTAGGTCCGGGGGGAGCAACTGACAGCAGTTGGGCTCCCGCGAAAGGCAAATCCGACACGGTCTAACTGGTGCCTGCCCCTGGGGTTGCTGTACCCTGGAGCTGGCAGGACTGGGATAAGACCGAACGGACTGAGCTGGCGTTGAAGCCGAGGGCGTAGTGGGAGGCGAGGGCATGGAAGACGCGCGGGATACCGCGAGAACATGTTCCTCGTCTTCATCCGATACGGAATAGATCGATTCCGACGGGGTATCGATACTGTGAACCTTCCAGGCGGTACGAGAGGACTCTTTCCGAACGATTGGCTTTTGAGTATCGACCCGAACGGACTGTCTACGTGAGGCACGATGGGTGTCTCCGTACGATTCCGCGTAACGGGCAAGTGCATCGTATCAGATATTGGGATGCGAGGTGAGGTGATTCCTCACCTTTGACCGTATGGCGGCAGGGAGACCTTCGACGAAGATCCCCTTCAAATTCCGATCGGTAAAGACATTTCCGCAACGGAGGGCTTTCGTCCAGAGCTTCTGGGCGATTTCCGTTTCGGACATGCCTGACGCTTGGCGGTAGAGGGTGACCTCTGCGGCCGCGTCGGCATTGATGTCATCCGTTGCGTACGTGGTCAACAGAAAGTTGACTACCTCTTCGTACGTATGGAGAGACTCATCCCGAGTACGGTCGACAGCGCCAGACTCACCTTCGAGCCGAGACTGAACCAGAGCGTGCGCCGGTCCGGTCAGGTAAAACTGGAAACACCAGAGGGCTGCCCCCTCAGTGAGTCCGTTATGGTTGCAAGCGGTTTTAAACCGCTGTAAGAAATTGAGCACCGATATCGGATCCGTCCCGGAAAAGGAATGACCCTTCATCTGGACATTCAATTTCTTTTGGTAGCGCGCAATCTTGCGCGCCACCCGCGAATTGTACGTCTGGCTCCTCCTGAGCAACCTGTACGTACGGTAGTCCACCACTTTGGCGAACTTCTCGTTCAAGGGCCTGATGCGTTTTAGCATCAACCTGTCCGAACGGGAACGATACCGATCGGACTTCCCCCTCCGTCGAGGGCTGCGGGAGTGTCGGTCGACTTCAAAATCCGTGCGGTCGTCATCCGACGATGACTCCGAAGAGTCCGAGTCCGTTCTGGCTGATCTTCGCCTTCTCTGGCGGCGACGGTCTTTCCATTTACGGGGCGCGTCATCCGAATCGGAACTTCCGCTCGGTCTACCGCCTCTGCGGCGGCGATTCCTCCTCTCGTCGGAGGAATCTCCTGAGCTTCCGTTCGGATCGTCCTGCGGGTTGACTGGCGGAAGGTACACTCCGGTCGGACCCCTCGTTGGGCCCTTCTTCAGTTCCGGTCGGTGTTGCCTCTCGCCGCTAGTGGGTGCATTATCCGTACGGTCAATAAAAGATTTGGGTGGGTGGGTCGGTAGCTGAGCTACCAGTGCGGCCAGTGTACTGTTCAGAGCTGACGTAGCAGGTTCCGAACGGTCTGTTTTCAGGATATTCCTGACCATATCGTGTACGATCGGTGGAATATCCTGGTGCAGAAGCGCCGGGATTTGGTCCTTGAGGTACGTCTCCACTGCCATGGGGACGTGGACCTCAATTTCCGTTCGGAGACTCTGCAGGGCGTAGGGAGCGATCCCTGCCCAGAGTTCCCGTGCGGTAGTCCGTTCGGTTAGGAGTGGCGGCGCGGGGCCAGCTTCGCCCCGCGGCGTCTTCTCCGTTCCGGGAAAAGGGGCGAGGGCAGTTGCCTCGTCCTCGTTCCGTGCGGACTTAGACCTATTACGTGCGGAACCGTCTCGGATAATCCGTTCGGGCTCCTTTGAAGGCGTGACGTAGGCCGTCGCGTTACTTCGGGTGCTCCGGCGGCCAACCGAAGTGGCATCCGAAGCGGCGCGAATTGCGACCGGTACGGACTTTGCGCTGTCTTTTTCCACCAAAGACCCTTCACCCATTTCTCCGTGCGGACGATGACTCATACTGTACGTATTGGTTCCACGATCGGTTCTGCTGCTCCGTACGGTCTCGAATTCCACTTCTAGGTCGGGAGACCAATGTGGCATAATGCACAAAAAGAGAGAGAGTCCGAAGCGGTCTTGAGACGGGAGCGGCGGTAGCGTACAGTCTTGTGACTGTAATGAATCCGAGCGGAGAGAAGGGGTGGAAGCACCGGGCGGTCGAGGGGAGAGTGGACGATTGGTATCACCAGGCACGTACAGGAACGTGCGGAAGGGTACGAACGGTACTGAGAAACCCAATAAAGGAGTAGCCGTGCGGTCTATCGTTAGTGCAAACTAGCGAAGAAGACGTTCGGCAGAAGATGGTTGTCGTTTACGATTGGGGCCTCGGGAGATCCGAGCTACAACTAAATATCGGGTCTAGGCCCCATTACTAACTACTGTACGATCGGTCTAATTTGCACTATCACTACCAAGTCCGTACACGTGGCCAACTTGTACGCTGTGCCAACCCGTCCGGCACTTGATCACCAAATCGTACACGTGGCGGTGCCACTGCACCGGCCAACCGTGCACTACCCCTTCGTACGTGAACGGCCAATCGGATATACAGAGCCCCAACCCGGGCCCACTATACTACACGGATCAGGACACGTTTGAACCACCCGGACACATCCCCCAACACTTCATTGCCCGCTACTGGCGTCGCAGAAACCGTGTGGTATCCGCAACACCTTCAGGAGAGGGAAGAAGAGTCCGCGGATCTCAAGGTTTGAACGTACGTGCTGGTAATGCATGAGCTTCGAGCTACGGCTCGAAGCATAATTTACTGCCTCTATAGTACGATACTGGTTTGTCTGCACAGACACTCAACCGTTTAAGTACGCTATGTGGCATCTACTTTTTCGACTTGGAACATATCGCGTTGTGTTTTTGAGAACAACGCGCCTACTCTACTGTCTACTTGCCAAGAATTCCGAACGGACGTGGTACCGTGGTACCAATCGCGAGCACGAACGAAGTATTGCTCTTCAGTTCTCCGCAAGGACGAATGTGGTATAGTCGAGAACCCGTACGGCACGACACGTCACCCCCGTGACGACAACACCTCTTCGTAATGCTGGACGTACACCGCCACGTCATCTGTGTGTTGTACCCGAACGGAACTGCATGCGCTCTTGCGCCGCATACGCGCAGGCAGCCGGGCGGCGCGACGCGGCTACTTGGAAGGCGAATCAAAAAATCCGTCGCGGAAATTGCCTGCCCGTACGGTATCAAAAACGGCGATTCAGTGTTTGGCCGCTAGCTCCGAAACGGTGGCGTTTCAGGCGCCCAAAATGCCCGATTTGGACTCACCGCATGGTCAAAATACTTAAGATTTTTTGGCTTGCACGCGCGCGCCTCTACACGCAATACTGTGTACCGAATCGGTTACCGACGCACGCGCGGGGCGCATGCACTCTTGGCACGATTAATTCGTGATTTTTTGAGCCCGTCCGGTGCGCACCATTGCTGGAATTGCTCGCTGGCCATCATGGCTGTTTCCAATCGGATCGCTGGAGGTACCACACTGTGACTGTCACCATGCGTTCTTCGTCAGCGCATTCTGCCAACGACTGTCTCTGTTACTGACATCCAGTGACCGCTGTCCCACTCCCGGACTCGGTTGTTTCACACAATCCGCACGGTGCAGTGACCATCAGCGACCAGCAACGCAGTACTCCGAGCTTAACCGTTCGGGACATGCCATTGTGCACCACTATTGACCTGACCGCTCGGACTTTCAAGCACGATTGGACTATGGCAGCCTTCGCTCGCCGTACCAGACGGACAGAGGCACCGGTCGTTCGACCGCGCTCCCACGCTCGGCGAGACGGCCGTGTGGAAATGCAGCCATTGGGGACAGGGGCGCCGGCCCTTCGGTCGCGCCCTCACGCTCGGCATCCGCGCAAGGGTACACTTTCCGTAATTGGAAATCGGGCATAGCTTCGCCCCGCCCCTGATGGGCACCTTTTCCCAACCGGATATGTCAAATATTACCTTTACGTACGGCACTTCCACTATTGGACACGCACACGTTCGGTGCAGTCTGGCACGAAGCAGCCTCATTCGTTCAACGCACGAAGTTTCATGCTGATGCCACTGCGTGCACCTGCTCGGCGCTGATCCGTTGGGTTTGTGGTTTTTCTGCTGCCACGGTTACGCCGTTTCGTTCCTCTGTACTGAAAATTTGGCCATGGCTTCGCCCCGCCCTTGGTGGTCAAATTTTCCGAAACGGACACCGTAGACCCGAATGACCTCAGCGTACACCGAATGGATCACTACTAAACCTTTGGCGGACTTTCAGGGCTCAACCGAATCCGACCGAGCCCTGGAGTGCGTCACAGTGCTCCAATCGGACGTATACGGCGTCGAATCGTATCGGACTACGCTGACGCCGCGACCACGGGCGTTCCTGGAGGCAGTCGCCGTTAGGAACCACGGCCACTTCGTGCCTTATGCCGTCCGCTCGGATCCCTGTAAGCACCCGCCACTCGTACAGTGATATCTGCCGGCCGCTTGGGAAATTTGGGCATGGCTTCGCCCCGCCCTTTCAGGGCAAAATTTCCAAAGGGGCACTGCGGCCTTCTGTTCACCGTGCGGACTCGGTACGCGCTTGGCACATTTTCTTGGACGGGTAGCACCACGCGGACACCACGCTGTCGGCCGAGCTCACAGCTTATAAGCACCGCTCTTTATGCTTCGTATGGTGACCGATTGGACTCGTGCGTATCACGTGTCAAGGACATCGACAGCGCTCAAACGGGCGCCTGTGGTCTGCACAGTTATACGTCGTCGAGTACTCACCGGGTGACGCGTAATGCGTTTCCGATCCGCCGTTCGCGTACCATTGCGTATCGATCCGCTTGGTTTGGACTCCACCACACGTACACAAGCTCTTTTCGTCGGTCCCGCTCAGGAAATTTTGGCATGGCTTCGCCCCGCCCTTTCCGGGCAAAATTTCCGAACGTACACTATAGCGCCCTCTCAACCATACGGACATAGGCGTAGCGACTTAGCGACGCTACGCAACGCTCCGAGGGCGGAGCGCAAGTCTAGGAGGGGGGTCTGTAGAATAGTGGGCACGGGTTGGGGCTCTGTATATCCGATTGGCCGTTCACGTACGAAGGGGTAGTGCACGGTTGGCCGGTGCAGTGACACCGCCACGTGTACGATTTGGTGATCAAGTGCCAGACGAGTTGGCCGAACGTACAAGTTGGCCACGTGTACGGACTTGGTAGTGACAGTGCAAACTAGACCGATCGTACAGTAGTTAGTAATGGGGCCCAGACCCGATATTTAGTTGTAGCTCGGATCTCCCGAGGCCCCAATCGTAAACGACAAGCATCTTCTGCCGCACGTCTTCTTCGCTAGTTTGCACTAACGATAGACCGCACGGCTACTCCTTTATTGGGTTTCTCAGACCGTTCGTACCCTTCCGCACGTTCCTGTACGTGCCTGGTGATACCAATCGTCCACTCTCCCCTCGACCGCCCGGTGCTTCCACCCCTTCTCTCCGCTCGGATTCATTACAGTCACAAGACTGTACGCTACCGCTGCTCCCGTCTCAAGACCGCTTCGGACTCTCTCTTTTTTTTTGCATTATAACACATGATAGAGAACTGAAATCAGTGTAAGCCGCGACTTATGCAGGTTGGTTTGACAGTGTGTTGTTGCAAAGACCATTGTTTCCTTCAGAGACACCTTCCATATCAAGTTTCCTACCGAAAGTTTTTGAGGCTATCTTGGACAAAATTTCCTTTTGAATGTTTTTGCCCGACGCACTAATTTAGGAAACGATGGATCACCACTTTGTTTCTGAATGTGTAACAGTCGGTCGTATTTTTCTTTAATCCTTCCTGCCTTCTAAACGGTCGGTCGTTTTTACGCCCATATGTATTGTATTCTCGAAATACTTTTTTCCAACCATTTGAACCAATTGGTTTATACTTTTCGATGATATCTAGGAGGGTGCTGACGTCTTTGAATGTGTAATTTCATGTGGCTTCACGATTTCTCTTATTCTTTTTCTTTTTCTTGCTTTCGTTTTTTTCCTCTTCGCTGCATTCACACTCTTCGACACACTTTTGGTTTTCATCTTCGTCCCTATCAAGTAGTTCTTCAATTGCTAGGTGGGTCTTTTTTATATGTAATGAAATCTGGTTATACTGTTGGAGTGAAAGCGGTTCAAGAATAATGCGCATCTTGAGCGAAACAGGTGGTGCATCCTGAACAGGACTTGGACAATCGAAGAATGGAGAAGCTTTATTTGCATGAAGCAAAAGGACATGAAACGGTTACACAGGCTTTCGTGTAACCCTGCTGGAACTGTCCTTGTGAGCTCAAGGGGTTCTCCTCTTGGAATCTAAGACTCTTGGGATTTTCGGATGGACCCACTGACGCACGAGCGAGGGCGAGAGAGACAAGAAGGTAAGGGGTAGCTGGCCTCTACACGTACAGGATTGAGCAGCTTTCACAATTCTTAGTATTGAGGGACTTGAGTGTGCATGCGAGTTGGTGAGTAGAGTTACTGTATACAAGCGCGGATGTCAAGTCACAGAAATTGATGAATTCAAAACTGTCGGGACTATGCAGCTTCAAGCCATGAACAAACTGGGAGAATTGCTTGTAGGATGCTTCAGAAGAAGAAAATTCTGGTGCAGCCATGCTCGCGCTTGAGTACGTAAATGTACTGTTCTTACAGCAGGGCTCCATTTGGGTGCAATAGAGAGAGCCTTGGGCTCTCAAGGCGGCAGCGTTGTTGCGTAACACGTAATATTAGATGCGCAGGTTTCGGCGCACAAGATTGATGTAACTTTACAACATCAATCTTGTGGTCCGAAACCAAGATCAGGAAAAGATGAGAGTGTAAGTTGCTTCGCTGCGGGTTGTGCACACGCAAAAGGTTTCGTAACAGGTGCATGATAATGATGATGATCATCATCATGATGGGCGCCATCACCTAACGACTTGTCAAACAATCGTACGGTAGGCAACGCTAATGAAAAAACCCCACCCCTCAAAACATTAATATACCATTGGAAGTCTTCCTTCTCAATCTTGTTTGTTTGTGACAAATCTTGTCTCAATCTTGGATATCGCGTTTTCCCTCGTTGCTTGGCCCCATCACGCAAGCAGTACTGTAACGCTTCCTTGCAATCCTGTCATCTCTTACATCATCGGGCTATGTCCTCCGCAATCGCTGCTTCCATAGCAGTCTGCTATAAGCCGCAGGCTTATAGCAGACTGCTGTCATCTGCCGATATTTTTGAGATATTATAACGTTCAGAGCAACAGCAAGAACCTCGTTTACGAGCTTCAGACCTACCCAATTGGAGTGCGGTTGCTAATAAAGCTTACACTAAAAACTACAAAAGAGAAACAAACTTGTAATCTCAACAAAATGGCCTAACCGCAGGTGATATTTTATTGGAACGGTAGGGACTACTAGGGAGCAAGTTACGTCCTCTATCAATATTCCTAAGATTCAATCTCGTTCGTGGGTTGCACAGTCCGCTGAATTTGTGCTGGCAACCCAAAATTTTTGTGTGCCACTAGAGCTGCAGCATCGTATATATGAGCTCGGTGAAGTGCTTCTCAGCTGCTCTCGAAGACCAATTCGCTCTCAACACTCGGGTCCTGCCGTCCTCATTTGTGTTGGTTCTCATCTTATTTGAACAGTTTAACGTGCAACACAGGTTTGAACGTCAATCTTTGAAACGACACGTATAGCGCCCAGGATAGTGATCTCACTATCCTCCTCCTCATCATCATCATCATGGCGTCAGTCAGTTCTCATCGCATCTCCACCATCGTTTTGGGCAACTGCGTAGAAGAAAGTTGCACTACACGCACATCAGTCTGAGGGCCTGAAACCAAGTCCAGTAGCGCCAGACAATTTCGCAGCTGACAAACACGACGCGCCAAACACACGCGCACGAACGTCCGCGCCTGTGGCTGTTTGCCCATCAGTGATAAGTGAACAGCCACACTCACAATTCCGAACCAGTTAAAAAAGGCAAGCTTTGAATCAGCGCCTGTCACAATCACAGCAGAATCTGCTGTGTGGTTTACAACCTGATTGTACGATGAACCACATGTGGTTCACAACTCACTGTCTGCTATTCGGAATTTGGCCTCGGCCAGACAGCCCTGAGGTCATAGCGTACGATATTTATTATACGACGTCCCTCTTCTCCGTCGAAGCAACGAGTCCAAATTAACAACACCGATTCACCCGCAGCTCATTGAGATGTCGGTTTCAATAATTGCAATGACCTGTTTGCACCTGTCTGCCAAAGGCGTGGAGATCGTTATTAACTGTTAGCTTTGCATCATTCCAGGGCTTCGATTATCACACGCTCCACAGCAACGGTTGCTTACAGTAGAGTCGCTCAAGTTCTGCCACTCTTCAAGCAAGCAGCTGATTCATATAAATGCGCATACTCCGTTCCAGCCTCACTCCCACCAACGTGCCAAGCCGCCTTCCTCGATACTGAATCCCGATCTGCATCGCGTGGAGAACAACATGAAGCGAAGGAGCACCATTCTCATTCTTTGCGCCATTGTGGCGTCTATCTTTCCGCAGTGCCTAGCGCAGGGGCCTGGCGGTGGCATGGGAATGGGACCTGGCGGTGGCATGGGGATGGGACCCGGCGGTGGCATGGGGATGGGACCTGGCGGTGGCATGGGGATGGGACCCGGCGGTGGCATGGGGATGGGACCTGGCGGTGGCATGGGAATGGGACCTGGCGGTGGCATGGGAATGGGACCTGGCGGTGGAATGGGAATGGGACCTGGCGGTGGCATGGGAATGGGACCTGGCGGTGGCATGGGAATGGGACCTGGCGGTGGTCCTGCTGGTCCTGCTGGTCCTGCTGGTCCTGCTGGTCCTGCTGGTCCTGCTGGCCCTACTGGTCCTACTGGCCCTGCTGGTGGTGACGGCCCTGCTGGTCCTACCGGCCCTGCTGGCCCTGCTGGCGGTGACGGTCCTGCTGGGCCTGCTGGGCCTGCTGGTGGTGACGGCCCTGCCGGCCCTGCCGGCCCTACTGGCCCTGCTGGTCCTGCTGGTGGTGACGGCCCTGCCGGCCCTGCTGGTCCTGCTGGTGGTGACGGCCCTGCTGGGCCTGCCGGCCCTACTGGTCCTGCTGGTCCTGCTGGTGGTGACGGCCCTGCTGGGCCTGCCGGTCCCTACTGGTCCTGCTGGTCCTGCTGGTGGTGACGGCCCTGCTGGGCCTGCCGGCCCTACTGGTCCTGCTGGTCCTGCTGGTGGTGACGGCCCTGCTGGGCCTGCCGGCCCTACTGGTCCTGCTGGTCCTGCTGGTGGTGACGGCCCTGCTGGTCCTGCCGGCCCTGCCGGCCCTGCTGGCCCTGCCAGCCCTGGTGGTGGATTTTTGTTTCCTTTCCCGCTTTTTGGAGGTCCAGCTGCGCCCGCTCCTGCGCCAGCTCCCGCTCCCGCTCCTGGTTTTTCTTTCCCGCTCTCTGGAGATTCATTCACATCATCTTCTTCCTCGACCGCAACAGCAAGCGGTACAGGTGGTGGGGGAGGTGGTGGTGGTGATGGAAACGCTATGGGGGTGTCAGCTGCAGCTGGTATTGGTGGTACTGGCTCCGGAAGTCCCGGCACTCTCTTCGGTGCAATTGGCGCAGGCGGATCTGGGAATGCATTAGCATCCGGCTCTGATTCTAGTGCAGCGAACCTTGGAAGTTTCCTCAACCTCGGGTTCGGTGGCTTTGGCGGTACCGGTGGAGCAGGTACCGGTACAGCTACATCCAGTTAGTCATTTGCGCTCGTGGAGGGGATATTGCAACCCTCTCATATCGAAAACGTTCACATGAAAGATATACGACAATCATGTGAATTCACAGTAAACAATGAAGTTATTCCTCAATTAGATTGACAGACGTTGTTCAGAATTCTGCGTTCGTGCTCGTGAAAGTTGGCTTGCATTGGTTGGAATCGGATTTCAGACGGAGATATAGAAACAAACGACATAGACAACAGCCAGTGCTGGCACTTGGAGCAGCTGGTGGGCGGGAGTGGCATCAGTGAGTTCTAGTGCTGCCATACCGACCTGAGTCACCATCATGCAGCATCCGTGCCCGTCGCCTTCGTGATCGTGCCTCACTGCCATTCACATACATTCGCACTGTTCTTCTGTTCTTCATCTTCCTTCGCTTCGTCCCTACATGAAGGTTTGAGCTAAATTTGAAAACACTTTTGCCCGCAAAGCTCTACAGGCTGGAAAACGGGCCATTAGATCAAAACACAAAGCCATTTTGGGCAAATTCGAGCATTGCGAACTCATCTAAAGCACGCAGCAGCGGCTTTGCCACTTTTGTTTCTGAGAGAAGCTTGCTTCTCCAAACGCTGATTGATCTAAACAAAGCGAAACCACTTGTGTCAGTTCTTCGCGTATGCCACGCGTCCACGTCGTCTGAGTGGGACAGAGCCCACAAACGCAAATGCGCCTCCTCTCCTTTCACTCCATGAATGAAATTGAAGTCATTTTGCAATGAAACTGTTTTATTCCTCACGTACGCTTCGCCAGAACAGTAGCACCATTTGTGCTACATGTGGAACCGAGCTTTATAAGATAATATTATTATCTCAATTTGGGAACCGTCCGCGCTCCTGCTGGACGTGTCCTTTGCCTTTTGGATACAAGCGGAATGCAAATATTGCAAACGAGAGAGCTCCTAATGCAGCCATCGGTTTCGGGACAGATGCTCGTCCCGGTCCCTCTCATATATCTCATTGCCGAGAGATGATTCTCATAATCGAATTGAAATAATGAATGGATAACACATAACCGTTGAAGGAAAAAAGAAAAGAAAACAAGGAAAAGAGGTATTGGTGGGCCGAATGGTAATTTATAACCTCCGCAGCACGTGCTAAGCAAACAAGTTAGGCGCACTGCATTTAGAGAAATATGAAAAGGTTAGATAGATGGCACTTTAGTTGCGAGTCCCAACTTCACGACTCGTAATGCCGACACTTTTACGCCGGTGAGTCAAATGTGACCCAACCCATTTCAAGTATCTGGACGATTAAGGCAAGATCATAGAAAAAAGGACTTGCAGTTGATTGCTGAGCTGATGTGTGCCGCGTATGAACTTAAGTTATGTGGGCTCTACAAATAGCTCGATCGCATTGGCGTGGAAGAGGCGCGAAGCTTCCCGAGCACGGCATGCGTAGCGTTTCAAAGAATAGGGGAACATGTACATGTGCTCAGGGGAGAACCCGAAGATCAATCGTAGAAAAGGGTCGAATCTGTCGACAAAAGTGATCTGGCTCCTAAACGAGCTAGAGTACAGAACCAACGAAGTCCAGTGTCGTGGCGCCCGGTGGCGCTGTTCTATCAGACAATTTCGGAGCGCACAGTTGTGGCCCTCTCAGGGTTGCATGTGGAGACGGACTAACGACCGCCGCTGCGGCTGCGTCACGTTGAAGTCGTATTCGACTGTCGCAAAGAAGCGTAGTGTAGTTGTAGAAAGTATAATTTATTGATGCCTGTTGGAAAACGTCGTTCATCGACAACTACTCACTACCTAAGCACTATTAAGATAGCGTAAACCTGCTAAATCGCGTATCTCCCCACTGAGCAGATTCGTTGCAGGAGCTCTATCAATACTGTAACACAGAGAGGTTGAATGAAGTCTGGCCTTCTCCGACGGAGGGAAGGCCGGATGACGCTCTCTTTATAGTGCTGTAGCTGTCTACCTAGCGGTCTGACTAAACTACAAGCTACTAGACATGTCTCATCAGAGTGACCTACTGTCTCTCTCCTAAAGCGTGAGCTACATGCCGATTACGGTGCTCAAGCGTGGTCCAGGCTTGTAGCTCTACGTTGTATTACAAATAGGCACATACAATTACGATGTGTATCAAGTACAGTATATCAGTATGCAGCTCATCTCTCTTTGGAGAGATATGGTAGAAGATTTGGGGTACAGCTCCGAATTCGATGGAACATTACAAGCTGCAGAGGAACTCTGTGGTGGCTGCATCGGGCAAAGCCTTGGTGGAGAGCACAGATGATAAGCACAAGTGTTATACATGCAACACAGATGTTTGATCTGTGTAGCAGTATCTGCACAGATCAACCATCTGTCACAGGCACAAGAATATTGGTCAAATTCGTGCTGGAGGCAGATAGTATTTGAGGCCTGGTAACATATCCTCTCTGAAAGTAGATCTTAGCTAGTCTTGAAGAAACCGGAGAATCTTTTGAAGAGATACTGGGGAGTGCTGGAAATAGCGGGTTTTCGATTCAATTGGGATACCAAAGCGAAGAAGAACTGAAAGAGTAGAATATTGGATTAGGACTATGGGAGACGGTGCGAAAGGGAAGACTTCAATTGGCACTGAGAATCTGCGGGCGCGTATTGATAATGTGTACCCTCAACTGATGTGTAGGCTACACAATGAAAGTATGACGATGCTTGGGAATTCTGCTGCTGGGAGATGCGGGAAATTCGCACTCATTGAAATTCTAAATAAAAACGGAAAGTTGAATGTCACATGTTTCTTGTAGCAGTTGCTGCACTACGCCACTGTAAGCGTTAGAAATTGTATATGTCAGCCTTGCAGGGTCAATAGCTGTAGTGCATGCAGAATCGTGTGGAGAGGTTGAAAGTGTGCGTAGAAGTGTGAACTCTTGACGCGAAAGGAGCACGGTGTGTAGCGCGCGAGCGGGGGCGAAAGGGGTCGAGCGAAGTGCGCGCATAGTTGACCGCCGGCGGGCAGAGCGCCGAGCCGGACGGTCGCGCAATTTATTTTGCCAGTGCAACCCACCGGCGCATTGCTGTGCGCCGGGCGTTGCACTGCGCACAAATGACGCGTGTGTGGCGCTCTCGCCTTGCAAGAGGCCGACCGGTATCAACACCGTCCCTCAAGGCGAAGCGACTACTCTTCCTACACCACTTATAAGCATCTAGTTACTGAGCCCAATTCACAAGTAAAGCATAATATCAACGACCAAAGAGCAGGGTCTGTAGACACGATTTCTCTGCAAATCTGTCTCTTCTCTGGCATTATCTTGCAAATACCAAAGGCGTGGTGCAACATTCAAAACATAATATAAAAACATTCATACATAACGCATCACACACATAGTTCCATCACCTCCAAGCTGGGGAGTCATTACTTGTTCACACCAGTAAACTCCAAAACCCAGGTATCATGTAAACACCCTTTGGGACAAAAACACATGTACCTCTGTGGGAAAACGGAGAAGGTTGTGAATCACACACATTCATAAACAATTATTCAGACATTCAAACATGTAGCAAACAAAAGAGACAAAACAAAACATAACAAAGTAGTTAGTGTAGTCAGTAGACTCCAACAATTCTTCCTAGAACGAGTCAATATGCATCAAGCTGACCATCCTCCTCACTTCTGGGAGGGACGCACACTTTGTCAGTATGTCAGCGATCTGTTGACTCCTTGGGATTTTGCACAGCTTAATAATTTGACCTCTCTCCAGGTCCCGCACATGGTGCGTCTTCAAATCGATGTGCTTGTTTCGAGCAGATATCTGTGGACTCGTGGTCAAAGATATAGCAGCCGAGCTATTATTCATGATCTTTGTGGCTTCGAACCATAGATCCTCGCTCCAAGGCTGGATGTGTGCGAATTCAAAATACATCTTTCCTATCCACGAAAGGTCTTTCGCGCAGGTAGAAAGAGCGATATACTCCGCCTCTGCCGAAGATAGCGCAATTACCGTTTGACGCTTTGATTTCCACATGACTGGTGCGTCGTTGACGACGATAACGTACCCTGTTGTGGACTTACGAGTCTCAATGCATCCCCCCCAATCGGCGTCAGCGTACGCACAGAGTGAGGCGGGAGAAATAGGACGGTGGGCTGGAAAATGAAGTCCATAATCCATAGTGCCAGCCAAGTACCTAAATAATCGTTTGAGCAGCGATAAGTGTCGTTCACATGGGTTATGTAAATGCCTTGAGAGCGCTGATATGGGAAAGGAAAGGTCAGGACGGGTAGATACAGAAATGTAAAGTAATGCACCAATCCCTGACCTATACTCTGCATGATCATCTGTCGAAAGAATGACGTCTTCCTCACCAGATGGCAGTACATTGGCAGCCGTAGGGAAAGGTGATCCAACTGCATTGCACTGTTGCATACAAAACTTCTTGAGAATTTGTAGTGCATATCCATATTGATTAACCTTAATGCCGGAAGGAGATCGCTGAATATTCCAACCTATGAATGACTTCAGCTCCCCATAGAGCTTCACATCAAACGTTGCAGACAGTTTGTGTTTGAAGTCATTTAGAAGTTTGGCATTGTTGGCAGCGAATGCGCAGTCGTCGACTATAACAGCCAAGATCAGGAAGTTGTCCTGCTCGCGGAACATGAAGACGCGAGAGTCGAGAGCTGATGTCACAAAGTTCCATGATAGGAGAGCTTCAGAAAAGAGGGAACCCCATATTATTCCAGCTTGGACAGCACCGTAGATGGAGTTAAGCAGTTTGCAGACATGGCCTGTCTTCTCCACATTGCCAGTGGAGTTAGAGGGTTGTTCCATAATTATCGGAACATCCAGTTTTCCATATAAGTAGGCATTTGATATGTCTGCTCCCTCCAGTAAAAGGTTTTGTGCGGCAGCAACTGAGAGAAGAATGCGTAGTGCTTCATGACAGGCTACTGGCGCATAAGTGTTGAATGGATCGAAGTCAATGAAGGGCTTCTGTTTGTCTCCCCGTAGACAGCAGCGTGCCTTCTTCAAGAACTTCTTCCCGACTCCATCCAACATCTTCTTCTTGAAGACCCAAGTATACGGAACCGGTTTCATCTAGGATTCCCTGGGTATAAGTTCCCAAGTGTTACGGCGGATGAGTGCGTTCATCTCGCGGTCGATGGCCTCACACCAACCGGGATCTCTGCACGCGTCCTTGAAACTACTTGGAACGTTGGGGTCATACACAGTTTTCTTGGAGACCCATACATTTGGAAAGTTATGCGCGATTGTTGTCATCGCCTTTACCAGGTGGTCCTCCAAGTCAGGACCGTTATCGGTCTGTGAGGTATGGTCCGTCCGCTCTGTCTCCTGTTGGCGAGTTATACCCTCCAGAAGGGTGGAGATGTTTGGAAGAGGAGAGGAGTTGACAGCCTTGAAGTCCAGAATACGGCAAGTGACGACCGAGTTCTTCCCCGGCACAAACACACGGGCGAGTGTGGTGTCGCTTTGCATGCCCACGAAGTGCGCGAAGACAGAACGGGGGAGGAACTTCTTTGATGCCACGGTCTTGGACCGATATACAAAGGCGTAGCCAGGCTGACCAAAGTTCGAAATGTTCGTAAAGTCGATTATAATGGACGGATTCCACTCCAGAATCGGTATCCGTCCTTGTATCCTTGAAGATGGAGCCCTATTTCGGAGCCAGTTGGAATGGTTCATTGCCTCTGCCCAGAAGGAAATGGGCAGTTTGCTCGCGAAGAGAAGTACACGAGCCCTGGTCCAATGTTCTTGGATAAGCCTCTCCGCGGCTCCATTAGATTCGGAGGCGTAGGCAGGGGAGTAGTCCAAGAGTATGCCATGATCGAAGCAGAAAGTGTCCAACTCACTGCTTTTGTGTTCGCCGGCCCCGTCCAGGCGAACATTCTTCAAGCGAAACGAGTGGTTAAGTTCTAGCTCCGATCTGCGTTTGTACCAAGCCAGGTGCTTCAAAACACTAGCACCTGTCTTGTCCATCAAGAAGAAAACGTCCGACTTGGAAGTGTGGTCATCCAGTACGGCCATGGCGTAGATTGCACCAGAGAGAGATGGCGAAATCTTTCCCGACAGGTCCATGTGGATAAGTTCCAAGGGACCTTAACGTCGAAACGGATCGCGACCCGGGCGGTGATTGGGGTTCCGTTTCTTCTTGCCTGTGAGGCAAGGGACGCACGTCAACGACTCCAAGATGGAACGTTGAAAGTAAGGCACAGAGTCGAAAGACTTGGAAAGGTTCTGGTATCTACTTGGGTGAAGATGACCAGTTCGACCGTGCCATTCCAAAGCCAGCTCCTGATTGCTGTTACTTGCGTTCACGACCATCACTTGTTTGTCGTTATCAGCGAGGTCCATGACGAAGAGGCCTTGGTTGATTTCCGTTTTCCCAAATGATTTCAGAGTTTCGGTTAGGATCCATGATGAAACATCCATTGAATGGCCGAATGGTGGAAGTGAACATCACCATGAACTCTACACTGAGAACGCCAACAGAAAGGATGTTCGACTCAAAGGCAGGCGCGTGGTAAGCCTCGATGGACTGTACCACGGTTCAAAGGTATCCAGACATGACCTTTGCCAACGAGACGAGCTGTTCCTGAGGCAGCCTGAACAGTCTCGATCTCAATTCGTTCGTAGCGAGGATGAACGACTTCCGCGAATGGAAGAAGTGATGAGTTGCCCCTGAGTCAATATAGGCTGAGTCCAATTTCGTTTGAGAAAGAAGAGCGATCTTACTCTTGAACTTGGCCATATTGCAGTTGAAGCCAGGTGAAGGAGGCGGATCATCATTCCTTTGCACCACATATGAACGAGGTTTAGAGTTATGATTTGAGTTACGATTATCATTTCCATCCCCCCTTGGTGCAAACCCTGAGTTCCAGTTGGAATGACGTTTGCCCTCCTTTGTGGGGACCCATATTGTGAGCGACGAGAACCACCGTTGTTGCGATTAGATTGTTGTCGTCCCGTTGGAGTTGTGTTGGTTATCATTATTGTCAGACTCCTCACGTTTTCGTTTGTAGCAATCTCGAGCGTAGTGTCCACGACGACCGCAGTAGTAGCAATTGTCATCGTAGCGGCTCTTGGTAGCCGAGGACTTGTAACGACGGTTTCGCTGCTTCTGACCACCCTTGTTTGCCGCGTTGGCTTTTGGGCTGGGTAGTGGGGGTGGACGAAGGAGCGGAGGGTGTCGGGTTGTTAGGGTTTTTGCGACGAGCGACCTCAGCTTCGACAGCGTTTCACGATGGAGTCGAAGCCCACTGCAGTTAGGTTCGACATCATGGCCAAGGGAGCAAAGGAGTTGGGGAGACTTCGAATGAGTTTGGAGGACTTTGTCTTTCCTCTGAAAGTTCCTCATCGAAGGTGGCCAGTTCCCCAACTACTTCCAGGAACTTAGCGACGTGCTTGTTCCAGTCTTCGCTGTCCCTTGTATACCAATGTGTCCAGACGATGGCGGATGTTCTGCACAGCTTGTGCGTTGGAGGTTGTGTACACGCGCTGCAGTTCATCCCAGAGATCTTTGGCCATTTTGTCATCATCGTCGACAAACGTGCGAACGAGAGCAAGCGGAGAGTCACCGAGACAGAGGGTGATAGTACTCTTCGCCTTCACAGATTTCTCGAACCAAGTTCTCATTGCCCGGTTTGTGGGGTTGAACCCATCAGGACGTGGGTCAAGACCGGAGAGAAATGGGGTCGTCTCTGCGGAGATACGCAAGAAGACGACGACGCCAGAGGATGTAGTCGGTGGGGACCTTGAGCTTTGGAAGCCTGCCAAGGAGACCCTCATTTGTGCCCGACATTGATGGCGTCCGGGGAGCGACGGAGAGAAGTGTATGATCAAACTTCTTCTACGAGATAAGGATATCGCGACCTATGGGGTAGGAACGTTTCTTCTTCTCCTTAAACTTCTTCAACTTCTTATTCTTCAACTTCGCCAGTCCCCTACCGGTGGAGGAGGTGTGAACTTGAGATGTTCCTGGCCCAACCTTGGGAGCCAGGCGATCGATGTAGGACGGGTCCCCGCAATTAAGCAGCTAACCCCGCACCACAACAAACAGACCTTTGAAGGATCTTCCCGCACCCGCAAAGCGGAGGGTACTTCACTTTCTCAAACAAAGAATGAAACAAAACGGATGCTGATTACGTAGTAAGGTAATAGAGAGCGTTGTCTCTGTACAAAAGAAGTGAGTTGCGGCAAAAGAAGGAACACGGCGAGTACCGACGTCTTGACAAGAACCAAAAGTAGAGCTCTTTGACGAAGACTGCCAGAAGACACTTAAAACCCGACAAACCAGAATCTCCGTCTAGAATGTATCGGAAAAAAACCTTCGTGGTTACGTCCGCATGAATGATGGGAAGAATTACAACCAGGGAGAGAATTCACCTGAGATTGCGCGACGAATCAGCTTGTCGCGCAATCGCTCGTGCTTGGTAAGGAGAGGTGTAAAGTTTTTACGTGCGTCGAATCGTCATAGGCACGAAAAATTCACGACGTCCGTAGAAATGGAAAGGAATAAGCGTAGAAAATGTTTCGCAAGCGGCGAACAGAATCGTAGAATATTCAGAGACACTGTCGAGCTTCCCAGAACACACAGAGGGTAACCTTCGTTTAGTGGTTTTGCCCGAAGCAGACCCCTTGATATCCAAACCATAGAATACCTGATAAGCCGAGCCAAGTAAGCGCATAATTGTAACTTGAATGAAGCGCTTGGCAAAAATGTAGAAAACAAAAAGAACAACCAATGTAGTTCATCGTTATCCAAAATTTGTGAACAATACAGCAGTACAGGAAGAAAAAGTAAAGTGTCGTTATCCTGATTGCGTGAAAAGACTTTCTAAGCCACACCAGATCGACAGATTATGGAAGCCTTTCACTGAGTCAATTGTTTGCAATGGATTACGCGCACAGAGCCGTAGCCACAACATACCTTCGGGCAGGCAAGCCTTGGTATCTGCAACGCGCAATCGTCCAAAGTTGAAAGCCTGAGTAGTTGCATGCGCGCCGTTAAAGAACGACGGAAAGCGAGGAAGGAGGCGGAGCATGTTTGTAGATGATGGCGGCCCGGGGCAGCGAGCCCCAGGCGATGCTACCATGTAGCGCGCGAGCGGGGGCGAAAGGGGTCGAGCGAAGTGCGCGCATAGTTGACCGCCGGCGGGCAGAGCGCCGAGCCGGACGGTCGCGCAATTTATTTTGCCAGTGCAACCCACCGGCGCATTGCTGTGCGCCGGGCGTTGCACTGCGCACAAATGACGCGTGTGTGGCGCTCTCGCCTTGCAAGAGGCCGACCGGTATCAACACGGTGAGCCACACGTGCTGACAATAATAGTTTCAAAATATTTACACTACAGGATCAAACCATGCACGAAACTCATGACAATCACTCTATCAATAACAATCTAAAATTGGCGAATTTCCCGCAACTCCCCGCCCGACCGCCACGCAAAGCGTATCTGTTGGCGCGAGATTTGGAAACCGAAACACCGCTGCCAAACGCCGCTCGAAAAGGCCAAAGCTGCGCAACCTCAGAGCCCTTGCCGCATCCGCCTCCCCTTCCGCCTTCCCTCACCGCCGTCCTCACTCCCTCCGTCCCCCCACCCACTCCCTCTCCCCACCCCCACCGCCCGCCTTCCTCTTCCCCATCGCCTGCGCCCGCCGCCATGGATCTCGGTTCCTCCTCGACCGCTCCGGCAACGCCGTGTGGGCGTCGCACCTCGGTCCGACGCAGCAGCAACTCGTCGACTTCATCGCGCAGCGCCACGCCAGAATCCGCTCGCTCACCATCGCCACCAACGACGTCGAGGCAAGCTCCGTGCTCAACTTCTGCCGCGCCGGCGACATGCCCAAGCTCAAGCGTCTGCGACTCGACGGCGTGCGTCTCAGCGCCATCTCCTTCTCCGCCACGCACATGCCCGCGCTCGAGAGCGTGCAGATCTCCAACCCGATGGGCCCGCGCAACGATGAGGTCATTTTGGACCTGGCATTGCCGGAGTTGAAGGAGCTGCAGATTGACTACTGTCGCCTGGATGCTCGTTCCGATCTAGGGCTCAGTCTCACGCGCTGCACAAAGCTGCAGAGCTTCTTGTCGCACAAGATGTGGTTTGCGTACGGGCCCAACTACATGGTGCTGCCGAACTGTACCTCGTTTGTGCTGATACGCTCGGAGGGAACGGGGCAGATTGAGATTCTGTCCGCGCCCAAACTGAAGATGGTCAACCTTGCGTGTTGTTATGAAATGTGGCGCTTTCGCATCTGGGATCTCAATAAGCAAATCACGGAGAAGGACGTGAAGAGCTTGAATGGAAAGAGGAACCAGAGCCCGAGTCGTGCGCCGGAGGTGTGGAAACGCTTCATGGATTCGCTGGAACGGCGGCCACAGCTGTATCCACTGTCGTCGCTGCCGCCGTGTACCGTCTCCCATTTCAACGTGGATTTGGAGGACGATTCTATTGCGGAGGCTCAAGGCACCAGAGTTCATCTTACCAGTGAACAAGTTCTGTTCTAGGGCTAAACTGCATGTGCAGCTCTCGGTCCAGCACTTGCTACTGAAAATAAAAGCCGTCCCCATGTAAACTTCTTGAATTATTGTTCCTTCTTGTGCGATAGGGATAGTAACCGTCATGATCCTGTTCAATTTGTAGCGGGAACACTCATCTTGAGAAGCTTGATGCTGAACTCCGAGCCCAGCGGAGCATTGCTCGTCAATTTATTGAAACAGCAAACATTCAAATGCACAGATTTGTCCGTGGCCATCACGAGTGAACCACGAGGGCATGTGGAGCATGGTCAGTGCGATTTTAATTGGAGCGAATGATAGAGTTCATTGAATCAACAGTTTATTGCAAATGGAACAAGGTTGTGTTGCACGATCACAGGCGATCCTGCACCGAATGGGAGGGATCTCATCATCATCTGTCAAGAACATGAGGGAAAAATTTTCTGACAAAGTTTCTACTTTTATGACAGAAACCGAACGTATCCATCCATGAGGTCCTCCTAATAAATTACCGGCTCAAAGCCATTCTCGTAAACAGTGTTGAACTGCATTCGGTTTCATCGGTCACCAGCTGAGCAAAGTTGAGACAGACTTCATGTCACTGCTAATCGAGGAATAGAAGTTTGTACAAAATTCTGTGATTGATGTTTATTATGTTCCCAAAGATACTGGGCGTCTCCTGAAAACGCAAAATATATTTCGCATTCACGCAAAATGTTGCGCTAACGGTGGTGCCAACTTGGCACTGCCCAAGCAACATTTTTCGTTTGCGATTTGTGAATTAAGGAATTTTCAGGAGACGCCCTGTGGGGTTCGACTGGGGTTCGACCCGGACAAATATTATTTACGAACTCCCCTGTGTTGATACGGATATTAGACGGTTACTGACAAATAAAACCTGAATAACTTCAAAAACAATCGGTAACGCCGAGAAAAAAAATGTCGTACCGACAATTACAAATGGGTAATATTTGTTTTCAATAATCTTCAAACAAATATGAGTGGCACCAAAAGCTTTGCGAACAGAAACGGTTATTTGTTTCTACGAGTAAAACAAAATAAAGCAAAATAATTCTTAACGGATTGCTAAACAAACAGTTTCGAACAAAAGGAAGAGCCAAAAGAAACAAATTGGATTTTTTCAGATGATAAAAACAACAATTAGATACTACTACTTTGTAATTTCACCACATTTTATCGCGCTCTTCCTGTTAGCATTAAAATAGATAATGAAATCTTGCTTAAAGCGCTTCAAAAGCATTTTCTTGACGTTTGATTTATTGTTATGTACTGCATGCGACACAAAAAGTTGCGTTTGTTTCTGTGAAAATTCTACTTATAGCTGTCAACAGACAATTACAATCGGAGTTTTAACGACAAAAACACGGAGTCATTCGGACTTCAAATCTCTTCGCAAGCACAGCAATCAAACCGCATCGGATTGAAATCGGTCCGACCTTTTTTTTTCTGATCTAAAACAAAAGGCGTATCACTGAGTTCAGATATGGATAGTTGGTCTACTTTTGAGTCGCAGCAGCGGAATTGTAAGTACAGGAATTTTTCTAGTGCTGTCGGGATACGGTGAGTTCAAATTCAATTAGTGGTTTTTCAGTATCATTTCGGATAATTTGGACAAGTTTATACCGGATGCTACCGAACGGGTAGCCGTCCGAATCGACCCCCATTGGGCGTCGCCCACTATCATTAGAAACATTTTGAGAAGAGCGCTCCATATGCATGGCCAGCTCATTAAATTCATCAAAAAGTTTTTGATTTATTCAGAAGTTGAATATTGCTGGCCTCTTGGGCGTGTACACGTACGCGATCTGGACTGGCATGGTCATGGGAGCTGACACTTCTGTGCGCGCAACTTGGCCCTTGACTCGCTGTATCGACGTCCGGGAGGATGTGCCAAACTCACCAAAACTCTCTCTGAAAAAGAAAGGAAATTTGCTCTCCCTACAGGCATGGGGGTAGGATACTATGACACGTGGGTGCGTTATACAACAAATGAGCTGCATTTGTTAAGAACGACCCCATTCTTTTAATTGTGAAATAATATTATTGTGAGATTTGTATACGTTCATTGAACAATTCATACATATGTCGGCGACATTGTAGAGAAGATTTTTGCAAAGTGCCGGTGCAAGTGTTACTAGAATGGAACTGTTGTAATGGAGAAGGAAAACACCAGGAGAGCAAGCTTTTGTCTTGGCCCAGGCCAGCTCTTTCAAAAAGCAGCTTTTCCACCTTTGAAGAAGTAAAATATCTCTGTTCTTTGTTCCGGCTTTCATAGTGCATTGGCGTCACTAACCGTAAGCCGCTTTGGCTATTCGGCTAAGTGGTAATCGCATTCGTGCGTGTCGTTTGAGCAACCGTGTGAGGGTTTAACCGACAGCTTTGCAATACTTTCGATAACTCTGTTTTCTGCGCAATTGATGCTTGTTTTATCTCAGGTTCGTCTCACTGCCTCTCTATTCGATTTCTTGTAGAATGTCCATGATACTGCGCAACGGAGGACAGCGTGGAGCAATTTTTCCAGAGTGCGTTTCTTGCGTCCGTACAGAATTGACATTATCATAACGCTCCACAGAGATGCAATTACCACCGTTCACATCCCACAAGGAGCTCTTGTCAGCCTGATTCTCTTTCACAGCCTTGCTTTTCCTGCGCTGGTTGTTACTCTTCATGCACTTTCTCGAAGTAGTCATTGTTGTAAACACTTTAAGTTTATAACCTTGACGTTGCGTTGCTGGTTACTTGAGAGGATGACATGCGCTTTTTTTGGAAGGCCTTGACTACTATTTAACAAATTTAAATGCTGTTTCTGAAAGAACGAAAGTACTGTTCCTTGAGCTCCTGAAAGTTTTATGAAATATTTTGTACTAAGAAAAAGTTATAGGGGATTCATTTCTTCGCTTTATTAATCACAATATATAATTAAATATGAAACAGGAGCTAAAGAATGATAGAAACACAAATATTTACAACTCTTTTAGAGGCTCTAACTGAAGATTTATTCTTCATTTCTCACATGATACAAATCTTGTGACAAGAACGGTTTGAGACATCCTCAGACTAGTAAAACTATAATTTCAGTAAACTGTATAAAAAACAAAAAATTTCTATTTCGTTTTAGATGCTCCCATATGAGTGTCCCTTCTATAGTGTTATGAACTGAAATATATTAAAAATATCGTGCACAACGTGCAGAGCAGCCAGCCAGAGCGCCGCAGTTGCTCAGTTGTTTTCATATATATGTTCCAGGTATCAGCCATACATTTCCAGGAGTGTGGCGCTTTCAGCTGCAGATGGCAGTCACAGAGAGTCACGATACCATCTCTGACGGTGCATGCTTGGGGCCACAGCACCTTTAGAAGCCACAGCTCAATCGCAAACTATCTTCGTGTGCTTTTTGTGTGAGCTCAGGGCTCAGGGTTCAAGTCCGGGCTCTGCCTCATCCGTCCCAATTCAGCTGCAAAGGTGTACCAAGCGGTAAGTTTGAACACTCAAAAAACGGGTACGGTTTAAGTCTCCAGGATTGCTCTAACGACTATATGCCGCGGGCAGAATGGGTACCCTTACGAACGTAGCCGAGACTTCGACTTAGAGTGTATGCATTGCACCAACTGAACAACTAAAATCTTGATAGTTTAGTGAGAGCATATTCTCTTGCTTTGTCAATGAGACATGAATAATTCGAATGGCCTCGTGGCGCCTGACATGAGTTGACCACAGAAAGATACGAGCGCGAACGCCAACAACGCAAACACAAGGGTAGGAGGCAACGGCCGCACAATGCCGGGGCTTCTCTCCAGAGGAACTCGTAAGGAGGAGTCTACAATTGTGATGGCCGCAATTAAAGGTAAAAACGATACCGTGGACAACGGAGCCACTATCGACCCATACAAATACGCGTCTGCAGTGAATTGATGGACAACAAGCACGGTTTAATGTTGAAAGCTTGGAGCTCACTCCACACCAAATGTCGACGTGTGAAAGCTCTTTGCGTGAGAAGACGCAGGCACTCCAGCTGGGATGAACTGTTGAACGTGCGCTGTGATGGAAGCACCAAACGACGAGAGGCCGTGTTGTGGCTGTCAGCCACAGCTGACGGACACTATTAGTACTTCAACACATCCAGCGCTGTCCCACAGGACACGCACACGAGCGGCCATAGCTCAGCAGTTAAGCAGCGCGAGTACCTTTTTCCACGAAGTCCGTGACTGGGTTCCAGTGCCAGTGCGGCCACTCCCTACATTTCAACATAGGCCGATACGTTACAGCGCTAGCTCGCTCATTATGCTCACTGCGCGCCACTTGTTTCTGATCAAAGAACTGCCCCAGCCGCTTTCTACTAGTCTTGAAACCTGCCCCCGTCGTTTACGGAATCTCGGAGCCAAGGCAGCGAGCAATCGAAGAGGCACGGAGATGTGTCACTTCGTGTGATATCCATGGCAGCCCCGCCGTCCTGCCTGGTATTCGGAGACATGTTGCGTTCAACACATACCGTGTAGTCCTCGTTGGGAACCAGTCCTTCCGGACACAGTTCACACGACCGACTCGTTTTCACATTCGGGTACGGTGCGATACCAATACACTGTTCACATTGCCCTCTAGAAAACTCGTAGTAAAACCCGGCTTTGCAGACGGAACACTCTCCGATTGAAACGTCAAACGCTGTGCCATTCGCACATGGAAAACAGGAACTGGAGCCACTGCGCGCAAACGTTCCAGGAGCACATGCTGTACACTGTGTCGATCCATCGCTGACATGGTTCGGTCCACATCGTTGACATTGTCCCCGTTGCCCATCCCATCCTTCTCCTTCCTTGCATGGTCCACACCCGGATTGCAAAAGTACCTCCCCTTCGGGACAGTATGTACAACTTGAGGCGCCACGCAGCGAAAAGCTGCCCTCGGGACAGTCTTCACAGCTCAGAGGCAATCCACCAGTACTGAAAGTATTGAATTGACAAGCCCAGCATACTTGAGTATTGGGCCAGTACATATGTCCAGGATCACAAACTCCACATTCGGTTACCTCGCCCACCTCTGGCACATACTTCGTAAGCAAAACTTCTCCCGGAGCACAAATTGTGCAATTCGAAGCGCGATAAGTGGCAAAGCCTTCAACGCATCGCTCACAAGACGTGCTCAAATCATATTCCGAGTTGAATTCATTCTGCGAGCAGGCCCAGCATGACGCGGAACTCGGTACATAGTACTCTCCTGGTGGGCATACCCCACATTGGTTGCCAGTGAGCGGGGCTTGACCGGGTGGGCAGATGATGCAGCTCGTCGCGGATCGGGCTGATTCCATTGATGGTGGGCATGGTAAACACTCTGTTTTGCCGCCTTCGGGTTGATAGCTGTTTGGAGGACAGGAATTGCAACGTGTGCCGTCATGAGCTGTTCCGGGAGGGCATCGATCTTGGGTAACGGGCACGAAGCGACCTCCAAAAGAGGCAGTAGCGACGTAGAACAGGGCGGTGACGATCAAAGTGGAAGAGATCATGCTTCGCGTTGGTTCTTGACTCAAGGAAAAGCGTCAAGTTGCTGCAGTGAACGATGAGGGTCAAGTGCTCTTCGCAGCGCCTTTTAGTTTTGGAATGCGCAACAAAATTTGGAGCGATGAACAAAATTATCTCGAGAGCGCTTGAATTTGCGGGTCGTGTAGGCGTGTGCAGAGTTTCTGAACGCATTCATAGTTCGTTTCTGAGAGTGATGGGAGGAAGAGATATTGATGAGCAAGGACATGTACAACAAGTACCGAAGGTACAAGCCGAATGTAACACAATGATGGTTGGATGAAGTCTGGCCTTCTCCAAATGGAGGGGAAGGAAGGCTGACGCCTCTTTAATAGTCTTGTAGCATTTTAACTATCCTATGACGAAGCTGCAAGCTGGTTGACGGGCCTGATCAGAGTGACCTACTGTCTGTTACAGCGTGAGCTACAAGCCGATCACGGTGATCAGGCGTGATACAGGCTTGTAGCTCTACGTTATCATCGCACCGAACGCAGAAGAACAGCAGTACTGCAACACACGGGACAAACAACCTTTTGTTCGCAGAGACAGTAGTCCTTGAATAGCGGGTTAGGATTACACAGCAGTACTGCCCCGACGCTAAGAGTTACTTTTGGTACCTACACACGTACGTTTGTAACTTTGTATTCTCTGTCACCTTAGCAACAGTGACGTATTCGTTGGCTCCTTTCGCGTTTTTGTCGTATGAGCTCCAACGCTGCAATGATCCTGCTCCCAATGATCACTCCCGCGACACACCATGCAGGCTCGGAACAAATCGAAGTAGATAGAGAAAGACCACTCCCGAGTTGGACTCAGAGAAGCGCAGATTATACTTTACTTTTATGAGAGGCTACAAAACGCTAGCTTGTTGCATGTAAAATGTAATGTAGCATGCAAACGCATCACACACCGTTGTTGGAGAGCGGGGAATGAGCCCTCGGTTGTGCCCATTATAGGACACATGCTGCTTGTATAGCTCTGCGGCTACACAGCTGGGGAGGAGCTATGACGAAGGAAAGCTGTGCGCCAAGCGTAAGAAGCACGCGCCGTGCCTTTGCACCTACGCCGTGGGCAGTGTGCAGGGCGTACGTGCTCGCATGGGGACCTTCTTGCCACATTGCCAAGCTGGCTAGCCATGAAGTCGTGGCAAACTGATCTCCTATCAAACGGCCGTGGGGTTCGAACCACAGGCGCGCGGGCGCGGTAGTCCGGATGATGCGCTGCTGAGGTCCGTAGGGACAAGCAGACGCGGGGTAGCACGGCAGGCGCAGATGCGCGGACGTACAGTAGAAGAATAGTTGTTCAGGTTGTAGTAGAATTTTGTTGATGATGATCAATAAAGTTCTAATGCACTCGGACCATCTATATATGTACTACATTGTGTTCTCAGTAGGGTCTCTACAGTATCCGCATTTGCATAAATCATATTGCTTTCAAAGCATCGCATTTGCATCGTGTTGTGTAGTCTACATATGTATTCCTTCGTACACCTTCACCGTACGCGTCCACGCTCCATCAGTACTGATCATGTCGTCCTTCAAATTACCCAGATTACAGTAGCATCGGAACCTTCTCCTCCATGCTCCACCACAGATAGTTGGATATTCCACATTCACTCTTTTTCTCTTTCGAACCAAGGTTCTCGACTTTAGCAACGTACTCCGTTGCATTCAATTCGCGCACAAGTCAGAGTGAGCAATCCAATGAACGTTTTCTTATATTCGGCAGTGCCCTCACTATCGAGTGTGCAATCGTTGAAGACAGTGTATCGTGTTTGCCACACTATCGGCGATTACATAGATCAATTTCAAGACACTTCTCTTGCATTTCAGGCTTCCCAGCCACTATGTTCAGCAGTGTTGCAGATCGATTGCAGCCATCAACAATTCTCGAAGAGATCAGTACTTCTGATAGCATATCCTTGGGATTATACGCATTATCAAAGCCGTACTGTAGCCCATGAAGGTCAACTGCCAAGCCAGAGCGCGTTATTGTCTTGCGATGCGCATCCCCAAATTGCAAGATGTCAGCCCGTGTGACTCTGTAAGTTGTCATCAATGTGTTCATACCAACAGAATAGATATTACAAATGGTATCCAGGAGGTGCTTCAAGTTCCAGGGGTTGGCAGTATTTGTACCGGTTACGTTCATAACATAGGCGTTAGCGTCTCTGCCTAGCATGGCACTTGTGTCAGAGTCGCCGTCAAGTTCAGGAGCACAGCCAGAGACAGGCCTAGAAGCAAGCTGATCATGCTCAGTGGCCAATACTAACTCTGTGGCTTGGTGCCCTTTGGCCTCATTATCCAATAGAGAAGTGCAATGTTCTGTCCAGTCGTTGCCCATCACGTTTCCGTGCTTGCTACATTCAGTTCCCAGGTCCAAGAGCTCACTCTCTGAGCCTAAGTGTACTACAGCAGGGACAAATGCTTCCTGGAAAAGGCATTCGACGAGCGCCTTACCGCATGAAAGGAGAGGTTTTCGATTAACATACACTCCGTGAGACAGTAGAAATGCAACCCATCTCTGCGCTGTTTGCTTTGGCATGGCTTGAATGGTGTGCTTGCGAAACGTTGCCGTGTATTCTATCCACAACGGCTCTCCAGTAAAACCTGTAGACTTTAAAGCATCGAGCATGCTGCTACAGTAGGCACCCACTTCTTCTGCATAAGCTGCTTTCTCCGTAGCGGTAGAAGACGGTGGTAGCGGGTCAGGATCATCAGCTTCATATGCGAAAGTATCGCGTGATTCTGTTGTCTCAGCAGGCATCGTAGGGACGTTAATCGGGACCGTCTCATCCATCGCCGGCGATTGTGGAGGACTGTGAAAAGATTCTTGGCCGGACATATTTGCGTAGCTATATTTGTCGACAAAAGGTCGGCAAGACCGATGACAGTTATAACTATCAAACGGCCGTGGGGTTCGAACCACAGGCGCGCGGGCGCGGTAGTCCGGATGATGCGCTGCTGAGGTCCGTAGGGACAAGCAGACGCGGGGTAGCACGGCAGGCGCAGATGCGCGGACGTACAGTAGAAGAATAGTTGTTCAGGTTGTAGTAGAATTTTGTTGATGATGATCAATAAAGTTCTAATGCACTCGGACCATCTATATATGTACTACATTGTGTTCTCAGTAGGGTCTCTACAGTATCCGCATTTGCATAAATCATATTGCTTTCAAAGCATCGCATTTGCATCGTGTTGTGTAGTCTACATATGTATTCCTTCGTACACCTTCACCGTACGCGTCCACGCTCCATCAGTACTGATCATGTCGTCCTTCAAATTACCCAGATTACAGTAGCATCGGAACCTTCTCCTCCATGCTCCACCACAGATAGTTGGATATTCCACATCTCCCGAAGCCGGAGCTCGCGCCGCCGTCGTCATCCTCCTTCGCCGTCGCCATCGACATCGCTTCCCTGTGCTGTCTCTTTCGGCGTCGCGCCAGTGCATGGTCGAGCAATTGAAGTGCATCACGTACAAGAGCCCCGATCAACCTCGTGGTCAACTCGCTCTGCGCCATCTGTCATGGAGCCACCTCACCTGACGTCTTTCTCGGTGGGCTAGAGATGCACCCTCATACGTAGATAGTGCACTATTACAGCACATAAGTGTTGAAACTCAGTCGTTGGTTGACAATAGACCAAAGTCCTTATTGTTATGCATCCTTTCAAAACTATGGTTATATATAAAACAAACATGTTTAGGTAGATTTGTAATGTTTTTATAGAAAGATAGTTTATTGTAAAAGAATGCCTACTATCAAAAGCTTTGCCGTGTATAGATATGTCATCCTTGCATAAAAACGTAGTAATCAATTATTGTTTACCGCTTACTGCTAAGAGTACCACGACATACAAGCAGGGAAATGCGGGAAAATGCAGAAAGAGGATAATTAATACCTCACAGTTAAAGGTATTATTTTTATGAGCACACAAATTAAAGGAGTGCTTCCTTACTATTAAACATCGTGCTGGTCATCCACGTAAGTAAACAAAACTAGAGATACGAATGCTGAATCACCTCAACCCCACAAGCCAAAATTCGAAGTGTTTTTACTTTGATCTTCTAGTACTTGGCACATTACTTTTGAAACGAAGTTATATCCATGAAAACATTGACGCACTGTATACTATATTCACAACAATTAGCGCACACTTGAGGTTCGTTTTGAATCTATTTAGATTTCCATTTTCTTTTTTTGCTGGTGCTTCCACTACCTGAAACTTGGGGAAACGTAGTGATGTTGTGGCGAGAGAGTGTTGGTCGTGTGGAGAAACTGAAACGTTTGCACAGCGCAAGTGGTATGCAAAACGGACAGTTCGGACTGCTGCAACGTCCGCATGGAACATGCGGTGCAATACGTTGTGCTGCGGCTCTGTGCAGCACAACAAGTTGCAGTAGCTCCCCTGAGCGTTCCAATCGGACTCTTATCGGTAATTTACCGGGCGCCCGCACACAAAGTACAAATGTTTGTACTTTGTGTGACCAGTATGCTGGAAGCTAGTGCTAGATAAGTAGTGGATCGGACAAGAAGTAAACAGGATCGAGCCTGACTCGATCCAGCCTTCGTGACGATCCAATCCCTCTTTTCTACAGGTCGAACACGTTGAAAGACTGACAACCGCGGAACGGGCAAACATAGCACGCACAAACGTCAGAGATCTCTCTGAGTCTGAGTCTGCCCCCACTCTTTCGGCGTTCTTCCTCCTGAGAGTGGGCTTTTATTTCATCGAGCGTGACATGCTACGTTGTCCCGTATCGACTGTGACGGGGCGCTACGGTGTTAGTTACGTAAAAATGCGTTCTATTTGCACGAGAAAAGCGCGAAACTGACTTCTGAGAATCTGTTCGAGGTGCAGCTGACCCAGTCTAGATTCCAAAGTAGCGGCGACAAGAGCCTCTACGTGCCCTTTTATGATTCGCTTCGGGCTTGGAATCTGGGCGTCTGGGCATTTTTATTGTCTTTTGTGATGGGTTGTAATAATGGTTCTAACGTTATATTTAGAAGCACCAGCAAAGAACCTACAATAAGAAAAGCGTGTATTCGTGCTTTGTGGCACTACAAAAGAAAACTCACCGGATGTTCCCTTCGAAAAAGCAAACTGCCGCAAAGCTCTCTCTCCATACCTTGTGTGCAGTTCAAGTTCCGCAGTCGGAGAGGACGGACTGCCTTTCCTTCATCTTGTTATCTTCGCTGTCCGCTTGAAATGAAGATCGCCGCTGTTCTCGTTCTAGGTTCTTTCTTTGCGTGCATGGTCACTTCGTTCTCATTGCGTGAAACAAATGCAAATCTCGACTCTCCATTAAGAATGGCGACCAACGACAGTTGCCAGGTTAATGTGTGCTTCGCGATTGACTCAAATCAGTTTCGTTATTATGCTGATGAAATCAGAAGTTTCGTGTTCAACATGACGTCTGCTCTAGCTGCGATAAATAACGTCAAATTCGCTGCTGTACAGCATGGAGAGGTACTCACTCAAATCTCAAACCTAACAAGTGATGTAGATGCGTTTGAGCGAGCATTCCTAACAACACATCTGGAGAGGAATATATTAAGTACCGCCAGTCATGGAATATGGGCGTGCACGTTTGAGTTAGTGGCTGAAGTTGGCAAAATGTCTAAGATTATTATAATGAGCGCGGGAGCTAACACTTTTGAAGGCGATCCGGTGCAAGATGCGTCCATCTTCAGGCGATTGCTCGGCGAGGGGGCCTCTGTTAGTACGGATAAGGTTGGCTCCGAGTCCGTGTTAGCAGATGTTCAGAAACTGCGTGACATTGCAAGAGCTGGAGGTGGTCAGATGTACAAAAAGGATGAGTTTCTTTCTCTATCATGTGATATCCTAGACCTTGTGCGGGACCAGGGTTGTCTCTAAAGGCAACGGGAGATGGGGTTTTACACTGGTAAAGGGTAAAGAGAATAATTCATGAAGGTCTGAAAATGATCCCTCCCCATTTCGGCTGTTTTTGGTATGAAGCCTGTCTACTGTGACTCTCCACGAGGCCAACAAATGACTACAAAAGAAAAGAAGACTTGTCTTCGCGGGCGCCATGACAAAGGTGGGTGAGGGGGAGGGGGAGGACATGTTACGTACGTGGGTGCAAGTCAAGACGGGTCAGTCGGTTTGTGTGTCTGCGGGGACGGAATCGTCCGAGAGTGGGATGTTGTTGTGAGGGGCGGGCGTTCAGAGATTGACAGCAGCAGTGACTAAGGGCATGACGAGCAGATACGGAGTTATCGCGTGATGCCGTGGATGTGGAAGGGGAGGCTAACAAGAAGTATTAAAAGCTGAATGAGGAACAATATTCGAAAACATAGGTAAGAACGGGTACAGTTACACTTGCCCGGGGTCGTATAAGGCTTAAAAGCCTTATACGACCCCGGGCACGTATAGAGCCTATATTCGGAAAGTTTGATAGCTTTGTAGAGTTCTTGCACTTTGTAACAGTTGTTTACGCTGGTAAACGTTACTACTGTGTTTCTATTTTGAAATACATATATTTCGCTATTCAGCACAGAACAACAAAAAACGCGTATGGGGCACTTGGTTTTTGGATCAGAGATAGCAAAAGTAGCTCTACTTTCCGTTTGTCACACAGTTTCCATCAATGGTATATTGGGTCTGCCTTCTGTACCCTTTCTGCAAAAACGCGCGTGACAAGCAGAGGTATCTCTTACAAAACTACTGTAGGCGGCACTGAAACCTTTCACTGTATATGTAAACTTCGCAGAGCTTTTTTCAATTCAATTTCAAACCTATGGGGAGAATATGGGAACAAACTATAGTTTGTTCCCATATTCTCCCGCAATTACCCAGCAATCAAGGCAATTAATCGCTCTTACGTGGGTACAGACAAAGGTACAGAAGCTAGAATCGGGATTTCTTAAAACTCCGAACGGCTAGAACTGTACCCTCACCTGTACCCTGCTCAGTGCCGATTGGCTCTCTTGTCAAACAGTTTGGTAGTTAACCTACTTAAGTAGTCAAAATCATACCTCTTAGGTAGTTCACACGAGATGTACGTCTATCAATCCTCTAAGATACTGGCTTTTGTCAAGCACAAGATGCGATAGATTGCCAAACTAATGCTTTCTAGTTGATACCATGCTGAAATCTACTTATTCTAGTGATTGTTAAACAATTTTAAAGATAGGTTACGGACAACAACTTACCTTTATAAGCAAACATTGCTTTGTTAAAGGTATTCTACACTTTCACATAGGAAGCTCTTGTAGTTGTACATTGAACATCAAAACAGTCTTAATCATCAAGCTTTGAACTTCAAGAAATCAGTAGTTTCAAAGCATCAGAAATTGAGCAGCTTATCGTAGGATACGCAACTACTGCCTCTGATCACAGGGCTGCTGTGCTGCACTTATCAAACATTTGATGCTGCTCAAGCTCGGCACAACCGAACATGAGCAGACCTACATTCTGAGCACAGGGCTGTGCCCGTCTTTATACCATGCTGCAATCTGCTCATGCTCGGCTGTGCCGAGCATGACCAACCCCAAGCTCTGAGCTCAGCCCTGTGGCCGCGCTTAGATTACGTGGCAACGTTGCTCTTACTTGGCTGTGCCAAGCATGAAAAGCTTGTAAATTTCAGACAGGGCGGTGCCAGTGGTCAGAACACGCTTGGAGCTGCTCATGCTCGGCACAGCCGAGCATGAGCAGTCCCAGGCTATAAGGTAAGGGCTGTGCACGCGCTTTGAACACGTTTGAAGCTGCTCATGTTCAGCTTTGCCGAGAATGAGCAGCTTCGGGATGTGACCCAGGGCTGTGCCCTTGGTTTGATCACGCTTGGAGCTGCTCATGCTCGGCTGTGCCGAGCATGAGTAGCGCCAATTTGCGAGCTCTGGGCTGTGCCCGCAGTTGTAATACGCAGTAGCGTTGCTCTTGCATGCTCGGCATAGTCGAGCATGATCAGCGTTGGTTCTGAGACAGAGCGGGGGAGGGGTTTGGAACACGCTTGGAGGTGCCCATGCTCGGCACAGCCGAGCATGAGCAGCCACAGGCTGTGGGCTCAGGGCTTTGCCTGCGCTTTGAATACATTTCAAGCTACTCATGTTTGGCTATGCCGAGCGTGAGCAGCTTCCGTATATGAGCCAGTGCTGTGCCGGTGGTCAGAACACGCTTAGAGCCGCTCATGCCCGGCTGTGCCGAGCATGAGCAGCTCTGGGCGTGAGCACAGGGCTGTGCCTTTGTTGCGAATGACCTTGCTGCGAATGACCTTGGCGCTTTTGAAGCATGTGCTTCGGATGCGCCGGGAGCAAGGGCTCATGGAGTCTTACATGAATGGGTGACTACTGACGATGTCACGTAAGTGGGTTCAGGAGTGACACAGAACCCACGAATTTGACCCTGTTCAGAGGGGTGGCAAAAATCAAGCAGGACGCTACAGTGAGGGGGGTACAGATTTCAGGGAATGCTGCGTCACAGTCTGGGGCACACAAACGGTGGCATTTGGAGTTGGTTGGAAACCTGTCGGACACAATTGGCAGATAGAGTCCGTTCTGATATTGGCTTCCGGCGCAATGCCGAACTGACACCTTTCACACGCAGCTCTGTGAATGTTGTAACGATGGCCAGGCTCGCACATAGTGCATCGGCCCACATACCTATCGTACGCAGTGCCCTCGGGACACGCGATGCACGAAGAAAACCCTGCTCCGGCAAACGTTCCTGGCGCACATGGCTGGCAGGGCTGAGTGCCATCGCTAAAGTAGTTTGAAGGGCACCTCCTGCACATTCCAGAGATGTGGTCAATTCCAGTGCCAGCTTCGCACCGTCCGCAACCCGACAGCAGTAGCACTTCTCCTTTCGCGCATGCAGTACATTCGGAAGAGCGCGGCCGTGCCAAGGTACCATTGGGGCATTTCTCACAAGCCGTCGCGACGCCGCCAGTGCTAAAGGTTGACACGGGACAAGGATAACAGCGCAGACTAACGCCCTCGTAGAAGGTACCATTTGAACAAGTTCCACAAGTGCTGGATGCTGTGCCGAAACGATCGTTTCGTATCAACACCGTTCCGGGAGGACAAAAGGTGCACTCCGCAGAGCCACTATCGGCCTGAGAGCCCTCAGGACATGGCAAACAAGATGTGCTGAGATCGAACGCTGGGTTGAATGTATCCACGGTATAGCACTTGCTACATCGCGATCTGTCAGCATCGAACCGGTACCCAGGAGGGCACACTCCGCATTGGTTGCCAACTAACGGAGCCTGTCCCGGCGGGCAGGTGGTGCAACTCGATGATCCTGCAGTGGACGTTTGTCCCGGTGGACATGGCATGCATTCGGTATTTCCTTCCTCGGGTTGAAATTGGTTGCCTGGACAATCCACGCAAGACAATCCGTTGTGGAACTTTCCTGGCTTGCATGGGGTACAGCCCGTGAACGGATCGTATATATGACCTGGCGGACACATACAAGGCTGTTGGCGTACACCGGTGCATAATTTTGCGTCCGATTTGGAGCATGCGACGAGCGTGGCAAGGAAAAGCGTGAGCGATACGGTGAGGAAGGCCGATGTCATTTTCCCCTCTCAGAAGTGAAGGAGGGAGTGCAAGCGAGTGGGCGTCGTTGACGATGGGCAAGGGATGGGCTTTGCAGGATAAGTGCTTTTAGAGAGCCATATATATTGGAGCAAGCTATGAGCTCTTCGCATGAGCATCTGGCCATTGGCTTGCGGTAAGCTCGCGCTGATTGTCCTCGTTTCTGCTCTGCGAGCAGAGCGTGTTGATTTCTCGTAAGTTTACAAGACATGTGCGTTCGTGCAACGTGTGTAGCGTGGCTACATGTACTCGCTGTGCCTAATGGCGCCCTTCTGGGAGATGCGGGAAATTCGCATTCATTGAAATTCTAAATAAAAACGGAAAGTTGAATGTCACATGTTTCTTGTAGCAGTTGCTGCACTACGCCACTGTAAGCGTTAGAAATTGTATATGTCAGTCTTGCAGCGTCAATATCTGTAGTGCATGCAGAATGCACTTCTTCAAAAGACTTTCAAACAGTGCAACATGTTCCTTTTCCCGTTACACTAAAAATTGGAACGCCTCTAACTTTATCCAATCTTCCCAAGTTTAATATTCCCTTGCATGCTTTAGTACCACGAAAAAATTAATACTGGAGTACCCTGTTTTCCCATAAATTGAAAGCTGTGAATGAAAGAATTACGACGCATACATACGCAAAACAAGTAGCAAAAACCGCCTTTTTACGCCTTTTTTAGTGCTTATTTCTGGAATTGAGAACATTTTGAAGCTAAAACGATTTCGTACTCCAGTTGTATCACTACTTATCTTACAAAGTATGCAAAAGTATCAAACATTTAGGGAATTCTGGAGGAGAAAAATGAGTTCTGTTTTCCGAGTAGCTCAGAAGAACGTCTTTTTCCCGTGCGAAGATGTTGAAAGTGGGCGTAGAATTGTGGAACTCTTGACACGAAAGGAGCGCGGTAAGCCACACGTGCTGACAATAATAGTTTGAAAATATTTACACCATAGCATCAAACCATGCACGAACTCATGACAATCACTCTATCAATAACAATCTAAAATTGGCGAATTTCCCGCAATTCCCTGGTGGGTACGGCAATATGATCTTGGCGATGTGGAACTGTAGTTTACTGTGTTTATGAGACTTTGCTGAGCACGTGTCGACTCCGCAGTTGTTGAGAAAGCCGTGTTGCTTGGCGCACCTCCGGAAGACGCTCGCGCATCTCCGGAGGTCACTGGAACCCGCCTGGGCGCCTGCGGCTCGCAGTAGCGGTGAGGGGGGCTATAACCGAATAAACGGTGCCCGTTCTGGCCCTCCGAGGAAGGGGGAAAAGCAGACGGGAGGGAAGACCCCTTTTTCCCTGTTGTATTCCACGCCCGCGAACGCGGCCGTAGTCCTCTTCGTACGATTTTACACGTGCTGTGCAGCCTCCCACTGCCTCAGCTCATCCCAGTTATGGGCCCAGGACTACAGGCAACAAACATGTCTAATTTCAATGACGTTCCTTGGTTTTGATTCTGCCAAAGACGCTTTGCAATGGCGTCGTGATGTTTCCGAATGGGTCGACATGATCCGCATCGCCGCAGAAAAGGGTCCTGACAAGAAGTACAAGACAATGTTTGCAATTCTTGGTCGTCTTCTCGTTGAACATGGACTGCCTTCTCCACAGAAGAGCATTGTCGAGGAAGCACAAGCGAAGGGTCGAATCGATTTCAGACGTGATGACCAAATCAAGGCCGTCCAAGAAATCGTTGATCTCGTCGCAGTGGATCCACCCATTGCCATGGTGAACCGTTTAATCGCTTCCTTCAACAAGGTCTCTAGCTGTCGTCGTAAAAAGGCAGAAGTTTGGTCACCTTCATTTATCGCTTTCGTGGGCTAGCGTCTCAGCATCTGATGCACGCCGGCTTTGAATCTTCTACTCACATCGGTGAAGTACTGGCCATTACTCTGATCAACAACGCCAATCTTCCTGAAAATACACTCCATAACGCAGTGTTACAGCTTCTGTCACAGGCTCAGTCGAGGGCTGCCCAGGGTCAGGTGGCTATTGATGGCTCTCTCGTCTCTTTTGCCGTCGTTGACAAGGTTATAGGGGTTCCTGAATCCCTTGTGCAGACCCTGGAAGACAGAGAGATTCCGGAATCCTTCGATGCCTTGAAGGTTCTGTTCCAGGAGTACCGGCGGAAAGTGAAGCAGATTTCTGACACTTTGGCTCTCCAGGTTCCCCGTCTTCCTTACCGTAAGGGAGATAGCAAGCCGGAGAACATAAAGGCCATTGCGAAACCGGCAACGCCGCGTGTCGTCCTTCACCTGGACGATGCGGTCTCCGTCTTGTATTCGCTTTCTTCCGCCACGAGACAGGCATCCGGAGAAGTTTCTCGTACCGATGTGGAGACCATTGTTCAACAGAAGATTCACAAAGCGTTACTTTCGTTTGGCGTGCAGTCTCGGGATGAGAAGAGCTCCGTCGAACCCAAGGCTTCCGATTCTAATAAAAAGAGAGGAAAGAAGAAAAAGCAACCATCATCAAGTTCTGCCGGCCGCAGGGAGAATAATGGCTCTGGTTCATCTGCCAAGCACTCCCAACAGCGTACTGGATTTTGCTTCGACTGTGGGTCTAAGACACACTACAGGGGCTCCAGGCAATGCTCGTACGACGGCGGAGAGACATTCCTGCGGAAGATGGTTCGCCTGGAAAAGGAGAGTTCGCACAAAAGTAAGTCGAACGACACTTTTTTTCGCAGAGGCTCCACCCCTACGAAGGACAGTCAAGCCTAATTTCTAGGAGTGGAGCCCCATATACCAGAGGCGAAAATATGGACCACAATCCATTACTCGACTTGGGATGCCCACGAAGTGTTGGCGGGGTACATTCGGCAGCTCGAATCTCCTCAGCGTTAGGGATGCCCTTTAAACTTCGTCCCTTGGATTGTGAACCGTTTTATCACGGATACGGAACCAATTGCGACCACGCTAGGCTTGCCTTTGCCACTTGGGACCTTTCTATCACCGACGTCAATGGCCATAAGGCTTCCCTGCCGTTTTACATGGTCGATGGTGATGGTCCTTTGCTGCTAGGCAACCATATACTGCATCAAGGGAACCTGCTTGGTAAGGAAAACCTGTTGGTTCTTCCAAAGGGTACTGTCTTCCCGTCTGAGTTTAAACTCCAGACGTACTCCTCGAAGCTCCCAGGTGATCCGCAGGACACGATTCGGACAAGACTCTTGGCCGTACCGACTACGGTCAACTCCATCGCGTCCTACTTTGCCTCGTATCGCTGTCTGCGCACTAGCGCTTCTGCCGAACCACTCAGGAGAAAGTACGCGGACCGCAAGGTCTGCCGGCGTTTTGCTGCCAAGCTTCATGGGTTCACTCATATGCCCCTCGATGACATGAAGGAAGTCTGCCGGCGCGCGAACGTGTTGACTCCTGTACTGCAGCAAGCCCTTGAAGCTGTCTTAAAGAAGTGCACTACTTGCAAGTCCACTGGTCGCCCGGCGTCATCTAGATAGGTATCCTTCCGGCGGCTACTCGTCCCATTCAACAACCATGTCCAGATCGACTTCATGTTCATATCGGAAATGGACAACGTCCCCATTCTGCATATGGTTGACCTTTCCTCCGCATACTCGGTTGCGGTTATGTTGGAGTCAATGGAGTTAAATGAGGTTAAAGTTGCCTTCGAGCAGCATTGGCTCAATGTTCATGGCCCTCCTGAGTCTCTCTCTGGGGATCCAGAATTCGACAAGGGTACTTTCAAAGACTTTCTCAGCAGACACGCCATATCGTTTGCGCCCCGTCCAGCACGAAGGCACAACAAGATTGGTGTTGTCGAGTCGAAGAATTCTGTTGTGAGATTGATAGCCACCCGCCTTCTCCAAGATGCGAACTACTTCGCCTCCACACGAAGTGTAGAGTTCACATACATGGAGATCCTCTCAAGGGCAACGTTTCTTAGTAACGTCATGTACGGCGGACGGAGGATGAGTAGTTTCGAACTCGTTCGCGGCTACACCCCGAGCTTGATGGGACTCCCGCAATCGTCGGTCAGTAAGGAGCTCGTCGATGCCTATCATGAACAGGCTGCCCGTCGAGCTATTCATACCCTGCAGAAAACTCGTACTCCGAAGATCCTTCCTCCGTTGCAGTTCCCCAAGCAAACTCCGGTTTACTATTTCAAAAGAGGTCCGAAGTTTGGCGTTTGGAAGGTTGGGTATGTTCGTGAAGCTCAAGAACACTCTCTTCTGCTGTCTTCTAACGAACTCCACCACGGGCCGAGCATTCGCGCTGCCTACGAGGACGTACGACTAGTTCCCAAGTCTGCGTTACTTGTGGAACTCGACCAGATAGAGCTGACTTCACCTCGCTCTCACGGAATCGTTGAGGTTACGGAGGATAACCCCATTGTCGAACCCAAGGGCTCAACATCACGTCGACAAGACGCTCCGCGAAAAAGCACCATGGAATTCCTGTTGAATGATGAAGCTACACTCTGGTCTCAACACCCGAATATCCGATCTTTACTCGTCGGAAGGAAACCCACTGTAGTCAATCTTCCGTCTTTGGACATTGGTTCTGCATATGATCCCCCGCGTCCGGAAAAGGATATCGGCTCTACTTCTGTTGCGTCGGTGCCTTCGTCCGCACAGCTGCTTTCCTCGGAGCAGGAAATACTTCAGCAGGCGCAGAAGATTGTTGGAAAGGAACACTTTTCAGAGTTCCGCACCCAATTCCTTCCACGTTGGATTGTAGATAAGTCCATTGGCAAAGAGAAATCTGTGCATAAAGGGCGATATGAGGAAGTTCACCGTTCCAAACTCCCAAGGTACGCGAATATTGTTACCTCCCATCACTTTTTTCACATCAAGGATGATGGTGAACATGGTGCCCTTCGTTTGAAATGCCGCTTGGTCCCCCATGGGAACAAGAACAGGGAGAAGGACGGCATTCGCAAGGACTCCTCATCAGCACAGTTTCCGGTGATCCGGGCTGTCTTATCCATCGCCTCAACACTTGGCCTCCCTCTCGCCACCTTGGATATCAAGGGTGCCTACCTCCAGAGCGGGGAACTCCATAGGGACATCTTCATGATGCCGCCAAAAGGATGGTGCGAGCCTGGGCATGTTTGGAAACTCCTGGCCCCGACCTATGGTCTGGTTGAATCCGGCCGACTTTGGCAACTGGCAATCGAGAGATGGATGTTCGACAACCATATCGAACCGGTCCCAGGCCTTCCACAACTCTTCATAGTTCGAAACGATGACCGTTCCATTAGAATCGTTTTGGCTAAAGTGGTGGATGACATGCTCCTTGCTGGATCGAGAATGGACCTCAATCAATTCCACAAGCAGATCGCGCAACGGTTTACGGTTGGGAAATTCGACACCTCTTCCGAACTGATCTTCAACCGACTCCGTATTGTCCGCCATGACAATGGCTCGATTACGCTTAACATGCACGAATACATGGGTGGGATCAAGAAGCTTGCCATATCACGCCAACTTCGTAAGTCATTTGATGCTTCCTGTACGGACACGGAACGGACAGAATTTCTTGGCCTCACCGGATCTTTGAACTTTCTCGGCCACGGGATCCTTCCACAAGCCTCCTTTGCAGCTAGCTATTTGCAGCAACGAACTTCGAAGCTCCTGGTCTCCGACTTGATCCTCGCTAGTCAGGTTTTAAGCGAAGTACAGTCCCTCACTCCGCAACTCCATTACGCGTGCTCAACATCGCTCGAAATTATTCCGCGATACTTGGCGTTCTCCGATGCCAGCCAAGGTAAGGGATCTTATGGCCACACTGGCTATGTATCGGGGATGTTCGTGCCTGCGGGGGGAGGAGGCGAGTCCATATTCCATGTCTTAGACTGGACAAGTTCGAAACAGGCTCGTGTCTCTTTCAGTTCGATTGGAGCTGAGATCCTCGCCGCCGCTCTCTCTGCTGACCGTGGGTCCCTGATGTCATCTTGTATCAAGCAGGCATATAAGTCTGATGTCGACCTCCCGTTCGTATTAACGGTTGACTCAGATGGGTTGTACTCAACGATAACCACCCTGCACGAAGGCAAGGATTACCGCCTTCGCCCCACCGTCGCCCGCCTTAGGGACTCTTTTGAAACAGGTGAGATATCCGTTCTCCAATGGGTGCAAGGACTGCAGAACCTGGCTGATGCATTGACAAAGAGAAACATTGTTATGTTCCGTCGCTTGAACACGGTAATGATGTCAGGTATTCTAAAGGATGAGATCTTGCACAAAGCGAAACGTGTTACCGCCAACTAAGAAGATTTGGACTTTGCAAACAAGGCCATCTTTTGGAGTTCCATTACTCGCATATCTTCACCTGGTCCACCAATGCAGCTCTGCAGAGCCTTGTACGACAAGGCCAGTGGACATGGCTCGACCGCGTCGAGGATGTGTGCCCTTATGGCTTCGACGCATACTACGTGATCGAGGTTCTTCGCGCGTAGCCGTACAACGTAAACGCCTTCTCTTTGTTCTGTAACCCATCGGACAAGATCCGCGTTTCTCGCTGTAAGTTTCACTCGATTCAACTTCAAACAGCTGGCCTTCTTTTGTAGCCAGCCGCTAGCGTCGGTTAAGTTGGACAACGCTGGCAGCTGTGAAGACAGAATGGTGTGCCTGGTGAAACGCTCGCCCACGATGCGCTCTGCTGCGTTGATTACTGATGCATGCACACAGAACTGGTCCGTGTTGGATACCAGCATGAACTCTGACGGAAGTCTGTGTTGCGTGGTGCAGGCGTAGTGTGGACGACTTCCCGGTGAGGATACTCGGATTGGTTTGAGTGGATGTGCCGTGCAGTATCGGTCTAGCGCATCAATAACCGCCACGGTATCACGCGGTGCAAGCGATATCCTGTTGCCGGTCCTTTGTACATCGCAACACAATGGGCCGTCCCATATACCCTGCTGCATCAGAGCTGCTGCCAGCCCCGGGCCAGTGATGCTGTTTAATGTGACACAACTCCAGCCCCATTGAGGCTCATCACGATTTCTGGCGTAGTAGGACGGACCACTGTATGCGCGAACCCCCACTTCACCTGGGAAGATACTACTGTGACTCACAAATAGCACTTCGTCGATCGACCACAGCTCTGCAGCCACGCCTTCGTCTTGCTCATAGAGCCCGTATCGGGTCGCAATTTCATGGTTTAACTTCACACCCGGCCTCTTGCGGCACCACTCGAGCATTACCTCACCGATGAGTTGGAGGCACTTCTCTGCATCATAGCAACGGGCGCCGCCCGCAATATGCTCTACGTGGTAGGGTCGTGACTCCTGGCTTGGGGTTCGTGAGATACTGATAATATTGTCGAATCTCCATGTTCTACTATGCTCACGTGGGATACTTGCAGGCTGTTGTGGCTCAGGTGGTTGAAAATCCGCATCACTGACGAAGGCATAGCGCTGTCGGCGAACCCTTTGAGGATACCTGCGCTGCAAGTTCACAACCAAATCAGGTGTTTGCGCACCGTCTCCGTTTGCTGCCACTGTTGTGTCGCCTTCGCGCTGTTGCCGGCGTTCGAGATCGACAAGCTTAACCAGTCGCCGACTCCTAGTCACCCCACCGCTTGGATCTCGTCGCGAAATCTGCACTTCATGCGCACGCCGCGGGTCTTTCCGGCCCACCTCTTCCCGACGTGCCCATGTTCTCAGCCCTGCGTCGGAGGGTGCCCGGCCACTCCGCCTCGTCCAGAATCTGGCGCTAGGCTCCGCTTCTAGTGGCCGGGAGCTTTGGTCCCTCCGTGCTCGCGAGTGTTGCTGCATGGTCGCGGCTTGGCGTGGTAAGCGCCCTTTGCACCCAGACACGCCTGCGAGTGCGCGTGGGCTGGCTAGAGAGCAGCTTGACTGCAATCTGCCAGCCACTGCTGGGGCTGCCGCAACCGCTGCTGCTGAGCCAGGCACCATCACCGCCGTCTGCCGCCATCGCGTTATCTACTACTGTGGGCTTTGTACAGTACGGGTTCTTGGCGGAGCGAGATGTGCCGTGCGTGCTTTGTTCCCGTTTTCACGGCCTCCGTGGGAGCTTTCTGGCTACTTGCGTCGTCCTGCACCGTTGTGGAACCCTGTTCTGCTCATTGTGGGCTTTTGTTTGTCCTTTCTACATCAACTTTTGACGGCAATAATCTACGATCATACTGCTTTATACCCTACTACTGGAGCTGCTGCTAGAACACAGCGACTTGCGCCATCGTGGAAACGCGTTATTTGGGGAAGTTTGTTGCTGGCGAAATCAGTTTTGGTCTGTAATCTTGTTGGACCTACCGACATTCTGTTGCGGTTTAGCGTAGCAGCTTCCTGGGGCTACGTTCGGCGCTGTCAAATCTGATTGTCGCTTTTGCACGCCTTGCTGCGCTTCCGCCGTGCCGTGCTCGTCTCTGACGCTGTCGCTATTCGCGGTGAAAAGCTGTGCACGTTCTACGCTTCTATGGTCGCCATGTTCGTTTTGGACTCTTCTGGGCTGAAAACTGCCGCATGTTCTTCGTCCTCTGCGGCCCTTCTACGCTACTGACTTTGCAGTGGGCTTTCGGAGGTTTTTATACTGCTCGCACCAATGCCGATTGGTGTGAGCGGGGGGAGTGTAGTTTACTGTGTTTATGAGACCGTGCTGAGCACGTGTCGACTCCGCAGTTGTTGCGAAAGCCGTGTTGCTTGGCGCACCTCCGGAAGACGCTCGCGCATCTCCGGAGGTCACTGGAACTCGCCACGGCGCCTGCGGCCCGCAGTAGCGGTGCCGGGGGCTATAACCGAATAAACGGTGCCCGTTCTGGCCCTCCGAGGAAGGGGGAAAAGCAGACGGGAGGGAAGACCCCTTTTTCCCTGTTCTTTGCCACGCCCGCGAACGCGGCCGTAGTCCTCTGCGTACGATTCTACACGTGCTGTGCAGCCTCCCACTGCCTCAGCTTATCCCAGGAACATTGTCTGTGTCAATCAGCCTTACAGTAGACACTCCACTAGATAAGCACCAGATAAGCGAGCTCACAAAGTAAACGGCTCCGGCCAGACGCTCTTCCTCACAGGTTATGAGCCACACACACCTGCGCACGACCCTCGACCACCTCACCGACACCGCCTCTCTTTGACAACCACTTCAAAACGAACATCTACAACCGCCTCACACGCCGCCTCCGGCGAGACCTCAACCGTGAGACAGACGAACTCACGTAACATATATATAACAACACCATAACATTATCAGAGGACACACATATCCCACAAGACACAACTCAACACAAACATCACATCATGGATACAATACAAGCTTCCTCACGCTATCCAACCCTCCTTAAACTACACCCAGCCAATTATTCTTTTTAGTACTTTGCTATCAAGGACCATGCTGACGCACTACAAGCGAGAGGCCATTTTATGTCCAATCTACCAATTTCAATCGACCCAGCTCAGCTGAAAAGTTATACCCAGAAAAAGACAAATGTGACAACAGCAATACTCGGTAGTGTCTCGCCAGATATACTTGGACAAATATTTGTACCGCATGACGATCCTACACTCCATGATCTCATCACACGAATATTAGCCCACATCAATCAGTCAACAAAACAGGATCACCAATTTCTAAAAACGAAAGCCGAAAGCATCCAGCAAGCTGCGGGAAGTGCATCATATTAAAAAACACGTGAAAAATTAACCGTAATGAAAACAAAACATATAGGCCAGTATTCGAAGATTGAAACCTAGAAGATCCTGACGTTGTTATATTCAATTACTAAAAAACACAAAATGCTTTTGAAAGAGAATCACTGAATCAGTCCCTGAATAGTTTTCGTCCACCTTTAGTCCTGAAAACGTAAGACATTTTCAGCTTTTAAGCACGACATAAATTATAATTAAACCAATACATGTCTGATTCTCATGCAACAAAATCACACTGTAGTCTTGCCCAAACGATTTTGAAATAGAAAAAGAACCACATTGGCAGTATTTTAAAAGGAAGAAAAATATCATAGAGAGAAAGACTCTACAAAGCCTATATAACGTGGAAACGAAAGGAATTAATGTTCTTGACAGTGAGCAAACAAAAAACACTTTTTGTTCTCCATTCTTTTGCTTAACCCCTTAAATTTTTATTATTAAGAAGTGACCAGAAACACAGGTTCTCCGGACTGGATGCAAATTTGAACAATATTTGCCATAGCATTAAAACAATAAACATGCCTTGATAAACTGTGCCTGAAGGTGTGCGATAGACAAAAAAAATGTTTCAGACGTCCATTGAGAAGTTCATGTTGGGCTCTGACATATTTATGCCAGTCTTTCAGCTCCACGAAAACATGTGCCGGTGTTACACATTTTTCATTAGCATATCCGTTATCAGTTACGACCTTTTCGTTCGGTAGCAGGCATGATGTTAGGCCTAATTGAAAAATGCGAAGATCGGGATATTTGCCGGCTGGAAATGGACCATGTACCTAAGCAATTGAGCCCTTCTGGTGAGCTATACCAATTTCATAGCGCAACCCGGCAGCTCTAAATTTGTGGGAAAACTACATAGGATTAAAATCCTTTGGTTCGTGTACCTTGAAATCGATTCCATCTACTGAAAAGAAAGTATTTTCAACAAGTGACGCACTTCGGCGTGATGCAAACAGAATCTATATATAGTGTAATTAAAAACTACAGCTCAAGATTTGTTAGCAAGACTTACTTCCCAAAGTTCTGCGAGGTGTTTAACCGTAGTCCACGTCCATTTTCTAAACGTTTTTGGATCTACTTGCGCAATGGAGCAATGAACTGCTTCAGTTGCGTATCCTTTCAGAAACATCAACGTCCACAATAAATGTATGGGCTTCAAACCTTCTTGGTTTTTGCTTGTAGTTTTTTCCATATGAAAGAGCACAAAAGTGGTGAAACTCCGAACAAAGAACGATATTTCCGGAGCAACGTCGATGAAAATAGTCCTGGACAGGAGTGAAGCATGGGAGACGCTAGGTTAAGAAATGTGAATGGCTTCATGTCGCAGAAACATCCGTGCGGTGAAGAAATTGAAAGATATCTAACGATCTGCACAGATCCGACAGTTTTTATATATAGTTTTCAAAGTTTGCACCTGTTTTCACAATGGTGCTTTCCTGTATCTACCCAACTCTCGATGGATATCTGAAAAAAATCTGGAGATGTCTTCAAGAAAATTCACAACGTGTGATGGAGCGGAAAGCTTGTCCTGTACTTTCTATTGCACATCATGGACATGCCCCCAAATTCACTGTTACTGCAGACAATTTGATCTGAGCTGAAATACACCACACAACAGGTACAGGCATTAGCCCCCAAAACCAATACCCAAATGTTTTAGAGCACGGTATAATGCCATAACCAGTATTGTTGGGGCACATCGAACTCTTACCGCTGTAAGTGGGAAGTGACATTTAAAATTATTGGCACCGGTAACCTTGTCTGTGAGAGACAAAGGTTGTAAATATTTAGAAAGATGGCTCTACATAGAGAGAGATGTGTTGAGAACAGCGGGTCGTAGTTCAAAATTAGAACGTCGTTGTAGCCTTCATTTGTTGCATCAACTCTTTTTGGTTGCAGATCTAACAACATCTGCAAGATCAAGAGCTTAAACCCAGAATTGCTGCTTCAGGGGGGCATTTCAATCAGTGTATATGCAGCGAATTTGGTGTATATTTGCTTTGACTCGAGCACTACAGTTCAAATTTCGTTCAGGGTGACCACAAAAAACGTAGATATACAATTTGAAATTATCTTTAGCTTTGCGATGTAGAAGAACTAGACTCGATTGCCCATTGTAAAGTTCTTCACAGAGAAAGTACAAATGTCGCAAAACTCTATATGTGCTTGAGAAAGTACACAAAGACATGTTGCAGTATATGTACACAATTTGAAAAGTAAGTGTACGTAAGTTTTCAAATGAAAGCCATAGCTACTTACTTCAACGCATGATTTTTTCTGCAGGTCTTGACGCCTTTCAGCCCTCTGAACTTCTCGGGACTCTCCCTGACGGGTCAAGGTCTCAGCAGAGACCGGTTAGGCTCTACGGACGCTTAATTTATGAGGCTATTGCCTCTCAAACCTCTTTCATTCGATGATTCCCTACTTGAAAGAACACCTAACGGAAAAAATTCAGACTCTTAGAGCAACATATAAGTCTCCTGAAGTTCCGAAGAGAACTTTTGGATCCCTTGCCACTATCGAAGTTCCATTCCTCTCAGACACTTTTCGAACTTTGCTTGATGCCGCCCAGCCAGCTACGCAAAACGAAGAAGCGAACACCCCGGCTTACCAAAAACTCGAAGGCCATCAAACTATTAACAATACGACTACAATCGGGCCAACTGACTGGTAAGGAATCGATTGTCGCGGTGTGGAACTCTGAAGATGTTTTCCGTCAACACCGTTTGCCGACGTTTCGCACAAGATATTTAAGGTTACTCAAAGAGCTTGGAATCAGCCGCGATGGTAGGTTCCACAATCGTTTTACATTATATAGTTTTTCTATTGTCTGACCTGTCGCAGTTAATGACGAGGAAGAAGATGCAAATACTTTAAACCGGTCTGTTACTGGTGTTCGAGATGCACATCTATCCGGAAGAAACAAGAATTCTGAGATTTCTGGCAGTGGTAGTTCAGGAAATGCTGCTTTTTACTCTACCCCCTCAGACTTGGACGATGGAGCTGAAATATTATTCTCCGAAAAGTTCTTTATGCCTTTCAGACTTCTTTCGGAATGGACGGAATCTCAAACAACGACAAAACGGTGTACTGTTGTTGTTCACCTTCCTTCAGGTGTAACTCATGAAGACTTTACAATCCATATTGTGGATGAAGGGAATTACTTAGAGTTAAATGTGAAGTGGCCAAACCCTCTGACAGACCTGACGATAATGCACGCTAAATGGCTCAAGACTTCACTTCAAGGTCAATACACTACGTTTCACTCTGAGTTCTTAGGCTTTGAGCGTGCGCTGAAGGAATTGAGGTCCCATAGTTCAGAAGAAGTTGTTTCAAAAGCAAGATTTCATTTGCCGTTTGTGGTTGAACGCACTTTTGAAACCTACAATTTAATGTACCCAGGTGGTACAAAGCTGGTTTACATCAGGTTAAAGGCCCACACTGATTTCTACGGAAGCTTTGGTAGATCTTTCAAAGCCTTTGAAGTCGTCGAATGTTCTTAATTTTCACGATGTTTTAAGGGTTAGATGTCATATGTTACAATCTTTTCAATTTTTAAACTGTTGAGCCTAACCTTTTAATCTATAAAAACCGCGTTCTACAGGTTCACCTAGCTTTTGTTTGCTTTAATATGCCACAGGCTGATATAATTGCAGCGGACAAGAAATACCACTTAGGGAGGTTGTGCGCAGCCTCTTGGTTGATGGAAAAGAGCTTCACAAATTTTGTGTTAAGTTTCTACTCTCTTATAAGAAATTATATCGGTAAAATGTGTTCTTTACATCACTTTATGTAGAATGAAAGTGTACTATTAACACTTCAAGCCAAATACATAGTCGTACAATTTTTAGTTTTTGTATGGAGAGGCAATTGAGATTTTCTTCTCTTAACAGGCGTGGCAATAATTTGTTTGCAAAAGTAACACGTTTGCCAATATGGTATAAAGTAATGGTCACAAGGGTTCCGACCAATGTGTTTCTGTATTTTACAACTGTGCAAAGCATACCTTCCCGCAGTTTCCAGTTCACGGACGACAACAATATTACAGACTACATCAAACAACACAAAAAGGTCTGCCAACGCATGCTTGCCGCAAAGTATCCCAATGTAGCCGACGAATCCACAACAGTTGAATTTCTCATCGAAGGATTAAAGCAAAATGCAGCAATGTCCAACATCGTATTTCAATTCCTAGCCCACAAATCCACAGACATCAAGGACTTCACGAGGAAATTCTAATAACTCTACACATTCACCCAAAACGTAACCAGATCAACACTTACAGCAGCACAACCTTTCAGCTTCACCGGGGACTATGGTCATGTACGCCAAACGCCCAACTACAAAATTCAGTATTAAAACCAACGCTCACGCCGTGTGTTTTCGGGCAAACCGTGCCAATTCCACGTCTCACTTGGAATCAAACCTCCACACTCCGACGCCGAAATCAGGGACATCCGCCACCCTAGAAACAGACAACAAGCGTTACAAGCCAACTACGCTCTCGCGTGGCCCTACCCTCAGTATCACCCTCAGCTTACACCCCCTCCAGGCTTCCCTCCAAACTTCCCTCCACAACAAAACCCGCCTCCCCAACCCCCAGTCGACGTCACATCGGAAATTGGCACAGAAGTCACGGGTACGTTCATGCTCGACAGCGGAGCACATCCCACACATCTCACACTACCAACACCTCCCATGCAACCCCTAGCCAATCCCACCATGACTACCACCGCTACCAAACAGCTGAGCAAGTGCTCCCACTATGGAACAATAACAATCCAACCCAAACGGAGTAGCACCACTATGGAAAGTTACGCAGTGGCCAACGCCAACCTCAAGCATAACCCACTATCGGTAAATGACCTAGCAACCCGATACGGTCTGGTCACATTCACCGCCAAGAAAGGCTCCATCATCGACACAAGAAAATATCCTCCGGTCACTATAGCAACAGCTCCGTGGACAGGCAATCAGTACGAATTGAAAGCCTCTATCATAAAACACACCTATGCACACACATCAAGAACAATGCCACGTAAAAATACATCCCAACCAAGAAGCGCACGAGTACCTACAAACAGCAACACCAAGAAAACATGCACACACCCAACCATGCCGCTACCACTCAATCGCACAAAACCAGACACTAACCCCTCCCCCATTCAATTAATACACAATCCCGAACAAGCACCACGCCTCTCAAAAATGCAATTTCAAATGCACGACTGGCACCTTAGGATGAACCATGCGAACTCAAGCAAACTGGCCAGGACAGCAAACCAAAGACTCATCCCAATCATGCCCATCACTCTACCGTGGAACACCAAAATAACCTGCTCAGCCTGTAACGAAGCCAAGCTCCATCCCGCCCCACACCATCCAACGAAACATCATTACCTAACAGGGGCATACATAAGCTCAGACACCTGTGGCCCCGTGAAACCAACCTCTACACACGGCAACAACCACATTCTGATACTTATATGTGCCACCAGCCGCTTCGCATTTGCCCATTTCATCAAGGACCGCAAAAACATTCCCACCCACATCGACCAAACGCTACACCATATACATACAAACATGAGACACCCTCTATCTCACTTCAGGAACGATAACGCCAAAAAATACATATCTAATCGTATAAAGCATATTTACGATACACAGCGCGTAAAACATCATCTCCGAACCCCGCACCAACCCCAGGAAAACTTCATCGCCCAAAGATTCAACAGAACCGTAATAGAATCAGCAAGAGCACTTCTCAAAGCAGCAAAACTTCCAGACCTAAATTGGGAGGATGCAGCGCGAGATACAGTGTTCAAGTATAACTTGATGCATCAAAACGCCATCAAAACCTCCCCTTACCATCTGTGGTACGGCAACAAGCCCACAATCAAACGCCTCTATACATTTGGACAAGTTGGGACAATACCAGTCTATTCACCAAAAATGAAATTAGAACCCCGTGCGCAAACGGTACGGTACATGTACGAACACTCCCTCACCCATATCACAGTACTCAACGTCAACACCAAAGAATATCAACAAGTTCGAACACAAGACTTCCACCCGTACCACAAGAAAACAGACCCCACGGTCACGACAACACACGGGTTCAAAACAAAGGCAACAAACAATCGTACTATTTCCACCCAGATAAAAATAGACACACCGCCACCAGCCAACATACAACAGGCACGAAAGTATCCCGACGCCACACAATGGCAAGCGGCACACGACGCCGAACTGAACAACATCGATCAACATAACAGCATACAGTGGCTACCTCGCAATGTGCTTCCGTCACCAGAGGCCATCATCCCGTTAATGATGATATACCACTACAAGCGCTCCGCAGAACGAAACATCAGACAGCGCAAAGCCCGCTGTAACCTACGCGGCGACCTTATGAAGACAGGCATACACTACAACCCCAAACACCGGACGACCAACACAGCAGACAGAACAACACAGCGACTACTACTGGCCTTCAACGCCATCTACCAGTTCCCACTCGAACATTTTGACATCAAGTCAGCGTACCTAAATGAATCATACCAGAACGATAAACCAGTCTACGTGAAACAAATGCCCAAATTCGATGGCACGGCATCACATGACGGCAAATACGGACTGCTCAAAGGCGACCTGTATGGCTCTCCTCCAGCTGCTTATTACTACAACCACGGCGTACAGAAATTTCTTTCAAACCTCAACTTCATACCCTCTGAACACGATCCCTGCCTATACACAAAACAAACAGCAGAAGGAATCAAAATCATAAGCACCACCATCGACGACTTCTTAGTACTGGCCTCCTCCCAAAAACTGATAGACGAACTCCACACCCAACTGCTGAAGAAATACAAGGTGAAACGACTAGGAGCTTCCTCACGTTTCCTGAACTGGACAGTACGAAGAACAAAATCAGGGCAAATACATCTGTCACAACCAGACACCCTAGACGCACTACTCGAAGAAACAAATATGGAAAACAGCAACCAAACGCTCACGCCGTGATCCAACCTGAAAGATCTCGACCAACAGCCAGATTCAGAACCATTAAATTCATTGGAAGCAACAAACTACCGCAGAATTCTGGGAAAAATACGGTACATAACCGATAGTACCCGGCCCGACATCATGTACGCAACAAATAGGCTTTCCCAGCACATGGATGCACTCCAACGTCATCACTGCCGAGCCATGAAAACGCTACTCAGATACTTAAAAGGGACACGCACACACGGACTCCTGTACTCAACCCCTCCACAGAAACCTAAGCATCTTCTTAGTGCCTATAGCGATGCAGACTTTGCAAACGCGAAAGATAGAAAATCCATTTCTCGAACTGTTCAACTCGTGGGTCACACACCAGTATCGTGGAAATCGAGCAAAAAAATTGTTGTCGCGCAATCCACGACCGAAGCGGAATATATCGCAGCCATAAATGCCACAAGAAACACCAAATGGCTTCGGAATCTTCTCCATGCAACCACAAAGACAGACCTCTACCCAACACCGCAATTAATCGACAACCAATCCGCAATACTTTTCGCATCAAATCAATCACCTACGAAGCGTAAAAAATATATCGCCATCTGCCACCACTACCTCCAACACCATATTGCCGAAGGTTCCGTCGAGGTACAACGAATTTCAACAGCAAACATATTAGCCGACATATTTACGAAGCCACTACACAGAGACCGATTCATCGAACTTCGAAACCGTTTGAATATCACCCCCGCTTTCCAAAAATGTGAATCATCACCAGGAACTGTCAATCAGCACAACCATCCTTGCTAATTCACATTTTTTTCAATGACAATCAGTCTTACAGTAGACACTCAACTAGATAAGCACCAGATGAGCGAGCTCACAAAGTAAACGGCTCCGGCCAGAGGCTGTTCCTCACAGTCTGCACTGTCGGCTCAAGCCCGATGATGTGGAAGTTTTCCCGCTTTCGAGCACTTGTACTGAAAAGCCTCTCCGGTAACGACGGCAGACGAACGCACTACCTGCGATCTAGTTTTTTTTTCGCGTTTTCCAACTTGTCGTCGTTGCGTTTTCTAACTACTGTCGTTTCAGGTTCTCCTGCTTTTGTTCTCTCAGGTTTTGTTTTCACCCTACCCGCCCTCCCTTTTAGGAGCAGAGATGTTTTTCTGCGACACTCTGAACGCGTAAGGTGTTTACTTTACGGGGTAGCAGAGCACATGACCTTTGTCGCTCTGTGTCTCCTACACTTTCCGAAAATAAAGATCATAAAGATCGTTCTACATAGCTGTGCGCAAGAAGTCAATAAATAATATGTTTATTAGACCTCCGTCATAGTTCATCGGTTTCTCCGTCGGGGTTGAAAGAAAGTCCACCGATGCGCTACCCAGTGACCGCAAATAATGTAGCCCACATTATTTTTGCTCTCTTTTTCCGCACCGACAAAACCGGATATAGTGTGGGCCACATTTAATTAGGTACCCACGTAATTAAGGTGCAGGCGTAAATAATGTAGCCCAGATTAATATAAATTTGCAGAAATAATGTGGGTTAAATTGTCGTTTATTGATTTCAATTCCGAGCTCATCACGTCTTAATATACGCATCGGCACGAACTTCGCTCTGAATCAGCGTTTCTTGTTCAACTGGCGTCGCATTTACCTCGTCTTGTAGCCACGCACTATCGTACCTGCTTTTCGCACTGATGGCTAGGAACACAAGACCGGGCCATCTTTGTGAGCCCGCGCAGTGTGAGCGAGAAATATTGGAAGAGTATGGTTCTTTGCATGGAATTTCGGCATAAAAAGCAGCAAGGCTTTGCTCTACGATGATTTGGATGGGGTCAGAGACAATAAAGGCCACATTAATTCTTCCTGGTCTTCATCAGAAGGCACCTTTAATAGTGTGGGCTACATTTTAATGTAATTCGTGAGTCAATAGTCGTTTTTTTCGGCAGGTTTTGAGGAACTTACAAGCGATGTAAGTAACTTTTTTCCAGCCAATTCTTATGAAACCTTGTATTTCAGTCAATTGGAAGGCGAAAAACTCGAATACGGCCTCAAAACAATGCAGAAACGAGCCATTTTCAAACTATATTGAATCCAAAACAGGGAAGTTTTTGAAATTTACATCGATAAAAGTATTGAAAAAATAAGAGTTCATCCACGCGACGTCTGCATTACAGTGTACAGAATCCGAAAACCAATTCTTTCTTCTTCAAAAACCCGACACTCACAAATTATTGGGCGATACACAGTGTGACAGCAACGCACTGCAGTTTTCACACTGCATTGTTGACTGGGTCATCGTCAAGGTGCATCGCACGCGATAGTCAGCCAGGACCGTCGTAGATACATATGGACTTTATACTATGGAGACTGCAAAGAACTTGAACTCCAAAGCTTATTCTCATCCGTTTTCGCCTTGGTCAATGATAACAATCAAACAGCTTGAATCACACAGCTAACACGGATGGCTCAAGAAATGGGCAAACAATGAGCCACATGCATTGTTCCTCTGCATAAACGCAAACCCGAATGCAAAGAGATTCTTTCTATCACAATGATCAAAACAAACGCTAGCAGAACGTCTGGCACAACATAGTTTACTTTGCATAATTCACGGCAATACCAGAATCCAAAACGTTTTGAGTTTTTCTGGTGCCAACAACAACACTCACCAATGTAGCAACAGTTATGAAAATGTGCTGCTCATATATCAATTACTACAAGTAGAAGCAGGACAAAGTCAAACCGTCCACCCAAAAAAAACATCCAGCTGTCGAGGGGAATAAAAAAGAAAGCTCGAACTGATGTTGATCAGAAACCAGTGCCCACTCATACCCAGTAGTGTGCAAACCAGAGACGCTGAAACAATGAACGGCGGCATCGCTGCAATGACGAACACAATGTGTTCTTCGTTCACTTTCAAACACATTGGTTCTACGCAAAACAAGCAAATAGTTGCAGCGCAATAGACTATGGTGATAAACTTGAACGAAAATTTGTATACTGCATTGTTTCCAATTACAGGCTATACCGCATAATAAATTGGTCTCGGAGAACCAGATATGGAGCCTGGGTGTTGAGTATGCCTTGAGTCTATGAGCAACCAAAATTGCCAGGAAGTTCGGCAAAGATGACGTGATAAGGCAAAAACTTATTTTCAATACTAAAGGATTTGCAACAGATGATCGAGCCCAGAGTTGAAGTCGAGTCAGTTTTCCAGTATACAAATATATATCTCTTTCCTGATTGAATTGGAATAGCTCCTGAGGATATGTATTCACGCAATTACGGTAGACAAAGGGCACCCTTATGCCATATAGGTCACATACAGAACATTTACGAAACGCTCTGCCAACTTAACGCATGTATTCGCTGTCTTCTTCTAATTGTAGACTCATCTCAGGCTCTCGGTTGAAACGTGATGCCAAACACCCAAATCGCTTTTACCCGATAAACTTCACGGAGAACACGCTACCGAACGCCTTCGCTTCAGACCTCGCTCTGGTTTGAGCTTGTTATCTCAACTTCATTTCCATTTTGAACGATCTGGATGGCTCGGCTATCCATGGAAATTCATCTTCTTTCCGATGAAGTGTATCTATGCCCAGTCTAGCAATGTTCATTTGTATCATCGGGTAAACTAGTTTCTCGCTTATGAGAAGTCTTCAGAGAAGAAACTCTGCTCTTGATTTGAGAGGTGGCTGGAAAGTCTTGAGGTAATCCATTCTCAGAATTGAACTGCGTTTTTAAAAGCTTCCCTACTAAGGAAGGTGCAATAGCATAGTTCTTTTCGACCACAATATCTTCCACAAACTCTCGATACACTTCAGGCATTCTGCAAGCTCTGACAGCAGCTGACCCGTTCTTCTGCCGTGAGAATAGTACTTGAATATACTTCTGTATATCACTTTCGGCTGGAATGTCAAATCGATCGCCGTGCAGTTCGAGCAAATGTTCCCGCATTGAGGACGGACCCATTTTCATTGACCTGTCAGCAGACCCTCTTTGAAACAAGTGCTGAAGAGTGATTTCGTGCTTTTCGATGTACGTTGACACTTTTCTTGCTTTGACCTCACGACGGCTCCATCCTGGTTTCAATTTTTCTATGGTCAGGTCAGAAACATTGACATCATTCAAGATCTGTTCGTCTTTCATGGACATTATTGATATCTCCTTCGTCTGAATCAAGTGGTTAGCCAGCGCTACAGCACGCCCAAGTACTGTTCTGCATTCTTCGTTCCCGCCATGAGAATCGCAAATAGTCATGTGCTGCAGTAAACGACCTTCCGAAGTAAAGCGTTTTTGACATTTCTCGCAAGTTATTCCTGTCTCTTCTTCACTATCTGAGCCCGGATCTCCATGGCTGCCATTCTCAGTTTCTCCTTCCACCGTAATCTCCTCAGCAGCAGTAAAAAACCGTGACCTTGAGTGGCCGCTTCGCACTATACGTCTGGAGAGTATGCTCTGGATCATTGCTTGTGAGAGAATTCGAACTCCTGTCTCAACCCCAATACGTTCTACATTGTCATGAATATGTGGCTGAATATCATCTTCGCGCCCACTAAGAACAGATGCCCATGACTTCACTAAGTGCATCTCAATTGGTTTGCGCGCTCCAGAACGACTAAATTGACATCTTCTCCCCTCTCCATGATCAGAATATTTATAACAACTCACACTTACTTTTGATCCATCAAGGGACCACCCGTCATAACGATACTCATTGTTTCTCCCTATCCACGGCAGTCCATTAGCAGGCGTTCCTCTAAGATTATTCCATGCCTTCAGATTGGCATGTGTCCTGTCAATTCGAACCACCTCTGCCGCAGAGTTCTTCAATTCCCCACCAGATCTTAGCGCTGTGGCGAGTGATGATGGCGTAGTAACATCCATTCCCTGTGACACAATTTTGCAAACGTGTCTCATTGCAATAGCAAAGTGAGCATCAACAAGAGATTTCCCATCCTGAGTCTCAGTATGCATGAACCGGAGCAAGGCGACGCCATTTCGTTTAGCTATAAATGGGAGTACAAGCGGTAACGTAGTATTTTGATAGCACCCAGCGTCATCTCTGAGAATAATGGCCTCAGTTACTATTGGTAAGTCAATCCTTAACCGCATCATGCAAGCTTCCAAAAGAGAACTGACTGCTATGAGGTCCTGTTGCGTGTCACTCTGAACAATATGGTCATAGGACAAAAGCGAAAGATGGTCAGGGCCACGATATTGATCTGTGGAGTTGTAAACTGCTGGTAAGTGAAACACGACGGCACCATGCCAACTGATACCTTTCTTACCGAAGAAGTCTGCCATTTTTTTGCGATAACGGATCGGTTCAAATTTCATCTTGTAGTCGGCAATTATAACGACGCGATTATGTTGTTTTTGCTGCAGAATGTCTTCAAACACCTTTTCTAGTGCCTTCTGCTATGCTCTCACTCTGTGCAAGTGAGCAAAGTACAACAAAAACTTATGCCCAATATTGTCAAGCATTGAGACAGCATCCCCACGTAGTGAAGGAATAAACGCCTTCAATTTGTTGAGCACGCCAAAAGGTGCAAAACAGGCATGGCACTTAATGTCCCGGATCTCTTCCTCGTGTGATTCAGAATTGTTTTTCGCCCTCACGGCAAATTTGTTCTCATGCATCCCGCACAAGTCTCGATCTACGTGTGAGTCGAGAAAAATAGTCTTCATAAAATATACCACGCACTCGATCTGATTTTTGACAGCAATCCTCTCATCTAGAGGAACAAAGATCTTTACCATTCTACAAAAACCCAGAATGCTGTCATTGACATATGACCCAACCAAAAAAACAATTGCGGACTTCCTCTTACTGTCACGAGCTGTCAAACATGAACATGTTTTGAAGAACGTAGTTCTTCCAAGTGCCGGCACCTGATGTTGATTACAGGTGTTCAGATATTATTGGTACAGTACAACTCGCTTCTTCTTCCTAGTGACAGCTGGTAGAATGTAATCTTTTTCATTGATAGTAATTCGTTTAGTTCCCTAAGATAGCAGTTCAATATTTGGCCTTAGAAATATAAACCTTACAATAAATTTCACCTGATTCTGATTGCAGAGCAAAACATGTCTTCTGCGAATACTCAGTTTTCCATTTATCAAGAGAGAATCCCGATTCAATCTCCCAACTACTTATATTATTTCTGAGATTACGATGCAACTGCCTTCAGCATCAATAACGTTGTCATCAGAATTTTGCAGGCTTGCTTCTTCCGAAAACTCGTTGAGTGCGTTGCGCTTCATCGTTGAGCACAAGACAGCTTTGAGAACACGTCTTTCAACCGAACCTCGCTTCGTAGCTTTCAAGGCCGGTGCAGTATCTTTCGTAATGCAGGAAAGGCCAATGCCATCAAAAACGCCAATTCTTCTTTAGATGTAAGTTTTTGGATTAACAGGATACATGTGTCGAAGGGTTACCTAATATTTGACGTAGAACATTGTCACATCTTTTTAGGTCCGATATTGAAGCTTCTGTGACTCGGACGAGATGCCGTGATGCGGATAAATTGTGTGCCAAAGCTTGGAGTCCAAGAAAGGTAAGAACGCTTTACAGTAAAGGCTCAGATACAGATCCATCATGAATTTCGTTCATTTTGTTGTATAGGACACGTTTGATGCTTCGTTGAGACTTTATCATTATTACGGGTAATGCGAACTATTGGTTTACTAAGACACGTTTGATGGCAAGATTGAAGAGGGTGGTGGTGGGTTTTTGTTGGGAAGTACTTCAGATCATGTGCAGAGGATAAACCGGAACGGTACGAGGCAGAAGGATTTCAAAATTGAACGTCAGTTGTAGAACGTATAAATAGAAATTGTATGCAAGTTCGAAAACAGTATTTTTCGAATATATCTATCGACGTCTAGTATTGGTGTCTTACCCTCACAAGTCGCTCCTTACGTTCTTACAACGCGTCCTAACACTTCGAGAATGTAGCAATCTTGCATAAGGGTTACATTCTTGTCATCTTCAGAGTCAGGGCTATCTCTTGATATGCGTTTCATTGGCGTTATCCAGAAGTAGGAAATTATTCATTGTCAACTTTCCTCAAAAAAATCTACATTGACTGGCAAACCGGGTGTTAATACAGGTACCCACACTATTTTTGAACCCACTTTATTTGCGGTCACTGGGTGTAAATATAAAAAACTGGCGATTTCTCGTGTTTTAGAGCCTCATTATTCCAGATTGAATACAATTATTTAAATTTAGTGTGGAACATTTGCAAAAATCTAATTGCAAACTTTCTTTTTAGGTCCTCAAATCCTACCCAAAACTGTTGTTACCATCACTGCGTTTCTAAACACCAACACAGCAACAGCTCCGTCAAACTGGCCATTTATAACCCATCCCATACTCGCCGTCATCGGGTCAGCGCGTCGATAAACGCCACTCATGCACAGTCTTTGCGACCTTGCCTTCGACAGGCCCATCTGCATCGCATCTTCAATAACAGGTTCAGGATCGGAAGTCTTTATGATAAACGACGTCGAATAAATATTTGGCTCATTCGTTTCAACTTCAAATCTTTTGCGTCGTATCTGCTTTGCGGATATCTCCAGTGCTTTGCCATTCATGAAGGACGACCATTTTGCTGGCTTCAAACCTTTCTCCGTTCGATAGCGATTGAGAGCCTCGAAAGCGTCTTTGTCCCATTCTAGGCGCCTGTCATAAACATCTGGATCTCTAAAACTAAATGGAAGCAGGTCTGTTCCATACTCTTCGGCGAAATAAAAGCTGATTGAAGGTGTGCTCCTCTGCCTTTGGCTGTTGCTACTTGTCCGCGCGCCCATTTTGTACAAAGCAAACACGCCAAAGTTGGTACAAATTTGGTTAATTGTAAGCTTTCTGGGGGTACCAGGATTCGCGCTCATAGTGAAATTTCAGATTCGTAGGCTTTTATGCTAGAAATGTAAATCCGTTCTTGCGGAGAAAAAAGAAACTGAAGACCTCACCACGAAATATGAAAAGGTTCATTCTACTTATTTTAGCTATCTAAGGTTTTTGAATTGTAGTAGAGGAATAAATTGTTTTCATGAACCTGTTTTGCATTGCGTGATGCGTGATTTTTACGAGAGGTTTCGGCTTCAAGAAAGCAAAATTATTTGTCACGGTTCGAATTTCATACTGCAGTATGGAGAAATCCCTGCGATTTCGCAGTGTGGGAGCGGCAGCGGCGAAGCGCGCCGTGCGGCCAAAGGCCGCCTTTCCCTTGTTCTAGTATGTTTAATATTAGCATGTCTGCACTGTTAATTGTGACAATCTACTTACTGGGGTCTACAATATAGTGCCACCCACGTACAACGCCGTTCTATGGGCACCAAATAGAAAGTTCTCTCATTTGAGCACTATATCGCGACCTTATAGAAAACCATATATTACTTTCCAATGATTGCAATCTAGCAAGAAAGAACTCTTCGAATTTGAGACATCTGTCAACAAGCAATTATTCGAAAGTTATCATATACCGCAAGATACATTGAGTGATTGTTGAGAACGAGGACCCAACTCGCCATCTCTGCTTGAAATACCCTCAAAAAAGACAGTTTCAACCCAATCTGGTATGACTTGAGCATCATCCACATTGGTTTCAAGACAATCTACCCCAATTTGTCAACAGTGAACGTTAGCAAAATATAAATGTGCTTCTACGCGTTTATCTGAGATCTCAAACCTATAACAACTACCGCACACACGACTAGTAAAGAGCCTAAAATTCTTGGCGGACTCGATTTCTCGCCCAACAACAAGAGCGCAAGAACATATACAAACGGAACTTCAAGATTCTTCATAATAATACCCTGTCCCGCTTTGCTCGATTGCAGACCCTTATTCAGACAGGTCTGGGCGAAAAAACGCTGACAACGACCCCAACAACATGGTAGCTGTTCCTTTGTGATTGTATATGATCTGATGCATTGCTTCGCGCCCACCTAGAAATGCAGTGATTGGCGTTCCAATAACACCGAGCGCGAACACGGAAAGCATGAAATGAACACGCGTTCCCATTCCACGCACGCACACATAGGCGCCCGAACCAAATAGAGCTCCAACAAACACCAACAGGGCGCCCACGACGTGCTGATCGCCATTCAAATCACTTGCGCTGGGGCCAGCAATCAACCAAACGCCAAGCAAAGCAACAAGTGCACACAGCACATCGGTTACACTGCAAATCTCGTTCAATACGAGCTTTGAAAGCATCATAGTGAGAATAGGACTGCACGCATATATGGAAGAAGCCTCTCCGGCAGGCAAATAAGCGAGCGATTTGAACGCAAGCACCATAGCAACCGTCCCAAACAAACCGCGGATGAGTAACATGCGGCGATACGAAGGCGGCAGATCCAGAGGTGACACATGCAGAAACCTTACAAGCAGGATGCTTGAAAGCACCAAGTGCGCAATGGACCGCAGCAACAAAGAAGCAGATGTGGAAAAGCCAAAGTGGGTGGCGCTGAGCCGGATGGAAATCATCATGAAGGAGAAGCATAGCGCGGCCAAAGTGATCCACGCGAGCCCATGCTGCGCAGGGGCGGGGGACGTGGCGCCGCTGGACCGGGAGAGAAGAGCATCGGCTTCCGTGGGTGCGGGTGCAGGTAAGGTTTGCGGCAGGTGAGGCGACTTCATTGATGAGTGAGTTGCAGGCTTGTCGTGGGAAGACGGCGGCCGTGGTGAGCCGGAGGGAAGGGGGGGGTTGGGTGTTAAGCTTGCAATTGCAGGACAGAGGCGCGAGATAAGATGCGCGAGAACAGATCGGGTACCGTACCGTTGGTTCACTGAGAGTTGTCTGCCGTCGTGAGTGACTTGCCGAGCCGGTATAACCATGCAGCTGACTCCGAAAAACAGTTTGATTGTTGATATGGTTTTCCTGCTGGATGCAGCCAGTGGCTGCATACCCTGCATCCACCCACGAAGGCCCGTGCGGATGGTGTTCTGGACGGGCCAAGGTGGCCCGTCCAAAACACCCCAAGGTGGCCCGTCCAGAACACCATCCCATTCGCCAAACGCAGTCAGTGAGGTAATGAACTAACGTCGACCCACAGCCGCAGTTTCCGCTGCTTCCACAGCACGTCTCATGTTCTCGGTAATGTGGGATGAAAGAAGAACCGGTCAGACAAACGAGGATCAGGCTGTATACAGTACACTAGACCTGCGTCATGATTTATCGGTTTCTCCGCAAATACCTACATATTGCTATATGACAACACGTTTCAGAAAATGACGACTAATCTCGGGATTTCTCGTAATATTGTAAAAGTTAATTAGTGTAGAAGTGTGTCAGTCATTTTCAACAATGCCTACAATTTGGCAAACTGCTTATATTTTGAGCAATAAGTGAGTAATACTGTAGAACACCTATTCATATACGAATGACATTTGGCATGTCATAACTGTTCAACTTGTAATTTGTAATTTTCTTATTCGCTCTCGTTCTGCGAATCTAGACGACACTAGCGTCGCAACGACCTGTCCAATTTGCAGTAAGTCTGTCTTGAATAAAAGCTACTGGTCTTGGCTTCTACAAGCCGGAGTATCAAGGCTCTTTGACATGGCGATCGGTAGTTACAGGCAAAAGAGTGCACCTTCTCGTAGACGTCAGAAACGGCTTTCACTTTAAATTGTAATTCGTGCGCGGCGCGAGTCAATAAACCGAACCTTCATAGATTTATTGGTTTTTAGAGGACATTGAATCTCAAGTGGCTCTGTTCGGCGCCTAATCAACAAAATGACAGAGTTCAGCCGCCGTCTTCGTATCATTTCGCCAATTGGAAGCGCCCTTTCTCAGACGCAACTACGATCGTTTGAGTCCCATTCTGGTTCTAAACAATTGCTTAATCTCTTTCAAGCTGCATGCAAAAGAACATTCTCCGGCCTCTTGCTTGTATAATTTTGGTGAGAATCATAGGAAAACCTGGTTTGCAAAACGAGTTGTGCTGGGCAAGACATGCTTGTAGCTCAAGCTAGCATGCCAAAATCGCCCTCCAAAACCCCGTTTTTGAAACAACACTTTAAAGTTGTTCGTGCAAATAACAAGTTGAACAGTTACATGCCAGTCTTTATGAGGTGGAAAATACAGTTTTCATCGACAAATCTACGGTCGACAGAGGCAACTACCGTGTACATATCAATGGGTGGTCTATCTTTGTCTTACACATCTTGTACAAAATAAGGAATTCGGCAATCGTTAGGAAAATAAACAAATACACAGATTCTACAGCAATGTTTAAATACTTTGAACCGAAGACAACTAATAATGAACCTTCCACCTCCGAGTGCGCGTAGGACACGTGTGCAGGAGCCCACACTCGCCACAGTGGGTTTCGCCTGCACATCAGTGATCGGCCATCACTGATGGCGCATGCGTGGATTCCATGTGTGGATATTTTTCAATTTCCGGATGCACCCAGTGGGGGCATACAGAAAAGCCAGTCCTCCAAATATTTGGCGCCATCACAAATTTGCTTCCCCAAACCAAATGGGTAAAAATGGAGCCAACTTGCCTACCGAGAGGCCGAGCGTTGCTTTCCGTATCTATATATACCAACTCGGCAGTGGACAGCTGTTTTGCTTCCTCCCGCGACTTGGAAGCAACTTAGATATCTGCTCCCCGCGCAGAAAATATAAAACTAAAATGAATGGCTAGAATACGATGCTCTCACCCGAAGCTGAATCTGGCTCTCTCGTCCGTTAATTGCTCTCGGATGTGTGCATGCATCTCAGAGTAATATAAATACCAGCGCTTCTGCGTTTTGCGCCAACGCCTTCGGTATACTACCAAGCCAAACGCTGCAGTTAACGGTAACCTTAACGCTTTATTGCAACGGACTCAAAGCGAAGAAGAAAATATAACACAAATGGCTTCAAACAACGCCGTGATTGGGGAGTACAGAGATGAAGTACACGCAGAAGACCTCGAGGGCCTCAAGATCGCAAACGATGGCTACAAGTATCGTCTGCTCGACGGTATCATGATGCCACCATACATCACACCCAAACGGTATGCCATGTCCCGCAGCCTTGAAACCAGAATTGGTGACATATGCTACACCTCGTTTCCCAAGTCGGGCTCAACCTGGTTGGCATACATTCTGGTACTCATCGTCAACAACGGGGAAGCGCCCGAAGACAAAACGCTACGAAGCTGCCTGCATTGGGTGGCAAGTTCCTGGACTTACCCACGCAGTGAGGAGGAGCTGGCGGAGTTGCCTTCGCCACGTATCTTCAAGTCACACATGCCGTATTCCATGGCACTTGGTGGCGTCCCAGCCGACAACAAATGTCGATACGTCTACATCGCCCGCAATCCCAAGGATGTCGCAGTTTCCTACTACTTTTTCGAGCGTCAGAAGTCGTGGTCGGGCGGCTACTCGGGCTCATGGGAAGACTGGCTGGAGATTTTCCTTGCTGGGCCGAGTCCAACGCGGTGACTGGTTTGAACACGTCTTGAGCTGGTGGAACGCAAGCCGTAACGCGGATAATATTCTGTTCTTGAAGTACGAGGACCTAGTTTGTGACTTCGTGAAGCAGGTTGATCTTCTCGCGCGTTTTGTTGGCCATCCCCTGGAGCCCGAGGTTCTCGAGAAGATTCATCAGAAAACGTCCTTCAAAGAGATGCACCAGACCGATTTCAGCAACATGCATGAGATCAAGGAATTTAGTGGATTTTTCCGCAAAGCCAGGATCGGGTCTTGGTCCGAGCAGTTCACTGCGACTCAGAGTAAAACGTTCGACAAAATCTACGCACAACGCATGAGTGGTAGTGGTTTGGATTTTGATCTTGGTTCTGGTAAGAAGAGCTCTGAGACGTCTTGAGCACTAGAGTCAAACATGGTGAATTTGCCTTTGCAACAGAACGTATATCTCCGTACCTGTTCATTTGGAATCGCAACCATTCGTGCAAATTCAGGAAAGTTCATGCTTGAACTCACACATGAACTCAACCTATGGCTACGGCACTTGAGTCGTTCTCTTCTAATAGTCTTAGAGAAGAGAGAAAACTCTTACACATTAAAGGCTGATATTGAATTGAAACGAAGGACTAATATTTGTAGCTCTCTTACATCCTTCGAGGGTGCCGTTGCCGTCCGATCGAGCTCATCCCCGGCCTTGTGTTGAAGATCATATTCGTCTTTAACGCCCAGCACTGGGGGTCATTCTAAACAAGCTACTACGCGTACCAGCGTACGACCCCCAGAGAATCTACGCACTGTGAGGAATGTCAGATTCCTCCCGTAGATCCTCCACGTCTATGAAACAAATACCGTTTGATCCTCCGTTACAGGAGTGACGCTCCCAGAACCTCTACATGTCCTCAGCTCCCGCCAAGTTTCTAGTACCTCCAGAGCAGAGGTTCTGATTGGCTCCAACCCATCTCGAGAGCGCGACAGAATCCGCACTCCGACACTGCTCTACAATTCGAAAAAGAGCGCGCATTTCCGCGCTTTTCTCACCAACACATGTACACTGCCCAGGCAGCTGCCCACCGCTACTGCGGCCTAGCGCATCATCCCTCCCACCTCCGCCACCCGCATCATCTCTCCCACCGCCTTCACGCCCATCCCTGCCACCGCCGTCACGCTCACCAACCCTCTCAATTCCTTCACGCCCATGTTTGCCACCGCATCTACGCCGACCATCTGCCTCACCGCCGTTACACCTATAATCACCTTCACACAACTGCTATACTTTTCGAACATTCTACGTTACTCGGCCGGGTACTCCAAACGCAAACATTATGACACTAATGACACGGTCAAATTCCTTTCGGTACTGGACTCCGCCCTTCCACACTTTGAGATGAGTGAGAGCATTGGTCAACGCTGGCCCGCGAAGAGAACAAAACTCAATACGGCACCAGCCTTAAAACGCCTCATCTTTGTTGTGCGCGTATTAACGCCCGCCTTCAAGACGACGGACGCCAACCTCGGCCAGCATGGTCTGGTCCCCTGCCACGTACATAACTGCGTCGATGGTGTACTCTTCGGAAGAGCCCTCGCAAGAGTTGTAAAGACCATATCTTTCGGCGGTTGCATGATCTACAGGCACCTTGGGCCGCGCTTGGCAACACTTTCTGACACGCACCCTAGCGATGCGGTCGATGTCAGCGGCGTATCCAGTGATGTAGTCACGGTAACAGTGCTTGAAGGTGTAGCATTCTAAGCCGCCCTCATCCAAGTGCGCTATCGTAGCGATGTTATTTATGGTCTACTTCTCGGTATCCTCACGGGATATCGCACACTGATCCGCACGCCGCTTGAAAAGAAAGACAGTGTTCTGCATGTGCTCGAGATGAGCTTGAAGCATATTTGTAGTGCAACGCCAGAGGCAGAAAGACACCACGAAGACGTCCGAGATCTTCCTCCGTAGGAGGGTAGTCAGCAGACAGAGCCTCTCTGGCAAGGAATGACGAAGTCGGGTGTAAGCCGAGGCCAGGTCGTCACGACGGGCGTAGAGAGTTGAGCAAGGATCGGAGTTGGAACCACGTGTGTAGGTGTAGTGTAGTGAGCCCGAGTTAGTGCATAGTGTATCCGATCGGCCGTTCACGTACAAATGGGTAGTGCACGATGGGCTGGTGCAGTGGCACCGCCACGTGTACGATTTGGTAATCAAGTGCCGGACGGGTTGGCACAGCGTACCAGTTGGCCACGTGTACGGACTTGGTAGTGACATTGCAAATTAGACCGATCGTACAGTAGTTAGTAATGGGGCCTAGACCCGATATTTAGTTGTAGCTCGGATCTTCCGAGGCCCCAATAGTAAACGACAAGCATCTTCTGCCGAACGTCTTCTTCGTTAGTTTGCACTCACGATAGACCGCACGGCTACCTCTTTATTGGGTTTCTCAGGCCGTTCGTACCCTTCCGCACGTTCCTGTACGTGCCTGGTGATACCAATCGTCCATTCTCTCCTCGACCGCCCGGTGCTTCCGCCCCTTCTCTTCGTTTGGATTCATTACAGTCATAAGACTGTACGCTGCCACCGCTCCCGTCTCAAGACCGCTTCGGACTCTCTCATTTGTGTACATTATACCACATTGGTCTTCCGACTTAAAAGTGGAATTCGAGACCGTACGGAGCAGCAGAAGCGATCCTGGAACCGATACGTACAGTATGAGTCATCGTCAGCACGGAGAAATGGGTGAAGGATTTTTGGTCGAAAGAGACTCCGCAAAGTCCGTACCGGTCGCAATTCGCGCCGCCACGGATGCCGCTTCGGTTGGCCACCGGAGCACCCGAAGTAACGCGACGGCCTACGCCACGCCTTCAGAGGAGCCCGAACGGATTATCCGAGACGTTTCCGCACGTAATAGGTCTAAGTCCGAACGGAACGAGGACGAGGCAATTGCGCTCGCCCCCTTTCCCGGAACGGAGAAGACGCCACGGGGCGAAGCTGGCCCCGCGCCGCCACTCCTTACCAAAAGGAATACCGCACGGGAACTCTGGGCAGGGATCGCTCCCTATGCCCTGCAGAGTATCCGAACGGAAATTGAGGTCCACGTCCCCATGGCAGTGGAGACGTACCTCAAGGACCGAATCCCGGTGCTTCTGCCCCAGGATATTCCACCGATCGTACACGATATGGTCAGGAATATCCTGAAGACAGACCGTTCGGAACCTGCTACGTCAGCTCTGAACAGTACACTGGCCGCACTGGTAGCTCAGCTACCGACCCACCCACCCAAATCTTTTATTGACCGTACGGACAATGCACCCGCTAGCGGCGAGAGGCAACACCGACCGGAGCTGAAGAAGGGCCCAACGAGGGGTCCGACCGGAGTGTACCTCCCGCCAGTCAACCCACAGGACGATCCGAACGGAAGCTCAGGAGATTCCTCCGACGAGAGAAGGAATCGCCGCCGCAGAGGCGGTAGACCGAGCGGAAGTTCCGATTCGGATGAAGCGCCCCGTAAACGGAAAGATCGTCGCCGCCAGAGAAGGCGACGATCAGCCAGAACGGACTCGGACTCTTCGGAGTCATCGTCGGATGACGACCGCACGGATTCGGAAGTCGACCGACACTCCCGCAGCCCTCGACGGAGGGGGAAGTCCGATCGGTATTGTTCCCGTTCGGTCAGGTTGATGCTAAAACGCATCAGACCCTTGAACGAGAAGTTCGCCAAAGTGGTGGGCTATCGTACGTACAGGTTGCCCAGGAGGAGCCAGACGTACAGTTCGCCGGTGGCGCGCAAGATTGCGCGCTACCAAAAGAAATTGAATGTCCAGATGAAGGTTCATTCCTTTTTCGGGACAGATCCGATATCGGTGCTCAATTTCTTACAGCGGTTTAAAACCGCTTGGAACCATAACGGACTCACTGAGGAGGCAGCCCTCTGGTGTTTCCAGTTTTACCTGACCGGATCGGCGCACGCTCTGGTTCAGTCTCGGCTCGAAGGTGAGTCTGGCGCTGTCGTCCGTACTCGGGATGAGTCTCTCCATACGTACGAAGAGGTAGTCAACTTTCTGTTGACCACGTACGCAACGGATGATATCAATGCCGACGCGGCCGCAGAGGTCACCCTCTACCGCCAAGCGTCAGGCATGTCCGAAACGGAATTCGCCCAAAAACTCTGGACGAAAGCCCTCCGTTGCGGAGATGTCTTTACCGATCGGAATTTGAAGGGAATCTTCGTCGAAGGTCTCCTTGCCGCCATACGGTCAAAGGTGAGGAATCACCTCACCTCGCATCCCAATATCGGATACGATGCACTTGCCCGTTACGCGGAATCGTACGGGGACACCCATCGTGCCTCACGTCGACAGTCCGTTCGGGTCAATACTCAAAAGCCAACCACTCGGAAGGAGTCTTCTCGTACCGCCCAGAAGGCTCACAGTATCGATACCCCGTCGGAATCGATCTATTCCGTATCGGACGAAGACGAGGAACATGTCCTCGCGGTGTCCCGCGCGTCCCCGATGCCCTCACCTCCCACTACGCCCTCGGCTTCAACGCCGGCTCAGTCCGTTCGGTCTTATCCCAGCCTTGCCAGCTCCAGGGTACAGCAACCCCAGGGGCAGGCACCAGTTAGACCGTGTCGGATTTGCCTTTCGCGGGAGCCCAACTGCTGTCAGTTGCTCCTCCCGGACCTAAAGGAGAAGCTGCTGGTCATACGGGAGGCTAATTATCAGCAACGCCGCGAGGAAGGCTATTACAGTGCCTACCAGACCGGACGGAAAACTGATACCCCGAAGGACAATGTAGGATATCGCCAGGGCGGACAGCCTCGCCAGACGTACTCACCAAGACCGACACAGGCTGCTATGCTGGTCAAGGAGCATGCTCCTGACCAGGAAAACGACCGGGAGGAAGCGTAGAGGCATCGCCTTCTCCACAGAGGCCTAGCCTCGCCCCGTCAGCGACAGACCCAACGGACTTCATCCGAGGGGAGTCCCCTGTCCTGACATGTGACCTGACCGATACGGACATTGAAACCGAAACGGTCCTCTTTTCAAGCGCGAGCTACAAGGTGCACGTGTGGGTTGGCCTCAACACGGCACTGATGTATTCGTTAACGGGAGTTCTTGATACCGGAGCCGGACCCTGTCTGGTTCAAGAACGCCATCTCCCTCCGAATTGGCGCTCAAAACTCCGACCGGACATAAGACCCCGAATTACGGACGCCTCGAAGAACCGAATGGACGTTGTGGGAGTTCTCTCCCTTATGGTCCGAATCGGTGACCTCAGTGTACGAGTACAGTTCCTGGTGGTTTCTAACCTCTCCACCAGCGTACTACTCGGTACTTCTTTTATTGACAAGTACGTCTTGGCAATACTACCACCGAAACGGACAATACTCCTACGACAATCCAAACCGGTGTCTATACAGTCTTCCGCCTACGGACCAAATGCACCTTCCGCGCCGGAACCAGACCCCGAACGGGAAACTCCATCTAATAAGATACACGTTGCCCGGCCGGTTGTTCTACCCCCAATGTTGGAAACAAACGTCTTGGTAACCACCAAAACGTCCGGCTTGGGTTTTCTACAGTCTCATCACCGAACGGGATCAACGCTTGAACTCACACACCTCGCGGGTGGAGTTGTGGAGCTCCGACCGGACGTAGCCTTTCTGGTTCGCTTAGCGAACTTTTCTGACCGCTCGGTTCGACTTCAAAAGAACACCGTTATCGGACTTGCTCTTCCATCTCCCGTAGCGCTCATAACTCCGCAACCATCGTCGCGGAGCGACGAGTCTAAGGAGGGGGAACACATTCCGATTTCGGGCAGTAGTTCCGAACGGATATACAAGGATACCGAACAGGAGCAAGAAACCGTACGGAAAGATGAGAACGATTGGACCAGCAAGGTACAGATCAGTCCTGAGTATCTTTCCGAACGGGACAAAGTCATTGAGCTACTTCGACCGTTTGAGGACATGTGGCACGGCCATCTCGGAACGATTGCGGCAGCGAAGCACCGCATCCGTCTGCAACCAGGCTCGAAGCCCATATTCCAGATGCCGTACCGTGCTGGACCCGCTCGGAGAGAGCTCGAACGTAAGGAGGTGACAGCGCAGCTCGCTGCTGGTGTCATAGAACCGTCATCGGCAAAATGGGCCAGCCCGGTCGTATTCGCGCTCAAGAAAGACGGAAGCCTTCTCTTCTGCGTCGACTACCGCCGGTTGAACGCTACGACCGTACGGGACACATACCCACTACCCCGAATGGACGAGTGCATCGACTCTCTTGGAGATGCACAAATCTTCTCCACTTCGGACGCCAACAGTGGTTATTGGCAGACCGAAATGGATGAATCCGACCGGGACAAAACGAGGTTCACGTCGCATATGGGATTGTACCGCTATCGGAGAATGCCGTTCGGACTCAAGAACGCACCAGCTACTTTCCAGCGTGCTCTCGATATCATCCTATCACGGGTGAAGTGGCAGTACGCACTGGTGTATCTTGATGACGTAATCATCTATTCTCGGACGGTTGAAGAGCATTCTGACCATGTGCGGACCATACTGCATATGCTCCGTTCGGCTGGTGTTACTCTCCGACTGGACAATTGCTACTTTTTCAGTGGTACGGTGGACTATCTAGGCCACGTAATCCGACCGGGAAAGCTTCAAGTGTCTCTCAAGACACAGAATGCTATCAAGCAGGCTAAACCGCCTACGACCCAGACGGAGCTCCGATCGTTCTTGGGGCTCTGTAACGTTTTCCGTCGGTTTGTCGCAAACTTCGCCCGAATTTCGGCTCCATTGAACCGCAAGTTGGAAAAAGGGGCAACCCACGAAGTTTGAGACATTGACCGATACGGAATACGAAGCCTTTGACGAATTACGTCAGAGACTGATACGCCCGCCCATTTTGGCCATCCCCCGTCAAGGGTACCCGTACGTTCTGGATACAGACGCATGCGACCGACAAGTAGGATGCACCCTGCTACAGAAGCAACCGGACGGAGGCTTGCTACCGATCGGTTACTGGAGCCGCTATCTATCCAAGACCGAACGGCAAAACTCGACTACCGAACGGGAATGCTTTGCGGTCGTCTGGCCCATACTGCACCTCCGTCCGTACCTGGAAGGTCAGAGATTCACTGTCCGAACGGACCACCACTCCTTGAGGTGGATACTGAACCTTGCGGACGCGTCAGGACGATTGGCCAGGTGGCGGTTGCGTCAAATGGAGTATGACTTCGATGTCGTCCACCGTCCGGGTATCAAGCACCAAGCGGCTAATGCCCTTTCTGGGATCCGGACGGATGGCGAAGACGATGCCCTATTGGACGAAGAGGTCCCCTGCTTGCTAGTGAATGACCGTACGGACGATGGCTACTTTATCACCAACATTACCGTTAACGGTGATGAGTACAGCGACGTCTGCGTCGACTGGCCAACGCCCGAACGGAAATATGCTGGTATCCCTGAGATGCTTGCTGTCACCTCGGAGGAAACCAATATCGTTCCAATCACGGTCGAAGAGCTGGTACGAGCTCAAGCAGATGACCCTTTCTGTGAGCCCGTACGGAAAGACATCGGCAATGGTGTCACTCTGTTCGACATTGACCGAAACGGACTTATCGTGCGCAAAGCCACACTGGATGGCGTCATCCAGAAGGTCGTACCTGCATCACTGCAGGCACGCGTCCTCTACTTGGCACACAACCCCCGTCTGGTTGGCCATCCGGGCTCCACTCGGATGTATGAAAGTCTCCCTCCAGACTTCTACTGGCCACATATGGCCAACGATGTATTACAGACCGTACGGGACTGTCGCACCTGCCCGGCGACGAAGGGAACACATTTCAAGTCGCAGAAGCTGCTAAAGCTGTTCCCCGCCGCCGGTTCGCTGGAATTCGTCGCGATGGACATCGTCGGCCCATTCACGAAGTCCGTAAACGGTTACCAGTACATACTGGTTATTACCGATCGGTTTAGCAAGATAGCTCGCTCTATACCTATGCGGTCAACCACAGCTCCTGTAGTGGCGAAGGTCTTCCTGGAGAACTGGGTTTATCCGTACGGAATACCAAACTACTTGCTAACCGATAACGGAACTCAATTTGTCTCTAAGTTCTTTTAGACTGTATGTGCGGCTTTGGGAACCAAACACGTACTAACGACCGCGTACCATCCGCAAACAAAACGGTCAGGCCGAACGGTTTAACAAAACACAGGTGGAGAGGTTACGTCACTACGTAGCGGATCATCAGAACACTTGGCACGCGTATGTGCAACCTCTTACGTACGGTTACAACCTACAGATCCATCGATCTCTCGGTACCGCACCGTTCGATGTTGCGCTAACGCGTAAACCACCAAGCGTTCTGCTCGATGAGCCCAGTACGTCACTGGACCCAACGACGCCTACACAGCCCACTGCCGCTCGGTTAAAACGCTACACGCTCAAGCTCCTACAGGCCACGCTGCAGACCGCTCGGACAAAGTTGACCCGCGCCCAACAGCGCTATAAGGAAAACTTTGATAAGTCCGTACGGTACACGCCGAGCTTTGCCCCTGGGGAAAAGGTGTTCGTTGACCGACCGGACTATAAGAACGCAGACGAGGACCTTACGGATCAGAAACATACGTATCGGAATCTCTTACCAAAGACGGTTGGCCCGTTTAAGGTCGTATCCGCAACGGATGCTACTGTCACTCTGAACCAAGACGGTATTCACAACACCGTCAGTATTGACAGAGTGACAAAAGCCCCACCCGCACGGCCAACAACCACACCGGTCACTTCCGAACGGACACACGGCACAGTACCCGCTGACCCTGAGGGACCGTATGCGGACGAACCAGTCGGCGACCAACCCACTCCACCGCCCGGAACAGTCCCGAGCGTGGTGGAACGCGTCGTCGACAATCGCGACACCCCGAACAGACAGGAATACCGCGTACGATGGCACGGGTACCGCACCGATCAGGATACCTTCGAACCGCCAGAACACATCCCCCAGCACTTTATCGCCCGCTATTGGCGTCGCCGAAACCCTTCGGTAACGGCGACACCTTAAGGAGGGGGCAAGGGGCGGATCCGAGATCCGAGATCGTACGTACTGGCTCACAAGCGGTAAACCGTCACGGGGCACCAAAAGGCGTTGCCACTACATTATCATTGGGCGGCAAAACGCCACCAACGTACGCCTATTGGTCAATTACTTTCCGATTTTTACAAAACGCCGCCGTTTTCGACAACGGCACACGCAGAACGACATGCTATTGGCCCACAGGTCATCACAAACAATCACAAGTTTACTTAGGAGAAAAGAAAGCTACGAGTACACACGGTCAACTAAGTAGTCTTCTTCCAACCGGGCTTCGTAATACCACCCCCACGGGTACCCCACGGAGAGGTACCACGGCCCGCAGCGGAACCACCACGCGAACTCGAACCCGTCTTCGTCGGCTGGAACGCCAAGGCGGTCCCAGGTCACGACGAAGTGGCCACGACCTTCTTCTTCCCACCCGACTTATTGCCCGATGGGCTTGCGGGTGCAGGCGCCGGCTCTATGAGGTCCTCCTCAACCGTGACGGTCTCCATTACCTCCTGATCTCCGCTCGGAGACGGCATGGGAACATCCTGGACCGCAGGGGTTACCTCCTCTTGCGGAGTCTCCCCTTCGGGAGCCGCGTTCGTACCGCTCGGCCCTGCACCGTCACCGGACCGGCCTTCACCTTCAGGCTCTTCCCCGGGCGTAATATAGGGCGCAACCAGCTCGACACCCTTGAAAAAGGACTCCGCCGCTTGGCGCATGTTCTTCACGATATGGTCGACGATGCGCTCCGCATCGACATGTTGCGCAATGCCCTCATGGGATTTGGTCACCAGCTTCTCTAACGGCGGCGCGAACGTCGACATCGGCGTCCCATCCACACCGGGCACCATACCCAGACCAGCCGTCAGGGACTTCTCGTAAGACGCGAGGACCAACAAGGAGTAGGCCCGGAGGTAACCTATCAGGTTAAGCTGCGCCTGAGCCTGCTCACGGAGAGCAGTCTCAGCGTTGACCGCACGGCGCATCCATGCTCGGGCCGCCAACAGGGCGTCGTCAAGGGTCGCAGGTTCCTCTTCGCCGAACGGAATACAAGACGCACGGAGAGCCATGAGGGCCTTGTGTGTATCACCGTCCGAAAGCGGGCTGGCGCTGTCCTCAATGGCGAAACCGGATTTGTCCCAAGACTTTCGACCGGATCCTGCCTGTACTCTTGCCACCACAACGGTCTTCGCCTCAACGGGTGTCACCATCGGAGTCGGGAGTGGCGCCACGTCCTCGAAGTCCTGCGCCATGAACCCATGCGGGAAGAAGTCCGGAACGGTTTTGAAGGGCCAGGGGGGGAGACTCTCCGGACCCTTCAGGACACGAGTGATCGGCGTCGCAACCGATCCGGTCGAGGGCATCGCCGGGAACGTATCGGAGTAGTAGTCGTACCACAGGAACCCCGGAGTGTTGTCCCAATCGGTCTCCAAGGAATACTGTAACAGTTTCTGATCGACCTGCGGGGGAAACACGGTGCCGCGGAGAACGTTCGGGAGTCCCATCTCGACCAGGATACATACCAGTTTGTACGGCATCGGAAACAACCGACTGTACTTTGTTTGGCCGTCCTTGTGGTACAGACGCTCGTCTCCCGCACGGGTGAAGACCTCGATACCTTCGAGGGCCGCCTGGAGGAACGCCATAAAGGCAAACACCGCCCACTCGGCATATAAGACCTGACGGACAACACTCTGAATGGGTGAACCTTTGAGGAGCTCTTCCGAATGGTAAGCCAACACGGACGGAGTCGGTACGGATAGGTTGCGGGACACATCGAGGCTGGCCCACAATTCGTTCGTGAAGCAATACAAGTCCGATCGGCGATGAACAGGGACGTCAAAGAACTCGACGTTGTGCCAACTGTACAGGAACCCATGGGACGCTCGGATTCTCGCCTCCGTTGCGGCATTACTTCCCCACCGTTGACGGTCCAGCCAGTACAACTTGTCGTACGGCGGTTCGAACATCACCAACCCAAGCGGATTCATGTCCTTCTCGGGAAAGCCCGCATCGGATGAGCAGCGGTGGAACAAACGCTGCAACGCATCCTGATAGGTCTTCTCCTCCGGACAGCGCAGGTATAACATGTCGCTCCGCCCGTAGGTCTCTTCACTCTTCCGTCCGGTCACACCAGGCAGGTGGTTCCAGCGGGCTTGCCAAGCTTCGATGCTTGTCCGTTTCGGATTGCGAATCGCCATATCCCGCATCGGTAGCGCCGTCGGAATCGACGCGAAGCGCTCCCCGTCAAAGAACCCCTTCTGGATGTATTCCGTGACGAATAGCGGGACCTGCTTCCTCCGGCGAGGAGCGGTAAGACCGCGACGGAAGCGATGGTCATACTTATGACCAGGTAACGAGACCGAACGGAAAGGTGTCGACGGTGTACCAGAGCCGCTCGGATTCGGCGCCATTGCGTGCGTGGGGGTTGAAACGGAGTGAACCGACTCGGGCATGTCACCGCTTGGCTGGCGCTCTTATAGAGGGAGGTGAACACGACAACGCGTTACTTGAGGTATTACCGACCATTTCGAATCGCCACGACGACTATGTCATCGTACAGGCACCGTGCGGACGAAATGTCAGTGCTGACCAATTTATTTTTATTGGAGGATCAGGAATTGACGTTCCGCCGCCCACTTCACACGAGATACACTATACACTCGCTTCATCGTTGCGTCGCATCGCGTCCAATTCGTACGGTCGCTTGCCCGTACGGTCGCAATGAGCATTGACGGTCCTTCGACCGCCAGCCCATTTACGAAAGAGGACCACCGATTCGGACACGGCGTACCCGCACGGACACGCGTTCGACCGCTAAGGAATCACCCACCGTACGCTCTCCGTCGAGACGTGCGGTGCGCGCCAACACGCGTACCCGCCGGACGTCCTCCTTCGAGACGAACCGCACGGAAAGACGCGGATACACGCACGCCTTCGCTGCCGTCAGTACCTGTCTTCACGCCCACTCGTACGAAACACGGCAAGCGTCCCCAACGGTTTCATCTGTATTGTGCCTCCTCCACTTAGGAAAATCGGGCATGGCTTCGCCCCTCCCTTCCCGGGCAAATTTTCTGAAAATGGACGCTGTGGCTTCCCGTACCCCCGTACGGACTCCACGCAAGCGTGCCGCGTGTTACCGAACGGATGACGCCAAGTGCAGACCTCGCGGTGGGCGGGGCTAACGACTTCGAAGCCCCGCTGGGCACGCTCCGTGTGGCGACCGTCGTGGATGCCCTACGGGACTAGATGCATATTTCTGATCGGACTTGAGCGTACGCGGGGCCGAGCACGTTGACGGTACTCGAACGAGTGCCTACGGTCTGCACAGTTATAACGGCTGCGCACGACCCGGACCACGTCTCGAGCGGCTTCGATCCCCCATTCACGCACCAGTGCGTTTCGTTCCGCTCGGCTTGGGTCTTTACCACACGTACTCGAGGCCCTTTTCGTCGCTCCCGTTCCGGAAATTTTGGCATGGCTTCGCCCCGCCCTTTCCGGGCAAAATTTCCGAACGGACACTATAGCGCCCTCTCAACCATACGGACATAGGCGTAGCGCCTTGGCGACGCTACGCGGCGCTCCGAGGGCGGAGCGCAAGTGTAGGAGGGGGATCTGTAGTATAGTGGGCCCGAGTTGGTGCATAGTGTATCCGATCGGCCGTTCACGTACAAAGGGGTAGTGCACGATGATCTGGTGCAGTGGCACCGCCACGTGTACGATTTGGTAATCAAGTGCCGGACGGGTTGGCACAGCGTACCAGTTGGCCACGTGTACGGACTTGGTAGTGACAGTGCAAATTAGACCGATCGTACAGTAGTTAGTAATGGGGCCTAGATCCGATATTTAGTTGTAGCTCGGATCTTCCGAGGCCCCAATAGTAAACGACAAGCATCTTCTGCCGAACGTCTTCTTCGTTAGTTTGCACTCACGATAGACCGCATGGCTACCTCTTTATTGGGTTTCTCAGACCGTTCGTACCCTTCCGCACGTTCCTGTACGTGCCTGGTGATACCAATCGTCCACTCTCACCTCGAACGCCCGGTGCTTCCGCCCCTTCTCTCCGTTTGGATTCAGTACAATCATAAGACTGTACGCTGCAACCGCTCCCGTCTCAAGACCGCTTCGGACTCTCTCATTTGTGTGCATTATACCACAGTGGGTCAACGGGTCCTTGAGAGAGGCACGAGTCCGCGGAAGTGGGAAAAGAGAAAAGGAATCCGCGAGAGCGGGGGATGGAAAGAAGGAGAAGGGGAAAAGGGCAAAAAGGCTACGGTAAACACCGGGGTTATCCCTGTACAGGGTCGAACGCGACACAAGCGGAAAACAATCCCTCGAATGGGTCCTGTTAGGTGACGCAGGGAGGATACACTACCCATAGGCAACGGAGCCTCTCTTCTGGAAGGAGTCGATGACCACCGAAGGCGAAGAAGTATAGAGCCAACCCTGGTTGTCCGAACTTTACTGAGCATGGCGGCGAGGTCGCCGCCATGCAAAGAAGCGAGCTCGCGCCAATAAGTAATGAAATAAACTAACTAAATTAGGCCCAGGCATAGTGGTAATTAACCACGCGCCGTGGCGCCCGTCCCACGTGTACGTGGCCAACCTCCTGGCTCAATCGTGTCCCACGTGGCCTTCCCACTTAGTACAGTGGTTGTTACTATTCATATACTCCCATTAAAAGCACCCGTCGGACATGTCGGAATATGACTAGGTAGTCAGAAACCTCCATCAGAGGGCGTTGCACTACACGTGCGAATGTTTCTTGTGGTTTCGACACGGCGAACCATAATCAAAAACTACAGTGAGAAATATCGCAACAGAAGCGGGCAAAAGAGAGCGTTCTACATATTCAAAGGTCTTCTCCAGTTCGTCTCTGAGCACGGGGCTCTGACTTTTGTCGATGAGCAAGGAAGAAAATGAAAAGTCTTGGGAATATGGAGTCCCCAACGGGAAGAAACGTTTCGTCCAAATTAACTCCAGAGTCTTGCCTTGCTTCCGTTCTTTTTCGTAGTATTATCCCCGCCATGAAACTGGGCAGTTTTTCCACAAGCACTCTGAACAAAAGATACCACCGATCAATCCAGGAACTCCAAGCGTACGGCTTCTACTCAGAATTCTGTAGAGAATGTCGCAACTGGGGCTACGAAATTACTCTGGCTCCAAACGATGTCTAATACGTTTGCAGAACTGTTGAAGAAATTTCGAGGATGTTGAATCTGTTATACGCACATACTCATTGAATCGGTTTGTGGCGCACCGATATGCCAATTGTCGAAAAGCAGCGGTAACCTTTTGGTTCACACTAAACCCCATTTCTTTCGCACAGTCAGCTCTATGCGCAAAATAAACGTATTTTTTTGTATTTCTTTGCATAAACAAAAGAATGTTCTCCGCAGTATGCGGAAGTGGCGACAAAAATGTCGTATGTAATAAACGGGATGCAATACCAGGTAATCCGTGATGAGCTGGACTTAGCCTCGTCGTCTTTGGCGGTCCATATTTTGGGCACGACACACTCTAGAGCTTCTGTAAGCAGGTTTGTTAATGTCGCTATCAGAGCTGAAGATGTCTTGGAGAAGCTCACCAAGAACTTCATCATGCTCATTGTCGATCAGAGCCGAAGACATTATTTACCCCACCGTTGAGGTCTTGGCCTCGCCGCTGGAGATGAGAAGAACAGGAGCAAACAAGCTAACCGCTAAATGGAGTATTTCTCGCATTCTCCAGAGACGCTGACGAGTCAGGGGCAGCTGGTTGGCAGGACACGTGCTGCAAGTGCGTGAGCAGGAGCAGATATTCATTTTGAATTGATGTGGGGACAAACGAGATTCTCGAAGTTCAAAAGGCAAGCACTCAATTCTATTGGCTGCGGCCAAATGTCGTTTGTTGTGGATATTCGAGATCACATAATTCACAATTGGCGCTCTCGTCTTCTCTCCACTCTGCTCCAGCTTTCGCTGCGCAGCGCTTTCCTCGCCCATACGATATTTGATCGCTCTTCTTCCTTCCACAGCACTCACCACCTGCGCAACCTCGCCCACACTCTCATCTCCAGTCCGTAGCCCGCCGCAGACGCTCAAAATCCTTCCATGTCTTCAAACGCTTCTTCCGCACAGACGCCATCATTCGACATCTTCCTTAGCCATGCGGAGGAATACAAGGAACCCATCGCCCGCCCATTGTATGAGCGACTTCGCAGACGCGGCATCTACGTCTTTTTCGACGTCGAGTCCTTCCGCCTCGGCGACCATTTTCTACAAGTCATGGACCAAGGCATGCAAACCGCCCCTGTCTGCGTCTTCATCATGAGTCCCGAATTTGTTGCAAAGGGGTGGCCCATACGTGAGCTCATTTGCTTCGTCAAGCGTTACGACCGCGCTGCAGCCGCCTAAAACACGCCTCCGTTGCTCATCCCTGTATTCTACCGTCTTACTACGCGCGACTGCCGCGACCCAGCCATGTTAGATACCTACAGCAACCTCTTTCTTCAGTATGGGCTCATCAAGCGTGCCATGGATGGTGGAGTTCCTCTCCAAGATGTCTCGCATTCATTGCACATAGCCGCTACCGTGTGGAGAATTGAAAACGACCTCGGCGCATCTAACAGCGACCGTCCGGACATGGCCTCTACCAGGGAATCTTTCATTGAAAAGGTACAGAACAGAATCTTAGAACGCCTTCAAAATGAGAGACCAGACTTGGCGGATAAATGCCGTTCATTCGATGGTGAGCCGGCCTCTCGAAGTGAACCAAGTTTCAGAAAGATTGGCACTGTTCCGCCCAACCCCCCAAGACTCACTCTGGACTATGATTCCTTAGATACTTTTGAGGGAGAGTTAAAGGCAGCTGTACTCGAACGTTCCGCACATAAAGTGCTGGGCATTGTGGCGGCTGTTCGAGGTAGAGTAGAGAAGACGTGTGCCCTTCGGGGCTTAAACGATGTTGGGAATGTCCAATCGAAGTTCCCGGATGGTGTGCAGTTCATGCGTCTTGGAAAGTGCAGCGACACTGACGCCGCCTGCACGAGCAGTCCTGTGAGACTGTGTACTGCACAGACAACTTGTGTCTGGAAAACTCGTGCGGTGACTACCATCTGACATGTGTAGTGCAGCGCGTTGCGGTCTCAGGGCGTTCCACGACGGATCAACATCCATGTTGTTCTAAGCAAAGATTTGGAGCACGCATAGAACACAATGGCTGTGTATTCATCCTTGATGGTAGACTATAAAACACAGCTAGGCACTCAATAAACCGAAGAGGAAAGCAATTCTTCGGACACTTTCTCATCTCAGTCAATCACCATTTCAACAGATTATCGGGCCTTTACACGAACAGTCAACAAGTTCAACTTCTACGTTTTCCTTCTCTGACAACCGGTAACTAATCGAGGATGTCGGAATCGTTGTTCGATGCCCCAAGGCTTCGCATTCCTCTGCTCAAAGCAGACAACTACTTCATGTGGTCACACAAAATTGAACTAGTCCTTAGGTCAAAAGGTGTGTGGCAAATTGTGAGTGGCGCAGAAGCGAGACATGAAGACGATGAAGAAAGGAAGAAGTATGATACCCGCTGCGATACTGCACTCACGTGCATATTGCTCTCCGTTCATGAATCTTGTGTGGCGCCAGTGATGAAGATGCGCAATCCTTTTGAAGTGTGGCACACGCTGCAATCAAACTTCGAAATGGTTTCGCAGGCAAGTATCGACGCACTACTCGAACGATACCAGGACATGCAGATGGACGCATCTGAGAGCGTTCTGGACTACATCAATCGATTGTCAGTCATTGAGATGAAACTTGGTGGCATAGGACAGACTGTGTCCGATGCTGAAAGACTGAGAGCCATACTGAGAGGTCTAACGAAGGATTTCGAAGTCACGGCTGAGGTGGTCAACCAGACCGGGGCTAGTTTGAAGGACGCTGTACCAAGGTTGATTGCCGGAGAGGGCCAACTCGACAAGCATAGGAGAGGCTAAAACGTCAATGGGTTTCATACCAAAGCTCTCCAGGTACACACCAAGCGATCCTCCCGCTCGATCAGATGCCACCACTGTCGTAAGAAGGGGCATGTAAAGAAGGACTGCTGGGAAAATCCTGATAGTCCAAAGTACAAGGGAAAGAAGTCAAACAAGAAGGGTCAGTCCGGTCAAGACGACGGGAATGAATCGGAAAGTGTAGCAGCTCTTCTTGTAGCACAGTGTCAGCACTCTGATGATGCTGAAATGGAAACTGTTATTCTCACTTATGATGTTGGTGACCATTCAGACAGCTTAGCTCTGAAGAACACGGCTCTGGTTGCCAACCACAAAGTTCATAAGAATCAAGAACAATGCTGGTATCTTGACTCCGGTGCATTTAGGCACATTACAAACAATAAGAGATATTTTTCATCAACACTACGACCGTCGTCGAAGAAGAATGTATCCATTGGTGATGGCAGCAAGGTTATTGTTGCAGGTGAAGGCAGAGCACAATGTTGGGTACCAAAGGAAAGGGGAATCCTTACTAAGACTTACCTACATAACGTCTTGTATGTACCAGACTTCATGTGTAGCCTCATCTCGGTCAGTGCAATCCGTCGTAAAGAGTATGTGGCGGTATTCCTGACTAAGGCAGAATGCAATGACGCGGCTTTGGTACTGAACCAAGAGACTAATCAGCTTCTCACAATGGGTGGAGAAATAGCTGAAGGACTGTATGAACTGGGGGTGTACTCCACAGCCGAAAACACGAGTACATCTTTGAGTGTACGTGGTAACCAGAAGTTTACTGAGTTATGGCATCAGAAGCTTAGTCATCCAAGTCTTGACTATCTCCGGAAGACTCTTAATCTTGTCACAGGAGTTCCCAAGACTAAGCTGAGTGCCATTGGCCACTGCGAGCCATGTGCAGAGGGAAAGTCTACGCAAGTCCCACGACTGCCGCTAACTGCTCCAACTGCAATCCAGGTACTGGAGCTCGTTCACAGACGTCCCTGGACTTGTAGATGTCCAAACACTATCGAGATCCCAATACTTCGTTTTGTTGTATGATGACAAGAGTCGCTTGTCTGCAATCAGGCTTCTCTGGGATAGAAATCAGGTTAATGATAGGGTGAAGGACATGATCGCCTTATTCGAAACACAGTCTGGAAAGAAGCTAAAGTGGATTAGATATGACAATGCCGATGAATATCTTTCTGAGAGTATGTCTCTATGGCTTCGGACGAAGAGAATCCAACTCGAACCAGCGCCTGCGTACAGCCCGGAATCTAACGGTAAAGCCGAGAGGATAAACTGCACCCTTAACGACAAAGCGAGAACAATGTTACGAGTGGTGGAAGATACTTCTCGTAGCAGTCAGCTGTGGGGAGAAGCTGTTACCCGAGCGAACTATCTCAGGAACCGAACATTTGTTACTAGAGATAGTGAACCCGACATGACACCAATTGAGATCTTCACGGGTAAGAAGCCGAATATCTCACACTTACGCACTTTTGGTGCGCAGTGTTACGTGCACATTCCCAAAGAGCGCCGTAAGAGGAGCGCCAAATAAAAGAACCGAACGATTAAGGGAATCCTTGTTGGCTACGAACGCGGAAAATGCTACAGGGTATATGTTCCTGAGAAGAACAAAGTAATGATCTCTAAGGATGTAACCTTCAATGAAGATCTTACGGGATGGCCGAAGGCCACCATAACACCACTTGCCGACGAAGTGGACCTAGCCGAGGTCCAAGAAGTTGATGCTGTGGAAGATGAAGCAATGAATCTGGATATGAAGATTGAAGCCATGGAAGTGGACTGGAATCAGAAGACCGTGAAGAAAGAAGATGTCTCGGAGGATGAAAAAGATGAAGACGACTTTGTTTTCATGGATGCACATGGAGAGTATTCCTACGACCCTGAATTAGTGACACACTACTCTCCCGAGCCACGATGCTCGACCAGATCGAGACAACAGCCACAGCGTTTCACTCCAGATACTGCCCTCGCAATGCTCACGGGTGACATCATGGGCAATGAAGACAATGATAGCCCTTTGACTGTTCGAGAAGCAATCAATGGCGCAGAGGCCCCACAGTAGAAGGCGGCCATGAAAGAAGAAATGAATCACATGAAGGAGCGATCGGTCTGGGAATTAGTACCGCGTCCGCCGAACTGCAAAGCAATCACCAATCGTTGGTAATTCTTGAAGAACCACGATGAGAAAGGCAGTGTCGAGCGCTACCTGGCACGTCTTGTAGCTCGTGGCTTTACCCAGCGAGCAGGTATAGATTACACTGAGTTTTTTTCACCTGTTGTCAAGTATAGCACCGTTAGAGCAGTGTTATCAGTTATGGCAGCCTATGGAATGGAAGCTGTACAGTTCGATATATGCACAGCTTTCCTGTATGGTGATCTCTCTGAAGAACTGTACATGCGCCAACCCGAAGGATTCATGAACTAGACAAAGCCTGATCATGTCTACAAGCTCAAAAAATCCATCTACGGGCTCAAGCAAGCGGCCAGAGCCTGGCGTAGAAAGGTTAAGTTGATCATGCGTGAGTTGGGGTGCAAGCTGTCTAAAAACGATCCAGGTCTTTTCTTCTATGAAGTTGGACAATATCGCCTACTGATACTAGTGTACGTGGATGATGTTCTAATAGTCGGCAGACGCCAAGACGATATACTACACTTTGTGCAGGAACTGCAGAAATATATTTAAATCCGAGTATATAATGAGCCACAGAAGTTTCTTGGAATGATCATCGAGCGTAGAGGTAATGAAAAATCACTACGTGTTCATAATGTGCCTATGATTGAACGTTTGGCTCAAAAGTTTCGAGTTGACACAGCTGCTGCTGTCAATGTCCCACTCCAGAGCACACACTTTCACAAATCAGAAGACTAGAATGCAGACAAAACTCCATTTCGTAAAATAGTGGAGTCATTGATGCACTTTTGCAACACTGTACGACCGGAAATTTCTTTCTCTGTAAGATACTTGACTCGTTTCATGACATGCCACTCTCATGAACACTGGAAGGCTGCTAAGAAAGTTTTGAAGTACCTATATGCCACAAAGAATTCTGTGATTGAGTACAAAGCAGGAACCGCAGTGGTCTTAGAAGGTACATCTTATTCGGACTTTGCCGGTGATCGTAACGATAGGAAGTCTACAAGTTGTTTTGTCGTCACGTTTTGTGGTGGACCGATCTCATGGCGTAGTAAGAAGCAGACAGTTGTCGTCCAATCTAATTTGGAGGTGAAATATGTGGCTATGTCATTTGCAGTTCGAAAAGGAATATGGTAAAGAAAATTAATGAACGAACTGCGTGGTCACTCTGAAAAATGCATCGACATATTCGGAGACAATCAGGGAATGATCACGCTAGCCCGAAATGAAGTCCTCAACGAACGCATCAAGCACATAGAAGTGAAGTACCATCTAGTGAAAGACTCGGTAAAAAGCAACCTCGTTCGAATCGGGTACCGCAAGAGCAATGAATTCGGAGCAGACTTGTTCACCAAACCACTTGATCCCGTAGGACACAAACGACTGTGTGCCATGATTGGAATGGATATTCTGACATTGGAACGAGAGAGAATGTAGCGACACTGACGCCGCCTGCACAAGCAGTCCTGTGAGACTGTGTACCGCACAGACAACTTGTGCCTGACAAACTCGTGCGGTGACTACCATCTGGCATGTGTAGTGCAGCGCGATGCGGTCTCAGTGCGTTCCACGACGGATCAACATCCATGCTGTTTTAAACAAAGATTTGGAGCACGCATGGAACACAATGGCTGTGTATTCATCCTTGATGGTAGAGTATAAAACACAGCTAGACACTCAATAAACCGAAGAGGAAAGCAATTCCTCGGGCACCTTCTCATCTCAGTCAATCCCCATTTCAACAGAAGGATGGTGGAATTGGTATGCTGATTCAGGAGATAGCTGGCGTTGTTGAAGCAACAGGGAACGAAAGGCTTGGAAGCAACATACGCAGTGTGTAACTACTACAAAAAGCTGTAAATAAAGCAAGAATATGCTTCGCGCGCCATACATGCCTATTTCTTGTTGATGATGTTTGGAATGCAAACGGATTCGACGCAGAGACGTTCTCCGTGTTGGCTTATATGATTAATAAAGACAGTCGCCTTGTATACACAACTAGGGAGAAAGAACTTGCAGAGGAGGCTGACAAATGCATACATTTTGGGCCAAGGGAAGCCGAAACCTCTCGTGTTACGTTTTTGAAACACTCAGAAGTGGAAAAGTACACTATCGAAAAGAAGAAAAACACAGAAGCATTGGAACGGGTAGTAGAAGCATGTGCTGGGATTTTTTTACTGCTCGCTGTAACTGGGTCAGGCGTTCGAAAGTATTTCTCATATCTAAAGGGACACGAACAAGATGCTCTCCGTTTGTACAATGACAAATTGCAGAGAGAACCGAATACAATGGTTAAGAGCAAAGTGACGGGGTATGGAATGGTGCGGAATGTCACGGACGCATCTATTTTAGTACTGGAGCTTCTTTGGCAGAAGAAAGTGAAGCAGTAGAGCTTTCCTTTGTCCATTCGAGAGATGCATCGTTCTCTTTGTGTACTGAAGAAACAACAAGAAGTGCCTTTATCGATGCTTCGATGGCTTTGGGGTTTGAGAGAGGAGACGAGCGCTTTGGAAGTGATGCAAGCGCTCCATTCCGTTGCAGTTGTGGATGTCACAATCCCGGAGAACAAGGGAGAACTGAGTTCGGGACTGCGTGTTCACGACGATATTCTTGACGCGCTCTTGTTCGATTCGGAGAATGAGAAGCAACGACATTTCAAGCGCTTGGTGAACAACTACTGTAGTGGCACTGGTGAAGCTGTTGATTCTAAAGCGACATCGAGCGTGAATGAAGCAGAGGTTGCGGACGAACTGGCAGTTGTGGACTGTACAACCGAATGGAATAGAAGAGAATGGTGGAAGGTGGTAGATGTTGATGAATATATCGAAAGTAACGTTTGTCGACTGCTTCATGAAGCTGGAGAATATGAGGAATTAGTTTGGTTGTTGTTGAAACCGCAATGGGTGGTGAAGCGTATGAAGACTGGCGGAGTTTTTGGTGTTGAGAGTGACATTTCCACCGGGAAGCAGGCTGTAGAATGCTCTGGTATGGAAAGAAAGGAGGAGAAGAAGAGGGTTTTGGGACTAATTGCACATGCAGTACGATTGAGCTATCACGCTGTAATGAAAAACGCTCGGGAAGCATACTTTCAGCTGTACGGACGTCTGGTAGGGTACTCGGAAAAGTTCGAGACTTTACGGAGATTTGTGAATGAGATTGAAGAGGTTGCAGAAAGACCATGGTTGAAGGCAAAGAGAGGTTTCCTGACTGCCGCAGGAGAGGCTGTTTTGGAGAGCATTTCAGTGGAAGGGCGTGTTTTTGGAGTGGTGAAGAACGGGAACGATCTGAGGGTGCTCTACCACTCTTGGAATGAAAACATGCGAGTAGTGAAGTATAATGTGAAGTACGGAAGTCGAAGCACAGCCGAAACGGTAGGAAGTTTTCGGAGTGCTGCAATGTCAAACGATGGACAAACAGTTGTATGCGTGGACGAAGGCAATGTTGTGAAGAAGTGGGACGCAGAGTTGAGTGTAGCGACTGTGATAGGACATACACCTGGTTCCAGTTGGTGCATTTGTTTGAGCGAGGACTCAAGATGGGGTTCTTTCCTATGGACCGGTATTATTATGGGACTTGCAGGGCGGTAACGCCCCTCGTCAACTGCTGACTGCGAGAGAGGCGGATGTGTGGTGTCGCTGTGAGTGGAAGTGGAAGAAAGGTTGCGTGTGGATTGAGTAACGGTACGATATATGTATGGAACGTGGTGACCGGAGAAACGGTTTTTGAGGCGCTATTGGGACATGAAGATGGTGTACAATGTGTGGCATTTAGTGAAAATGGAGAATTGATTGCGTCCGGATCGGAGGATGAAAGTATTCGGGTTTGGAATGCAGAAACCGGAAGATGCTTAGGCACTGCTTGGATTGGAGATATTGTGTTGTGCGTAGCATTTGGTGCAGAAGACACCAAGATTCTTTGGGGAACGGTTGATGGAATGTTTGGGTCGTGGGAGCATTCTCATTGGTTGGCTGTGAGGACAAATCTTGGCATGAGGGAACAAATTACGTACGTGGGAGTATCTGAAGACTAAGAGGGACTTTTTGGGGATTGGTGCGGAACGGTTCGAGTGTGGGACACGAGAGGCGGACAGCCGGAGATTGCGAGCGGCGGTGAAGACGGGCATGACGAAGCGATAGAGTGCGTGGCCGTGAGTGCGGACGGGAAGCTGATCGCGTCGGGGTCGCAGGACGGGACGATACGGCTGTGGGACGGCGAGAGCGGCGCGCTGCTGCCAGAGGCGCTGTGCGGGCACAGCGGCCGGGTGGTGGATGTTTCGTTTAGCGCGGACGGGCGACGTCTCGTGTCCGGCGGTGACGACGCGACGGTTCGAGTGTGGGACGTGCGCAGTGCGGCCGCCGTGGGCGAGCCGCTGCACGGCCACGGAGGCAACGTGTTATGCGTGGCCATGAGCGCGGACGGGGCGCGCGCCGTGTCGGTGTCGCTGACGTCGACGTGGGACTCAGAGGTGCGCGTGTGGGATACGCAGCGCGGCGCCGCCGTTTGCGAGCCGCTGCTCTGCGGCCACGTGGACAGGAACAGCGTCACGCGCTCGGGTCCGTACGTGGCCATGTCCGCCGACGGCACGCGCGTGGCGTCGTCGTCTCGGGATAAGAAGCTGCACGTGTGGGACGTGGCGGCGCACGTGGCCACGCACCACTTCTCCTTCCGCAATGCTCCAGGTGTCGTTTCGCTGCGCAGCCCCAACGCCGTCGTTTGGCTTGACGATGGCAGCGCGCACGTGTGCAGTTTGGAGCACTCCACTTGTGTGCCGCATCCGGCGCCGCCGCCCTGTCCATGGGGCTCGAGCAGACTGGAGCTCAGCGACTCGCAACGCCTCGGTCTGTGGCTCGGCACAGCAGATGGAATTGGTACGTTTTGCCGCAGCTGCAAGCTCGGCTTCTTTTACCAATCTCACCTTGGCCTTCGGTTCTGCAATTTGGAGCTTTTCGCACCATGATGTTCCCATCGCGGCCACTCTTGGGTAGCGTACCAAGAATGCGCACACAAATATCCTTTCTCGCACTGGTTCCGTGCCCTGATAGTCCCTCCTTTTTTGCGCAAGGCACTTTTGAAGCACCAATTTTGTAACAAACGCCGCTGCAACTGCGCACCTTATCCAACACGCGCTGCAGTACTAATTGTCATACAAACACACGACGAAGGGCACGAAACACGTGGGGCGCATGCAACGTGGTAGCAAGGGTGGACAGCACATCTTCTTCGTTCCCAATTACACGTATTTTCGTTTCTGCCGTCGTTCGTTCGGTGCGACGGTGCGGCGAACAGGGAGCCGAGAATAATGTGAGCAGCCAACAAGATGCTTTGCCGGCCAGTGAGCACAAAGACTTCAACTCTCTATTGCCATATATCGCTAATGATTTCAAGTAGAATCTATAGTGTTTATCAAACCTGAATCGAACGATGACAAGCGTGTTCGAGAGCAAACAGTGATTCAGAACTCGGTGTGGGTTTGCGAACATGTGCGATACAGTATTGTACTAATTGAATATTATCGAAAGCAAGTGTAGATGAAGACAGCAATTGCGAGTGTACACGAGTACTACTCGGAAAGTTTCCTCGTCGAGTAGTGTACAGTTGGGTCCGGCGCATATAAACTTATTCAATAAAATGCTAGATAACACTCTAGCTATTTTAATGATTAGTACCCAGAAGAAAGGGCAGGATTACAGAATTGTGGTCCCAGGAATTTTTTAACGCGCTCTCTTCACAGATCCAGGTTGCCAGCCCATTATGTGAAGAAGCCATCATAGAATTTCTTTGTTTCTTAAATCATAATGTAAGATAGTATGTACTTCTTCGATGCAGAAGAATCCGCCACAACTCTTTCTTCAGTACGGTGTAGATCGAAGATTTTCAATTTGAGGAAGACGATTCTGGCGGAATTCGACATTGTGCTGTTTACCTTTAACGATACAATTGAGGAGTTCGGACGAAATATTTCGAGGCCAGTTACATAGTACACCTCGGCAACGGCGGATTCACCGCCATCAGTTCGGCGCTAGTGGAAGTTCCGAACACGCAGAACACTTCAGGGACGTCCGTCGAGCCAGCCGTTTGAGCGGGATCACACCCAGTACCGCATTCAGTACTGCAGAACGAGTTAGTATCCAGGTTGAATTTGATGTCAACACATCCGGACGTGTCCGGACAGCATTTGGCCGAGTTGCTATTAGTGCCACTGAGTTGTTGGAACAGGGTGTCACAGATTGCCTCCTTTGAGGAAGTACAATCTCCGGACGGAACGCACTCACCGCTGATGCAGTCGGTGCCAGGGGGACAGTCCGCGTTGGAGTTACAGGTTGTGGGAGGCATGGTTGTGGGAGGCATGGTTGTGGGAGGCATGGTTGTGGGAGGATCTATGCACATGAAGGAGCTGTCCGGATCTCCTCCTGTGCATGTTTGATCGGTGGTACACTGCTGTTCACATCCAGAACCCCCGCCACTCATCATGGTGCACACTTCTCCGCAATTCGGGCACACATCGCGGTTCACGCTGGAGGAGTCGAATTCGCATGACGCCGTGCTGCCAGACTCCGCGCAGCTCTCACACTCGACGCAAGTTTCCACAGGATCAGAGACACACATTCCTCCAGAGCAGCCCAATTCGCCCACTGTCGATGAAGACAGACACTCTCGTCCCATGCACCTGGAGTCCGTGGACGCCGCCACGCACGCAGAAGCAGCAGTGGAACATTGTTGACAGACCGGACAGTCAACGGTGACAGGCACGTCTTCATAGTTGCACCAGCGCCTGGTGCCGCATTGTGAGGGCCCAGCGAAGGCTGTTTCTTCGTTGTTGCCGCAGACGACCACAGCGTGAGTGAACAAACGGAAAGTATCTGCACAGCAGTCTCCTACACTGAACAGTTCAATAGGACAAGTGATGGTCTGCGACGAGCCGGAAGCCGGTGCCTTGCAAGCGAAACGACCAGGGACAGGAATGGTGGAAGTGCCGATGGTACTGGAGGAAGAGACCAAATCGACATGGATGTCATCTGTGAGAGTACATCCTGGCAGAAGCGAATAAGAAACGGTTAGCGCACCGTTATCCAACTCCGCAGTGACCGTTCCAGCGGGCACACGGTTTCTTGAGTAAACCAGCGTATTGGTTGTCGAGAAGGAGAGTGGCAAGTCCTCACACGTTGCGTGCACCGACGAGATGCTCAAACACAGGAGCAGGAGGGCAGCGGCGAGCGACAGTAAGGAAGTCATGGCGGAGAGGTTTGTAGAGTGGCTCAAACACAGAGCGGGAGTTGATGGGTGAGCGGATGGATCGGAATGGGGTGAACGATTGTGGGAAGTGCGCACACACTTGTATTTATATATATGGGTGTCGAACGGTCGGGAATGTTATTGAGGAACGTGAAGCATTGCGTAGCTTTACGGGAAGCAGTGGCTCATGCATATGACGCAGGCGCTTACAATGCGTGGCGTGACATCAGCAAATCCAAAATCACGTCATTCCTTGAGGACTGTTCAAAGTATCATACGGACAGCACCAATCATTCCTCAATCTCCCGTGCGAGCGACATTGAGAGCCTAATTTACAGCCCAGGATACTTTGAAACTGTCTGAACCTTACAAGTCATGCAATGAATCTGTATTACAGATTCTGTAGCGGCTACATAAAAACTGGCCCGAAAAAGGTATCGAAAAGGCCTTTTGGATACCTTTCGGAAGACAGTGACTTACGTGTGATCTGCCCTAAGTAATTAATCCGTCCGCGAGTGTTGCGTGTGGTCTGGGCGAGACGCCCTAACCATTGCCCCCATCATCCATCATCAGCAGTGGCTCATACATATGACGCAGGCGCTTACAATGCGTGGCAGGACATCAGCAAATCCAAAATCACGTCATTCCTTGAGGACTGTTCAAAGTATAATACGGACAGCACCAATCATTCCTCAATCTCCCGTGCGAGCGACATTGAGAGCCTAATTTACAGCCCAGGATACTTTGAAACTGTCCGAACCTTACAAGTCATGCAACGAATCTTTACTACAGATTCTGTAGCGGCTACATAAAAACTGGCCCGAAAAAGGTATCGAAAAGGCCTTTTGGATACCTTTCGGAAGACAGTGACTTACGTGTGATCTGCCCTAAGTAATTAATCCGTCCGCGAGTGTTGCGTGTGGTCTGGGCGAGACGCCCTAACCATTGCCCTCATCATCCATCATCAGCAGTGGCTCATACATATGACGCAGGCGCTTACAATGCGTGGCGTGACATCAGCAAATCCAAAATCACGTCATTCCTTGAGGACTGTTCAAAGTATCATACGGACAGCACCAATCATTCCTCAATCTCCCGTGCGAGCGACATTGAGAGCCTAATTTACAGCCCAGGATACTTTGAAACTGTCCGAACCTTACAAGTCATGCAATGAATCTGTATTACAGATTCTGTAGCGTCTACATAAAAACTGGCCCGAAAAAGGTATCGAAAAGGCCTTTTGGATACCTTTCGGAAGACAGCGACTTACGTGTGATCTGCCCTAAGTAATTAATCCGTCCGCGAGTGTTGCGTGTGGTCTGGGCGAGACGCCCTAACCATTGCCCTCATCATCCAAAAAACAAGACCAAAATGTGTGGCAGTCAAAAGTGAGGTGGTTCGCTTACATCTGGATGCAAGAGCTGGCAAAGATAACTGTTCAACTTGTAATTTGTAATGTTCTTATTCGCTCTCGTTCGGCGAATCTAAACGACTCTAGCGTCGCAACGACTGGTCCAAATTGCAGTTAGTCTGTCTTGAATAAAAGCTCCTGGTCTTGGCTTCTACAAGCCGGAGTATCAAGGCTCTTTGACATGGCGATCGGTAGATACAGGCAAAAGAGTGCCCCTTCCCGTAGACGTCAGAAACGGCTTTCACTTTAAATTGTAACTCGTGCGCGGCGCGAGTCAATAAAACGAACCTTCATAGATTTATTTGTTTTTAGTGGACATTGAATTTCAAGTGGCTCTGTTCGGCGCCTATCAACGAAATGACGGAGTTCAGCGGCCGTCTTCGTATCATTTCGCCAATTCGAAGCGCTCTTTCTCCGACCCACTACGATCGTTTGAGTCCCATTCTGGTTCTAAACAATTGTTTAATCTCTTTCAAGCTGCATGCAAAAGAACATTCTCCGGCCTCTTGCTTGTATAATTTTGGTGAGAATCATATGAAAACCTGGTTTGCAAACCGAGTTGAGCTGGGCAAAACATGCTTGTAGCTCAAACTAGCATGCCAAAATCACCCTCCAAAATCCCGTTTTTCAAAACAACACTTTAAAGTTGTTCGTGCAAATAACAAGTTCAACAGTTACTGTTGCAAATCTTATTGAGTGGTTCATTCGAGCAAAATCTACTAGATACTATCTAGTGTCTATTTGACAACTGACCTCATATGAGGTCAATTGACCTCATATTAGGTCAGAATATAACACTTTATAAAAATTGATGTAAACCAGTTCAGAGTCTCTAAAGCACCTCTCTAGAACCGCATTTGGCATCACATTCATGGCGGAGTAGAACATCTACTACAAAGAACGACGCTGAGTAGTAATTGGGAAAAAGATATATTTGCTACATTAGACAATTTAGTCAAATTTTAACTTCTTCAACGAAAAAAGTTTTTTTATCCTTCTTCCTAAAGTAAACCAAAAAACCTCGACAACATATATTTAACCTGTTTCAAATCGCTCTCAGAATAAAGGGTGTAAAGAGCCTGGTATAATTTACAATAGTTTTTCCACAACTTTCAAATGCCGGACTTCTCAAATTTCATGGAAATTCTATCTTGAAAGCTATGTACATCATTTTCGCAGACTTGTAAAACTACCACGTTTTAAAACTGTTTTTGAGGCTGTTTTAGGTGCAATGATGCAAACTGAAACAAAAACAAACCTGAGAATGGTACCACTTTACGACTTCATGTGACTCAATGTACTATAAAGATTGAATGTTCTGTGCGTAGGCCAGTATGTTAAATGTGTTTAAAAGCAGTCAGAATGCTTATATATCTCTTGCACACATACGTTTGGCTCATATAATATTAAAAAGTGCGTTATTTCAATACTAGCTGATCGTCAAGAACTATAGCAACAAAAACATTAAGTACTTTCGAAGCATTATAAGCAGTTTTTAAGTTAAATGTAGAATTTTTGGGCGTTTAAACCTAAATAGTAATTCTACATGCAATCATATGACTACTAAAGCACTTATTGCTTGAAATTGGTTCGCTTCAAATGGTTATTTGGGGTTATAAAGCTAGTTTGATTGCATAATTGTAGTTGTTTTCTAATCAATCGCTGAATTATGTGCAAAGCTTTATCCAATTTTTAACATTTCTCTCACTATCTATGCTGACCTCATATGAGGTCATTTTGACCTCATATGAGGTCAACGCGCTGGTCCGATAGACACTAGATACGTGGCGCCACATATTACTAAAAACATCCCCTAGAATGTATCTTATACTCTATAATGTATTAAATAAGGGTTATCAACTTGAACGAGAGTGCGATATGAGCCCGAGGGATTGTTATTTTTGAGAAGGCGGGGTCCATGCTTACGAGACTAATTGTTGCGTACAGGGCAGGAAGTAGGGCCGAAGGCGGGCACAGGCTGCCAGGAAAACTCTCTGAAGATCCTTTTTTCTCTCTTTGGCGCCTTCTCTGGGTTCGCCACGACTGCGAACCCCTGTTTATTGTAGGCCCCCTCCCGGACGCGCGTCCAATCGCGAGGTGCGCCGGGAGGTGAAAGTGATAGGACGCTCGTAACGTCCTATCGCAGCGTAGTTAGTGACGGCTGAGGAGATGGGCCGCTGGAGCCAACCGGAACCGTGTCACAGCTGTCTACACCCTCGCCTTTTCCGTTCAACCTCTAGCAAACGGAAATGAATTTGAAAAAAAACACACATTAAATTATGCGTTTGTAGCTGAGATGCTGTTGATAGATTGCTTGTCGCTCACTTTCTACCCACCGACCTTCTCCGCCCTCCACTCTCACGCTGATCGTCGTAGAAGACGGCTCTTTGATCTGTAGGTTTATTGTGGCTACCTCCGCGGCGCCAAAACGTGTTGCATCGCTGACGGGCTCGCAAAGTCTGTCGAATGGTTGTGGCTCCGGGATCTTCACCTACTGGAAGCTTTATATCTCGACGACTACACCACTTTTAATACTCTTTTTTATTGCGTCACAGAATGCTGATAATCAAATCTAGGGCTGTCAGAATTACGTCCGACAGCCAAAGCTCAAGAAGTGCAATGGTTTTGGCTTACAGGTTCAACGACAGCTACGCAATGAAAAAGCGAAGAACTACGCATAGCACTCGTGCGAATAAAAGCCGCGAAAATACCAATTCCGTTATCGTTAATTCGCAAATGGTAGTGCAACGCCCTCTTATAGAGATTTCTGACTACTTAGTCAATTTTTGACCTGTCGGGCGGTTGCCCCAAGTTGAGTATATGAATAGTAACAACGACTGTAGTGGGAAGGACACGTGGGACACGGTTGAGCCAGGAGGTTGGCCACGTACACGTGGGACGGGCGCCACGGCGCGTGGGTAGTTACCACTTGGCGTTGGCCTAATTTAGTTAGTTAATTTAATTAGTGTTGGTGCAAACTCACTACTTAGCCCGGCGGCGACCTCGCCGCAGAGCACAGTAAAGTTCCCCCAACCAGGGTTGGCTCTATACTTCTTCGCCTTCGGCGGTCATCAACTCCTTCAAGGAAAGAGACTCCGTTGCCTACGGGTAGTGTATTTTCCCTGCGTCACCTAACAGGACCCATTCGTGGGAGTGTTTTTCGCTTGTGTCGCGTTCGACCCTGTACAGCGATAACCCCGGTGTTTACCGTAGCCTTTTTGCCCTTTTCTCCTTTTCCTTCTTCCCATCCCCCGCTCTCGCGGATTCGTTTTCTCTCTCCCCACCTCCGTGGACTCGTGCCTCTCTCGAGGGCCCGTTCACTCACACACGTGTTGCCAACACCGATCCTTGCTCAACTCTCTACGCCCGTCGTGACGGCTTGGCCTTGGCTTACACCCGACTTCGTCGTGCCTTGCCAGAGAGGCTCTGTCTGCTGACTACCCTCCTACGGAGGAAGATCTCGGACGTCTTCGTGGTGTCTTTCCGCCTCTGGCGTTGCACTACAAAGTGGTCTCCCGACCTAGAATCGGATATTTCGTTTAACACGTACTCGTGTGTGTTCTCCCTCTTCGAGGTTTCGTTTCTACTTCTGGAAGTTTCCCGTTGCACGGTTGGTTGAGAAATCATGTCTCGGAAGCCGTCTGAGACGGAAGCTGCGGTTACTCGCAGTCGTTCCCACAGTGGTGGTGTCGCTGGGGATGTTTGGTTCGTCTCACGCATTCACAGGCGTGCTGGCTCCACCCTTGGTGTGAATAATCCGTCCAAGACGTCGGGCAAACAACCGGCGCACAGGACACTTTCTTTTGCCCCGTTGCTTCCCCCTACTGATGGTGCTGGTCCGGCCTCGGCCGTTGCTGCGGCAGCCCCGTCTGCTACGGCTACACCCGCGGCCGCGGTGGTTCAGTTCCATCGGGAGAAGGACAACATCCCTGTGGAGCAATGCCTTTGGCGGGAAAAGCGCAAGCTCACGAAGACGTTCGGAATCTTCCCCTTGACAGGGCAGCACAGCGAACGGAGCACTCCGGGAATGACACAGCTAAGCCGGGTGTAAATCCGAGGTCAAACCACCACGACAAGCGTCGGAGCGTGAGGCTGGTTAGTAGTCGGTAGAGATCCACGTGTTCACATGGTCACGAGATGAGTCCTCGAAAGAGAGTAGCACGGCAACGACAAGGTGTCGGAAACGGGCCACTGCGAACAGGGCAAAAAGGCAAACCCAAAAAAGGGGAGAAGGCAAGCCACCAGAGTGGGGGGAAAAAGAGAGAGTAAAGCAAAACCAATACAGGGGCGAGTATACGACAATAGGTCGGAACGAGACACACAAATAGTGGTTATACTCTGAGCGCCACAAGGGTGGGTAACTATACGTGAACAACGCGGTCGCCACTCCACTTGGAGGTGAACAGTCCGCGAAGGCGTGATAGTTAGAGCCAGAAGCCCTTGCTTAGCGAGGGGCAATTTACTTGGGAAAGCGATGCTCAACCCTCTAAGTACTGAGCTCGGCCCAAGCCCTTGCTTAGCAAGGGGCAATTTACTTGGGAAAGCGATGCTCAACCCTCTAAGTACTGAGCTCGGCGCACCACTGACAGTGGGTGCGCCGGGCAAAATAATCTATAAAATGTCTGAGTAAATACAGCAATGCTGGGTGCACTGCCTCCGGCATATCCGTGCTACACGTGTGCTAGTCACACACGCTAAGCGGCGCCTTGAGCCGTGCAATCCACGTGTACATGTGTGGAAATTACCTCAGCGAGGCGACACGCTAATAGCGGTGTAGCTCATATATATCTACTAACGCATGATGCGGAAATTAACTAAGTACCTCAAATCGCCTCCAAGGAGTGTTGTCCTTTATATCCCCCTCCTTAAGAGTGAGCCACGCCGCCGCGATGGCGGGTCGAACTCCCAACCGTGGGCATAAAAGCGCATCCCCGAAGTCTTCGGATTCCATCTCGCCTCGCGAAGACCAAGTCACTACCACTCCAAAGTGCAAACCCCGCTCCAGCGACGATCAACCCTGTTCACCACAGTCTTCAACTCGCTCTCGCGGTCGTACTACCAACCTTCCCGTTCCTTGAGTGCCTCGCGCGATGAGCGGTCAACCTCCGAACTCGGGATACTTCTCCGGATTTCGTTCCGTGCCTCTTCCGCAAAGCGGCAATGCTTCTGGGGCGTCCCAGGGACTCAATGCCAGTGGCGGGCACATTCTCCCTCCGGGGCAGCAGCCCCATGGTCACGTCATGCAGGAAGTGCCGTGGCCTTCCTACGATGAGCTCGTCGGGCTGAACCCTCGCGTTCACGCGCATCTCTTCCGGACTGCTCTGTGGTTTCATCCTACAGCCGTTTTCAACGAGGAGCTCATCGCGTCCTATGCGGACGGTACTGATCGCCTTCTCGGGGATCTTCCGGCGTTAGTCACCACTTCATGGGATTGGCGTCGACGGGTTGCCGTTCCTCCTCACGCAATCTTGCGGCGTTCCGGCGAGTCGCTGGCTTCCGCTCAGGCGGCACTGGTTCGCTTGGGCTATGCGCGGCAGAGCCGGGCGAACTTCGAGTTCCCAATTCCTGATTACATCAGCTTTGATCTCCGGTTGTACCGTACTCAAGGCGAGATTTCGTACTGCACCCGCTTGGCGGTGGTTGACACTTATTCTTGGAGAGGACGTCCTAGTGTACGCCAGGAGGCGGTGTGTTGGATTCATCCCATCATCCGGGCGGAGCTCAGGTATCTTCGCCGGGAGTCCCGTTCGCGGTGGGTACAGAACTTCATCCGCGATGAGCGCCGTGCGCGTTCCCGTTTCGGGTTTCTCGTCCCGTATCAAAACACGGAGATCAATCGAATCCGGCACAATCACCGGCTGGGCCGTTATGTTCCCATTCCCACTTGGTGGTCCTCGGTGGAGGTGTGTCGCGGGTGCTACGTGGAGTTGCCCCCGGTCCTCTCCTATCTTGGCTCCTGCCTCATCGAGGATCCGTATTCCGGACTGTGGTCCGTGGTGCTCACCGAGTGGGCTATCCGCACCGCGGCTTACCTCCTATGGGAAGTATAAGACCAGTATCGACTGTGGTATGTCCCGCCTCGCCTTCGTGCGTGCATCCGAGGAATCTCGTTGCGGGTCCCTCTGGGAGGTGAAAACAATGCCGAAGAAGTTCGTGGACTCCTCGACGTAGTCGACCGAGTTGATTGGGCCAGCGTTCCCTTCGCTCAGAGCGGCCGCGGTCACGAGGACGGCGGTTTCGACCGGTCTCCGGGACGACGCACGCCATTGGCGGGAGACTTCATCTTTTTCAATCCCTGGGAGGTGCAATAGATCACCGCAGCTGAAGCGGCAGCTCTCCGGATGGCTCCGAGGTATATCCCTTACGGGCATCCCGTTGGCTTCGTCGACGCTGACGATTTTTACCACGCCTACGGCGGTGATGACGACCAAATTATGGACGACGAACCAGAGATGGGGTATGATAACGACATAGTCGAAGAGGTTCCTTCCGCCAACGCGGTTGAGCCGACCTCCAATGACACGGCAGCGCCGGGAATGGTGACGGCTGAGCCGGTGAATCCACCGGCGCCCGACCCTTCGTCGGTAGGTGCCGTGGTGTCTTCCCTTCCGGACGAACCAGAGGTGATCGAGGTGCCTGCCGTCCTCCCCTCTGGGGGTGGAACCGGTGAGGCGGCTGTGATCGCTCAGTTCCCCCGAGGAGTTGGGCTTTCCGCCACTGTCGCGAGCGGGGACGTCTCCGCAATGCGGGACGCGTTGGCTGCACGCCTTACTGGCGGATCCAATCCCAGCAATGGGGGTACTGGTGAGAGCGCTCCGGGCCACTCCAACCAAGGGTCGGGCGCTTAGTCCATCTTCCACCTGATTCCCGCCATGCGGTGTTGTTGTAGGATATAGCCTCGATGGCCATTAAACCTACTTCCGTCTATGACGTATATTTTTCCTTTCCCAAGTGCCAGTTTCGTCTTCTCCCACTTCTCAACTTCCTTCTAGGTGAGCTAGCTTCTTCCCCTTCGGGGCGTGTTATCCCACTTGGGCGTTGACAATTGTCGCCGGGAGACCCGTGAGAGTACGCCGATGGTACTGCACCACTTTCGATCGTGGGAGATGCTCGATTGGCTCATCCGAGTCAGCCTCGGGTCCGTAGCCGTACCAACGTACGAGATACTGTATGTACCCCAACGGGTGGTATGAGTGTTCCACTATGTGGTCGACTACGAACTCCTCTCGGAAGACTTCCCGGCCTTGCCGTGTGACTACGACATCCTGCTTCGGAGAGCTCTCCGACGGCTTCATCGTGTGTGGCACTGCGTCGGTGCTCCGGTTAGACCGAGGTGTGTCCAACAAGGTTGGTGGAACTGTATCTTTGCGGTGTGGTCCCCTACTTGGATCGGTGGTCACGCGTCTCGCGGTGTCGGTGTTCCCGTTTCCTTGTTCCCATAGAGTTCCTTCTCCCGCGGGAGTCCCAGGTAAGCGTACCGCAAGTTTGCGTGGTAGCAACCGTTTCGACGGAGTTGTGTGTGGCGTCGAACGCGCTCGCGTCAACGGTAACCCTGATTGAACCGGCCTCGCCGTGGTGGTACGTGACGTTGTCAACGGGTGGCCTTCATTGGTCTGCGCCGTGGCGTCTTCCGCCTCTGTATGCACGGGAGGTGTCAGCTTGGTTTGTCGACGTGGTTCGCTCGCTGAGCTGATCTCCCTTACAGGTGTAGTCCGTGTGCTACGGTTGGCACCTCCCTGCTGGGCATTTAGCGACGTGTCCACGGTGTGGCCCGCCTCAGGCGTGTTGGGCGACTTAGTCTCCGACGACTCTTCTCCGTCTTGGACGTGCGAGCTCAACGGCGCCTTAGGCGGTATTTCCACTCCGTTATGCGACGTAGTCACTCCAGGCGCGCTATGCGGGGTAGGCAACGGCTTCGCCGGTAACGACTGAGTCTCCTCGGTCCTGTCCCGCACGGCGGTAGTGTCTGGTGACGATTCCGCTTCTGCGTTGATGCGCGGCGACCTTGACGAGACGCCGGGCTCCCGAGAGGGCTTTGATTGCGCATTAGCGGTGTCTCTCTTCCGTGCCACACGGTGTTCCTCACGCGACAGCGCGGAAGCATGACGATCAACGAGTCCCTCCCCCTCCTTAGATGGAGCGATATGGGGAGTGGGTGTCAACGCGCCAAGGCGGCGAATAATTACGCCAGGCGGCGGGGCTTCAGACAGCGAAGCGCCAGGGCGCGTAAAGTCCGATAACATCGGCAAATCCGAGAGTCCCCTACTTGGGTGTGGTACCTCCCTAGGGCGGTTGATCGGGGGTGTGTCCAGTGTGTCCGTAGTGTTCGTTTCCGCTTCTGCGGTAGAATTTCCACTTGATGGGTCGTTTCCCGCGGGCGGGGGTGCAAAAACCACGCGATCGCGGGAAATGCGCTCGTGTTGCTGACCCATCTCCACTACGACAGTGTCGGATTCCACATCAATTGTTTTGAAAGGGCCGTCGGCGACGGGTGAGAGCTTGTGGCGTTTCTCCTTGCCTGGGTTCCAATACTCCTTACGGATGAACACATAGTCCCCTTCTTTCAGGGCGGGTGGTCTTCGAGGGGCTCGCTGATCGAAATCACGCTTATACGCGGCTTGTGACCGGGCCATTGACCGTTGTGCTGCAGGGACCAGCTTGGTAAGCCATGTCTTCCAGGTTTCCCTGTATCCCTTCGTCGAAGGAAATTGATCCAGCGTTGGCTGTGCTTCGAGCGCCACGGGCGGTGGGGCGCGAGACAGAACCAATTCAAATGGAGTTAATCCCGTAGTACGGTGTACCTGAGTGTTGTATGCGAATGTCAGCGCATCGGTGAACAGGTCCCACGTGGTGGGGTGATCGGCTACGTATGAACGGAGTGCTGCTAACAGCGTCCGGTTAAACCGTTCAGCCTGCCCATTACACTGGGGGTGGTAGGTTGTCGTGAAGAGATTCTTGACATCCAGAATTCTGCATACATCTCCGAAGAACCGGGAGGCAAACTGTTTCCCGTTGTCGGAGAGTAGATTCACCGGTGGACCGTAGACGAATGCCCAATGGGTGACGAATGCTTGCGCCACCGTTAATGACGTGATTCTCCGTAAGGGTACGGTACGAACGAGCTTCGAGAAACGATCCGTGATCACGAGTAAAAACTTGTTACGCCGCTTAGTAGCGAGGAACGGTCCCAAAATATCGATAGCTACGAATTCCAGGGGCGCCCTTGCGTGGAAGAGCTTCAACTTCGTCGCATGGCGGCGAAGCTTGACGCGATTCCGAGCACACTCGGGGCAGAACCGCACAGTTGCGTAGCAATCCACAGCCATTGCTGGCCAGTAGAATTTCCTTCGCAATGTAAGGTACAGTTTCCGTCCTCCGACGTGACCACTAAGTTTAGCATAGTGTGATAAGTGTAACACCCGAGATTGTAGGGCGTGTGGCACCACTATTTGTGGGTTTCCAGTTACCGTGCGAACGAGGTATCCAATATCATTCACCCGAAAGGGGAGATCAGCTCCTCCATTGAGTTGCGCCCGAATCTTCGTGCAGTAGGGATCGCTGAACTGTTCCCTAACCATCTCCTCCGTTGTGACGGGTACGAACTTCCCTGGTATGGGGTTCGCACTTTCGCTGACAGCGAGTAGGTCGTCCAGTTCCTGGTCAAAATCCAGTTCGTCTGGCCATTCCTCTTCGATATCCTCCAGTTCACCTGCGGTGTAGTCGTCAACTGCAAAGCAGGGTATTTCCTCGTCATCGACGGCTAACGCTTCCCCTGTGGTAGGTAGGCGAGAAAGGGCGTCGGCTTGTGTATTGTTGGCGCCCTTCTTGTAGGTGACGTCGAAGTCGAACTCTGCAAGACGCAGTCTCCAACGCATTAAGCGGCCTGAAGGCTCCGATATGGAGGGTAGCCATCTCAATGATGAGTGATCCGTGTAAACGGTGAAATGAGCACCCATGAGGTAGGGGCGTAGTGTGCATAATGCCCACACTACTGCAAGACATTCCTTCTCCGAGACAGAGTAATTCTTCTCATGCACGTTCAACGAACGGGACCAGTACCCAATTGGCTTGCGTTCCCCCTCTGGGGTGGTTTGAAATAAGGCGCAGCCTACCTGGTAGTCACTAGAGTCCGTGTCCACGGTATATGAAAGTCCCGGTTTCGGTAGTGACAATACTGGTGCCGTGGTTACAGCCTCTTTGAGAGAGTTGAAGGCTTCCGTCTGAGTAGACGTGAATGGGTCCAACTTAGGCGGTTGACCCTTCCGCAGGAGCGCGTTGAGAGGTTCCGCAATGTCCGCGAAGTTGGGAATAAACCGTCTATAGACGTTGACTAATCCTAGAAAGGAACTCAGTTCGGTCTGGGTAGTCGGTTCCGTGGCCTGTTTCAGCGACTTCACACGAGCTTCCTCGATCATGACACGTCCTGGACGGATTATGTGACCCAGATACTTGACTGTATCCGTGAAGAATTCGCATTTCCTCAGCTTGAGTGTCACTCCGGCGTCCCGTAACGTGACCATTATGTCTCTCACATGTGTGAGGTGATCATCCAGATTATCTGAGAATACAATGACGTCGTCAAGGTAGACGAGACAAGTACGCCACTTGAAGCGGGCCAGTAAGATATCAATAGCACGCTGAAAAGTAGCGGGAGCATTGGTTAACCCAAAGGGCATCCGTTTAAAACAGTAGAGGCCAGAGTGGCAGACAAACGCTGTCTTGTCCTGATCCTCCTTTCTCACTGGAACTTGCCAGTATCCCCAGTTAGCATCCAATGCCGTGAATACGGTAGCATTTCCGAGAGAATCGATGTATTCATCCATACGTGGAATAGGTTACACGTCCTTGACGGTAAGAGCGTTTAGACGACGATAATCGATACAGAAGCGCCAGGAACCATTCGGTTTCGGAGCCAGTACCACTGGTGATGCCCACGGCGAATGTGCCGGTTCTATGACTCCTGCACGGAGCATCTTGTCCACCTGAAATTGCTCTTCTTCTCTGGCCTTGGGCCCCGCCCTGTACGGATGTTGGGCTACTGGCCGAGAGTTGGGAAGGAGATCAATCCGGTGTTTTGTGGTATTTATTTCTCCGGGAGAACCATTCCACATTGTGGTGAATTCACGAAGCATATCGCGCAGTCTTTTGCGGTGTGTCTCTGGAACATGTCCGAGGTCGAGTTCTTCCAATTCCCTTACTGGGTCCAATTTGTCGTAACTCGTCGGAACGCGTGTCTTCTCTGTCTTAACAGGCTGCTGACCCGAGAGACTCGGCGACGGAGACGAATGAGATTCTGACTCCTCCCCCTCCTTAGAGTGAACGATTCCGAGCACATCGGCAGCAGTCATCTTCGTCGGTACCAACGCAGTTGGATGCGGCATGACCGAGCCAATCACTTGGTTTTTCACCAGATACTGGGTTGTTTTGCCTAAATTGGCTATCAACACGTAAAACGGATTATCCGGTTCCACCTGGACCACTCCATTAGAAATGGCAAGAGAGCATTTATCATACAACGACGGCAATGGCGTGACGATTCGTAAACCGTGTTGACGGGAATTCACCTGTACCCAGACTTGAGACTCTGGAGGCACGCGTGTCGCGCAGGCAACACGAAGCTTCGTAGATTCCCGAGAACTGGGTGGTGCTTCCTGCGCCGCAGGTAGAGGTACGTGCTTCTTGGAGGCATGCCTCAAAGGACGACGAACAATCGGCACGGACGAACCATCTTCCATTTCAACACGCCTCTGGCGGGGCCTAATGGCATCGACAAAGCGGTCGCAAAAGTCACAACCCAAAATGACTGGGGCGGCCAGGGACCGACAAACGACAAAGTCGAGCTTCACCACGCATGAGCCCAAGCGGATTACCAACTCGATGTATCCTAACGTTGACAATGGTTGTTATTCGCGTCAGCGACGTCAGGAATGTCGCCACGGCGAATGTGTGACCGCAAGGCGGGTGGCAATGCTGTCTCAACAATGAAGTTCGGACCTGCGCTTGTATCTAATACAGTGAGATAACGCACCATAAACTGGGGTGAATGGCCAAGGTCGGCATAGACCTTGTAATTGCGTTTGGCCATCACCATAACTCTATCCGGGAACCGGTTATTTCTTACCCGTATCCACGGTCGACGAAGAACACCAAGGTGTTCTGAGTTCAAGTCTTCGACGGCCTGTTTCCTCGAGAGGATTCGGACCTGGGAGCGAGGCAGGGACGCCTCGGGCGCCTTCAGCCTCAACTCTGAGGGCGCCCCTCCAAGGGAGGAGACTCCCACAATTAGGTTTTCTGAGCAGATTCCGCCTGAGGCGTGTGCTCAGTATTCTGAACCATTGATGCCTGGACACCAGTGGCAGAAGCGTCCGCAGTAGCGGTTGAATTTCCCTCGAGAGGGGTACGGGGGTGAGAGGTCACCATGTTCTGGGCAATCGGAGCCGCAATTGTGCGTGGAATATCCATCTTCGCGCGGATGTACGATGCCATCGGAACGGAAGCCTTCTCCTCTGGTGAGAGGGATTCGTAGTTGGCAATGACTTGTGCCCACTCACGCATGGTTCAAACGCACTGCGGAGAAGTATGCCCTCGCGTATAGCAGAGGTGACAGATCAATCCAACAATGGCATTGACGTTCCGAGTATTCGAGAATCGCACCGCTGGGCGAGAAGCTTGCAAGCCAGGCCGTGAAGCCCGGGTTCCACCGTTCTCATATGACAGTCGAGGCGGTCGACTCTCGGTTCGAATCTGCATACAGCAGTGTACCGTCCGGAGCCGTTTGAAACGAGGCATCCGTGGTTGAGGGAAGCTCGTTGTCGGTATTGAAAGCACGTCGCTACGGGCAAAGTGCACCTGATCATACTCTTGTTGGAGTGTGCCTCAGCCAGCATTGATGCCGACGGGGTTCCCTATTCCAACATCAACGCTTTAGCGGACTTCAACCGGGTACCGGGACTCGTGCTCGTAGTGCATCGCCTTCGGCGCGTGCATACTGCACCAGTTCCAAGTACGTAGTCTTACGGTTTTCTTCACGGAGACGGGCCACTAGGGTCCGTATAGCCTGGTCTAGTCCATCGACGAACATGGTACAACGCTCTTGAGCGGAATAAACATTGTCACATCGGTGGAAGGCCTTATTCAGGCGCACCGAGTAATCGGTTTCCGTTTCGCCGGGGCGTTGTTTGGTGTCTCTCAGAGCGAGGATAGCCGACTGGATGGCGGTGCCAGTGGCATAGGACTCTCAGTAGATACTGAACTGCTTCAGGCCAGC